>CM056051.1:437115984-437718484 GCA_029574335.1 Rana kukunoris
CCCCATCATTTCCCTGTTTATTCTCTCCCTGTTTTCCCTGTTTATTCTCTCCCTGTTTTCCCTGTTTACTCTCTCCCTGTTTTCCCTGTTTATTCTTTCCCTGTTTTCCCTGTTTATTCTCTACCTGTCTTTTCTCTGTTTATTCTCTCCCTGTTTCCCCTGTTTATTCTCTCCCCATCATTTCCCTGTTTATTCTCTCCCTGTTTTCCCTGTTTATTCTCTCCCTGTTTTCCCTGTTTATTCTCTCCTTGTTATTTCTCTTTGTATCCTCTCCCGGTTTTCCCTGTTTATTCTTTCCTGTAATTTCCCTGTTTATTCTCTCCCTGTCTTTTCATTACTTATTCTCTCCCTGTCTTTTCACTGCTTATTCTTTCCCTGTCTTTTCACTGCTTAGTCCCCTTTCACACTTATACGACTTGTCTAACGATTTTGGACTGCAAAATCGTATGACAAGTCATTCTCCATTATTTTCAATGACTACCATTCATACTGGCACGACTTTAAGTTGTGCCTACTTCAAAGTAGTCCTTGCACTACTTCGTTCCGATTTTGATGCCACTTACACAGGCATTCATTGAAATCGCGGCCGCGAATCGTGGGCAAAATCGCGGTAAAATCGCAGCTGCAAAATCGCGGTAAAATCGCAGCTGCAAATTCGTGGTAAAATCGCGCGACTTTGAAGTCGTACAAGTGTGAAAGGGGGCTTATTCTCTCTCTCTCTCTGTCCTTTCTCTATTTATCTTCTCCCTGTTTTCCCTGTTTATTCTCTCCCTGTTCTTTCTCTGTTTATTCTCTCCCTGTTCTTTCTCTGTTTATTTTTTCCCTGTTTTCCCTGTTTATTCTCTCCCTGTTCTTTTTCTATTTATTTTCTCCCTGTTCTTTCTCTGTTTATTCTCTCCCTGTTTTCTCTCTCCCTGTTTTCCCTGTTTATTCTCTCCCTGTTTTCCCTGTTTTTCTCTCCCTGTGATTTCCATGTTTAATCTCTCCCTGTTTTCTCTGTTTTTTGTTTCCCTATCATTTTCCTTTTTATTCTCTCCCTCTCATTCTCCCTGTCTTCCCTGTTTATTCTTTCTCTATGACTTCCCTGTTTATTTTCTCCCTACCATTTCCCCACCTCGATTCCCCTTTACACCCCCTCTACTCATTATTTTTATTCCACATTCCTCCCCCAGCCTATTTCTCTTTTCTCTCCCTCTCTCTGAATTGTCCTTATCTACAATCCACCCCCCCCCCCCCCCAACTCCCTGTAATCTTATTTCCTGTAAACTAAAATTCAAAACATTTTTACTGGTTGTGTCTTTATAAGGACAAACGAGGTTAAGCCCATGGCACAATGAATCTATATTTCATCCAAGCCCCTGACAATGAGAGGCGAGTAGGATAAAAGTGGGGGTAGATCCTGGGCGATGGGGAAGGGGGGGAGACTGACACACATTAATATGAAGACAATTACCTTAGAGGTTTTTTTTTTCATCTCTTAATGAACAAGATGAAATGAGCTCCAATCCACATCTTTCCTCCATAAATGATTTATAGATTGGGATCGGATCACTTTAATATCACCGCACAGGAGCATTAAATGATCATCACTTTATGCGTAAGGGATTATTTTGTTTCCAGCCACAGTAGACACCTCGAAAGTGAGCAAATTAAAAGCGTTAAGGGATTAATCTCCCCTGTCTTTCATCATTCTTCTAGTGCTGGGCTTTTTCCATGACATGGGGCAGATCTGAGCAGTCTTAAGTCACGCTTAGGTAGGGCTCACAGCATCCCTACTTTCTAAATAAGGCATTGGGTTTGTTGGCCACTGGACTTTGCCTTAAAATAGTATTGGATTCTGGCACAGCTGATACATTTTCTGACTCGTGGATTTCAGCTTGAAAATGGGGGGGCAGCGGAAAATTGCAAAAAATATATGTTGGATATCTATCTACCTATATTATGTCTATCATCTTTACTTGACTTACCCTACAACAATAAGAGTCTAGCTGGGAAAACCATGAAACCAATGCACTAAAATTTATGAAAAGGAAATTTTTGCATATCTAGACTTAGCCACTGCAGTTCTTCAACTAAAGGTACTACAAGATCCAACAATTACATTGTGGACCACTTGCTGCTTTTCCTAGTGGGACCTTCCAGTGTCGGTCAGGCTTAGGGCTTTGTAGAGAAGGACACGTTTTAGCATGAATTGCCTCTTCAGTTTTTCTTATTTGTAGTTGATTTAATGCTTCTGCTAGCTAAAGTCAGACTATAAGACAGTATTTCTCCACCTTTTAAACATGGATGAACCCTTGTAATAACTTTCCGTTCTCTGGGAAATTCTGCTAATAATTACTATATCTATATATGATATTATATCGGAAGACTTTCCCTTACATTGATGGCCAGGTGGAAGTATGTCTCTTTTATTTGTGGTCAGTAGGAAGAATGTCTCTTACAACAGTGGCTAATAAGAAAAGTGCTTCTTACATTGGTGGTTAGTGGGAATAACACTCCTGACATTGGTGGTCAGTAAGAAGAATGTTTTTACATTGACGATCAGTGTGAGAAGAACACTCCTTACATTGATGGCCAGTTGGAAGTATGTCTCTTACATTTGTGGTCAGTAGGAAGAATGTCTCTTACAACAGTGACCAATAAGAAAAGTGCTTTGTACATTGGTGGTAAGTGGGAAGAACACTTCTGACATTGGTGGTCAGTAAGAAAAAAGTTTTTTACATTGACGATCAGTGAGATGAACACTCCTTACCTTGATGGCCAGTTGGAAGTATGTCTCTTACATTGGTGGTCAGTAGGAAGAATGTCTCTTACAAAAGTGACCAATAAGAAAAGTGCTTCTTACATTGGTGGGTAGTGGGAAGAACATCCTGACATTGGTGGTCAGTAAGGAGAATGTTTTTTTACATTGGTGATCAGTGAGAAGAACACTCCTTACATTGATGACCGGTTGGAAGTATGCCTCTTACTTTTGTGGTCAGTAAAAGGATGTTTCTTGTGGTAGTGGTCAATAAGAAGTGTGCTTCTTACATTGCTGGTCATTGGTAAGAACACTCCTTACACTGGGAGTCGGTGAGAAGAATGTCTTTTACATTGGTGGTCGGTGAGAAGATTGCTTCGTGATCAGTGAGATGAACACTCCTTACAGTGTTGTCCAGTGAGAAGAATGTGTCTCACATTTGTGGTCAGTAGGAAGAATGTCTCTTACAGTAGTGGTCCAAAAGAAGAGTTCTTCTTACATTGGTGGTCAGTGGGAAGAACGTATTTTACAGTAGTGGTCCAATGGAAGAATGCTTCTTACATTGGTGGTCAGTAGGAAGAACGTATTTTACAGTAGTGGTCCAATGGAAGAATGCTTCTTACATTGGTGGTCAGTGGAAGGAATATCTTATACATTTGTGGTCAGTAGAAAGAATGTCTCTTACAGTAGTGGTCAATAGGGAGAATGCTTCTTACATTTATGGTCAGTAAAAAGAATGTCTCTTACAGTAGTGGTCAATAGGAAGAGTGCTGCTTACATTGAGAAGAATATATTTTACATTGGTGTTCAGTGGGAAGAATGCTTCTGAAATTGGTGGTCATTGGAGTCATTGGGAAGAACACTCCTTGAAGGCCAATGGGAGGAATGACATTCTTTCAGATAGGTAAAAAGATCATTGGTGTCAATGATTACTTATCTGAGAGGCAGCAATTGATGATTGCTCAACGAACCCTTTCAACCTCTGAGAAGAATCGGATTCCTCTGAACCCTGGTTTAGGAAGGCTGCTCCAACGTGTAGGTCTGGATTAGGGGACGTGCAGCAGATATGTCCAATGATGAGCTGCCTTTCATACATTTTTATGCCATTTGTTTAATAATTTTCCTAATTCGTTACATAGGTAGATAGATAGATAGATAGATAGATAGATAGATAGATAGATAGATAGATAGATAGATAGATAGATAGATAGATAGATAGATAGATAGATAGATAGATAGATTTTACATTTGCAATAATCTTTCCTACTGGGATGACAATTGCTACTTATTAATTCTTCAGTCTAGGTTCAGACTATTGTAATGTGTACGCCAGCCTTAGGGATCGGATGAGGAACTACCACTCCCATCTTCTGCTATCTTTTTTTTCTCCAGATCAGCTCAGACTGTCGTCATGCATACTCACAGCCTTAAGAATCAGATGAGGAACTGTTCCCATCCTGAGCTACCTGTCTTTCTCCTTTATAAATTTAGACTATGATAATGTATAAATCAGCCTTAGGGATTGAAAAAGGAACGAATAATCCTCAGAATTTCATATTTTTCTGCCATATGCTTTCCCAGCCAGGCAGATATAAGAATACCAACAACCTTAAGCCGACAACCAACTACAAGCCTCAGCATGTGCTCCAGTCTTCTGATTGTATTACCTAGTTAGCCTTAAACTGTAGTATTGTAAGAAGGGCTTAGGGGGTCTGTTGAAGAACCACTACTCCCGGCATGCATTGCATACTGCTATTTTATTATACTGTCGACTTGCCATTTACCAACTACATTCAGGTTGTACTAGCGTGGGCTTATGCCTGCAGATATCCAACTGTTGAGGAGTCACAAATAGCATTCATTGTTTTGTTTTTGTATTTCAATATGTTTCCCGATTACTTCCTGATAAATCGTATAATAGTTTGGTGTAAGCAAGGCTAAAGGGTCTGATGAAGAACTACAAATCCCAGCATGCATGGCTTTTCATCCATAATTGGGCACTCTGTAGCAGGAAAACAAACTAGACAATTGTTGATAAATAATCTTGCCATACACAACAGATAATTTGTAGTATTCAACCAAAAAATTCAAGATCTGCCCAACCCCGCTCTGATCAAGTAGGGGTGCAAGTTTATATTCCATATCCAATGATCATCCCATCTGGTAATAATTTGCTGAACGCAAAAGTAAAAATGTCTTCAACCAAAACAGAAGCTTGTTATTTGCTCTTTTTTAAAACCCCCCTGAGCTGCCTGCACCTATCGGTTGCAAGAATACTAAAAGCTGCCTAGTGTATGTCAAGCCTTACGCATGTTTTTACAGTTTTTTAATGTGTTTGCTGCACCAATAACACGTGTGGTTGATGAAAGTGGAGTCCAATGTTGTTGTTAGCTGGATAATGTCAAACAGTCCTCAGGCATTTCAAGATAATTGAGATTGACTAAAACTCTCTCTGAGTTCTGGGGAAACTCCAAGTCCCAGGTGACCGGACAACTGCTCTAGCTGTAGTGAGCTGGTGGGGGGGGTTTTATTTGTTCCTGGATTTGCTGGTGTCACCCTTCAACTGTGCCCGCCACACCCATGCAAAGAACCAACCTGGATAGGAGACATATGTATCATGTCATTAAAGGGTGTACATGGGTTGTTCATCTGAGACATGTTCACGTGTGCACCTATATGTAGAGTGTACATGGATATACCACTCTAAATATTCATAGAAATACACAGTACATGGATATACCACTCTATATATTCATATAAATACACAGTACATGGATATACCACTCTATATATTCATAGAAATACACAGTATATGGATAGACCACTCTATATATTCATAGAAATACACAGTACATGGATATACCACTCTATATATTCATAGAAATACACAGTACGTGGATATACCACTCTATATATTCATAGAAATACACAGTACATGGATAGACCACTCTATATATTCATAGAAACACACAGTACATGGATAGACCACTCTATATATACATAGAAACACACAGTACATGGATAGACCACTCTATATATACATAGAAATACACAGTACATGGATATACCACTCTATATATTCATAGAAATACACAGTACATGGATAGACCACTCTATATATACATAGAAATACACAGTATATGGATAGACCACTCTATATATACATAGAAATACACAGTACATGGATAGACCACTCTATATATACATAGAAACACACAGTACATGGATAGACCACTCTATATATACATAGAAATACACAGTACTGTACATGTATAAACCACTCTATATATTCATAGAAATACACAGTACATGGATAGACCACTCTATATATACATAGAAATACACAGTACATGGATAGACCACTCTATATATTCATAGAAATACACAGTACATGGATAGACCACTCTATATATTCATAGAAATACACAGTACATGAATAGACCACTCTATATATACATAGAAATACACAGTACATGAATAGAATAGACCACTCTATATATTCATAGAAATACACAGTACATGGATATACCACTTTAACATAGGTGTGCGCAGCTTATAGCATTAGGGCAACCCAAAGCTCAAACACATTTGTGTATGTGTAATATATATATATATATATCTCCACTGGCACAGTGAAAGAAAAGTGTAGAAGCACTTCTCCTATGGCACAGTCAGTCTTTCCCATCTCCCTGTTGGCATGGAGAGCGATAATGATAAGGTGCACCGGTTGCTTAGGGTGTGTCCAGGTACACCCAGCACACCCGATGCGCACACCTATGCACTCTATGTATACATAGAAATACACAGTACATGGATATACCCATCTATGCATTCATAGAAATTAGGGTTGTCCCGATACCGATACCAGTATCGGTATCGGGACCGATACTGAGCATTTGCGGGAGTACTTGTACTCCCGCAAATGCCCCCAATGCCAGATCCGATACTATACCCCCCCCAGCAGCCGCTGCAACGCCGCCGCATAACGCATACCGCAACGCCGTCACCGCCTAGTTAATCAGCGCGGGGAATATTACAGCTTTCATTTGAATAGCTGTGTGTTCCCCGTCGCGTATAGACACTCCCCCTTGCTCTGGCAGTTTGATAGACAAATCACCCGTCCCCAAGATTGGACGGGTGATCTGTGTATCAAAGTGCCCGAGCAAGAGGGAGTGTCTATACGAGGAGCGGCGGGGAACACAGCTATTCAAATGAAAGCTGTAATGTTCCCCGCGCTGATTAACTAGGCGACGGCGGAATCTGCATCTACGGTATGGGGAGACATGGCTGCATTTATGGGGGAGATATGGCTGCATATGTGGGGGGACATGGCTGCATATGTGGGGAACATGGCTGCATATCTGTGGGGGACATGGCTGCATATATGGGGGACATGGCTGCATATGTGGGGGACATGGCTGCATATATGGGGGACATGGCTGCATATGTGGGGGACATGGCTGCATATGTGGGGGACATGGCTGCATATATGGGGGACATGGCTGCATCTGTGGGGGACATGGCTGCATATATGGGGGACATGGCTGCATATATGGGGGACATGGCTGCATCTGTGGGGGACATGGCTGCATATATGGGGGACATGGCTGCATATATGGGGGACATGGCTGCATCTGTGGGGGACATGGCTGCATATGTGGGGGACATGGCTGCATATATGGGGGACATGGCTGCATCTGTGGGGGACATGGCTGCATATATGGGGGACATGGCTGCATATATGGGGGACATGGCTGCATCTGTGGGGGACATGGCTGCATCTGTGGGGGATATGGCTGCATTTGTGGGGGGACATGGCTGCATTTGTGGGGGACATGGCTGCATTTGGGGACACATTTAAAAAAAAGTATCGGTATTCGGTATCGGCGAGTACATTAAAAAAAGTATCGGTACTTGTACTCGGTCCTAAAAAAGTGGTATCGGGACAACCCTAATAGAAATACATAGTACGTCCCAATTATGTGAATGCCAAGGAGAGACAATAACCTGCAAAATCGCTAATTACCTTCTAATACTGCAATAAGCATCCTAGACTATAGGCATCATTATAAATAGACTTCCCTGTGTGCGGCAGCAATTTGCAGCTTAATATTCTGGGGAGAATAAGACATACATTCTCTAATAGAATTGTGTCCCTTGGGGGGTGAATGTGATTATATACTTAGAATACTATCTATCTATCTATCTATCAATCTATTTCTTTATCACTGTCTATCTATCTCTCTATCTGTTTCTAGAGATCTATCTAGCAATCTATCTATCTATCTATCTATCTATCTATCTATCTATCTATCTATCTATCTATCTATCTATTTATCAATGTAACCCTCTATTATCTATCTATCTATCTATCTATCTATCTATCTATCTATCTATCTATCTATCTATCTATCTATCTATCTATCTATCTATCTATCTATCTCTGTCTCTATCTATCTATCTATCTATCTATCTATCTATCTATCTATCTATCTATCTATCTATCTATCTCTGTCTCTATCTATCTATCTATCTATCTATCTATCTATCTATCTATCTATCTATCTATCTATCGATCTATCTGTCTATCTATCTATTTATCAATGTAACCCTCTATTATCTATCTATCTATCTATCTATCTATCTATCTATCTATCTATCTATCTATATATCTATCTATCTATCATATGTCTATCTATCTATCTATCTATCTATCTATCTATCTATCTATCTATCTATCTATCTATTTATCAATGTAACCCTCTATTATCTATCTATCTATCTATCTATCTATCTATCTATCTATCTATCTATCTATCTATCTATCTATCTATCTATCTATATATCTATCTATCTATCTATCTATCTATCTATCTCTGTCTCTATCTATCTCTGTCTCTATCTATCTATCTATCTATCTATCTATCTATCTATCTATCTATCTATCTATCTATCTATCTATCTGTCTATCTATCTATTTATCAATGTAACCCTCTATTATCTATCTATCTATCTATCTATCTATCTATCTATCTATCTATCTATCTATCTATCTATCTATCTATCTATCATATGTCTATCTATCTATCTATCTATCTATCTATCTATCTATCTATCTATCTATCTATCTATCTATCTATCTATCTATCTATCTGTCATATTCTGTCCCTTCCAGTTCCTCTCTGTCACCCTCTCTCAGTATCTCTTTATCTCGCTCACTGTTTCTATTACTCTAGTCTGGGGACACCCATAATAATAATAATTGAATAATCTTTTCATCTAGCAGCGGTATTCTAACGGTAACAGCATGACCCAGAGCTGCCACAAACACTCTGTAACAGAACATTCTATTAGACTGTGTGTCCTGCACCGGGGATAGAGGTATGCAGGGAGTAGGTTGAATGAGATGCAGCCTTTCAACAGAATTTTTTTTTTTTTTTCCAATATTATATCAACGGTTGTGCCAAATTTAGGGAAACAGGAAACCACGAATACAGCATATACCTAGGGACCCATCAGGTTAAATAGAACAAACCTGCTCATTATGGAAGTTTATGTGAGACGATGGTTCTTAATGCACACCAGATTGCACTGTGTGGATGTGGATCTCAGAAATGGGATTGTTTGTTGTCTTAGTGTTTGGCATTGCGGGCAGCGTGGGTACGGAGCCCTAGAGTTCATCATTTGATCAGAGCGATGGAAGAGGGAAAGAACTGGGTGTGTGTTGGGTCACCACTCATAACACTGGCAATGACATACGAAGGATGTGCAGGTTACTGTATTTATTGGCGTATAACACTCACTTTTTTACCCTGAAAATAGAGAGTAAACTGTGCCTGCGTGTTATACACAGGGGGCCGTGGAAAGATTTTTTCCTGAAACTTTCCTCTTAAAGTCAGGGTGCGTGTTATATGCCTGTGCGTGTTATACGCCGATAAATACTGTAATTTCCAGAGAATATCTATGGAAACAAACAGACAAGACATCGCCGGGTTTATTTAGTGTTTAATTATTTTATCTGTCTCCCAGCTGTTGAATATTTTGCTGATTTCCCCAAATGTATTGCTCCCTTCCGCTGCTGTATTATTATCGGAGAAAGAAACATATATCTGTATTAAATCCGTTGTCAGCCAAGAGATTTATGGTACCTGGAGTCGGGATTCGGGAAATAAGAGCTTTTTCTGTCTTTTAGCTCTTCTGTAGGCTAAAGCTTGGGGGGCACTGAGAGCCCAACTGATAAAAAAACATTTATCTGAGCGGTTTTACCCAACAAAGGATTTACATTTTTGCCCACCCAGTCCTGACACTTTCTTTTTTACAGTTAGGGAAAATAGTGGTGTCCTCTCTCCGCCCCCAGCTTCTGATTGGACAGTAAAAGAGCAGAAGTATTCTGAAGAGGTCATCCTTCTGCTCTCTCCTCCTATCAGCAGCATGTTCCTTATCATTTGCATGCAGTACCTGATCAGCTCCCAGCGCTGTCTCTCTCTCTCTCTCTCCAATTCAACAATGCAGCTTCACAGGGGATTGTCAGCGACTGATTCCAAGTCTAATTCAGGTACATAGACAAAAAAGATTTAACAATCAACACAAAGCGGTAATATTTTTTTATATCTTTCTTATCTGCCTGGGGTTCAGCTTTAAAGGAAGCTGGTCATCATGATAGAAATAAGAAGCATGCCATTACTGACCTCCTTCCAAAAAAAACATTTACCTGGCTTGGTGATTTTTTGTAGTGATTTTAGAAGTAGACTAAACTCTCCTTTTGAAAATGCCAGCTGCCAGGCTATAAAGGCGTTATTGTCTTCTGCATTACTCTTATTGATAAGGATAAGGAGTGGTGGTTCTCTTGCCCTGGATACATGCTTGTTTTTAAAGTATTTGGCCAAAATACAGCCAGGAAGCTTGCATGTTCTGAGGGAGGGCAACAGAGTGAGCTCTTGTATTTTGAAGTCGAACTTCACTCGATCAATCGACATTGATTATTTTTAATCCTTATGCTGCCTGTGTGTTATACGCAGGGGGCTGTGAAAAGTTGTTTTCCTCAAACTTCCCTCTTAAAGTTAGGGTGCGTGTTATACGGTACTTCCTGGTTTGTTGCCTAGGCAAATTATGTCATACAGTCTTCAGGAGGGGAGAAGAGCGGGGTGTTCTCAGCAACGCACATTTGCTTGCTTGAGCTGAGGGCAGATGAATTCTATGAAGTAAATACTACATGAATCATTTGCCCTTACGTAAGATGGCCACAGACAGAAATGCTAGGGGTGTTTTTTTTTAAATGGTTTTCACAACCTAATAAATCATGGATGGGGGAATTGTCTTTAACTTTAGTCCCGGAGGATTTGGCTGGCAAAAAACTGGGCAACTTTTTGCGATTTGACACTGCGTCGCTCTAACTGACAATTACAGGGTCATGTGACGTGGCTCCCAAACAAAATTGACGTATTTTTTCCCCCCACAAATAGAGCTTTCTTTTGGTGGTATTTGATCAACTCTGTGGTTTTTATTTTTTGCGCTATAAACAAAAATAGAGCGATAATTATAAAAAAAAGCAATATTGTTTACTTTTTGCCATAATAAATACCCCCAAAAGATATAATGTTCCTCAGTTTAGGCCAATACGTATTCATCTACATATTTTTGGTAAAAAAAACCCGCAATAAGCGTTTATTGAATGGTTTGCGCAAACGTTATAGCGTCTACAAAATAGGGGATAGTTTGATGGCATTTTTATTCATATATTTTTCTTACTAGTAATGGTGGCGATCAGCGATTTTTATCATGACTGCGACATTATGGACACTTTTGACGCTATTTTGGGACCATACACATTTATACAGCGATCTGTGCTATAAAAATGCACTGATTACTGTATAAATGTGACTGGCAGGGAAGGGGTTAACCACTAGGGGGCTAGGAAGGGGTTAAGTGTGTCCAAGGAAATGATTCTAACTGTTTGGGGGCGGGGCTTACTGTGACACGACACTGATCGCTGCTCCCGATGAGAGGGAGCAGACGATCACTAGGCAGAACGAGGAGATGCTTTGTTTACACTGGCCTCTCCCCTTACTCCTGCTCTGTGACCCGATCGCGGGACACAGGCGGACATCGAGTCCCGCACGGCACAAAATTATATGTAAATATACGTTACTTTGCGCAGCCGTGCCATTCTGCCGACGTGCTGTGTCAAGTTCAAGAAATAGTACCCCATTGTTGGTGCCAGCTTAAAGAATAGTGCCCTGTTGTTTGTGTGAGTTTAAGAAATGGTGCCCCATTGTTGGTGTCAGTTGGAGGAATATTGCCCTACTGTTGGTGCCAGTTGGAGGAATATTGCCCTACTGTTGGTGCCAGTTGGAGGAATATTACCCTACTGTTGGTGCCAGTTGGAGGAATATTACACTACTGTTGGTGCCAGTTGGAGGAATATTACCCTACTGTTGGTGCCAGTTGGAGGAATATTACCCTACTGTTGGTGTCAGTTGGAGGAATATTGCCCTACTGTTGGTTGCTGGTGTGGAGGAATATTACCCTACTGTTGGTGCCAGTTGGAGGAATATTACCCTACTGTTGGTGTCAGTTGGAGGAATATTACCCTACTGTTGGTGCCAGTTGGAGGAATATTACCCTACTGTTGGTGTCAGTTGGAGGAATATTGCCCTACTGTTGGTGCCAGTTGGAGGAATATTACCCTACTGTTGGTGCCAGTTGGAGGAATATTACCCTACTGTTGGTGTCAGTTGGAGGAATATTACCCTACTGTTGGTGCCAGTTGGAGGAATATTACCCTACTGTTGGTGTATGGAGGAATATTGCCCTACTGTTGGTGCCAGTTGGAGGAATATTACCCTACTGTTGGTGCCAGTTGGAGGAATATTACCCTACTGTGTCAGTTGGAGGAATATTACCCTACTGTTGGTGCCAGTTGGAGGAATATTACCCTACTGTTGGTGTGTTGGAGGAATATTACCCTACTGTGTCAGTTGGAGGAATATTACCCTACTGTTGGTGTCAGTTGGAGGAATATTACCCTACTGTTGGTGCCAGTTGGAGGAATATTACCCTACTGTTGGTGCCAGTTGGAGGAATATTACCCTACTGTTGGTGTCAGTTGGAGGAATATTACCCTACTGTTGGTGTCAGTTGGAGGAATATTACCCTACTGTTGGTGCCAGTTGGAGGAATATTACCCTACTGTTGGTGCCAGTTGGAGAAATATTGCCCTACTGTTGGTGCCAGTTGGAGGAATATTACCCTACTGTTGGTGCCAGTTGGAGGAATATTACCCTACTGTTGGTGCCAGTTGGAGGAATATTACCCTACTGTTGGTGCCAGTTGGAGGAATATTGCCCTACTGTTGGTGCCAGTTGGAGGAATATTACACTACTGTTGGTGCCAGTTGGAGGAATATTACCCTACTGTTGGTGCCAGTTGGAGGAATATTGCCCTACTGTTGGTGCCAGTTGGAGGAATATTACCCTACTGTTGGTGTCAGTTGGAGGAATATTGCCCTACTGTTGGTGTCAGTTTAAGAAATAGTGCCCCATCTTTAGTATCATTTGGAGGAATAGTGTTCATCTTTAGTATCATTTGGAGGAATAGTGTTCATCTTTAGTATCAGTTGTAGGAATAGTGCATTTTTTACTAGGTATATTAACTAGATATATTGATACAACTTAAAAAAAGTAATTTAAATATACGCAAGTACTCAAAGGGTTGGAGTATCTTACAGTATTTATTGGGTGACCATGTAAATATATGTTACCCTCATATAGTTTTCTATAGTTGTATCTCACTTTGTGGCTTCCTTTCTGTGACTACTTGAGCTGTGCATGAGAGAGGAGAAAATGGCCAATGCTTGGAATAAGCTTATTTCACTTCAAACTTTAATTCTCTTGTCGCACTTGAGTGTCAAATCTAATCTAGACCAATTACATTAAGAGCTGGATGGTCTTATTGTTTTATCGTAGCTGTGAAGTGGAATTGCGATGGAAAGACAGAGTGGTTATCACTTGTTTAGATCTGTATGGAAAATATTCTAGTGATTG
This sequence comes from Rana kukunoris, assembly GCA_029574335.1. Taxonomy (NCBI): domain Eukaryota; kingdom Metazoa; phylum Chordata; class Amphibia; order Anura; family Ranidae; genus Rana; species Rana kukunoris. The sequence continues at coordinate 437,129,767 of CM056051.1, forward strand.
TAACATGAGGTTGACATGTATGATGTATGATATAGCAACATAGCAACTGTTATACACCACTTTATTAGGAACACTTTGCTAGTACTGCGTTGGACCCCCTTTTGCCTTCAGAACTGTTACCTTTCTATCATCTCAAAACAGTCTGCCTATTCTCCTCTGACCTTTGACATCAACAAGGCATTTTCATCCATACAACTGGATATTTTCTCTTTTTCAGACCATTCTCTGAAAACCCCAGAGAGGCTTGTGTGTGCAAATCCCAGTAGATCGGCATTTTTAAAAATACTCAGACCAGGTCTTGTCTGACACCAACACGTCACGTTCAAAGCCACTTAAAGTGGTTGTTAAGCCACTGTGATATCTTCATATAATCCTCTGTGGTAATGCTGTGTGCCCCAGTGTCTGTGTTTTATAAAAAAAAAAAATGTTGTTCTATGCCTCACATACAGTAAGTAGTTGTGTAAAAATCAAAATCAAAATCAAATATATATTTCCCCCTATCTGCCCTCCTGATCTAACAGCTAGAGCGGGGGGGGCGAGAATCCCCCACTGACGGAAGAGAGAGGCGGCCAGTCACGTGAGCACCGAGCGCCGTTCTAAAATTCAGGTATAAAATAACTTTTTTATTAAACACAGACACTGGGGCTCATTTTTTTTAGTAATTACAGCAGCAGGGGGGGGGGGGGGGGGCAGAGGAGGACATGAGAGAGTCGGTAACGGAGGCATGTAAACTGACCACAATGTCAGGGTTCAGCAGTCATGATAAACCGTGGTCAGTTTACAGTGGGGAGGGCAGGATCAGACAGGTATTTTAGGTGATCCAAAGGCCCAAATGATACAGCACAAGCAGTGTGCTGTATAACATGCTTTAAAAGTACAGGATCCCTTTTTTTTTTTTTTTTTAAGGGTAATAAACGCTTTAAATCTTTTTTCCTCCTCATTCTGGTGCTCGGTTTGAACTTCAGCAAGTCGTCTTCACCATGTTTAGATGCCTAAATGCATTGAGTTGCTGTCATGTGATTGGTTGATTAGCAGTTTGTGTTATCAAGCAATTGAACACGTGTACATAATAAAGTGTTTAAAGTGGAAGTAAACCCTCCTATCGTTTTCAGCCAAGGAAGCTGCCATCTTAGCCTCTGTTTAATTTGCAGTTGCCATGATGCTGCACATGTGATCTGTTATGACACCAGCCATTGGATGGTTTGACAGTTTGGTTGAGAGCACAACCAATGTGACTGCTAGCATTTCCGGCATGCCGGAAATGTTAACTGTTTTTTTAAACTATCAAATTGATGGGTTTACTTCCGCTTTAAGGTAGTAAACCAGTTGTACATCTAAGCAGTAAAATGTCATAAAAAAAAAATCATCATTTGTAGCTTTTATTAAAATAATACCTGGTTTATTCTGCCATGAAGACCTGTTTTAAAGGAGTTGTAAAGGCAGAAGTTTTTTTTTATTTTTTTAATCTTAATGCATTCTATGCATAAAGAAAAGAAACTGCAGTCTGCTCACATAATTTGTAATAAAAACATCTTTGCCATTCTGAAGCTTCCCCGCCCACTTTAAATATTATTTTATATATACTGTGATTCTGTACTTGCCAAATATGCTGCAGAAATCTTCCTCCACTGAGTCCGGCTGCATCCATTTTAACTGTGGGCAGCTGAAGCTGCTGCCTGTTCACTTCCTGGATTTACACAGAGACAAACCTCCGGCTCTACAGCCCTGCAGCTCTCATTGGCCCTCTTATGACTCATCCCCCCTCCCTTGCTGGCAGACTCTCATGAGAGTGAGAGAGAGAGAGAGCTGTGCATGTCATAATCCTAGGCTTTTTACCAGACAAGAAACAGGAAGTGGGCTGTATAAGGTATTTACTGGTAGAAAAAAAAAATTCTATCCAAAGTTAAAACAACAGAGGGTTTAATAGATGGAAAGATGAAAAAATGACTGAAGGTCCACTTTAAGATAAAAAAAACCTTCCGTGTGTAGCAGCCTCCCCTTCCCTAATTACTTAGCTAAGCCCCATCTCTCTCCAACGATGTCCACAAATGTGTACGCTGTCCGGGACACTAATCCTGATTGGCTGAGACACAGCAGTGGCGCCATTGGCTGTCAATCAAAGTCAGTCAGCCAATCAGGGGAGAGATGGGGCGGGGCCGGGTCTGGCTCCATGTCTGAATGGACACAGGGAGCTGTGACTCGGGTCCAGTGCCCCCAAAGGAAACTGCTGAATGTGGGGGGCACCCGATAGGAGGGAGGGGCCAGGAGCAGCAAAGAGGGACCCAAGAAAAGGAGGATTCGGGCTGCTCGGTGCAAAACCGACTGCATAGAGGTGGAAACTATAACATGTTTTTTTTTTTGTTTTTTTTTTTAAAGTAGCCTTTACAATAACTTTAAAGCACTTCTTATTATGAGTTACAACAAAGGATGAAAGAGGTGGAAATAATACTTTTCATAAAAAAATAAAAAAAATGTCCGTTGTATTTGATAATCAGTGCTTTAGCAAACCGAGTGTCATTTAGAATTGTTTACATGAAGTTTAGGCAGGAGTAAGAGACGGGAGCTCACAGTGCCCCACACTCTTGCTAAAATAGATCTGTCCCTTTTGGAATTTGCCAGTGTTGCCAAATTACAGATCTGGGCCTGACTGCACTGTTAAGAAAGGATGGGCCTTCTTGCCCACAACTTTGCAAGGAACTGGAAGTGGCAGCATGTCTTCCTCATACCCTCACTATAAACTGAGAAGAACTAGAAAAGCAGTTGCATTTGGCTCAGGCATCCTGCTGCAACATTGTATCTCCCTGCCTTTGCAGTGACAAGTGTACCTCTAAATTTATGGAGAAGGCTCGTGCCAAGTTGGATCCAAATCAAAGCACTCAGCAAATTAATATTCTAATGGCTCCTAGGTACAGAAGATATAAACTGCCCAGCTTATATCACTCGTGTTTTCAAGACACCGACAACTCTAAACCCCTCCTGGCCTTACGCACTGTAAACAGCATGACGGTAATGAATAAGTATTTAGGTTACAAAGATATTTCCATTTTTCTTGTTTTTAAACATACTGTATATATGTTATTATGTGTCCTGTTTATTTCAAGAATAACATACTGCAGGACTTAGAAAATGAAGGTCTAATTTTTCAGGGTAAAACAACTCTATTGCACAAAGAGGCACTAGGAAATAATCTGGACTGTGAAGCTGATATAGAATTAATGGTGGCCATCAGAAACAATTAGGGTGTCTCCTAAAAGCTCACATTAACATTTGTGACATTTTCTACCTATATTTGCATTCATAAAATGATTGTAAGCCCTTATCTTGTAAAAAAAAAACATTCAGTTTAAAATTGAAATAAAAGGCAAAACATTTGTGTGTATATATATCTATATATAAACATTGCAAATACCTTTTTTTCTTTTTTTATAAGTGACCACATTCCCTCTGTTCTCAGCTACATAAGGAGCTGCAGGAGGAGAAACAGCAGCACACCGATCTTCCCAGTAAAAGGCTGTGCGGAAAAGGGGGGGGTCGAGACAAGCCTCATCATTGGAGGAGAGCAGGCTAAGTTCCCAGCACCGACCACAGTGTGTTCTCCTGTTAAGTGTGGTCAGTTTTTATTAGGAAAGCAGAGGGACTGGCAGGAACACCAGGAGTTTAGTATTTTACGTTTATGCCTCGTACACGCGACCGGTTTTCCTGGCAGAAAAACTGCCATGAGAGCTTTTGGCTGGGAATCCCAGCCGTGTATATGCTCCAACGCAGTTTTCCCAACAGGAAAACTGCCCGAAATCCCGGCAGGAACATGTTCGTTTTTTTCCCGCCAGGATTCCCGGCGGTTTTTACGCCGGCACTTTCCCTATGGGGAAAACCTGCAGTGGAGCATACACACGGCTGGGTTTCCCGACCAAAGCTCTCATGGCAGTTTTCCTATCGAGAAACCCGGCCGTGTGTAGGGGGAAAAAGCTACCGAGCAGGTTCTCGGCTTTCCCCTCGGGTTTCCCGGCAGACTTTTTACCGCCGGGAAAACTGATCGTGTGTACAAGGCATATGAATGGAGTGCCTCGAGATGCATAACTTTTAATTGCCTTGACAGTAACAAGATTGAGAAACACTGCATTGCTTTGGAAGAATAAATCCCCTTTAATATTGGGTGTCCTGTGTGTGTGAATGTTTCTTGAAAACTATTAGTTTCGTTTTGTACATTTAGAATGGGTGCCTAGAGATTGTGCACAACTGTAAAGGGCACTTTGATGGAAAAAAGATTGAAAACCACTGCATTGATTTTTAGGAAAATAACAATCAATTAGACACCAAAGCTCCAATTTTACAAGGTGCAGACTTCGAATGGGACACATTGCATCTCCCATAGAAAAAATGCATAAGATCCATATCATATTTGGTGTTTATGAAATTGTAATTTCATTCTGTTTAATATATTGGTTGTCAGATTATAGTACTTTGTCATCTGCAAATATAGATATAGTTAGACAAGCTGTCATTAAAGGCATCACAAAACACGTACACACCCATTTTTCATATTATTAGGAGCCTTATATTGGTTAATTTTATAAATGCTCACTTCAGGGACCTGAAAAATTGGCTGCAAATGGCGGCAGTAGTTCTAGTCTCCATCGAAACTATGAAGGAATGCTAAGGGTCATTTATGAGAGCCAGTGACTTTTATAGCAGATTAGACCGTGAACGGTATTGTGCTATGTTAGATCTGGCAGCTACTGTTCTTAGAGCACAATAATGGCAGCTATTGTTTGTAAGTGTAAAAGGTTAACTGTGGATTTAACCTGCCCCAGTGACGTCTACTATTAGTCTGCTGATGCTCAGATTGTTACCCATTAGCTGGAATATCCCTTCGTAGGCTAAGGTTGACAGTGTAATACATCATATGCATAGTTTTGTCCAGGTTCATTTTAAAATATTTTAATTAATTCTTTTAAATCAGTGTAAAGGTGACGTTTCCCTTTAAAGAAAGTTTTAAAAATTGAGGTCTACAAACTAGTATACAAACACAAGGCAAAATGGGATTACAGGTATGAAGTCTTTGGAGTTTACGTTTGTCAGCTGGTCAGATCCTTCAGAATACTTCTGATCCTCTCCTGGATTGCTTTATATTGTATTACAACATCTTTTTCTCTGGAATTGGGGATTTTGTGGATCAAAAGGCATCCGGTAGCAGCTGGGAAATCTGTTTGAATCCCATTGTTGTTCACTGCTGCAGGAGCTAAACCGAGCGGGTGCTGTTTGTGGAGGTGAAGATGTTTTATGTAAGATGTGTGCGATGGTTTGGCTGGGTTTGACTCTAATGCAGTATTATTTGTAATTGTGTGTGTAAAATAGATATTAAAAAGATATATTTGATAAAACACTAGAAATAAAATAAAACGAACCCCAAACTAATGTAGTTTCTCGTAAAGGCTAAGTTCTCCCTTTCAAAAAAATTGCCTTTGCAGTCAATGAGTTCCAGTAGGAAAAAAAAAACAGTGTAGCTTTGAAAAGCGTTGAAAAATGCAATTGCCATACCCGTAGACCATTTGTGACTCTCACCCCTACCCCCAAATCTTGGCCAAAAAGCTCCTACAGTAAGCATTACCCAACCCTGCCTGATTGCTAGCATACTCCAGTTGCTGGGCACTAGCCCCAAGCATCACATGAGCAAGCGATCTCCTGCGTGTTGCAGCATTGGCTGATCCGTATGCCACATACACACGACCGTTTTTCATGACGTGAAAAATGCAATTTTTTTAATTAGTCATTAAAAACGATCATGTGTAGGCTCCAGAGCATTTTTCTCAATGTGAAAAATGACCATTAAAAATTTAGAACATGCTCTAATTTTTCTCGTAGTTTTTCACGTTGTGAAAAATGGTCATGTGTAGGCTTTAACAACGGGTTAAAAACAAGCATGCTCAGAAGCAAGTTATGAGACGGGAGCACTCGTTCTGGTAAAACTAGCGTTTGTAATGGAGATAGCACATTCGTCACGCTGTAACCGACAGAAAAGCCCGAAAACTGAAAAGCGCAAATCTTCTCTCACCAAACACGAAATCAGCAAAAGCAGTGAAAAGGGTGGCGCCATCCGAATGGATCTTCCCCTCTATAGTGCCGTCGTACGTGTTGTACGTCAGCGCGCTTTTCTTTTCACGAGCGTGTGTATGCAAGGCAGGATTGACAAGAATCACGTAGAGAAAAACTTGTTTTTTTTCCATGACATTAAAAGCGGTCGTGTCTATGCGGCATTATACATGTGTTAACTTGTTGGGCAACCCCTTTCCAAAACCATTAATATGCAATTGGCCCTCATTTTACGCTTATAGCGGCCTCCACTCTTCTGTTCAGACTTTGCACTAAGGTAAAGGAAGCTATTTAGGAAAAAAAAATTGTACCTTTACAACCCCTTTAAAACAACAAGGGCAGAAGATTTAAAAGATGGAAATATGAAAAAATTACTGAAGTTCCGCTCTCAGCTTCCTATGATGAAGTTGAGGCGTAAATAAACTGTTTTGCCACTAGGGGAGCAGTTACACCTGTGCTTGTCTTTTCCGTATGTCTACGCTAAACTAGTTCAAAGCTCACTAATATTCTTCCTCATATATTTCATAAATAGATAACACGGAGCAAGGTCTGGGTATAGGTTTTTATTTTTTTTTGCCACAGTTAAATTTCAAAGTAATTATTTTCTAGAAGAAAGATATAGCCAGCGGGACAGAATTCATTTTCCTTTCCTTGTTCCAATTCTGCCCTGGGGATTTGCTAATATTTTGCAATTCAATAATGATCTTTGATTCCCTGTAAGAATTAATTAATATGCTGCGTTTGAGCTAGAATACTTGGTAGACATAAAAAATACCGGTAGCCTTTTCATCTGTTACATCATGTGCAAACACTGCAGATTTTCTTAATGCATAGAGAGAGACGGTAATCGCACTGGGTGTACAGGGGGGAAAACTTTCCATCTTTCTAGGAAATGACAACTTTTTAAGTAGATTCATCTCTCAGCTCAAGTTATCAGCCCCCTAACAAAGTGTGTTCTCGATTTTTATATTAAATAAAAATAGAATGGTTTGGAATCAATCTTATTTTATAACTTTGTGAATATACATTTTTTATACTATTTATATACACTGCTCAATAAAATGAAAGGAAAACTTTTTTTAAAGAGTATAGCACCAAGTCAAGTAAACTCTTGTGATTTTGATCTGATCAGTTGAGTTAGACCCCTTTCACACTGAGCCGCCCATAGCGTCAGCGGTAAAACGTCGCTATTTTTATCGCCGACGCTATGGGCGGATTTGCGGCGCATTTCGGCCGCTAGCGGGGCGCATTTAACTCCCGCCAGCGGCTGAGAAAGAGTTGAAACCGCCCGCAATGCGCTGCTGAAGCAGCACATTGCGATCGGTATAGCCGCGCTGTCCCATTGATTTCAATGGGCAGCAGCGGTGGAGGAGCGGTATACACACCGCTCCTTCACCGCTCCACAGATGCCTCTAGCAGGGCTTTTTTTACCATCCTGCTGGCGCAACGCTCCAGTGTGAAAGCCCTCGGCTTTCACACTGGAGACAATGGAGAAGCTTTTTAAGGGCGGATTGCAGGCGCTATTTTTAACGTTATAGCACTTGCAATATGACCTTAGTGTGAAAGGGGTCTAACAGAGGGGATTGTTAGGCTCGGTTCTCACTGCTACACTGTAAATTTGTCCTGTTTTTGGTCCTGTGTGAGGTGCGAATTTACCGCAAATTTCAGGAGTTGGACATAGCTGTGATTGATGTTCTAAAAAGGTGTTAACTTCCTGTGAACTTCCTGGTTTTTGTGGAGAGTAGTGTGGTGGAATTCGCACATATGTGAACCATTAATGCTATTTCAGAACGATTTACATTGATGTCTATGGAGACTAAATTCGCAACGCAACGCTGTAAACTCACACAAGACACTTTTTTTATATGATTCGTAGAGGAATCATAATGCATGTATGTGAACGACCGTCATTAAAAACAATGACTTTATGGATGACATGCAAATTTAGAACGTTTTTGACACATCACATGTTATGAACTCGCATCAGTGTGAACCGGGCCTTAATCAGTTTCAGCTGCTTTGGTGTTAATGAAATTAACAACAGGTGCACTAGGCAACAATGAGACAACCTCCAAAACAGGAATGTTTTTTCAGGTGGAGGTTCTGACATTTTGTTTTACCCTGCTTATCTTTTCTGACAGTTTTTTACTAGTTTTGCGTTTGGCTAGGGTCAGTGTCATTACTGGTAGCACGAGGCGACACCTGGACCCTATAGAGGTTGCACAGGCAGTCCAACTCCTCCAGGATCGCACATCAATATGTGTCATTGCCAGAAGGTTTACTGTGTCTCCAAGCACAGTCTCAAGAGCATAGAGAAGATTTCAGGAGACTAATGCCACGTACACACGACGTTTTTCGGGTTCTAAAAAATTCAGTTTTTTTTATTTTTCATTAAAAACGATTGTGTGTGGGCTTTAGAGCATTTTTTGGGTTCTAAAAAACGTTTTTTTTCGAACATGCTCTATTTTTTTCACAACGTTTTTAACATTCTCGTTTTTCGGGTTGTAAAAAATGGTCGTGTGTGGGCTTTAACGACGTGAAAAATTGGCGCATGCTCAGAAGCAAGTTATGAGATGGGAAAACTAGTAAAACTGGTAAAACTAGCGTTCGTAATGAAGTAAGCACATTCATCACTCTGTAACAGACAGAAAATCGCGAATCGTCTTTTACTAACACAAAATCAGCTAAAGCAGCCCAAAGGGTGGCGTCTTCCGAATGGAACTTCCCCTTTATAGTGCCGTCGTACGTCTTGTACGTCACCGCGCTTTGCTAGAGCATTTTTTTTTACGATCGTGTGTAGGCAAGGCCGTTTTAATGATCAAGTTGAAAAAAAACATTGGCCCAGATTCAGAGAGCCATTACGCCTGTCTAACTGGTGTTAGACTGGAGTCATTTCAAATTACGCGTGTTTTCTAGCTAGTTGAAAACCTTAAACCATGAATAGACGGCTGCGGGCTTCAATTCGACTGGATTACGTGTTCATACGCCTTCGGATCTACGCTGCAATAAAATTGCGGCCACTGGGTGGACTTCCCGTTGTTTTCGGCGTCGGGGTATGCAAATGAGCTTTTGCCGGCGATCCCCGAAATTACGATCTTCAATCGCAATCTCTTACGGCACCTTTAGTCATCTTTTATTTGCGTAACACTATACCAGCTTTTTGCTGCTCTAATATTAGACAGCCCATGTTAAGTATGGCCCGCGTCGAATTTCTACGTTTTTCGACCTCTTTTACTATTTTTAACGTAAGTCGTCCGGGAATAGGAATGTTCGTATACGCCGCTACTCAAACAACGAATGACGTAACGACGTGATTTCGCGCAATGCACGGCGGGAAATTTCTGAACGGAGCATGCGCAGTTCGATCGCCGCGGGGACGCACTTAATTTAAATGCTTCAGGCCCCCTAATTGCGTATTTCGATTACGCGGCGAGAAATAGACTACGCCGCCGTAGCGTATGGGCAAAAATCTACCAGGATTCGGTGTAGAGCCTGGTAAAATACGGCAGCGTAGAGTATTTCGATTACGCAGCGGAATATTAAGTGTATGTGAATCTGGGCCATTGTTTTTTCTAGAGCCTGAGAAACTTTGTTTTTTACAACCCATAAAATGATCGTGTGTACGTGGCATCAGAGTGCTGGACAGGGCCATAAAAGATCCTTTACCCATCAGCAGAACCAGTATCTGCTCATTTGTGCAAGGAGAAATAGGATGAGCACTGCCAAAGCCCTACAAAATGACCTCCAGCAGGCCACTGGTGTGAATGTCTCTGACCAAATAATTAGAAATAGACTTCGTAAGGGTGGCCTGAGGGCCTCTAGTAGACCCTGTGCTCACTGCCCGCCTCCGTGGAGCTCAATTGACATTTACGGAATTGGCAGGTCTGCCACTGGCACCCTGTACAGATGAGAGCAGGTTCAACCTGAGCACATGTGACAGACGTAAAAGGGTCTGGAGAAGCCTTGGAGAACTTTATGCTGCCTGTAACATCGTTAAGCATGACCGGTTTGGTGGTGGGCCAGTGATGGTCTGGGGAGGCATATCCATGGAGGGAAGCACAGACCTCTACAGGCTAGACAATGGCACCCTGATTGCCATTAGGTATCAGGCCGTGTACACACGGCAGAGAACCTCGACGGGCAGAACACATCGTTCCGCCCGTCGAGGTTCTCTGCCGGCCGTCGAAATCGGCGACCCGCCCGTCGGGAATGGCAACCAGCCATTCATCCAGGCGGGCCGTCGAGCAAAAAGAGAGCGTGCTCTCTTTTCGCTCGACGGGATTCCCGACGGGCAGGGCGAGCCAAAAGCGTACACACGGCCGAGGTCCTCGCTGGAATGCGGCTTCCAGCGAGGTTCTCGCTGGTTTCCAGCAAGAATCTCGGCCGTGTGTACGCCGCCTCAGGATGAAATCCTTGGACCCATTGTCAGACCCTACGCTGGTGCAGTGGGTCCTGGTTTCCTCCTGGTTCACAACAATGCCCGGCCTCATGTGGTGAGAAAATGCAGCCAGTTCCTGGAGAATGAAGGAATTGATACCATTTAATGGTCCCCACGCTCACCTAACCTAAATCCAATAGAACACCTCTGGGACATTATATTTCAGTCCATCCAATGGTGTCAGGTTGCACCTCAGTCTGTTCAGGAGCTGAGTGATGCCCAGGTCCAGATCTGTGAGGAATTACCCCAGGACACCATTCATTGTCTCATTAGGAGCATGCCCTGATGTCAGGCATGCATACAAGCACGTGGGGGGGAGGGGGGCATAAGAACTATTGAGTACCACTCTGAGTTACTGAAATTAATGTTTAGCAAAATGGCTACGTATCATTCCTAACACATAAGTATAGATATCCACCATGATATTTTTCCCCATTGCGATCTGATGTGTTTTCAAGGTGTTCCTTTAATTTTTTTTGAGCAGTGTATTTACAAATAAACATTTAAAGCCCGACTAAACCTTCAAAAATATCAGCTAAATACATTTCAGGTAAAACAACGTAAAAGGTGTTCAAAGTCTTATGCCGCGTACACATGATCATTTTTCGGCTTGTAAAAAACAATGTTTTTCAGCCTCTAGAAAAAAATAAGTTTTTCCAACTTCATCATTAAAACGACGTTGCCCACACGCGATCGTTAAAAAAAAAAAATGCTCTAGAAAAGAGAGGTGACGTACAACACGTACGACGGCGCTATAAAGGGGAAGTTCCATTCGAATGGCGCCACCCTTTGGGATGCTTTAGCTGATTTTGTGTTAGTAAAAGACGGTTCACGCTTTTCTGTCTTTTACAGCGTGATGAATGTGCTTACTCCATTACGAACGGTAGTTTTACCAGAAGGTGCGCTCCCGTCTCCTAACTTGCTTCTGAGCATGCGCAGGTTTTTCACGTCGTTTTAGCCCACACGCGATCATTTTTTACAACTCGAAAAACGACATTGTTTAAAATGTCGTTGAAAAATGCAGCATGTTCAATGTCGTTTTTCAGAACCCGAAAAATGATGTGAATCCCACACACGATCATTTTTAAATGCCGAAAAAGGGCATGTCAAACCTCTGCTTCTACACAGAGAACAAGAGCTACTTCTTTGCAGCGTGATGGCAGAGCACAGGCTTTTCTACACAGGGCAGGTAAGTATAACATGTAAAATGAGACTTTACAATCACTTTAAGCTATTGAGCGCTATAAACATCAAAAGAGTAAAGATTAGCCTGGTAAACACATGTGACAAGGTGCTTAATGCTCCAGCTGTTTGCTGGATGTATATATAATCAAAATGTCATATTTGCTTCAAATATTTATTAGAAACAATATGACCTTTAAAATAAAGATAAGGTTGAAACATTTATTTGATTTGAGGGTTTTCCTGATCCACCAAATTTTTAGAGGTAAAAATGATTTGTTTATTTATGGGAAGACTTATTCAGAGATTTGAATAAAAAAAGCTTGTGTATGTAATTATATAAGGCTAGCCTCCAAAGGTTAAAGTAGTGCAGGTTGCTTCAAATATGCTAGTGCGCCACATAAACAATGAATTCCTCTGGAATGTGGCGTGTGCATCTGAAGTAAGTAAATCACTATTTCTAACATGGCTCATGAATGTTGCAATTTGTGAGCCATATAATTGACAAAATTGCATATACACTATATTGTCAAAACTATTGGGACACCTGCCTTTACACGCACATAAACTTTAATGGCATCGCAGTTTAGTCCATAGGGTTCTCTATTGCGTTGTCCCACCCTTTGCAATTATAACAGCTTCAACGCTGGGAAGGCTGTCCACAAGGTTTAGAAGTGTCTATGGGAATGTTGGACCATTCTTCCAGAAGCGCATTTGTGAGGTCAGGCACTGATGTAGACAAGAAGGCCTGGCTCGCAGTCTCCGCTCTTATTCATCCAAAAGGTGTTCTATCGGATTGAGGTCAGGACTCAGTCAGGCCAGTCATGTTCCCCCACCCCAAACTCACTCATCCATGTATTTATGGACCTTGCTTGGGGTCCTAATACTTATGACATTACAGTGTATTTTTGGCCCTTAGAATAAGTGCAAGCAGTAGGTGCCTTGGGACTTCATATAAACTACACTGACTGTGACATAATAGGTAATCTGTTGCTATTTGTGACATTTTCTTAATGTCATTTTTTTTCCTCTTTTATTGGTTGAACTAGATGGACTTGTGTCTTTTTTTTTTCAACCTGACTATATAATTATGTAACATGTAAAATGGGTGTGTTGTAGGATGGGAGGTTGATGGGGGACATAAGATGGGCATGAAATAGGGGTGTGACGTGAGATAAAGGTGTGCCATAATGCAGTTGTAAAGTTGGGGTGATGCATTGGGCAACTGTAAAGTGGGTAACAGAGATGTGGCATTAGATAGGGGTGTGGTGTCGGACAGGGGCATGGTGGAAACCAGAGGTATAATGGGATTAAATAGGGGTGAGGCATGGGGCAGTGGTAAAGTTAGTGACATGGGTGTGAGATTATTTAGGAGGTGGTATGGGAGAGGGATGTGGTGGGACACAGAGGTGTAGAAATAAATAGGAATGTGGCATAGGGCAGTGGTAAAGTGGGTGATAGGGGTTTAGGATTATATAAGAGTGTTGTGTAGGACAAGGGCATGGTGGGGGACAGAGGTATGGCATGAAATTAAGGGTTTAGCGTTGGGCAGTTGGAAAGTAGGCGACTGAGGTGTGGCATTTAGATAGGGGTGTGATGTGAGATATCACATAGGTAGTTTTTTCAGCTTAGAATTCTTGGTCTCTTTGTCCAAACAAATCCACAAATTCAAATTCTCTATAAAGTCAACTCATTACCAGTGTAGACTAAGAGCCGGTTCACACAGGGGCAGCACGACTATTGAAGTCAATGCAAGTCGCCCTGAAGTCACCCCAAAGTCGTACAGGAACCTTTTTCTAAGTCGCTCCCATTACAACGGTTCCATAGTACAGAGTGGAGCATGACAAGTCGTCTGACGAGTCGCCCCTGTGTGAACCGGCTCTAAGAAGAATGACAAAAATAAAATCAATAATTAAAGATATGACAGATGTGAAGCATAGTTGTACAGTAAATTGTACCCTCTATTTATAATCAATTGTTTTGAGTGGCGCACACTGTGGAAGAAGAACACTGGCCCTGGAGGCAATGGCGGACTGACCCATCGGGCACTCGGGCACTGGCCGAGGGCCAGTCCTGTTAGGGGGCCGATCATGGTGTGTGAAGCTCAACACAGTGTTAAACTTTGATAACATCTTAACCACTTAAGACCCGGACCAATATGCAGGTTAACGACCTTGCCCCTTTTTGCGATTCTTTACTGCGTCGCTTTATCTGACAATTGCGCGGTCGTGCGACGTGGCTCCCAAACAAAATTTACATCCTTTTTTCCCCACAAATAGAGCTTTCTTTTGGTGGTATTTGATCACCTCTACGGTTTTAATTTTTTGCGCTATAAACAAAAATAGAGCGACAATTTCGAAAAAAAATAATATATTTTTTACTTTTTGCTATAATAAATATCCCCAAAAAATATATAATTTAATTTTTTTTTATTTTCCTCAATTTAGGCTGTTACATATTCTTCTACCTAATTTTGGTATAAAAAAAATGCAATAAGCGTTTAATGATTGGTTTGCGCTAAATTTATAGCGTTTACAAAATAGGGGATAGTTTTATGGCATTTTTATTACGTTTTTTTTTTTACTACTAATGGCGGCGAGCAGCAATTTTTTTCATGACTGCGACATTATGGCAGACACTCTAGACAATTTTGACACATTTTTGGGACCATTGTCATTTTCACAGCAAATAGTGCTATAAAAATGCATTGATTACTGTGAAAATGACAATTGCAGTTTAAGAATTAACCACTAGGGAGCGCTGTAGGGGTTAAGTGTGACCTCATAAGTGTTTATAACTGTAGGGGGGCGGAGCTGGACGTGTGATGTCATTGATCGTCTTTCCCTATATCAGGGAACAGACGATCAATGACACTGCCACTGTGAAGAACGGGGAAGGTGAGCTTCCCGTTCTTCAGCTCATGTGACCGATCGCGGGACACCGGCGGTGATCGAGTCCCGCGTCCGCGGTCACGGAGCTTCGAACCGAGTCCCATGCGTGACCCGCGGCTGGCCTCTTAGGCCGCGTACACACGAGGGGATATGTCCGCTGAAAACGGTCCGATGGACCGTTTCAGCAGACATCTCCGCTCGTGTGTATGGGCTAGCGGACAGATTTCTCCACCCGACAGATTTCAAAGCATGCTTTGAAATCTATCCGGTGGGGATCTGTCCGCCCGACATGTCTGCTGGTTAGTACACTTACCAGCAGACATGTCGGCTCCCACCGCCGCCGCGCCGCTGCCGAATGGATTCGGCGCATGCGCGGAAGTGTTTTACTTCCTGGTGCGGTGACGTTGCGGTGACGCGGCGGCGTCAACGTCACCGCCACGTCACCGCGCCTTCCGGCGGCGGGGAATTTGATCCGATGGTGTGTACACGCCATCGGATCAAACTCCCGATCGGACATATCCGATGGAAATGGTCCGCGGACCGTTTTCATCGGATATATCCGATCGTGTGTACGCCGCCTTAAAGGCGACGTACATGTACGTGCCTGTGCCCAGCCGTGCCATTCTGCCGACTTAGGGCGGTCCTTAAGTGGTTAAATGCATTGTTTAGTGATGCTAGTATTAGTGTGATAATAGGCAATTATTTGCATAGGAAATTCCGTTATAAATAGGTAAATTTAGTCCATGACCTGGTAAAACACTGAAAGCGTAACACAGCAGTATATCCAGAGTACCGTGCTCTGCCCTGCTGCCGGGCTTGTGCTTATCTGTAGAACATCAGACTGCCACTTGTCTGAGGTCACGTGATGCCGTTTCAAAGTAAAGTTAAGAAAGAAACTTAAAAGGTTTGTGTAGGCAAACTATAAACATATACTCAGAAGACAGCTAACATTTGGCCAGAGATCTATCTTTTACATATCAGTGCCAGTTTTTAGAGTGTTTACGCAGCTCCCTCTATTGTCAGTCAAATAGCTCCCAGTATTCCTTCCTTCCTCCCCAATGGCCCCTTCTTTGGTCTGATGTATAGACTTCTACGTATAAATGTAATGTTTAAAGTGGACTTTTCAGTCATTTCACAACGTTTTAATAATCGTTTAAGATGACTCTGATTCTGATATTGAGGAGTGATCCTTAATGTTGCACTATTGACTCTTACACAGCCTGATTTTCTCAAGCAACATTTGAATGTATTGCAGGGTTTGTTGTTATTGAACTACTGTATGCACTGGCCACCATACAAGAAATTATTCTTTTACGTGATTTAGGATGGGAAAGAAGGACTCCTCCCACAAAGTATGTTGGCAAAGGATACTCCCGTACCATGCCTTTTCTTTTCACCCTCCCCTACTTTTCTCTCCTGAAAGACAATGCCTTCTTTGTTCAGACATTAGCCAGGGTTAGCATCTACTTCCTGGGCTGAGACAACCCTATCAGGTGAATCCCGATGCCTGTGCAGTTCTTGGCTATGTTTACCAATATCTGATGACAATCAGCTGTTGCTGCAGCCCCACAAATTTGCAATGTTGCAGTTAGAACACTCAGGCCTCGTACACACGACCGTTTTCCTTGACAGAATCCATCAAGAAACTTAGTGGCAGAGCTTTTTTGCCAAGGAAAACGGTCGTGTGTATGTTTTTCATCGAGAAAACTGACGTGGAACTCGATGAGAAAAAAAGAGAACAAGTTCTCTTTTTCCTCGTTGGGAGTCTCAATTTCCTTGTCATGTTCCTCGTCGGGCTGGTTTTCGACGAGAAACACGTTTGTGTGTATGCTTAGAAACCCGCAGATGCTCAGAATAAAGTATAATACGGGAGCGCACCTTCAGTAAAAGTAGCGTTTGTAATGGAGATAGCACATTTGTCACGCTGTAACAGACTGAAAAGTGCAAATCGTCACTTACCAAACTTTTACCTAACACGCAGTAACATGAGATTAGCAAAAGCAGCCCCAAGGGTTGTGCCAGTGGAATCGAACTTCCCCTGCCGTCTATGTGTTGTACGTCACCGCATTTGTGAACGAGGAGATTTGGTCTTGACTGTGTGTACGCAAAGACAGCTTGTCAAGTTTCTCGACAAGCCTAACAAGGAACTCGTCGAGGAAAACGATGTGTCTTTTCCGACGAGTTCCTCGGTCGTGTGTACGAGGCCTGAGACTGAGAAAATGTCTCCTTTTGCCTGCAGCAGACTGATGACATCATCTCAGCTTAGGTAGAGTCACTGGCTTGGAGCTCAATGAGTTTTCTTTTTTTTTTTACTGTTTCAGTATATACATGTCAGGAAATACTGAAAATTAGGTTAATAAAGAGCACACTTCATACACCAAAAACAAAACTAGGCTAAACTTTTTTTTTTCATTTTGGATAGAGCAAAGGAGGGTTATAACCCCTGTCAGATTTTTTTTACATCATCTGAGTCCCTTTGGGGAGATTTTTCTTCACTTCCTGTCCCATAGCCAAACAGGAAGTGAGAGGAAATCCCAGACCCAGAGGACCCAGAGGTCACCAGATCTAGTGTCCCCACTGGAAGATTTCCCCTCTATTACTTTTTTGGGGACAACCCAAAATTTCTGATTTTCTTTTACTTTCCCTTTCAATGAAAATGGTAAATAGGACAAATGGAGAGGGTGACTCTCCTTAATGGGGACACAGACAGCAACAAAAACGGACAGGTGTTCTAATCCCTCTCCAATCTATTTAAATGTAAAAAGCTTTTAGTTATGTTTTAAAGCGGTTGTATGCCCGCAAAAAAAAAAAAAAAAAATAAACAAAAACACTGTAAGGCAAAGCCATAATGAGCTATTTCATTATGAAATACTTACCTTGAGACGGTCGCTGGCATCGCCTCCCGGTCACCGCTGACATGTTGCCTTTTCTTTGGGGTTCGCGGCTGCGGCACTGAGAGTGGTCAGAGCCACGGTGACGTCACTCCTGTGCATGCAAGGTGAATATCTCCTAAGTCGTACAGGTTTAGGAGATATTCATTTTACCTACAGGTAAGCCTTATTACAGGCTTGCCTGTAGGTAAAAATTTGAAAGCGGGGTTTACAACCGCTTTAAGTGGGCAACCAAATTTATAGAATATCGCTCTTTCCTAATAAATCCCCCTTTAAATACAGATCGTTAGAGAGAATGTGCTCGGCTTTATGCATTTCTTATCCAAGACAAGCTGTTTGAACATTACATCAGATGGGAACTTTGTCTATTTAACTGCATCTCCCTTAAAGTTTGTAAAACAAGCTTGCTAGCAGCGACAACTGTTGCAAAGGGATAAAATAAGATTTTACATAATATCCAATACAGGAGAACAGTGTAATGGAGCAGCTGGGGATCTTTTATAGACTGTATGTGAGAATGATTTTATTATCTCTCATAAGGACACAGGGATGTTCTGGTATACCAGCAGTCAGATAATGGGAGGAATTTATCAAAACTGGAGCAGACAGCATCTTTAGCAGCTGTGCATGGCAACCAATTAGCTTGTATCTTTTATTTTCAAAGCTTAACTGAACAAGTTGAAGATAGAAGCTGATTGGTTGCCATGCACAGCTGCTCCAGATTCTGTCTGCCCTAATCTTGATAAGCTCCCCTGTGTCTTGGAGTAAGCAAATAAAAAATAGAATTGTTTTTGCAGTTCAAAGAAAATAACCCTGTGCCCAGCCAGAAATATACTCTGCCCCTAGTTTCTTGTGGACTGACAACACACAGCAACTGAGTTGCGAACTGAGTGGTGGCAGCCCTGCCCAGTTGTTTTTTGCTAAAGTACTGAATCCCTCCCACTTGTCTCTACAAAGTGAGTAATTAGTATGTAGTGCAAGATAAGAACTGGAAAGACTACCATTTAAAATAGTTCAGGAAGTTTGCAGAGGACACAGGACAACTCTAAATGTTGGGCATGATCGACAGTGCATTTGGTTTGGACTTATAAATCTATATGACATAACAGAATGATTTCAATTGGATATTTGACAGACCATAAGGGAGAAAATAAGAGAAGTAAATATTTATGCTTTTCACACCAACACAAAGCACTTGCGTTGAGGTTCACCAGAGCGCACAGATGTGAACCTCCTATCAGGGCCGTCTTATTAGCATCATGGGCCCCTTGGCAAAGAAATGCTCTGGGGCCCCTACAACGATGACAGTGCAGTTTAAACACACTTCATGGGTGTAGGAGGTAGACTGCCTCCCTGTGTATCACTCTCAATGCCATCATGGGGCCCCCAATTTATGGTGATTCATGTGGTCTGCCAACAAATGTATTTTATCCCTGTATGAATGCCATTGTTTGTATTGTATTTTACTTTAATAAAACTGTATTATTTTATATTCATGCTCTACAATTTTTTCTATCCATATACCTGTACTGCGATAGTCCAATTGCCCAAGTCTTCTTTGTTTATCGGAACTTTTGCTTTTTGGGGACCAACTTTCCGATCCTCCCATACTAATAATTTCTGGATGATGGTACGACCAATTGTATTATAGATTAAATATTTTTCCCTTGAAGGATATACTTTTTCTCTGACCATACAGTTTTAGTAAATAATCCCTTTTGTTTTTACCTACAGGCAGCTCTTACCTGCATAAGGAGTTTTTGGTAAAGGTCAACTAACCCTTTAATGTCCAACTGCCTCCACAATGGTCTGAGCTTGTGTTTCGTGCTGCTCACTGCATGCTCCCAGTACACTGACAAAGCTGATTCCGACAGTTCAAGGTATTGGTTATTGATCAGGAGCCAGTGCGACGGGCACCAGTTTATGTGACTGACTTGAGAGCCAGTTCTGGTAGTCACATGATCAAGAAGCCGCACCACTTTCTGGCATAAAAGCCTTCATAAAGGCCCACCGTCAGCATTGGGAAGCCTGAATTAAAGGACTGCTAACACAATTAAGGTTAAATGTGCAATACCGCACATTAAATGCCTGTGTGTTACTGCAACCCACTAGCATAAAAAAAAAAAAAAAATCTTTATCATTTTCAAAGCTTATTCGTTCCAGAGTGATAAACGTTATCAATTTCATGAAAAATGTTACGTATTTTGAGTAACAGTCCATGAAAATATAAGTCCATCTGTATTGAAGGTGATGGGAACAGTTGAAAAAAAAAAAAATACCTAATTGGGCCAACCAGAGGGAACAACCAGAAAATGGAAATAGTGACTGGAAATGAACCAATATATTCCAGCAGAAAAAAAAATCTATGTATTTGGGTCATGTTTACCGAGGTAGGGGGAATAATACAAATGGAAGTCTCGGATCCCACTGGGATACTGCAAGGATTCCTTTTAATATAATTAAATCCGATATACAACAGGTAGGCCGCCACTGCGTGAAAATAATGTATTCAGATGTTAGCTCACCCTCCATGTAACAGTTATGAATATTAGTGTGATATTTAATAGGCATCAGGAAAATGTTTGTATGTATAATTCAGTGAGTATCACAATGTATAAATAACTGGTTATGTTTTAGATAATAAACGGTAAAATATTTTTGATGTGTTTTAGTGGGAGGGCCTCATAAAATTGTGAGTGGGCACGGCAGTTACCTTGTCTTGCAGCACTGAGGATCTGGGTTCAGTTCCTGCTCTTGACTCTGGCTGAACGGAGTTTATAAGCTCTTGCTACTGTATATTTCTGTGGGTTTTATTCTACAATCAAATGCCTTCATTTATGTTATAAAGACTCATTAGATCTATAAGGCAGTGATGTACCCTCTCCTTTTTAGGTTAGATGAACATGTATTGACCAGATAGAGGTCGGCAAGAGAGAACAGGGTAGGTTTGCTTGTTCAACACAAAAGTGAACTGATAAGGGTCTCGAAAGACTCTATTATAGTAGAACAATTTTTCCGGCTGCAAATTGGCAATATGCCAATCACTAGTCCTGAGTTTATATTAAAAAAAACTATCACGGGAAAAAGATGAAGAAAAATCACCAAAGAAGGGGCGTGGCTTGCGCACGAGGAGAATGGCAGCATCTGCTTAGAGCTCTCTCTAGCCAGCCGGACAATACCAGCATTCGGACAGGAATTCAGCCGCACAGATACTCCACACAGCCTGACACGATCCCGCGGACCCCGCTGCAGCGATGTCCCGCAAAAGAAAGGAGGAACGAAACCTCCAAAAGCTCACAGCCCTATCATTTCTGCCTGCCAGGAGGGGGCCGACACAAGATGGCGCCGCCGGAGCAACCACGAGGCAGCAGACGGCTTACACGGATCTCCCGAGCAGCGACCCGACGGAAGCAGAGGGAGGATCACTCTCTCCCCCTCTGGCCATATCTCCCCTGCTATCTCCGGCTTCACAGAGCCCTGCCAAAGCGCGGATGCGAATGGACACTGATCTACAAAATGGGACCGCAGTGAGTACACCAGTGCATAACGCACATGCCATATCCTCCCTACAATCCTCCATTGCAGCATTCCCCACCACAGGCCAACCAGTCCTTGACACAACGATGAAGGACATGTTACTTTCCCTGCAGTCCTCTCTCATGTCCAATCTTTCCTCACTAATCCATAACTTTACGGCAGACATGAGACAGATGGGGGACAGGGTTCAGTACATTGAGGAAAAGATGGAGGAATGCACATATACAGTGAACGAATTAGTGGACGAATGTATGTCCCAAAAGGAGGATACAGCCTGGATCAAATCCAAACTGGCGGATCTCGAAGATAGATCACGCCGCAATAATATTAAAATTCGCGGGGTCCCGGAGTCGGTCCCCCCGCAGACCTCCATAACTATGCTAGCGCCATGTTTTCTAAGCTGCTCCCAGAGTTATCCCCTATTGAGCTCACTATAGACCGTATCCATAGGATTGCTAAACCGCGCCACCTTGAGGAAACGGTCCCTAGAGATGTCCTCCTGCGGATCCATTTTTTCCAAGCTAAGGAACAAATCCTTTCCAGAGCTCGGGATATCAATGGCCTCCCTGCACCATACGCAGGTATACAGTTGTTCGCAGACCTGTCTCAGCATACATTGCAGTTAAGACGCCAACTGAAAACGGTGACAAAAGCCCTCGCAAATCACAAGATTACATACAAGTGGCGCCATCCAGCTACTATCCTAGTCACCCACAATGGCATTCCGCATTCCGTCTCCACGATTGAGGGTGGTATGAAGCTCCTCCACTCCTGGGGCATTGTCCCTGAACCCCCGCACACTGACAAAGGCTCTACAGGAAAGCCCAATCCATTTAATGCTGGACCGCAACGCAGCAACCACCAAGGGAAGTGAACAGTTTGCGCCTGTCCGACTTTATAAGCAAATGGCACCTAGAGTCCGGTCCGGCTTATTGCTCGTTCTTCTACGGAGCCTGAACTTTCCCCAAATTAGTCAGCAGTCCCTGTTGTTTTACTTTGCTGACTTGCTGCTCATATAGTTAAATCTCGTTCTCAGCTTATCTTATTGTCCTCATATCCCTGTGAGACTGTTCTGATTTTGTCCTTTTTTTTATTTTTTTTATTTTTCTCGTTCTTTTTGTTTTTCTTCACGTTTCTGCATTGCTACGACTCCAGCAATAACTCTCTGGACTCTACTCACCGCCTTCTGCACACCCTTGCATCTTGGTACCTGCTCTTAACCACCTGCCCTGCCTGGAAACACCACCTGACCGGCACCAGCAGTCTTCCTCTGGAGATCTCTCCCCATTTCTGCTTCCAACCGTAAGTCACTGAACTTCATCTACACCACTAGCACCTGCCACCATGTCATTCTCGGTTGTCTCCTTGAATGCAAAAGGCCTGAATCACCCAGCCAAACGCTCGTCTCTCTGGAAAACTGCACTATCGCTTAATTGCGACATACTATGTGTACAAGAAACACACTTTGCTCAGGACCTTTCCCCTGCGTGCCAACACAAGATGTTCCCTCATATTTTTTCTACCCTTTTTGGGAAAAAGCAGAGGGGGGTCCTGATAGCCATCCGGGACACCGTCTCATTTGAACTTCAAAGTTGCGTAAAGGACTCTGAGAGTAGATTTATTATCTTATTATGTAAAATCAACAATGTCCAATACACTTTGGTTTCACTGTACGCGCCGAACCACCGACAGATGTCCTTTTTCAGGTCGGTCATGAAAACAGTGGCCGGTCTGAGGAAGGGCCATCTGCTAATGTGCGGTGACTTCAATCTGGTTCCTGACTATGCCCTAGACTCCTCGGCAGTAGCCAAGAGAAGAATCTCACCATTGGCTAAGTTCATTTATAAAAATGATATGTTTGATGTGTGGAGGTGTTGTCATGCGGCTGAACGAGACTATACGTTTCTGTCGCCGCGTCACAACACCTACTCTCGTATCGATTTATTCCTGTCCGACAAGGACCTACTGCAGAGAATATCGTCTTCGGTAATCCACACGGCCACCTGGTCGGACCATTCTCCTATCAGCATCACCATTGACGCTCACCTACACCATCCCAAATCCCACCTTTGGAGGGTTAATAACTCCCTCCTCCGCAACCCCACCTATGCAGATTCTATACGCCAACAATTGACCGACTATTTTTCATTAAATGCCCATTCGGTACCTGACCCGATGGTCGTGTGGAATGCCCATAAAGCGGTATCTAGAGGTGTCCTCATTCAACTTGGTGCTAGAGCTAGGAAGAATAGGTCACGGAGAATAGACCAACTGACTGCAGATATTGACACAGCTGAAGCACAAAATAAACAATGCCCCTCTCCCATACTTCAGACCACAATCTTTAAGTTGCGTCAGGAGCTCCGAACCCTCCTGTTGGAGATACATGAAAAAGTTTACACTAAACTGAGGGCCACATCTTATGCCACAGGCAATAAGGCGGGCAAATTGATGGCCCTGAAAATTCGAGGGCACAGGCTTAAATCCAAAATTCCATTTCTTTATCACCCTCACTCTAAAGAAAAATTATTAAAACCCCATGAGATAGCCAATGCCTTTAGCGTGTACTACACGGATCTATACAACCTCAAAAGAGATGCAAATAATGCCCAACCTTCCCAAGACGAAATAGAGGAGTTCTTAGCTCAGGTGGATCTTCCCTCACTATCCCCCTCTCAACTAACTTACCTTAATGCTCCCTTCACGACCGCTGAAGTACTGCACACTATCCGACACCTCCCCAACTCCAAATCCCCAGGACCTGACGGGTTCACTGGGGAATATTATAAGATGTTCCACCCGATCCTGGCCCCCACACTATGCGAGGTTTTTAATTCTGCTGCCTCTTCTTCCTCCTTCCCTCAGGAAATGTTGAGTGCTACTGTAGTCACCCTCCCTAAACCTGGGAAAGACCCAACGTCGCCCCAGAATTTTCGCCCCATTTCTCTGCTTAACGTAGACGTAAAAATTTATGCAAAAACTATCGCCAATAGATTAGTAAATATCCTCCCATCCCTTATACATGCGGACCAATCTGGGTTCACAAAGGGTCGACAGGCCTCTGACGCCACGAGGAGGATGATTAATGTCATCCACCATGTGGGCTGCTCGGGTACCCCCTCTGTTCTCCTGTCCCTAGACGCTGAAAAAGCGTTTGATAGGGTGCATTGGGGGTACCTGTCGTCGGCGCTCTCAAAATTTGGATTCACAGGACTCATACATAAAGCCATTATGGCATTATACTCTACACCCTCTGCCCGAGTGTATTCGGCAGATTCCCTGTCCACCCCATTTCCCATCTCCAATGGCACCAGGCAAGGATGCCCACTCTCTCCCCTAATATTTAATCTAGCGATGGAGCCCCTAGCACAACACATACGGTCCAACACGAATATAAGAGGAATCGACATAGGTGGCCTGGAGCACAAAATTAGTCTGTTTGCAGATGACGTTATTTTAATGTTGTCAAACCCTACCTCCTCCCTCTCGGCGGTTCAGGAGACGCTTGCCTGGTTCAGTCGGGTCTCATTCTATAAAGTAAATGAATCTAAATCCCACATTCTGAATTTAGGAGTTGATCCCCTTACGGCTATGCTTTTGCAACATCAGTTCCCATACTCCTGGGCTGACCACAGCATAACGTATCTTGGTATTCAACTGACCAAAGCCTCTCAGCTGCTCTTTAAATATAACTACATAGCTTTTCGCGACAACCTCCAAAAAGATCTGAGCAGGCTGGCGTCTCTGGAGCTGTCTTGGATGGGCCGCCTCGCTGCCTTTAAAATGTCCCACCTCCCTCAAATACTATACCTGTTCAGGACGTTACCCATTGTTATCCCAAAATACTACTTTAAATCCTTGCAGACTGCACTTTCCTCCTTCCTGTGGTTAGGTAAGAAAGCAAGGGGCGCACACTCTAGAATGATCAAACACCGTAAGGCAGGGGGTTCGGGATATGTGGACTTTTATGACTACTACATGGCCGCAGTACTCACCCAGACCAGGGAATGGTTCTCCCCTGACCTAAATACCATATGGGGGCAAATTGAATCTACCTACGTACCAAGGAGGGACCTATCCACATGGCTACTCTCTACCTCCCCCTCATCTAAACTACCCTCCTTTGTCCCTCCTACCATGCTAGCCACTGTCCGAATATGGAATAAATTTGTAACCACCACCCACAGCCACCCCGACACCCACAACCTAAAAATCCCAATCCTTACACTTCAACACAATATTAACTTGATCTCCTATACACAGTGGACAGAAAAGGGACTCTTACATATAGATGACCTTTTTAAAAACAAGGCCTTCAAATCTTTCCCCGACCTTCAAAAAGAATTCAATCTCCCCGACTCTGACGCCTACCTTTATGTTAGGACTAGGCACTACCTCTACGCTAATCCCTCTTGGGAACGTAGTATACCCCGCTCAACTTGGCATTTTCTTAGCACCCTTAATCCCCAAAAAAAGGGCATTTCACTCTTTTATAACACCCTCCAACAAAAGAGTGTCTTCGTCAAAACGGCGCCTCTGCTCCACTGGGAATCAGACTTAGGCCGCACGTATACCACAGAACAATGGTCCAAAGCATGTACCTCCATCTTCGACGTTACATGCTGCTCTACACTTTGGGAAATGTACATGAAAATTGCACAACGATGGTACTTGACGCCCGACAAAATCTCTAAATTTAGCGCATCACGAGACAACAAATGCTGGAGGGGATGCGGAAAGAGAGGGGACATACTCCATACTTTCTGGAGTTGCCCCTCCCTCTCTTGCCTCTGGACTTCAGTCTTCGGACTGATGTCTGAAATTTCTAAAATACCGATTGCTCCTACCCCTACTCTAGCTCTCCTACTTCTGGACTTGGACCAATACCCAAAACACTTGAAACACACCTTAGCCCACATAGCTCTTTCAGTGAACTTAAATATTGCCAAGAGATGGAAAAACCCTGAACCACCTACATTAGGAGAAGTGATCCAAACTACTCACCTACATTTCACCTATGAATACACACTGGCGCTGCAGAACAAAAATAGGGATAAGATCCTCAATCAATGGCACCCTTGGCTGCTTTGGTTTGATAGCTCCCTCAGATTCCTTTACCTCCCGCACATCCTACACCGCCCGGAGACACTGAACCAGGTTGAATGTATCTTTGATTCTCTTTTTCCCTTTCTGGTGATCTTATTACGAAACTGGTACCAAGTTTCTGCTTTCTACTTCCTGCTCTCTGCCTTCCCCTTTCTGAATTGTACTCTATTTATGTCATAGGTATAAACTCTAAATCAGGGGATGGGGACCGGCCTAATCCCCCGGACACAGTAATGATCCCATAAGGGGTGTCCGAGGGAGCGGCTTCTCCCCCCTCCCTACATTGAACCTCCCAGGTAATCCATGCCTGGAAAGATATGGATCCCCACTACCAATGTATCTCTTGCTTTAACTTGTTATATTCAACATGTTGATTTGTAACCTATCTTATCCTGTGACATCTGATTGTATTATATTGCTGGAGTACCGTTATATTTTGTCTTCAAATGTTAAATATGAAAACCAAATAAAAATTTATTATGGAAAAAAAAAAAAAATCACCAAAGAAAAAAAAAGCATGGATTGTACATCCTCTTCACAACTCACACAAAACTACCAAATCAATACTTGTTTTTTGTTTCTAAGTTTACTATTTCTTTTTCTTTGTGGTATTTTTTTCTCTCTCTCCCATTCTTCTGTGTCTCAAAACTCTCGCTCTGTCTCTCACATCTATCTATTATCCCTTTCTCTTGTACTTATTTCTCAACTCTCCCATCAAATTCTCACATATCACCTCCTCTCTCTCCCAGTTCTCTCCCTCCCCCTCCTATGCTTCCCTCCCTTTATACTCTTCTCCCCTTCTCCTCTTCTCCCATCCTCCTCTTCTCCCCTCCCCTCTCCTTCTCCTCCTCCTTTTCTCCTCCTTCCCTCTCCTCCCCTCCTCCTCCCCTCTCCTTTTCTCTCTCATATCTATCTCTTCTCTCTTTCTCAAATTCAAATATGCTTTATTGGCAGGACCAAATACATTTTGGCATTGCCGAAGCAGTTGAGTTTGTATGGAAAGGGGGGGGGGGTTAGCTCTAGGACAGCCTTTGGGGGGAGGGTAGTAAAGGGTAATATAAGGGGGGGGGGACAGGGGGTGAGTCCATGTTAAGGATTTTTAAGTCCTCGGTTTTTCATTTTTCCATTCTCCAACATATTTTCTTTGGAATCATTCATAATATTTTTTATTTGAGATTTTGTAAGGCTGAATTGTTGGGAATTGGGGTAAGACAAGGAGCCGATGAGTTGTTGTAGGCCACATGCCTTGGATTGGTCATTATTGCTCAGTAAGGCTTTATGGTGGTATAAGTTAGGACTGCTTTTTTGTAGATGGTCCTATAATAACAGAACGCTCTTCTGTATTGTGAGAAGTAAGGGAAAGCCCAGTTCCAACCGGGAAGCACTGTTGGAGGATGGACTAGGAGGAGGTGTTTGCAGAATTCCAAATGAAATATTTCTGTTGGGCTAAAGTCCCATTATGATTGGTCTATATAGGTGACAAGACCCCAAACTTTACTGCCATGAAGAAGGATTAGGAAGTTGATGCTATCAAAGATTTTAAGCCAGACTCTTACCGGTGGTTTTAGGTGGTTTCCTGATGGCATAGAAGGCTCTGCATGCTTGCCTTGTCTTTTAGGGCCTCTATGACTGGCTGGAAATGTCCCGATTGGTTTATTTCTTGGCCAAGCTATGCGTAGCTGTTAGTTTTTATCAAGAGTGCAGTTGTTTAAAGTAAAGGAAGGGCTCTTTGCTTGTTTTGTGTTCTTCCTTTGGAACACCATGAGTTTTGTTTTCTATTAGTTATATGGCAGTCTTGTAGGCCTCTCTCTGTATCTTAACTATCTCTCATTTTGATCTTTTCCCTTTTTTTATCTCTTTTTCTTTGTCATATATTTTTCTTATTTCTCTCTCTCTCTCTCTCTCTCTCTCTCTCTCTCTCTCTCTCTCTCTCTCTCTCTCTCTCTCATATGTATCTCCTCTTTCTCTTAGATCTATCTCTTCCCTCTCTCTCATATATCTGTATCTTAACGCTTTCTTATGTCCATATTTTCATCTTATATCTATCTCTTATCTCTTTCTCTCTCGTTTAATTTTTATTATTATTCTCTCTATCTTTTTCTCTCTCTCTCTCTCTCATATCTATTTTTCTTAACAGTCCCTGTCATTTCTAACTCTCATTTCTTTCTCTCGTCTCTCTTATAGCTCGCTATTTCTGTCTTTTTCTTCCTGACTCTCTTTTATTTATCTCGCACTCTCTCTTCCCCCTCTCATCATCTCAACTCACTCTCTGTATATCACACTCTCTCCCTCCTATCTCTTTCTCATTACTAGGAATTCAGGCCCAGCCTCGATCTGAGTCCCTGCAGTCTGTAGGGAAGGTTATTGACTGAGTCTATTGATAAACTGATCAGGATTGTGAGTCCCTGTCATTTCACATCAATATGGATTTTTCCCTGGAAAAGATAATGTCCCATCAGAATACAGTACATAAACTGGTTGTATGTGCTGTACCCTGTTAGAGGTTCATCTAGAAAAAAAAAAACTGAAAATCTCTGAAGAACTGGGGGAATGTACTGGTGACGGTGGATAGGAATCCTTAATGGGAAGCTAAGAATATTTTAAGTTGTTATAGCAACATTTACCTGAAAGGAATTTATGATGAGATTTACTAATTTGTACCTACTTTGTTTCATATATTTATTCTATGCTATATATAGACTAGCCTAGTATTCATTGATACCTTAGAGAATGTGGTTGGCAATGGTACTCCTGCTGGATGGCTGCTGTGAAAAGTTTAGTTCACCTCCCAGAGAGTCAGCAGCTTTCAGTCAAATCAGAACCGACCCATAAACTTGTACTGAAAGAGAGGGCACGTAGGAAATGTCACTGGCAGTCAATAGGTTAATACATAAGATAATGGGGTTGATTTACTTAAAATCTGGTGCTTAACTGTCATGTTACTTTAAAATCCTGCAAAAAAATTGTTCCCTGCAGGAAAATAAGTATTATACGCATCTCTGTGGCAGCCCTCATTTCCACCTCTGTAGTCCACAATTGACTTTTGAGCATTCAACATCAGACTTATCCGAACTGTCTTTCAAATTGTGCTCCACCACAAGGACTACGGGGACACCTTGGAGGAGGGAACCAAGGTGTATTGGCACAGGATGCAGGAATTCCACACTCCCTGAAGCATTAAATCTCAAAGAGTATTACAGTGAAAGCAGTGCCGGTGTATCTTCATATTCCGCTCCCCATCATAGACTGCTCCGGAAGTGCTGGGCGGCCAAATGCGCATGCGCGATGCGTTCCAAACGCATCTGTGATGCGTTCCAATGCATTTACGGCAGTGCACACCAGCGAAACCTCGTTCGGCATCCAGGCTCTTTCCTTAACATCCCCGTGGATTGGAGGATGTTAAAAAAAAGAGCCAGGAGGCCGAGCGAGCGGAGCGAGCCGTCCGAGCGAAGCGACTGGCCACTTACTTCTAAGTCCACGTCGCTCAGAATGACGGCTTCGCTGGTGTGCAGTGTCGTAAATGCTTTGGAACGCATCGCAGATGCGTTTGAAACGCATCGCGCATGCGCAGTTGGCCGCCGCAGCACTTCCGGAGCAGTCTGTGATGAGGGAGCCGAATATGACACGTCACCGGAACAGACGACATGTATCAGACACAGACAACAGGAAATAGACACAGATAACAAGTAGGAGACATAAATAACAAGTAGGAGACACAGACAACAGGTGGGAGACACAGATGACAACTAGAAGACACAGATAACAGGTAGGAACTATAAACGACAGGTAGGAGACACAGACAAGAGGTGGAAGACACAGACGACAGGTGGGAGACACAGACGACAACTAGAAGACACAGATGACAGGTAGGAGATACAGACGATAGGTAGGAGACACAGACAACAGGTGGGAGACACAGACGATAGGTGGGAGACACAGACGACAGGTAGGAGACACAGACGACAGGTGGGAGACCCAGACGACAGGTGGGAGACCCAGACGACAGGTGGGAGACACAGACGGCAGGTGGGAGACACAGACGACCGGTGGGAGACACAGACGGCAGGTAGGAGACACAGGCGACAGGTGGGAGACACAGACGGCAGGTGGGAGACACAGACAACAGGTGGGAGACACAGACGACAGGTGGGCGACCCAGGCAGGTAGGAGACACAGACGGCAGGTGGGAGACACAGACGGCAGGTGGGAGACACAGACGGCAGGTGGGAGACAGAGACGACAGGTGGGAGACACAGACGGCAGGTAGGAGACACAGACAACAGGTGGGAGACACAGACAACAGGTGGGAGACACAGACGACAGGTAGGAGACACAGACTGCAGGTGGGAGACACAGACAGGTGGGATACACAGACGACAGGTAGGAGACACAGACGACAGGTGGGAGACACAGATGGCAGGTGGGAGAAACAGACGACAGGTGGGAGACACAGACGACAGGTAGAAGACACAGACGACAGGTAGGAGACACAGACGACAACTAGAAGACACAGAAGACAGGTAGGAGACACAAACAACAGGTAGGAGACACAGATGACAACTAGAAAACACAGATGACAGGTAGAAGATACAGACGACAGGTGGGAGACACAGATGACAACTAGAAGACACAGATGACAACTAGAAGATAAAGACGACAGGTAGGAGAAGCAGATGACATGTGGGAGACACAGGTGACAGGTGGGAGACACCGATGACAACTAGAAGACACAGGTGAAAGGTAAAAGGCACAGATGACAAGTAAGAGACACAGATGACAGGTAGGAGACACATACAAAGAGGCCCGCTGTGGATTACCTTTCAGAGGGGTGGCAATATAGCCACACATATGAATGAGCCACATGCCTCGTACACATGACCGGGATTCCCAACGGGAAAAGATCAGTCGGAAATCCCGGGAGGAAAACCGAGAACCTGCTGGGTAACTTTTTCCCCGTACACACGAGAGGTTTTCCCAGGGAAAACTCAGATGAGAGCTTTGGTCGGGAATCCCGACCGTGTGTATGCTCCATCGCAGTTTTTAACATAGGAAAACTGCCAAAAACTGCAAGGAAAAAGTCAGCCAGGAATCCCGGCGGTTTGTCTGGCGGTTTTTAGGTAGTTTTCCCGTTGGGAAACCTGGCCGTGTGTATGAGGCATTAACTGACGACTACTGCTTTTCTCACTGTCAGTTGTCAGGTGCTTGGCAAATGTTGTACTCACCTGTTGCTGATAGCAAAGCTTGCTATGCAAAGTGTCATAACATTCATCTGCAGAGAGAGAGAGAAAAAAAAAGTTTTTTGGAAGATCTGATTATGATCAATTAAAAAAAAAAGAAAAAAAGCCAAAGGCAGAACCTCAAAAGAGAATGAAGATGCAGAA
Organism: Rana kukunoris; assembly: GCA_029574335.1. NCBI lineage: Eukaryota > Metazoa > Chordata > Amphibia > Anura > Ranidae > Rana > Rana kukunoris. The sequence goes on from CM056051.1 coordinate 437,161,283, forward strand.
AAAAAAGTCTAACAAATGTAACAATTTATATCGCTGCGTAAACGTTATCACTAAAATGGTACTCAAAGGTGGAATTGCACTTTAAGTGAAAAGAAATGATTGTAATTAGAGATTTTTTTTATGTGTCTTCTCCACATGCTCCGCAGTGCTTATCACTGGGGGAAATGTCACGTGACCTTCATTAGCTGGAATTACCTACACAGCGTGTTACCTTTCCAAGTAACCCTGTTAGTTACGGGGCAATGGCATGCTCAGAGAGCCATTATATCAGCGGATTGTGAAATTCACTTGTGCTTTTCCACTCGAGCATTGTATGTGGTGCATTTGTCCTAGCTCCATTATAATGGCCTTAAAGTGAACCTGTCATCCGGCCTTCTTGTTCAGTAGCAAAAAATAATCCTTTGAGGCCTGGTAGACACAACCGTTTTCCTCGACAGAATCCATCAAGAAACTTGGTGGCAGAGCTTTTTTGCAGAGGAAAACGGTCGTGTGTATGCTTTTCGTGGAACTCGACGAGAAAAAAAGAGAACAAGTTCTCTTTTTCCTTGTCGGGAGTCTCAATTTTCTCGTCGTGTTTCTCGTCGGGCTGGTTTACGATGAGAAACACGTTCGTGTGTATGCTTAGAAACCCGCGCATGCTCAGAATAAAGTATGAGATGGGAGCGTGCCTTCAGTAAAAGTAGGGTTCGTAATGAAGATAGCACATTCGTCATGCTGTAACAGACTGAAAAGCGTGAATCGTCTCTCACCAAACTTTTACTAACACGCAGTAACATGAGATTAGCAAAAGCAGCCCCAAGGGTTGTGCCAGTGGAATCAACCTTCCCATTTATAGTGCTGTCATACATGTTGTACGTCACGGCGTTTGAGAACGTCGAGATTTGGTCATGACTGTGTGTACACAAAAAAAGCTTGACAAGATTCTCGACAAGCCTGACAAGGAACTCGTCGAGGAAAACGATGTGTACGAGGCCTGACATGATTGTTGTGATTTACAGACTGGCTTATCCTCTATGCAAGATGGCAGATCCCATGGAGGGACTACCTGGGCCTCCGAGGACAGAATAAATCAGTGGCCCATATGGTAAAAGTTCAACTTTGGTAGTTGTTTTCTGAGTCCTCCCGGTAGCCTGATTATATTACCTAATTTTTTCCACTTCCTTTAACAAGAAGACAACTCTGTTTGTTCTCCATTGAAATCACACAGAAGCGTTGTCACCCTGTGGACAGAGTAGTCTTACATAGTCATGTCATTTTAAAATGGATTTTAGGTAAATGAAAAATAGCTTACTCTAGCTAAATATTGTACAGTAACAGATCTTTTTCTTTTGGGAAAAAGGTTTAAACCATATAAACAAAGGGCCAGATTCACAGAGCGATTACTCCTGTCTATCTCACGTTAGACTGGAGTACTTTCGAATTACACGCGTTTTTTCACTACTCTGAAACCTCAAACCATGAAATTACGGCTACGGGCTTCAATTCGACTGGTTTACGTGTTCGTACGCCTTCGGATCTACGCTGCAATATAATTGCGGCCGCTGGGTGGAGTTCCCGTCGTTTTCCGCGTCGAGGTATGCAAATGAGCTTTTGCCGACTATCCACGAAATTACGATCGTCAATCGCAATCTCTTACGGCATCTTTAGTCATCTTTTTGCTGCGTAAAACTATACCAGCTTTTTGCTGGTCTAATATTAGACAGCCCATGTTAAGTATGGCCGTCGTTCCCGCGTCGAATATCAACGTTTTCCAACGTCTTTTTTTATTTTTGATGTAAAACGTCCGGGAATAGGAATGTCTGTAAATGACGCTACTTAAACAACGAATGACGTATCAACGTTATTTCGCGCAATGCACGGCGGGAAATTTCTGAACGGAGCATGCGGGGACGCGCCTCATTTAAATGCTTCACGCCCCCTAATCGCGTATTTCGATTACGCGGCGAGAAATACACTACGCCGCCGTACCGTAAGGGACAAAATCGACCAGAATTCGTCATACAGCCTGGTAAAATACAGCAGCGTAGTGTATCTCTGATACTCTGCGCCAATGTAATTGTATCTGAATCTGGCCCAAAATGTTTACCACTGGAACATCCCCCTTACCCCCCATCAGTGTTATATGGTTTGTCCCAACCCCTGTATCGTTTAAAATAGTATTATTACAGGTATCAACCTCATACATCAAAGATAATACAATTATTTACCTATAGCGGCTCTTTAGATCATAGCTCCATGTGGTTACTAAGGGCCAGATTCTCAGAGGCGTTACGACGGAGTATCTCAGATACCCCGTCGTAACGCCTTTTTTTTGTCCTCGTATCTATGCGAGTGATGCTTAGCATCACTTTTGCATAGATACGCTTCTACATCCGACAAGTGTAAAAGCATTACACTTTCGGATCGTAGGTGTAATGACAACTCCGGCCACTAGGTGGCCTTTACGTTGTTTTTTCATTTGCATATGCAAATGAAGTAGTACGCCGATTCTCGATCGCTTTTACGCCGCCCCGTCGTCGCGTACGTCGTTTTCGTTCGCGTAAGGTTACCCCAGCTTCTATGTGGAGTAACCTTACGAGGTCCCGTCGGATGCCGTCGTGTCCCGTCGGATGCCATGTTAAGTATGGCCTCGGGACCGCGTTGTGTTGTGCGTCGTTTACGTCGTTTGCGTACGTCGATTCTCAATGGGGCTGGCGTACGCTGCGATTACGTTGTTTACATTGAGAAAATGTGACGTCCTTTGGAGCATGCGCACTGGGCTTTTTCCCCGGCCGGCGCATGCGCAGTTCGTTCGACGCGGGGGCGCGCTTAATTTAAATACAAGCCGCCCCATTTGAATTGCGCGGGTTTATGCTTGGCGATTTACGAGACGCCGGCGAAAACTACGGAGCAAGTGCTTTGAGAATAAAGCACTTGCTCTAGTGTAGTGTAAATGGCTTACGCTACGCCGCCGAATATATATGAGAATCTGGCCCTAAAGGTACACATTAATGCAGCTCTGTAATCAATAATACATATTTAAATATTTGTCCTTCATTTTTAAGTACCTGAAGTGGTTTTAGAGGAAAAAGGTTTTTTATCTTAATGTATTCTATGCATTAAGATAAAAAAACTTTCTGTGTGCAGCATCCCTCCTCAAAACTAATACTTACCTGAGCCCTGTGGCAGCCTGTCCATTAGGGGCTCACGGGCACCACCTCCTCATCCATGCGTCCGCCCCCCCGATCTTCATACAGGGTGCCGGACTATGATTAGGGCCAGAGGCTCTAATAGTCTTCAAAAAAAGGGTAGGCTGCCACCCAGTTGTGTGATGATAGCAAATAAATATTTGCTATTTTCACACTAAATCTCCTCCCCCCAATCAGGAATGGAGTCACGAGACCCGTTTCCCAATTGGCCAAAACATCTGGCGATCCTATTGGATCACACAGAGCAGCGGCTTGGCTTCGGTGCCCCTATAGCAAACTGCTTTCTGTGGGGGCACTCAGCAGGAGGGAGGGGCCAGGAGCTCTGGTGAGGGACCTGAGAAGAGGAGGATCTGACATATACTGTGCAAAACCAATACACAGAGCAGGTAAGTATAACATGTTTGTTATTTTTAAACAGAAAAAAACAAGATTTTAATATCACTTTAAGCTGGCCATACACGGACCAAAATTTGGCTAGTTCAGCAGGGACAGGACCATCTTCAATCCATGTATGGGCACTCTGGTTGTATACAAAACGATCTATGGATGGATTTGTGCACAACCAGCCTGTTGGGTTTTTCCTGAATAGTTAGTGCAGCAGACGATAGTCGATAACACTGATCATTGTACTCTGCCAGCAGGGAAAGCCCCCACATTCCCTGCCAGCAGAAAACAAAAGTGCTACAGGAGGGATTCCCCTCTCAACACTAAAGCCTGGTACACATCAATATTTTTCGTTCAACCCAGCAGGGCTGAACGAAAAAAACCTGACAGCTCAGGTCAGAGCCGTTGGCTGAGAGCGCTGATTGGTTGGGAGCCAATTAGCAGATCATTATTGGTCATGCCCTTTCGACAGCCCTTCTTCAGTCAGACCGACTGCAATACAAATGGGCCGAATGATAAAAAGCCTTCTGTGTGCAGCAGCCACTTTCAGCCCCCCTAATACTTACCTGAGCCCCATCTTGATCCAGCAATGTTGTAGGAGTAAAACAAGCACTTCATCATGAATAAAAGCAACGCAATGGCAGCAGCAGAGCTCATATCGACGCGTTTCGTCTAAGGAGACATCATCTGTAAGAAACATTTAGGTAGGAGGAGAGAGTTGAGTGACAAGGATAATGAGTTTATCTGACTGCTGTTTTTTTTTCACTGCTCAGTCACAGGATGCAGGTAGGAAGAATACCTGTAGGTGAAAGTGAAACTGCTGCATAGAAAAATCAGATCCCATTCCCCTGCCAGACAGGGCTGTACTGGGTTTCAGAACTGTGTAAATCTCAGGCTTAGAAAGACAGGAAAACAAATCATTTTAACAGATAAAACGACTCTCATATATGTATTGCGTCTGGATTTAGCTGTTTGCACACCTTTAAAGTGATTGTAAACCCTTACCTTGTAAAACAACCCATTCCGTTTAAAATAGAAATGAAAGGCAAAACATTTGTGTATAAAGATAAAAAACTGTATAAATACTATTTTTTCCCCTTTTTTTTAATAAGTGATCACATTTCCTGTCCTTAACTGCATAAGAAGCTTAGAGAGCTGGGGAAGGAGAAGCAGCAGTACACTAATCTTCCCAGTGAAAGGCTGTAAAGGGGGGAGGGGGAGTGTGACAGATCAAGTCTAATAATTGGAGAAGAGCAAGCTGAGTTCTCAGCACAGCTAGATAACTAACCAGGGTGTGTTCTCCTGTCTAGTGTGGTCAATTTTTAATAGGAATGCAGAGGCACTGGCCAAAACTGCAGGGATCTCAAACAAAGGAAGCAATACAAAGATAACAGGATAATGTTTTATACAAGTACATGGTACAGCAGGCACATATCATGAATATGAAATGTTAGGTTTACATATTCTTTAAGGGCCATGTCAACTCTTGTCACCGGTGACTTCTCATTATGAGCCGAAAAGCTGAAATTCAATTTCTGTTATTATTGCTGCTATAACTCAATTGTTAGCAAGGGAGCTGCAACAGTACTAGAAATGGCTGGTTTGGGCAGCCAGGGAGCCGCTCTATAGGATAACGCAGTTGAACTTTAACAAACCTGTCGCTGGAAAGTTATCGCCAGCAGCAGCAGAAGCACTCACGTGGCATGGCTCTAAGGCCTCGTACACAGGAGGCAATCCATTTGTTCAAATCGGTCGGACCGACCGATTTGAACAAATCTGTCTGCTGGCATTTTGGTTTGCTCGCGTGTACACACGAGCAAACCAAAATCCCCGTCAGCAGACAGCGCGGTGACGTGGCGGTGACGTTGACGCCGCCACGTCACCGCACCAGGAAGTAAAACACTTCCGCGCATGCGTCAAAACCATTCGGCGCGTGTGCGAGAAGACATGTCTGCTGGTTAGCGTACTAACCAGCAGACATGTCGGGCGGACGGGTTCCCAGCCGACAGATTGGTAAGCATGCTTTCAAATCTGTCGGCTGGCCGAATCCGTCTGCTCGCCCGTACACACGATCGAATCTGTCTGCTAAAACGGTCAGCAGACAGATTTGATCGTGTGTACGAGGCCTAAGACCGCCATTAGCTGGGTTCTGATTTGCTGTTGAGTCACAAGATACTGCTAATCTTTGTTCTGTTTTTATAAAGCACAGGTTGATGCACTATAAAATATGGATAGTGATTAGTATGCGTCCTAACACTTCTTGTCTTATTGTAAATAACGACACCTTTTTTTTTTTTTGACAGACCTTTAACAAACTTGCAGGAATCCCTGTGCGCCTGATTGGAAAACTGAATTCCTGAGGTCTCTCTCTGTGGAATTCAATTGGTTCAATCATTTGCATATGCTGCTTCAGAAATGTGCCAACAAGCTGTAGAAGTGAATGATGACCTGAGCCGTGGAAAATATATATTTTTTTTTTTAGATATACAGTAAATGTGAATATGATTAGCTACCTTTGAATAATTCTATTGGTGATGTTGTAGCAGATCTTTCCACCCAAATCTTTTTTTTTTTTTTTTTTGTTTACAAACTTTTATTAATGAAATAAATGACGGTACAAATCAATATGATTACGGCATATAGAAAATATAAAGGTTTAGGCATATGAAGATTCAGTACAAATACACACAACAATTCAGTGCATGCAGATCTGCATGGTGAACTAAAAAACAGACTGCATTCATATTTAAAATGTACATGATTTTGTGTATTCAGTTATTTCACTTCACTGGAGGCACTGGTGACTTAGCCTCACAATTGTCCCCTGGGAAGGATACATCACCAGTGCCTTCCAGACTTTCCTATTTAGGGGAAGAGATCTCAGGAAAAATGTCTGTTATCTGTACATGGCGGACAGATCTGGCACATGCGCTGTGCTAGATTCATGCCAAATGACGCATACGCAAGTTTAGGTGCAGATGTTATCAGTGGGATGGTACAGGACTAGGCAGAGAAGGCCAGCAACAGGAGAGGGGGCCCGGAGGGCATTAGAATGAGGCAATGAGCCAATTAATTTATCCTGTATGGTCGAAGCGCACGTTACCTACAATCCCCTTTGGAGCAATGCCCTTACATGTGTAATTAAAAGAAAATGTGTATACATACTTTTTTCCAGCAGTTTGGTCCAGTCATGTGGTATCACAGCTTCTTTTCCTTAAATGGTGGAGCACTCTCCTGTGAGTTCAGGGTGTCTTAATGACATTCCCCCCAAGGGGTGTAGCTTTGACCCCCCAGTCATACAGGAAGTACGTTGAATGAATTTTGAGTTGAATTTTGCGGAGAGCACTATGGTTTGTTGTTCTTTTACATGTTATGACATATACCTCATTGGATATGCCTGTGATCCTGCCTGTCTTACCTTTGACATCTAACATTGGAATACAAGCCTGGATTATATATCCATATGGGAAGGTACTTTTGACCCTTTTCATCTGAGGGTCCATATTGTGAGGTGAGCGGACATTCTTAGAACTGGTGGAGGTCTCTCACTGTATTTCACATTACCACCTGCATGTACCAGCTATAAATCACGTTTGAAGATCACTTGGATGATTTCTTGATTTTTGGACTTTATAAGGTAAGTTGAATGACCCTGGGTGTCATTTACTCCAGTAGAGGACTGACTTTGGATCATGGAGAAGGAAACGTGAGTAAATGCTTTAGAGGGGAGAGTACTGCTTGGCAAATGTGTTTTTTTTTAATATAAATAAGGGGATTGGGGGCAATTAAAAAAAAAAATCTATAAAGTCTTTAAGGCAGGGATTCTCAACCAGGGTTCCTCCAGAGGTGGTTAGGGGTTCCTTCTTATGGTGCCTCCATTGTTCCAAGTCCAATGCCACATGGCAGAAGCAGTGGTATGACACCAATGAACATCCAGCTGTCTGTGGCATTATGATCACCACTGTGAGGATTTAATGCTTTCTACAGACCACCAGTGTAAGGACCATACTTCCCACTAATCCCAGATTAATTTTTGCAGGGGTTCCCTGGAAACTGAAAATTATTTCAAGGGTTCCTTTTGGTCAGCGGTCTCCAAACTGCAGACTTTTGCTTGCCTTTATCCGGCCCTTGGGGCACCATTTTATCCACTAACACCAACAATGAGGAATAATTCCTGTCACTGACACCAACAGCGGGGCACAATTCCTCCCATTGACACCAACGATGGGGTACAATTCCTTTCAATGACACCAACGATGGGGCATAATTTCTTCTATTGATACCAACAATGGGGTACAATTCCTTCCATTGACACCAATGATGGTGCACAATTCCTTCCATTAGCACCAACAATGAGGCACAATTCTTTCCATTGACACCAACAATAGGGCACAATTTCTCCCATTGACACCAACAATGGGGCACAATTTCTTCCATTGACACCAATGATGGGGCATAATTCCTTCCATTGATACCCGTGAAAGGACACAATTCTTCCCACCGATCCCAGATACATTTTTGCAGGGGCTCCTTGAAACCTAAGAATTATTTTAAGGGTTCCTCTAGGGCAGCAGTCTCCAAACTGTGGCCCTTTGCTTGCCTTTATCCTGCCATTGGGATATTTTATTCACTGGCACCAATTCCTGTCGCTGACACCAACAGCGGGGCACTATTCCTCCCATTGACACCAACGGTGGGGCAAATTTCCTCCCATTGACACCAACAATGGGGCAAATTTCCTCCCATTGACACCAACAATGGGGCACAATTCCTTCCATTGACACCAATGATGGGGCATATTTCCTTCCATTGATACCAGCAAAAAGGGCAGAATTCTTCCCACTGACACCAATGGTGGGCACCAAAGATGGGGCAGAATTCTTTTCATTGACACCAATGATGGTGCGCTATTCCTCCACTGACACTTAAGAATGCCAGGACATTTTCTACTCCCATAGGCCCTAGTCTGACCCCCTTAAAGTCTAAAGGACAGCAAAGTGGCCTTTTGTTTAGAAAGTTTGGAGACCCCTGCTCTAGGGCAAAAAGGTTGAGAATTGAGAAAGGCTGCTTTTAGGTCTCATCCACATGCGTGCCTTTCACCATATAACATGAAGTTTGTTGAAGCCACAGGTGCTGCATACAATCGGCCATAGAAATCACTGGCTGTATGTTAATATATGCCCCTACTTGCTTAAACATGCAAATGTGTATGGATGTATGACCTTGAATGCAAACTATCTGCATCCAGGGTCAAACATCCGCAATCATTTGTGTGTTTACAAAGGGATCGGAATACACCTACATATAGCCCTATTGCGTCATTAATTTCTATGGGCTGCCCCCCCCCCCATAATGTAGAAAAATACTTACAGTACAGTGAAATTCCAAGACTGCAAGCTGGGAATATAAATTCATAAATACAGTACATATATATATATATATATATATATATATATATATATATATATATACATAACATTGCCCAGGGTTGCACTTGTTTTTAAACCAAAAAATCCTGTTTCCACTCATACAGTTATAAAATGAACATTTTTCTATAGGTCTATGTCTGTCATTCCCCCCAACCGATTATAGAAGAAATATATAACATGGCCATTTGTATGTAGCTTGCGTCATCCTCCCTCGAGCAAGCATAGAAATAAACTACCGTTGACGTAGGTCTGGGACAAAAGGATATCCGTTCGCTTCGAGATACAAAATTTCAAGCAGAGATCGCAAACTCTGTTCAGGGCATGAATAAGTATATGCACATCAACAAGAGGATTTGGGATTAATGGACTTGGTTATAAAATATGATCGGGGTGTTAAATGTGCAGTCTGGATGAACCACACTTTGACCCTTGGTAGCAGAGATCTGTCTTTGAAAGGAGAACACCAGGGAAAAACTTTAATCTTACGCCAAATGTATATTTATTGAACAATTTGTGAAGTTATTTTTAGGCATGCTGTGTATAATTACACATAATAAATCTCAATGTCAAATTCTGTTCAATAATTACACATCAACTAAAATATCAAATGTCAACAGTGAGAGTGCCTGCTTTGCATGAAAGCGAAATAAAGTGGGGATGGGATGAGCGAAATTGGGTGTCGTTGTTTCTCTGTATTTTTGGCCCGGTTTGTGACATTTTGCTTAAATGTTGTCATTTTGATTAAATAATGCATTGGAGAAATTGGGGAAGCCATAATTAAAGGGTCTGAAACTCCTAACAAAGAGGTATTGAGAAGGAAGAGAAGGGGGTAGGGAGAAGGGGGAACAGGGCAAAGAGGGAAGGGTGGGAAGGGTACAAAATGGGGGGGGGGGGGACCAAAGGAATGAGGGCTTGTGACATTTTGCCGAAATGTTGTCATTTTGATTAAATGCATTGGAGCCATTGGGAACGCCATAATTAAAGGGTATGAAACTCCTAACAAAGAATTTATATTACTTGCTTCCTTTAAATCTGTTTATTATATACTGCGGAAAGTGTTTTGTTATAACTGTAAGTTAAAAAGAAAAATCCTGTTGATCTTGATAGAAATTTTGTGAACTTCCTATGCTCTTTGTTGCTAAAGAGAAGGTCCACCCCCCCACAAAAAATAAAAAGTCAGCAGCTACAAATACTTCAGTTGCTGACTTTTAATATATGGGCACTTACCTGTCCAGGGAGCCCGCAATGTCGGCACCCCAGCCGATCTTCGTGGTAAGGGTGAACATACAGAAAGTTATGATTTACTTTTATGCCGGGGGAACTGACAACTAAATCACTTGATAGGTATGCCACCTTTACCATACTTGGAACACTTGGATTCCATTCATTGACTCCAATCCCTTTTTACTCTTTATCTCGATTACAGATGGAAACAATTGAATTAATTTATTCCACAGAGATCTCCAGCCTGAGGATGGGAATACATGGTCATTTTTATTTTTTTTACGATCAGCCAAAAAAGCAAAACAAACGGATTCCTCCATTCATACATGTGAGGTGGTAGAAGGAATTTTTGTATTCTGACAATGGGACTCCTCTGCTTTCAGATTACACTGATCAGCAGCTGCAGCCGAATGGCTACAAGCCTCTCATTGACAAAAAGTTTTGCAACAGTTAATCGTTAGATTGACTCCTGTTGAGCGAGAACAGATCAATATGGATCAAACTTCAGATGGTCCTTACTGAACCTGACAAATTTCAGGTCATTTGTGGGCTACTTAAGCCTCCTGAAACCCCCACCGCTTTGGCACTACATGTCCCCATCCTCTTTGCTACTTCTCTAGTGTTGGTCCTTTAGCTGTTTATTTTTTCACTCCTAACAACAAAAATACTTAATTTACATACCTATAAGCCCCATACACACTATCAGGTTTTTCTCTTCAGGTTTACCAAAACCATGTAGTGCAAGGGCCTGCCTGATTGCATACAAATTGAAAATCTTAAGGTTTGACCTCATATTAGATGGTTTTGGTAAACCTGAAGAGAAAAACCTGCAGGAAAACTGATAGTGTGTATGGGGCCATACAGTATGTAAATACTTCCTCACAAAGTAAACTAGACTAAAATGTGTAAAGTCATGTTTGGCTTATTCCATTTATCTTACAGTACTTGCAAATGTATGAAAACACACACTTAGTGAAGGTTCACACTACCGCGACTTGGGATCCAACTTGTGTAGCCCCAAGTCACGCAAAATGAGAAATTCAATTAAAGTAGATAAGAGCCGTCTTAATGTACACTACTAAAGTCACTCCGACTTCAGAAAAGGTTCCTGTACTACTTCAAGGTGACTTCTAGGCAACTTGTAGGCAACTTGTACCCATTGATTTCAATGGAATCTGCCTCCAAAGTCGGATCACTGTCTTAACTGAAGCAACTTTACAGGAAAATAAAATAGTTTACTCAGGGAAACCCCTCCCTCCCACAGAGCGGATTATTCTGTCATTGGCCACAGCCAAAGTCACCTGTCCTGGAGTCAACTTTAAGCCGTGTTGTAAGTTGCTCCAAGTGGTGCTGAAGTCGCCTTGCAAAGTCACGCTGTAAGTCAGCTTGCCCCTCTGTGAACCGGCACTTATTGTTTGTATGTTGAATGAAACTCGAATAACACCTATTTAAAGAAAAAAAAAGACTGTTTTTACGATTATTGTAACGTCATGGGTAATTAGAATTTGTGATATTTTAGACATTTATTTTAAATATTTTATATATTTTAAATGTGACTATATATATATATATATATATATATATATATATATATATATTGTTTAGTGTACATTATTATACATGTATTATTTATTATTCATATTACCATATAAAAAAATTCAGAACTTTAATTTTAGAATGTCAGAATTTCTTGTTTCTTTTTGTTTTTAAATGTATGTAATTTTAGTGTAGTGATGTCAATCTTGATGTCTGTGAGAGTAGGCTATTTATGATTATACAAACCTTACTCTAACCAGACCGATAAGGAAGGACAAAATCAACTACGACATGCAAAGCTCAAAAGATTTCAATATTCTGGTCATGTCAATGAAACAAGAATTAGTGATGACCATTTGCGGGCATTGACACTTAGTCCTCTGCGTTATTAATCACCTCTATTTTCTTGGGTTGCCACATTAGCTGCTCAAATTGCATAGCATTGTATCCCAGCCAAATACAAATTCTGCTTTTCCTTAACACATTTCCTAAAAAAATATATATATATATATGAAATACTGGAAATGAACATGATGTTCAGATGTCGCCTGTACCAAGCAATCCACGGGGGAAAATCACTCATCTTAAGGAGAGGGAATCACTTGGTTAAATGCTTGAATGTGGTGTATTTTTAGCCTTCAAAGGATCCTGAAGCTTATAAACTGGAGATGAAAACATAACCCAGACAGGCTGGAGTGTACATGGGAAAAGCATTTCTTTTTCTTTGAAGAGAGTCGGAGAACAGCTGGTGGACTCCGGAGGGACCTTGTTTATCTCGCACATACACCGAAAAGGTTCAGTGTCTTTAAAAACCTCCATTTACGGTCGGATGAAGGTGCAATTGGCGTGATGAAATTTCACAGGTGTTACCATCAGGTGTAGCGCACATAATCTCCAAAGTCTCTAGAATCTTGAAGAATACAGATGCCGTCAATCAAAGAAGTAGAATTCTTCGCTTGTAAATTTGCGGTGTACACGTGTGTGTTTACATGCTCCTGTGTTGCACTTATCAAACCACAAGGCGACCACATTGCGCCTTCACATCTACTGTATATGACTATGTTGGACATTCCATTCCAAAACCATGGCTACCCTTTGTAGCTATACCAGCCTCTACCCTTCTGGGATGGCTTTTTACAAAATTTTGTAGGGTCTGTGAGAATTTGTGCCAAAAGAACATTGGTGAGGTCAGGTATTGATGTCAGATGAGAAGCCCTGGCTTGCAAATCGATGTTCCAATTCATCCCAAAAGTGTTCAGCAGGGTTGAGGTCGGGGCTCTATGCAGGTCATCTGAGTTCCTCTGCACCAAACTGGTCAAACCGTGTCTTTATGGAACTGACTTAGTAGACAAGGGACCGAAAAGGGTTTCCCCAAACTGTTGCTGCAAAGTTGGAAGTTCATAGTTGTCTAAAATGCCTGTGTGCTGGAGGATTAACAGCACCCTTCACTGTAAACACGTCTAATAATTAAGTGTGGGACAGGTGATTTTTAATGGGGCTGCCTGCAGGGATCACAAATGTGGAAGCACTGGTTTCTAAATAGGTTGTAACAGCAGTGATCTCCAACAGTCTCACATAATGGGGTTGATTTACATAGGCCTAATTCACACCTATCATTTTTAGTGCTTCTTGCATTTTGCAGATTTGCTCTACAGAACGTATTCTATAGGAAATCATGTTAAATGGACTTTAGTGCAAAAAGCACAAAAAATGCATAGGTGTGAATCAGACATAATGACAAACAGACTTCACTTTGCAAGAGAAGTTGCATTTGTAAGGGAATTTTTCCCAGAGCTTAGTAAATGAGGAAAAGCCGTAATGATTTCCATCATACAATCATTTTTTTTCCATACACGTGATTGAGTATTGTTTGCAAAGTGATATATCACCACATTCACTTAGCTCTGGTGGAAATTCCCTTGCAAAATGCAAATTCCCTTGCAAGATGAACAGCCTATTTTACATCTCTAGTCATTATACTCTGGTCCAATGTTTCTCAACTCCAGTCCTCAAGTACCCCCAACAGGTCAAGGTTTTTAAGCTTTCCATTAGTTTGCACAGGTGATTTAATCAGTTCACTGCCTTAATATTTACCACAGCCATTTCATCTGAGGGAAATCCTGAAAAAATGACCTGTACTTGGGGACTGGAGTTGAGAAACCTTGCTCTAGTCGTCTATGAGATTGATTTACCGTATTTTTAAAATCAGGGCAAAAAAAATTGTGGGTGCGCGATATACGCCGATACTCGCTTCCCATGCTGTGTTTGAACTGAACCGTCGACATATACCTAGCGGAGTACACTCGGCCAGGCTCGGCTCCCCTCGCGGTTATGCGAGAGGAGCCGAGCATGCCCGAGCGTGCCCGAGTGTACTGCGCTCGGTATATGTCGACAGCGGCGGCGTTCAAACACAGCGCTCAAAGACCGCGCGGGAGAAGCAGGGAGGACACCACGAAGGCCGCAGACGGACACCGGACCGGACAAGGCCGCCGATGAACGCCGGGCAAGACACCAAAACTGTAAGTAATAAAAAAAAAAAATCAGGAATTTCCCATCCAGATTAGGACTTTCGTTTTGAGATACCCCCCCTCCGGTGTCACATTTGGCACTTTTCGGGGGGGCGGGGGCAGATACCGCAAGGCGTGCACGCTATAGGCAGATAAATACGATACTTAAACTGGAGAGTGCAAAATCTGGTGCAGCTGTGCATGGTAGCCAACCAGCTGCTAATCTTAGCTTGTTCAATTAAAGCGGAGTACCACCCAAAAATTGAACTTTCGTTTTGAGATACCCCCCCTCCGGTGTCACATTTGGCACTTTTCGGGGGGGGGGGCAGATACCGCAAGGTTTCACTTCCTGATTCCCTTACAGAAGATGGTGGTGCCTCCAACTAAGAGCCGAGGAATAGATCAGCTTTGGGTGCTGACATCACAGGCACCCTGGACAAGTAAGTGTCCTTATTTTAAGAGTCAGCAGCTGCAGTATTTGTAGCTGCTGACTTTAAAAAAAAAAAGGCGGAACTCCGCTTTAAGCTTTGACAAAAAAAGACCTGGGAGCTGATTGGTTTCTATGCAGAGCTGCACCCATGTCTCCTAAGGCCAGGTTCACATATGTGCGGCCGCAGTTTCCAGCATCAGGTCCTGTGCCTCCCTGTTTACCAGTTTAGATGCAAATCAGGTTAGAATTTTTGCCTGAATTTGCACCTGAACCGGACCCAAAGACGCACAGGACCCTTTTGCAATGGGGACTGCTGCTGCCCTGGACTTCCATTGAGAGCTGGTCACACTTGCATGTCATGCATATTGGATGTGGTCCAATCCGCATCCAATTCACACATATGTGAACCTGGCCTGGAGTTTGACTCAAGCCTCTCCTATAGCATGTTTGGTTATGTAGGGCCTCTGACTATCTCTTGTAGGATACCTGTAGCCTTTGATCATCTCTTATGGCAAATCTTCAGCTTCCTGTAGCACTGCATTCACTGATGAATATTATGTGTGGTCATTTAGTGATTTCAGGAGCTGCACTTAAGGCCCCCCTATGTCAAGTAAGTGGACCACCAATGGCTTAACCCCTATTAATTCCTTAACATGCATTTTATGTTTGCTGTTCTTTTAATTTTTGCCATCCCTTCAGTGAAATGGTTGCTCCAGTTATCTCAGTTAAATTTAATTGCATTTGTATTCACAGAGGCATGGCCATTTTCTGCACCATTAGCGGTGCTCAAGTGCTGTGTTAATATTTTGTGTTGGGCGGTGAAATAGCTTTTTGTTGCCAATAACGATGTCATAGTGCATCAGGATATTAATAACTTTGAAGACGGCATCAATACGTCCAGCAGTGATATCAATAAAATGACAAGTCTGCCCTGCGACAAAATATTGAAGGATGAGATTAGTCACAGGAGGAGATAGAGAGTGAAATGGAAAGATGATTTATTTAACACTTGTGTAATATATACTGTATATGAGGAGGATTAGGTCAAACCATGTAATCATGATAGGGGTGCTAACAATAGTCATCTTTTTAGCTTTAGCTAAAAGGAAAATAATTTGTTTCTGTAAGGTAGGCCATACATTTTATTTTTCTTTCAACCAGTGGGTTAAATAAAATAAAAAATGTGCCAATTCCCGCATCCACACATTCTATCCCTCCTGCAGCCCTAATGTATTCTGCCAGCGGGGGTCCTTCCCCGCGGCCAGAATACGATGGTCATTGTTGCTAGCTTTACCCTGGGCACTGATCTTTTGGGAAGAACACGACAGGCTGGCTGTATACAAGTTGATCGATAGATCGATAGCTAGCCCATACACAGATAACATTTTCGCCCAGTCCCTGCTGAACTGGCCACATTTCTATCAAAGTATAACCGGCTTTACTGCTTAAAAAGTGTTAGCTAGAGTTCAGCTTTAATTTGTTAGTTATCTATGTAAAGTTTGTCCAAATCTACTAGTCAATTTAAAGCTAGGTATACACAGATCAGGAGGAATTGGCCAAATATGAGTATGTGTGTACCGCTGTTTGTTCAACGCCTTGCTTCTGTGAAATGGTCCTGCTTAAAAATCTGCATTTGATCAGCGCTTCCAGCCATTGGCTGCAGCGCTGATCTGTGTATTTTAATGCAGTGGAGCGGCAGAAGAGACCCCGGCATTCATATCATTTGTGTTGATGAGGGTATCTGTGAGCTTAGCTCTTTAAACAGTAATGCTGTCCAAGAGTATTTCTGTTGCTTCTCCATAGACAGAGGATCCACCCTATGACAGATATTGTGTTACTGGCCGGATCACCGGGTGAAAATATCGGAAATAATAGTAAAAACAGAAAACAAACCATTTAAGACTGCGTACACACGATCACCTTGTAAAAATAAAGAAAAAAATAAGAAAACAAATGTATACTCAACATTTAATGATTGGTAGACTGCAATATATTACATTTTTGTTTTTGGGTTTAGATACGAGGCATGCTAAAGTTGCTCACGTGAAATAATCACAACTGTTGCATATCGTTAAACATGGTGGCAGTTCGAGGACCCCTGGGTCAAGCCTAGTTTGACGTGACTTATATTTTATCTCAGCTTTGGTTGATTGTGAAGTCTAAATGCAATACAATACACTTGGAGGCAGGTATACAGATTTGTATATATAATATACAATAATGTTAATATAGATCAGTCACATCAGAAATCACATTGGGGCAAACGTTACAATAAAATTATGCTTTGTTGCTTTCAAAATAGATTTTTTTTTTTACTTTAAATAAGATGCCGATGTGTTATATGAGGACTGCCGCTGAAGATGAGTTCCATACCTGGCAGCACTCCGGATATCTTCCTCCCGAAGTCACAAACTCACCCCTGATAATTGTGACCTATATGGAGTATGATAATCTATTCCGGTCCCGTTTCCATGGCGATGAGCGGAGAACATGGGGCCTTCCTATAAGAGCCATTTTTCCCCCGCTGTTCTCCGTGACAGAAAAGACACAATTCAATCCACGGAGTGACTTCTCCTCAGGGGGCGATGCAGAGGGAGGCTTAATTATGTCTGATACTAAGAAACACTGAGGGAGCATTGAGTGGGCGGACATTGACACAAAGGTCAATGTACAGAGGGACAGGTCTGGGGTAGAGGTGGGCAACCTGGGCCTACCAGCTGCTATGGAACTACAACTCCCAACATGCCGTGTATGAGCAAAATTCATCTGTTTCCTTTTTTTTCCCACCATATATTTGATGCACAATTCTTTTTTTATTCTTCTTTTTTTTCGGACCTATAGCTAAAACTGAACTCTGGGTAAAATCCCCCAAAAACTAAAAAAGTTACCCTTGCAAATGGTCTCTCCCTGCACTTCAAGGATTAAATACTCATAGATTGTCTACAGCAGTGGTCTCCAAACTGCGGCAATGGGCCGAATGCGACCCTTTGCTACCTTTCATCTCACCCTGGAGGCACCATTCCCTCCACTGACACCAACATTGGGGAACCATTCCTCTTACTGACACCAACAATAGGGCATTTTCCTTCCACTGACACCAACGATGGGGCACTATTTCTTCCACTGATGCCAGCAATGGGGCATAATTCCTCCAACTGATGAAAAAAAAACAATTAGTCACTAATCCTCCAACTAATACCAATGATGGGACACTATTACTCCAATTAATACCAATGATAGGACACTATTCCTCCAACTAATACCAACGATGGGACATTATTCCTCCAACTAATACCAACGATGGGACACTATTCCTCCAACTAATACCAATGATGGGACATTATTCCTTCAACTAATACCAATGATGGGACATTATTCCTTCAACTAATACCAATGATGGGACACTATTCCTCCAACTAATACCAATGATGGGACATTATTCCTTCAACTAATACCAATGATGGGACATTATTCCTCCAACTAATACCAATGATGGGACACTATTAATCCAATTAATACCAATGATAGGACACTATTCCTTCAACTAATACCAATGATGGGACATTATTCCTCCAACTAATACCAATGATAGGAAACTATTCCTTCTACTAATACCAATGATGGGACACTATTCCTCCAACTAATACCAATGATGGGACATTATTCCTTCAACTAATACCAATGATGAAACACTATTCCTCCAACTAATAGCAAGGGTGGGACACTATTCCTCCAATTAATACCAAGGGTGGGGCACTATTCCTCCAACTAATACCAAGGGTGGGGCACTATTCCTACAACTAATAACAAGGGTGGGGCACTATTCCTATAACTAATACCAAGGGTGGGGCACTATTCCTCCAACTAATACCAAGGGTGGGGCACTATTCCTTCAACTAATACTAATGATAGGACACTATTCTTCCAACTAATACCAATGATTGCTGCAACGAATGCTAATGATCGGGCGCTATTTCTTCAACTAATACCAATGATGGGGCATTATTCCTTCTACTAATACCAATGATGGGGCACTATTCCTTCAACTATTACCAATGATGGGGCACTATTCCTCCAATTAATGCTAATGATGGGGCACTATTCCTCCAACTAATATCAAAGATGGGGCATTATTCATCCAATGAATACCAATGATGAGGCACTATTCCTCCTTCTACTAATTACAAGTGCTATATTTTTTTTTATTTATTCCCACTGGTCACTCTGGCCCCCCTAAAGTCTGTAAACTGTCCCTTTGTTTAGAAAGCTTGGAGTCCCCTGGTCTACAGGAACATTAAAAACAGTCTAACTTACCTTATCCCTTGTTCCTCCGACAGCTGGTGCTAATGAGAAAGCAATGGTGAGGTAAGTTTAATTCCGCTTTAATCAGAGAACAGAGTAATAGTCATAGTACTAGAGTGTTCAACCATTGAGAGCTCCCTCTAGTGCTAAATCTAAAAATCTCATTATATATTAAAAAAAATAAAAATTGAAAGAGCAAGTATACAAAATGCTATTGAAATGAAAAAAAAAAATAAAAAAAAAATATCGGCTCACTAGTAATAATCTCTTTGAAAGAGATATAAGGAAACACATTTTTTTTTCTTCAGCAGAAAAGCAAGCGTTGATCAGTTACAGAAGAACCAATAATTACAGTGTGAATACTTTTCTCAGATGCAGCCATGGAAGTGGGAAAGTTCATGAGGATCTGATCGTGAGGGCTCACATGTTTGTTCTTTATACAAACACTTCCATTATTCTCCTCTGTCCGTGATATCACTTCTCCGGGTTATACACTGAGCTGTGACAAATACAACAGTGACATGATGGATACACAACTCTTCAGGCCTGTATGCCACAAGGCATGGGTTACCTTCTGTAATTAACCCCCCAGGGCACCCATCAGCTACAGCTCCTCGATACAGGGCATTATCTTTGGGGGGGTTTCGGGTTCTTTTATACATGGATGGTATTATCTGCACTGAATGTGTCAAATATGTTACTGCAATGGCAATAAGAGATACTTATAAAAGGGTTTAAAATAGGAAATACTTGTGATGTCCACAATGATAAATCTGATTCTTTCTTTCTTGTTTGCTACACTGTAGGTTGGAAAAACTAAAGAATGCCCCTGGGACTATGTAGTCAGTAGTCAGAACCAGATAAAGAAGTGAGAAGGTAGAATAAAAGTACAAAATTGTATTGAAGAAAAAACATTCTCCTCTGGGTGATCGATGTACATTGCAAGGATTATAACAACCTTTGTGGCAGATTCCTACATTTTGTAATTCATGTGTGTTTTTCTGATCCTCTGTACCGAGTGGGTCTAATGGGAGTGTTTTTTTATAATTAACTGCCAGGTGTGCAGCTGCAGGGTACTAATGAGCAAATCTGGTGGGCCTGCATCCCTTAAAGGGGTTGTAAAGTTAAAAGTATTTTTACCTTAATGCATCCTATGCATTAAGGTAAAAAAACATCTGACAGCACCGCCCAGCCCCCGTTTTACTTACCTGATCGTTCGAAATTCCCGGGCGCGTCCACGTCATCCTCTTCGGTTCCCAGCCTGGCCGTTGATTGGCTAGGTTGGGCGGATTGATAGCAGCGCAGCCATTGGCTGGCACTGCTGTCAATCACAGCGGATGACGCGGCGCGCCGGGGGGCGGGGCCGAGTGATACAGTCGGCAGCTATGGCCGCCGCTGTATCACCGGAGCTCGCTCGCAAAAGCTTTCCACCGTGCGAGCTCCCTCGCATGAAGGTAGAAAGCTTTTGCGTGGAGGAGCCGAGACAGCCGCCGAGGGACCCCAGAAGACAGCTTTCTGGGACACTGTGTGCAAAACGAGCTGCACAGTGGAGGTAAGTATAACATGTTTGTTATTTTAAGGAAAAAAAAAAATCTGACTTTAGTGTTGCTTTAAGGCTGCGTACACACAATCAAATTTCAGATTCGATCATGTGTACGGGCGGACAGACAGGTTTTTCCAGCAGACAGATTTTAAAGCATGCTTTAAAATCTGTCTGCTGGGAACCCGTCCATCCGACATGTCTGCTGGTTAGTACACTAACCAGCAGACATATCTGTCTGCACATGCGTCGAATGGATTCGACGCATGCGCGGAAGTGTTTTACTTCCTGGTGACGGTGACGTGGCGGCGTCAACGTCACCGCCACGTCACCGCGCTGTCTGCCGGCGGGGATTTTGGTTTGATCGCGTGTACACAATCAAACCAATCTATCCCAGCAGACAAATCCAATCAAAACGGTCTGTCAGACCGATTTGATCGGATTTATTTCATGGTGTGTACGCGACCTAAGACGTTCTTCTATTGAAAGTATCTTTCCAAAAATGTAATTTTTGTTGCAGGGGATGCCTGAAATCTGATTTAGGCAGACTTCTGGGAAAATTGGAGAGCCAATCACACAATCAGGAAATTATGTTTTTGGGGAGTGGTCAGTACACACCCTGTGTACAGAACAACTCCATGTAGCCATATTGCAATGCATTCTCAGAAAATTACAGTGGCTTCAGATTGAAAATACATTTTCATTTTACAATAACATTCAATAACAATATGATTAGTTTTGCAATTATATATGCTACATTATTTCCTCTTAATTTGCTATTTTTTCCCCCACAAAAGTGGAATTACCCTTTAAATATAAAAAATCTGGATGTAAACATCAATAACAATGAATAAAATAAAAAAAATGGTAGTCGGGTGTATACAATACAGAACTGTAATCTTGAACATATAGTTGCTCTCTTGGTGGTAAGCCAAACTGCAATCATATATATAGAAGATCCCAGCATGTTTCAGAGTATAAAAAATTCCTTCTTCAGGGAATGATCAGAACAGACTGTATTTTCTGATGTTATAATAACAGACTGTCGGCAAAAACATATTATATACAAATTGTAAAAAAAGTAGTACATGGGAGATGGATAACAAGAGCTGAGAGTGTCTCTCTCATACAGCCCAGAGCCTGCACTGACAGTTCCCACTCCCTCCTCCCTCGCACGGACGAGAGAGGAAAGAGCCGATCTGCTCCTTCTCCTCCCGCCCCTCTCCTCCTGTGTGCACTGCAGGAAGTGTGAAGCTAAGCAGCTGAATTTGATCATTCAGCTGCCTGGCTTCACACTTCCGGCTCTCTCCTCTCCCATCTGTAGGAGGGAGGAGGGAGGGGGAACTGTCGATGCAGGATCTGGGCTGTATGAGAGAGACACTCTCAGCTCAGAATCCTGCTGAGGAGGCACTGATGGGTGGCACTGATAGGCGGCACTGTTAGGCAGCATTGATGGACACTGAATGGTGGCATTTATGAGTACTGATATGTGGCACTGATAGCTCAGCTTAGAGCCTTGCAGGCAGCAACCATGCTGGGGCCCCCGACAGTGGCAGAACACCAGGGCCCGGTCGCAAGTGTGAATTTTGCGACCCTGGTAGTTCCACCACTGCTCATATCCTTCTGTCTCTTGATGTAATCCCAGACAGGCTCGATGATGTTGAGATCAGGGTTCTGTGGGGGCCAAACCATCACTTCCAGGACTCCTTGTTTATGCTGAAGATAGTTCTTAATGACATTGGCTGTGTGTTTGGGGTCATTGTCCTGCTGCAGAATACATTTGGGGCCAGTCACACAGCTCCTTGATGGTATGGCATGATGGATAAGTATCTGTCTGTATTTCTCAGCATTGAGGACACCATTGAGCCTAACCAAATCTCCAGCTCCATTTGCAGAAATGCAGCCCCAAGCTTGCAAAGAACCCTAATTATGCTTCACAGTTGCCTGCAGACACTCTTTATTGTACTGTTCTCCAGCCCTTCGATGAACAAAGTGCCTTCGGTGAAAATTTTGACTCATCAGTCCAGAGCACCTGCTGCTATTTGTCCGCATCCAAGTTCCTATATTTTCAGCATAGTTGAGTCACTTAAAGCGGATCTCCACCCTAAAGTGAAGATCCGCTGATCGGAACCCTCCCCCCCTCCGGTGTCACATTTGACACCTTGCAGGGGGGAGGGGGGTGCAGATACCTGTCTAAAGACAGGTATCCGCACCCACTTCCGGCCCGCAGTCTCGGGCAAAAGACGGGCTTTTCCCGTTGCGTGCTGGGAACTCTCAGCTCCCAGCACACAGCGGGAGCCAATCGCGGGCGCAGCGCGACTCGCGCATGCGCCGTAGGGAACCGGGCAGTGAAGCCGGAGCGCTTCACTTCCTGGTTCCCTCGCCGTGGATGGAGGGGGGAGCAGCAGGGTGACGAGCGATCGCTCATCCTCTGCTGCGGACGCCGCTGGACTCCAGGACAGGTAAGTGTCCTAATATTAAAAGTCAGCAGCTGCAGTATTTGTTGCTGCTGGCTTTTAATATTTGCTTTTTGGTGAACCATCCGCTTTAACTTTGTTTCCACACCAGAGGTATGGCTTTATGTCCGCAATTCTTCCATTAAGACCACTTTTGGCCAGATTTCTCCAGACAGATGGATAAACCTGGGTCTTACTTTTTCTGCCAGTTATGTGCTGATGGCACCGATGGACATCTTTCTGTGTCAAAGGGAAGTAAGCATGATGTTTCTTTCATCTAGTACACCAGTTCTCCTTGACCAACCACTGAGTCTACGGTTCCCAACATTGCCCTTTTTTTATAGACATTTGGGATTAGAAATAAAATGGAAAACATCTATGCTCACTTGATCCGATGCTGCATCTGTCCCCTGTTGCCTCTACACTGAGAAATGAGCAATCAAAGATCACTGATCACTCAGTACTCAGTCTTTGGTGAGCAGAGAGTCCGTGACTGTGAGTGCTCACTGGAGTGCTGGGCTGTGAAGAGGGTGGGAGAGGCTGGCTCAGACTCTCAGTGGTGCGCTGAGGGGCTGAGCCAGCTGCTGGTCCAGGCATCCTGATGGATACTGACATTAAAGTCAGGATCTCTCCAGGGTCTGGACTGGCAGAGTGACCTCTACTGACAGCGTGCTTTAGCTGAATACGGGTCACAGGAGTGCAGACCAAAGTGCACTCTTGTGATCCCCAGGAGAGGTAGGACCAAAAAAGCTTGAGAACACTGATAAAAAAAAATCACATTCACATTCAGAATTTAAGAAGAAATCACAAGAAAAGCAAGCTTGTAGCCACCTGATAAGAGCTGCGTATTGTCCAGGAATCTGCTGTTGATTATAGGATTATGGGATTTAATGATGTCATCCATTTTATCGCAGGCGTTTTCATTCCGGGAGACTTACTCAGTCAATTATGTTAAGCAGAGCCAACGGCCGTTTCTCATATGTACACAGGTACAAAAAGACATACCTGGCAAGATGAATGCCAAAGGAAAAGAATGGAATTCGCTCATTAGCATAAATACATTTCAGTGATATATGCTTCTCATGCTACAGAGTGGCAACACATCTTAATCCCAGCAGGGTACGGACAGATGATAGATCGCTACGGAAGACCTCCTGATATGACAAGGCCCGAAAGTGAATCTTATTAGCCTAAATAGGAACAGAGGCATTGTGAACATTGATAAGTAGACTTTATTAGCACCACTTAAAAGATCCCTTTAAATGACAAATGGTGGTTTTAAAATAGTAACGTTCATGAAGATCAGCCGTTGGCAGTTACAAATGCGTAATAAGTTTGCCAGTGGTATGGCAGGGCTGGCTCCACGTTCATCATAAGGGGATTATGGGTCCATTTGGAGATGCAGGAGCCGACATGGTTCAATGGTTTTCAGGATAGTCATGTGACTACACAGTGCCAGTCTGGTGTTTAGTATTTATTTTTTATATAATATATATATATAATATGTGACTAAAATGTATGCAGCACTTTGCATACCATACTTTCACATCAGTCCTTGGCTTCGAACAACCTACTAGCGTGTCTTTGGAATCTGGAAGAAAAGCAAAGTATCCAGAGGAAAGCCACACAAGCCCAGGGAGAACATGCAAACCTCATACAGATTGTGTTGCAGGGCAGAAGTCCTAACCAGCTAGTGGAAGCTTGTGAATTAGTAATATGGCCCTTTCTCAACTGCGGCCCTGGGGCCAGATGTGGCCGTTTGCTTGTCTTTAGCTGGCCCTTGGGCTTTGGGGGAATATTTAATTTACTGATACCAACAATGGGGCATAATTCTTCCTAGTGATACCAACATTAGGGCATTCCCAATGACACCTAATATGGGGAAAGATTCCTCCCAATGTCACCTAATATGGGGCACAATTCCCCCCAATGACACCTAATATAGGGCACGATTACTCCCAATGACACCTAATATGGGGCAGGATTCCTCCCAATGACACCTAATATGGGGCACAATTACTCCCAATGACACCTATGATGGGGCACAGTTTATCCCAATGACACCAACGATGGTGCACCATTACACCCACTGAAACAAACGATGGGGCATTATGTTTTTCTCACTGATGTCAGGACCTTTTCTACTCCCAATAGCCACAGTCCAGCCCCCTAAAGTTTGAAGTACAGTAAAATAGCCATATGCTTAGAAAGTTTTCAGACCACTGGTTTAGACTTTAGAAGCTGTTTTAAAGGTTCAAAAAGCCATCCATCCTAAAAGTTGTCCATATTGTTAGTGGTGGTGAATTAGCCAAGTGTAAAGGTCTACAAATGCTTTATGTTCTTGTAACTAGAGCATCCTCCTGTTACTAGAGTCGTGCAGTGGCTTATTACATTAATATAGGTGTCTCTCTGCCTAATCTTCAAGAGTTCTATCAATGCATGAAGGGTTAGCTTGGAACTTGTAAAGCTTGAGAACTGCATTTTACCCCCAAAGGAATGATATTGAACCTAGTCAGAGGTAGCCGACTGGCAGACAGTACGTGGCCTGTGTATAAAATGTGTATGCTTAAAATATGTAATAACCCTGCCCTATGCTCTTGTGTCTTTACTTAAAACATACATCCCAACTTTCTGAGATGGGAACGAGGGACACCTATTATCAAAAGTATGTAGGCACAGGGCACGCCCCCTATCACGTCCCCTTAAAGGAGAATTATCCCAAAAAAGTATTAGTTAAACCTTTTGTTTAGCACTACTATTCCTTTATATTGGCTTTTGAGATTTACAAATGCACCAATTTAGAAATTGGATGAAAGGTTTAGCACTGGGAAATAGTGCATTTTATATACAGCAAGGGACAGATGAGGAGGAAAGAGGGACAGAGGGACATTGCTCCAAATCAGGGACATTCCCTGGAAATCAGGGACAGTTGAGAGGTATGCTTAAAATGGTTCCTTAACCTATTAAGCCCAGAGCCTCGTTTTGAGATCCAGTGATAAGCACGAGAGTAGCATCTCTCTCCGCTGTCTCCCTCCTCACTGGGAAGATTGATAGCAGCACCAGCCATTGGCTCACGCTGCTGTCAATCAAATGCTGTAATGAGGGAGCAGGGGGTGGGACCATGTCACCTGGTCTGTGTCAATAGACACAGACTGGTTGGTTCGGGAGCAAGCAAGCACAGGTGCCCCCAGGTAAAACCACATTCCCTGGGGGCACTCACTGAAGAGGAGGGGAGGGTCAGGTCTTCCATAAGCTTAAAGGGATGATTGCTTTTTACTCTGAAGGAAGTCCCAGTAATTATAAAGGGAGAAACAATCAGTTATAAATATGCATCTGAACCAGCCAATCCATGAGATCCTTTTTCAGAGGTAGGTTTTAGGAAGATGATAAATATTTGGGGCACCAATCCAGGGTGTTCTTCTATTCTTGGGTTTCTGCTTGGAGTGATCTCTGCTTTCGTCTTATCTTCTCAAGATGTCCAGTACTCTAGCTGCCCTAATGATTTTCCAGAGGGAGTTGGGCAAGACGAATTATGAAAGGGGAGGAGGAGGTACCCAAGCTTGATGTTATGGGGGGTGTATAGGGGGGGTGCTGGAGCGTGTTAAATGTTACACCCTAATGCCGCGTACACACGATCACTTTTTGTGATGAAAAAAAACGACGTTTTCAAAAACGTAATTTAAAATGATCGTGTGTGGGCAAAACATCGTTTTATGTCTTAAAAAAAACGACCAAAAAAAATTCGAACATGCTTGAATTTTTTGTGTCGTTTTTTAAAATGTCATTTTTTGTGTCATAAAAAGTGATGGTGTGTGGGCAAAACGACGTTTAAAACAAAGTTTTTAAACCCGCGCATGCTCAGAAGCAAGTTATGAGACGGAGCTTCAATGGAACAGAGTGCCGTCAAACGTGGTGTACGTCACCGCGCTTTTCTAGAGCTTTTTGGAAAAACGATGGTGTGTATGCAACGTCGTTTTGGAAAATGAAGTTTGAAAAACGTTGTTTTGTTTCGTCACATAAAACGTTGTTTTGTGATCGTGTGTACGCGGCACAAGTATTGGTGTTATGTTTAACATGCTCCAAAACTGAACTTAGCCTTTAAAGGGCATACTGCTACCAGACAATCCATACCTGAATTTTTATTTTTTTTTTATCTAAATAGCTTCCTTTACCTTAATGCAGTGCTGTTTTCATGTCCTCATTGTTTGTTTTTGCTCTCAAGTTGCTGTAATTCTTCTCTGATCTCCACACTTCCTGGTTGTCTGTTTCCTTATAACCACAGTACTGGGAGCTTTCTCTCTGTGGTCACTAATCAAGGAGGTGTGATTACTGTGTGTCTAAAACCCCTCAGCACCAATCAGTTTCGTTTTCCAAACCATCACTGCCCTGTATTGGCTCTGTGGCTCTGTACATCACAGAAGCAGGAAACAGCATGCAAAAACTAAACTAAAACTGTAGGTACATTATATGATTGATTTTTATCTATTTTTAATCATTTTTAAAAGGAATCGGTTTACTATTATGTCTCTATACCCTGTAAACAGTAATTTCAGCAAAACATTTTTTCCTTTACAACTCCTTTAAGATAAGCCTAAGCTTCTCAGCAGTCATGCCCAGCAGGTCATTGTGCCAGTTATTCCTTAGTAAACATAACTGCCTATGCTTGATGCTACTGAGTTCCTTCAGGATTGCATCATTACAGAAATATTGCTGAATGCCAATAATTTGATTTTGATTGTTTAAATAAATCCAAAATATAAAGTTCATGAGTTTCAAGTTCATTCTCAAGTTTTTCAAATTTGTTTTATTTTATGAGGGTACTGGTTTTCCTTTTGGTGTTGGCGCACTGGTTCAAAATCAGATCACATTTTCATCAGTGCCTCAGTGTGCAACTTACTCTTCTACTTTTCATTCTACAAAATATCTCGAAAATATTTATCACTCTTGGGCTTTGATGATGATTACCATGTTTGAAAAGTATTTGCCTGGCGAGATAAACCCGCACATGAAATATTAATGTTAAATCATTTTAAATAATATAGCGCTGGTTATTAAAGCAACTCTTTCTGTTGCTAATGTTTACAGAACCCAGTGCTCTTCCTGTTGGGTGCATGATCTTGCCCCTCACACGGCATAGAGAAGGTAAAGCCAGGCTGTCAATCATAGACCAAGTCAAGGACTCTGCTTGTCCTCTGACAGTCATAGGTCACTGCTGTTTGCATAGCTCAGCATCCAAGAAGGTGGTTAGGAGATGGAGATGAGGGTGTAGGTATTGACTCTTGACAAATGTCAGATTTTGAATATACACTCTAGCACAGTTAAACCTGCTTGGTTTGCATGTTTTGGGAAAAGCAGCAGAGCGCTGATGGAGGGGATCTTGAAAAATGAAAAAATTAGCAAAATCATTTTTTACGTCAATATATCTATTTAAAGTAAATATAAACACCAGGGCTTTTTTTCTGGGGGAACTTGGGGGAACTCAGTTCCACCACCTTTGGCTCAGACCCTTTGGTGCCTGCTCACCACAATCACTTGTAAACACAGAAGTCTGGTTTCTGTGTTTACAAGTGACAGCTTTGTAACCCCCTGAACTCTGCACTCTGTATGTAATGCAATTCTGGTATTTAATGCCCCTTTAAGACCCTTCTACTGTTTGTTTCTGTACCTATTTTCTGAGAAAAAAAGCTCTGATAAACACAATTACTAATATGGAAATAGAGAACTCCGGCGCTGTCTGATGGACTGGGGGGGGGGGGGGGGACTGCAGCAGCACCTGTGGATCTGATCCTAACAGAAAAAGTGATAATAATGTGACATATGGTAGCTGCGGTGTGGGGAAGGGAATGGGAAGGTGGCAGTGAAAAGGGAATGCGAAGTAAAGGGATCGTGGGTGAATTAAACAGTGAAAGAAAAAAAAAATAGGTATCTGATAAAACTAAAATGAACAATACAGATCAAAGTGAACAAACACCTATAATCCTGTAAAGATTTAATAGTGAAAATACATGGCTACTACATATAAAAACACCAAAACTAGCATAAGATAAGTTGAAAAAAAATGTGCAAAACTATCAAGAATCACACATGTGATAAAGTCCTGTCCATAAATAAGGATCAAATCTAGCAATCCAGTAATTCCTCCACAGAACAGTGTCTAGATGAAACACCTCCACCAAAAATGCAACGTGCACAAATTAAATCTTCAGTGATGACACCTCTGAGTGTGCTAGCAGCTCACCTCACGGCTGTTTGTCCAAACAGCCAACGGAGATACTGATCACAGCTGGATGTGTGGGCTGATAAAACACCTCCTCCTGACTCCTAAGACAGCTCTCAGCGGCCAATGTGTGTCATGGAAAAGAGAAGATATATGCAAAGATTTGAGAAAATGCACTCACATGAATGAAAGGACAGCGGGCATAAATCCACGAGTGCCAAACTCGTATCCCCCTCAGTGTCAGCTATACAGGTGAGAGTGTGATCTGATCCTCATAAGTCCAAATGGTAAGGCTCAATGTATCATAGGAGCATTAGGAAGAGAGAAAAAGAGACCATAGCGTGACTCCATATAATGGATACATTTAATAAAAAAACAGATAAAGAACTCACATTTAGGTAATGAAGTAGAATAAAACATCCATGAGTGCCAAACTCGTATTAAAACTTCAGACTCTTACTGTACCCGGTGCTCCAATCCCTACGTATCGTCACATCTCCTAACTTCATAAAATCTCATAAAAGTTTTACCATGTTAATTTCATAAAAATAAATAAAAAACAGTGGCCCAGATTCACAGAGAGATTACGCCTGTCTAACTGGTGTTAGACAGGAGTAATTTCAAATTTTGAGCGCCGTATTACTAGTTTGAATCCTCAAACCATGATACGGCGGCGTTGGGCTTCGATCTGACAGGCTTACGTCTTCGTAAGCCTTCGGATCTACGATGCAATCTTTTTGCGCCACTGGGAGGAGTCCGCGTCGTTTTCAGCGTCGGGATATGCAAATGAGTTTTTACGGCGATCCACGAAGATACGAGCGGCCTTCGCAATCGCTTACGTCATTTTTTTGCTACGTACTGTTAGACCAGCTATTTGCTGGTCTAACGGTGCGTAGCCCATGTTAAGTATGGCCGTCGTTCCCGCGTCGAATTTAATATTTTTAAATCTGTGGCTCCATTAAAATCATACCTAGCGATCCTGCCATAAAGGTCTTTTTTTTAGGCAGCGTCACAGATGAAAGGTTTGAAAAGGGGGTATAAAAGAGGGGTATATGCAAGTGACTAATCCAGCTCTACACCAAGAGGTCATCAACCCGACAGATATAGTTAAAATATGGAAAATATAGAGAAATGGGTGTTTAGCCAACGACCTCTAATATGACCAAATCCACAAAACTTTCCAAAAGTTCATAGCTTTATTACAAAACATTAAAAAAAAAATGTTTTATTAAAGGTGGGCAATATACCGTATTTATCGGCATATAACACGCACCGCAAATACCACCAAAAGAAAGCTCTACTTGTGGGGAAAAAAGGACGTAAATTTTGTTTGGGAGCCACGTCGCACGACCGCGCAATTGTCAGTTAAAGCGACGCAGTGCCGGAAGCTGAAATTTTACCTGGGCAGGAGGGGGGTGTAAGTGCCCAGTAAGCAAGTGGTTAAGGAAAAAATGTACATTTTAAATGCCCATCAATGTAGCCTTATCAGTGTCCATCTGCAGCCTTGCCCATCATTGCAGCATGATCAGTGACAGTGTTCATCTGCAGCCTTGCCCATCATTGCAGCATGATCAGTGACAGTGTTCATCTGCAGCCTTGCCCATCATTGCAGCATGATCAGTGGCAGTGTCCATCTGCAGCCTTGCCCATCATTGCAGCATGATCAGTGACAGTGTCCATCTGCAGCCTTGCCCATCATTGCAGCATGATCAGTGACAGTGTCCATCTGCAGCCTTGACCATCATTGCAGCATGATCAGTGGCAGTGTCCATCTGCAGCCTTGCCCATCATTGCAGCATGATCAGTGACAGTGTCCATCTGCAGCCTTGACCATCATTGCAGCATGATCAGTGACAGTGTCCATCTGCAGCCTTGCCCATCATTGCAGCATGATCAGTGACAGTGTCCATCTGCAGCCTTGCCCATCATTGCAGCATGATCAGTGACAGTGTTCATCTGCAGCCTTGCCCATCATTGCAGCATAATCAGTGACAGTGTCCATCTGCAGCCTTGCCCACCATTGCAGCATGTTCAGTGACAGTGTCCATCTGCAGCCTTGCCCACCATTGCAGCATGTTCAGTGACAGTGTCCATCTGCAGCATGTGTGCCCAGGATTGTGATGAGTTTATTTTAGAACATCATCCTGCATAGTCATGGGCTATGTAGCTTTAGAATACCTAACAATCTCTAGACTTGCAGGTGGATTACCATGGCACAAAGTATTGCATTGTGGGTCAGGCTGATAGTATGTGTCTTTTAGATATGACAACATAAAAAAGTCTAGAAATTTCAAGCCAAAGGTGATTTTTTTTTACCCCTGCTACTCGAGGGAACGAGCACTGTCGAGATAGACAGAGCCAGGGGCGGACTGACCATTCGGGCACTCGGGGACTGCCCAAGGGCCCCCATGCCACTAGGGGGCCCCATCAGGGTTGCCAACCTCAGTAAAACCAGGGACAAGATGTAAAAATCTGTGTTTTAAAAAAAGGCCCCAAATTATAGCTGTATGTGTATTCTGTGTGTATGTATACTGTGTGTTTATATTGTATGTCTGTGTGTATACTGTGTGTGTGTGTGTCCCCATAATCTATTGCCTGGGGGCCTCATAATCTCCTATTGCCCAGGGGCCCCATAATCTCCTATTGCACGGGGGCCCCATGAGTTGTCAGCCCCTGGACAGAGCCAAATGTCCTGTGTATTTAGCTCATCTCACAGTCCCGCCCAGTCCTGCCCCCTGGCCCCCCTCCTATGATGGACATAACCGCAGTCCAATGGCAGAGCCAAGCAGAGCAGAGTACACAGGAGATTCAACTCTGTGTATTTTAGCGGTGCTCGTTTCCTCCTTCCCCTCTGAGGCAGCCGCTCGGCGTATAGCACGTACCCACAATTTTCCACTGATTTTAAGGGGGGAAAAGTGCGTGTTATACGCCGATAAATACGGTACATAAAATCAGCAAAATAGTGGCAGTCAGGGTATTTGTAGAACATGTTTCGCAGACACTTCTTCAAGGTTTTAGTCTCTCATCATGAATGAATGAATGAATGAATGAAAACTTATATAGCGCAGCACATGCAAACTTAATCGACTCTGGGCGCTTAACCACTTAAGGACCCCCGCACGCACATATACGGCCACAGAATGGCACGTACAGGCACAAGGGCGTAAATTTACGTCCCCGCCTAAGTGCGGTTCGGGGGTCCCATCGGGCGTGCGGGGGTCCCCCTGGCTCCGGGAGCGATCCGGGATCTGGGGGCGGATGTCGGCGAATACCCGCCCCCCTGCGATCGCTCCCAGCCAATGGGAGCGCGCTCCCAACCTGTCACTTCCTCCTCCTGTGTTTACACAGGAAGGAGGAAATGATGTATTCTCTCATCGCAGCGCTGTTTCCCAGCGCTGCTGATGAGAGAAGACATCACAAGTAAGTGTGCACCAACACAACACTGACACACACTCACATAGGCATATTAACCCCTTGTGATCGCCCCCCCCCACCCCCCTGTCACAGTGTCACTGAATGCAGTGATCTAATCACTGCATTTAGTGTCAGTGTGACAGGCAGTGTAAAAAACAGTTAGTGTTAGGTTCAGGATAGCCCCCACCCCCCCTAATAAAGTTTTAACCCCCTGATCACCACCCTAGTTAACCCTTTCACTCCCTATTGCCAGCGTCACTAAGCGATCATTTTTCTGATCGCTGTATTAGTGTCGCTGTTCCCGCTAGGTAGCTATTTTTTTTTATTGCGATTTTTTTTTTTACTAAAGACATGTGGCTAAATACATTTTGGCCTAAATGTTTGACTAAAATTTAGTTTATTTGATTTTTTTTTTAACAAAAAGTAAAAAATAGTGGCCTAGATTCACAAAGCGATTACGCCTGTGTAAATGTTGTTAGACAGGAGTAATTTCGATTTACGAGCGTTTTTACGCTAGTCGAAATCCTCAAACCATGAAAAGACACCTGCGTGCTAAATTTCGACTTTATTACGTGTTAGTACGCCTTCAGATCTACGCTGCCTGAAAATTGCGGCCACTGGGCGGACTTCCTGTTGTTTTTCACCTTCATGGTATGCTAATGAGCTTTTGCCTGGAATCCACAAAATTTCGCTCTTCAAACGCAATCTCTTACGGCACCTTTAGTCATCTTTTTTTTCCGTTTCACTATACCAGCTTTTTGCTGGTCTAATATTAGACAGCCCATGTTAAGTATGGCCGTCGTTCCCGCGTCGAATTTCAACGTTTTTCGATTTCTTTTATTATTTTTAACGTAAGTCGTCCGGGAATAGGAATGTTCGTAAACGCCGCTACTCAAACAACGAATGACGTCACGACGTGATTTCGCGCAATGCACGGCGGGAAATTCCTGAACAGAGCATGCGCAGTTCGATCGTCGCGGGGACGCGCTTAATTTAAATGCTTCACGCCCCCTACTCACGTATTTCGATTGCGCGGCGGAAAAAAAATACGATACAATAGCGTACGCGCAAAAAAACTACCTGAATTCGGCGTAGAGTCTGGTGATAGACGGCAGCGTAGCGTATTTCGATTACGCAGCGGAAGATTACATCTATGTGAATCTGCCCCAGTGTTTTTTTTTCAAAAATTTCGCTCTATTTTTGTATATAGCGCAAAAAATAAAAATCGCAGAGGTGATCAAATACCACCAAAAGAAAGCTCTATTTGTGGGAAGAAAAGGACGCAAATTTTGTTTGGGAGCCACGTCGCACGACCGCGCAATTGTCTGTTAAAGCGACGCAGTGCCGAATCGCAAAAACACCTTGGGTCATTTACCAGCGTATTGGTCCGGGTCTTAAGTGGTTAATACTTAATATTGACCACTTATGGACCGCCCCACGCAGATTTACTGTGGCAGGGCAGCCCTCCTGCCGCCAGCGACGCTCTCCAGCTGTGATTGAACACAGCGAGAGCCAATCAGCGGGTATGGTGGATTATTCCGAGGAGAGGCAGACCGCCGTTCCGCCAGAGGCACTTTCTGTTAAAAGGTGACAGCACTCTGTCCTTGTCTCCCAGTTGTGCTGTTGTGTTGTCACATGGGCTTTTTTTAATGGGTTTCAACACACATTGCGTAAGTACAGTTTCCGCCATGAGTAAACCCGTGCTGAGAAATGCTGTGCAGCTATTGCTGGAGTGCATGTATTCAGGAAGTGGCTGCAAGAGATCAGCAGCATTGAGATGTAACAAAGGAAGGAAAAGAGAATTTTTATAAATAAAACTAAATGTCAGTTGTTTATGATACACAGTGCTTTAGCAAACAAAATGCCACTCGGTTAGGGTTTACGTCTACTACAAGGAACTGTTGACACATTTTTTTGTGAGCCTTAATTTCTCCAAGGCTTACAAACCACTGAAAGAGACATTCTCAACTCGGGTTGATACGCGGGGTGACATTCAAAGGCCAGGCTCAGTTGTCAGGTCGACTGATGGTACGCAAGCAGAAGAGAGGGGTTACGAAGCCAAAAGGACCACAGATGTGTCGGCTTCTGCAAAGTTCATGAATTGCTTCAGGCGGCTTGAACTGCATTGACAGCACATGAATAAGAGCAAGGGGAATGGGAATAAACGTAACTCTAATTAATCTTATCTCGCTGTGTTGGAGGACAAAATAAAGATGTTCAACACATTCAAACTCCATAATGCCTTCTTCATTCCAGTCTTTCACTCTCAAAGTTTATTTTTGCTTACATTACAAGTAAGCCTTTGTTAAGGGTGATCCAAGGGGCTGCTAATGCTGACATTTTAATTAGAATGCTAGTTGTCTGGCTTACAGGACCCATTTACACCTGTGCTGCCCTCTGAACAGCAATCCACTGTGGATCTTTTTCTGAGGGTATTTAACCACTTCCCTACGGCCGTACGACTATATACGGCCGCAGGGTGGTTCTAATTCTCTGGGGCGCCATGTTTTCACGGCAGCCCCTTTCGTCGTTCCCAGTGCGCGCTCCAGAGCGCCGTTTGCGATGCGATCTGTGCGGCGAATGAGAGATGATCTCATATGTAAACAGGGAGAGAGGAGACCGATCTGTGTCTCTTGTACATAGGGACACAGATCGGTCACCCCCCAGTCACCCCCCCTCCCCCCACAGTTAGAACACTATACAGGATACACATTTAACCCCTTCCTCACCCCCTAGTGTTAACCCCTTCCCTGCCAGTCACATTTATGCAGTAATTAGTGCATATTTATAGCACTGATTGCAGTATAAATGTGAATGGTGCCAAAAATGTGTCAAAAGTTTCCGATGTGTCTGCCATGATGTCGCAGTCGCAATAAAAATCGCAGATCGCCGCCATTACTAGTAAAAAAATAAATAATAAAAAATAATAATTCAGTCCCTTACTTTGTAGGCGCTATAAATTGCTTATTGCGATTTTTTTTTTACCAAAAATATGCAGAAGAATATGTATCGGTCTAGACTGAATTTTTTTTTTTTTAATTGGGCTATTTTTTATAGCAACAAGTAAAAAATATTGTATTTTTTTTTTCAAAATTGTCGTCCTTTTTTGTTTATAGCGCAAAAAATAAAAACCGCAGAGGTGACCAAATACCACCAAAAGAAAGCTCTATTTGTGGGGTAAAAAAGGACGCCAATTTTGTTTGGGAGCCATATCGCACGACCGCACAATTGTCAGTTAAAGTGACGCAGTGCCGCAAGCTGAAATTTCACCTGGTCAGGAAGGGGGTTTACATGCCCAGTAAGGAAGTGGTTAAAAGGCAGTGAGGATGCAATATACAGACATGTAACACCTAAAAGACTGCACCAGTGCAAAATGCAAGTGATTGTGGGGTGGTTGCAGCAGGGTCTTTCTTTTTTTACTTGTATGGCTGCATTTGGTACTGCCCGCCAAATGCGACGGGAGCATACTTTTTCTCTTTGTATCAGCCTCCAACTGCACTCATTGACACAGATTGCATAAGAAAAATGTTAAAGTGGACATAAAGGGTAATATACCTGGGGTTTAAAACATTGCTTCCCCCCTCTTCGTGCCCATGCTGAGCTGAATGCTGTTTGTAAAATAGAAAAATCCTTGTGTCAGAGAGCAGCTGCCGGGTGCACCGACTAGTACTACAGGGGGTAATGGACACTAGCTTGTGACAGCAGCTCTGGGAATTCAGCCCTGTTGTCAAGTCACTCTCTGGCAAAGTAAAACGCAGGTTAGCGTTCCTGTGACTGCACTGAAGAAGATAAAAAAAGTATTTGCACACAGCTATTTTGCAAGCAGTAGGCAGCTACAGGTATGTATGAGGAGGGGGGGAAACAACATTGTAAACCTCGGGTTTATCAGCCTTCACTTCCACTTTACTTTACTTCCACTATTTTAACATGTTATATTTTTAGTTTGATTAGCTTACTATATTTCAAGTGGATCAAAACAAAATGTGTTACAGTTCCCTTTCCTTGTAAGTGAAACACAGCCTAATGCCGTGTACACAGGGTCGGAATTTCCGATGTGAGCTTTTGGTCGGATATTCCGACCGTGTGTAGGCTCCAGTGGACATTTGCTGTCGGAATTTCTGACAACAAATGTTTGAGAGCTGGTTCTCAATTTATCTTGTCTGTAAGGAATTCTGATGCACAAAAATCATACGCATGCTCGGAATCAATTTGGCGCATGCTCGGAATTATTGAACTTCGTTTTTCTCGGCTCGTCATAGTGTTGTACATGACCGCGTTCTTGACGTTCGGAATTTCCGACAACATTTGTGTGACCGTGTGTATGCAAGAAAAGTTTGAGCGAAAAATCCGTCGGAAAAAAATCCACGGTTTTGTTGTCGGAATGTTCGATTGGCATAAGCGAAAAGCCATATCTTCTGTTGAGTCATAAGGCCCGAACACATGGACGGACTTTTTGCCAACAAACTTCAAAATCTGCAAGTTTTCAAATTTGTCCGATCGTGTGTATGAGGCTTTAGCTAGGGTTCTTCAATCAGCAGGAAGTGCTGCCTTTGGTTTTGTGTTCAGATATATTATTTAAAATTGGTTGAAGGCATTAAAGTTTAAAATGTAAAGTTTGAATTAAAGGGTCACTAAAGGAAAAACATTTTTTTGCTGAAATGACTGTTTACAGGGTATAGAGACATAAAAGTTTACTGATTCCTTTTCAAAATGATTAAAAATAGATAAAAATCAATCATATAATGTGCCAGCAGGTTAGTTTCACTTTTGAACTGGATTCATGTTTCTGCAAAGTAGAAATAGACGCACAAAACAAAAATAAACAAATCCAGGGCAGTGTTTTGTTTTTAAAATGAATCTGATTGGTTCTGGGAAGTTTTAGACACACAGTAATGACAGCTTAAACCATCGTGAGAAAGCTCCCAGTATGGTGGTTATATTACCTTACTGCAGTACTGGTTTCATGTCCTTATTGTTCGTTTTTGCTTTGCGTTTTTATAACTTATAAGGAAACAGACAAGCAGGAGGTGTGGAGAACAGAGCAAGATTACAGCAACTTTAAAGCAAAAATGAACAATAAGGACATGAAACCAGTACTGCAGTAAGGTAAAGGAAGCTATTTAGCTAAAAAAAAAAATTCCTTTAGTGATCCTTTAAGAGTTAGGTTGAAGTTGAAGGTTGCGGCACAAGTCAGTACTTTATTACTTTCTCAGATGTTGTCGTTTCTTAAGGACCAAGTCCATTTGTCAAAAAAAAATGTTATTCAAATAAAATGGAGGTGGTATAAAAGTGTAGGAGAATAATTTCTACTACATTGATAAAGTTGTCATTGTACTGCACAGTTTACCAATTAAAACATTTAGAACAAAAGGACTTTTTGCATGATCAGCAGAGAGCCTTGTGGCTCATCCAGGCAGCCTCTAATTCCTACACCTTCATTGGCCAGACAAGACATTTAGGGAGTATATTTATAAAAAGTAGATACATCTACAGTACCCACATTCACATACTGTATACAGCAGAATGAATGCATTTATAAAGGTCTTTAGTGTGTGATGCTGACCCTCTTTACTACCTCTCTGGGGGCCACGTGTGGCCCTTTGGCACTCAAGACCCCTACAGACTGTAGAAACATAAACCTGTCCACTGCCCCATCTATAGCTGGCCATAGCAGTAAGTAGCATTGGAAGGCTAAAGCAGGTAACAAAAAAACCTGGGGAATGCCCAGGAAATTAACCAAGCCTACTTACCGACCAGCTAGCAGAACAACCAATTAACCTGTCTGACGGTATGCATTAAAAACAGGGGTTTTGTCCGCACGCATTTGCAAACACATGCGTGAGCCACAGAGCCGCGCCAAGGCACCCTGTAATCTGTGGTCCTAACACTAAACAATGAGTGTCCCCACAATGGAGGCACATGCATTCTAATGGATAGATAGGGACAGGTGGACTGAAGGGGAGCCACCCCTCCTTAAAGGTGCAGGAGCACACAAACTACAGACAGTAGTTTGTGTTTTATGTACCAAGGTACTTACTCAAGCGGCCAGTGCAGGAAATAAAATCTTTACACTAAGTTTTGGTAGTTGGCCTTGGTTTAATTTATTTATACGAGTCATTTTTAAGGGGTTTATAGGGAGCACATATGCAGGAGCATTGATTTTTAAAGGGGCTTTAATAGAAGTATTCTCTAGCAGTCTAATGTTATGTGATACCAGTCCTAATCTGCCAAAGCATGTCCCAACGTTCCTAACTTGCAATCTCTGACCATCTCGTGTAGCATGCCCCTAACCCTCTTCTGTTACACATTTGCAATCTCTAACATCACTTTTATCATGCCCCTAATCATCTCCTGTTGCATGTCAGCAGTCTCTGACCATCTTTGGTAGCATGACCCTAACCATCTTCTGTTGCATATTTGTAGCCTATAACAATCTCTTGTATCATGCCTCCAACCATCTTTGGTTGCACATCTGCAGCTTGTACCCATCCCTTCTAGCATGCCCCCAACCAGCTTCTGTTGCACATCAGCTTTATCTGGCCATCTTTGGTTGCTTGCTCCGAACCAGCTCCTGTTGCAGATCTGTAGTCTCCAACCATCTATTCTAGCATGCCCCTAGCTATCTTTTGTTGCCCATCTGCAGTCTCTAACCAACTCCTGTAGCATTCCCCTAACCATCTTGATGTACATCTGCAGTCTCTGACCATCTCTGTAACATGCCCCGCCACCATCTCCTGTTGCATATCTGCTATCTTTAACCATATCCTGGTGTATAACAATCAATATTTCCATCACACATATTCCTGGATTGGCTGAGAAATAAATAGGTGCTGCAGCATTAGCCAGCTGGAAACTGTTAAGATCAGAGGTTAGTGTACATATTTACCAGCACACCAAGATTCTTCTTTGTTTTCATATCCTGGTGTATGTCTACAGTCTCTGACAACTTTCTGTTATATTACATTCGTTACATTTTATGTGTGGCCCTTTGATGAAGTCAAGGGCGGCAATATAGAGTGTCAGGCAGTACACAGACCTGACTTGAGCCATGTCATACATTTTTAACAATATCCCTCATAGCTATTTCCACAGACTGGAACAAATGTAATGATTCTGCTGGATATATAAGAATAAGATGCATTACTGATACAGCTGAGAGCTGTGTGAAGGGCGATGAAATGATAACACTATGACAATGATCTGAAAAACGAAAGCTTAGCCCGAGTTTGGATCTCCCTGAATGGTGTACAATAACAAGGAGGTCACAGGATGAGTGTTTCCCAGCACTTTATTAAAAAAAGGACTTTGGTTTACCAGCTGTCCCTCGCTGCCACATCCTTCCTCCCTTATTTAAATTGTCTTACCTATCCTGATCTGCTACTTGTAATACCTTGGCCCTGGTGTTAAGGCTGCCTAGTCTTTAAATAAATTGCAACCCCAGCTGAGCCGGCTTTTTACTGGTTCTGTGACGGGTCCTGAGAATTACGAGGGTAAGATTTGCAAGTAAAGGTTTAGTATGGGATACCAATATCTAGTGAGTGCCCATGTTATTATTTTACCCAGACAATGGCAAATTAAATCATATCTTGGCATTGTAAAACCTTTTTTGGCTTCCCATGGTCAAGTGTGCCCTTCGGCAATTTTTAATATCACCCAGAAATAGTGGCCATTACAAGACCAAATGATGGCGTCGTGCTCTCTAACTACTTCTCTAAATTAAAGAATAAATAAATAATTAAGGTTCCAAAAAAGTGAATATTTCATTAAGCGGCACTTAATGAAATATTCACACTACCGCAACTTGGTATCCAACTTGTGTCGCATCAAGTCGCTCGACATGAGAAATTACATTAAATTGAATGAGAGCCGTCTTATTGCACACTAATTAAAGTGGCTCCGACTTCAGAAAAGGTTCCTGTACTACTTTAAGGCGACTTCTAGGCAACTTTGTACCCATTGATTTCAATGAAAGTCGCTTCCAAAGTCAGATCAGTGTCTTAAATGAAGCAACTTTACAGGAAGAGAAAATAGTTTTCTCAGACAAACCCCCCCTCCCACAGAGCTGATTATTGCTTGATTGGCCACTGGCAAAGTTGCCTGTCCTGGAGGCGACTTGAAGTTGCCTCGCAAAGTCAGCCGACTTTCATGTCGCTGTAGTGTGAACCGGCACTAAAGCATTATGAGAAGGAACCAAGACACTAAACAAACCAAATTACAATGTTCTTTACACCTACTGGTCAACACAGTGAAACAATATTCAGTACCCTTTACGTATATCTTAATAAAAAGTTACTTGATAAAAAAACTAAAATATATTCAAATATTTTTCAACCCTCCAGCCTTTGTATTGCAATGGGTTTTTAAAAGGCCAGACCATTCAAAAGATACATTTTAATTATATATAGAGCTTGGTGCACTGAGGTAGCCTTGGCTATTAGTGTTGCTCACGAATATTCGCATTGCGAATATTCGTAACGAATATTGCATATTCGAGTATTCGCGAATAAATCGAATATCGCGGTGAATATTCGATATTGCGAATATTCGTATTTTTTCAAATTTATTTTTAAAACAGATCACATCCTAGTGATCTCCATCGACGTCTAAAAGCATTGCTGGTATGATTAGAGACCCTGGGCCGAGTAGGTGAGGCGATCCTTTTATGTTGCCGAATATTCGCAATGCAAATATTCGTATTACGAATATTCGCAAATACTTTCTCTGCCCTTCTGTGTTTTGTGTATAAAAAAAAAAAAAAAATAGCTTTAGTTTAGTCATATAAGTTTGTGTAAGTAGAGTTAGTGTTTAGTGCATATTAGTTTAGTAATCCAGGAAATGATCTCTGTTTTCGCGTGTTGACGAGAATTTCGCAATCAATTTCGCATTCGCATTAGCGAAATTTCGCATTCGCATTAGCGAAATTTCGCATTCGCATTAGCGAAATTTCGCAAAAAAATGTTTTTGATAAAATATCACGAATATTCGATATTAACGAATATTTCACAAATATTCTTCTATTTATTCGTGAAATATCACAAAATCGAATATGGCGTATTCCGCTCAACACTATTGGCTATTCCAACAGTGAGATCTCCCTGCTATTATTCTCAGCTCTGTTTCTGTCCATCTGTGGGTTTTGGGTGTTCCTGAACACCTTTGTTCTATCTACTGCCGTTACATAATAGAAATGAAAGAAAAAAATCCAAAAGGGATGGTGGGAAACCTATATAATGGGCAAAACAGGCATTCAGACACAGGAATTCAGCAAAGGGTGCGTGGGATCCCCTTTATAATGGGCACAGCAGGTGTGTAGACCCAGAAACTCATTGCATGGGTAGCAGGAGACCCTCAAAATGGGCACAGCACATGTGCAGACTGGAAACTCAAAGCAGGGATGGTGGCAGTGCCTCATAATTGGCACAACAGGCATGCAGACCTGAGAACTCAGCGCAGAGACCCTGCCAATAGATTTTACAAGATGGAACCCTCCAGCATCCACCAAATACTAAAATATCATTCTTTTTGGCATGACCCCCTTTTTAACATCTTAAAAAGTTTCAAAGTTATTTATTACAAACTAATCTTTGGCATCTCTATCAAGTATCTGAGATGGTTTGGCCATCTAATCAGAGAGCTACACTGGGCAATCAGAAGAAGATCATTGGTCAGATCCAAAATATGCTGGCAGGATAATATTCTTTGGCTAGCCTGGAAATGCCTTGCAGTCTCTAATTAAAATAGTGGTAGTAATGCAAACAAAATTAATCAAATCACAAACTGTATAGTCTTTGAAAAAATTGTAATTAAAAAATAAATCTGCAGCTTTAAGTAAATTATTAATTGGTGATCCTGCCACAAAGAAACACTTCCTGTTATAGGGTGGCATTTCTCTGTCCAAGTCTCCAAATTGTGCTCTTGCAATGTCATCCTGTAGCATAGGCGTGCACAGGGGGTGTGCTGGGTGTGCCTGGGCACACCCTAATAACCACTTGAGGTGTAGATACCCCCTGCTAATATTGTACCAATGCCCCTGAACAGGCCTCTTAAAAAATAAAAATAAAAAGCTACTGACACTGTCCATGGCCCTACTGACACTTACCTCTGCTCTACCGAAACCCTCCATATTTTAATACATTTGGGGTGCACACCCTAATGCAATAGGCTGCGCACACCTATGCCCTGTAGCATGGGCTTTCAATGGAGATAACAAGTAGCCATTGTAGGGCACATTACGCAGACTTTGTCCACTGTTGTGACCATGAAGAAACCATCCCTTGGAAAGGTTGTGTAGCTATCGCTGGACATCAGCAACACCGAGCAAAGGATAAAAACAGTAAAAACAATTATTCTATTAAAAAACTAAATGGTTTATAATGCACGTTAATTCAGCAAACTAATTGCATTGCCATTAGTGTTTAAATCTGCTTTATGTAGCTGAGCAAATGGAAGTCTGGACCAACTCTTTGGATTGTGCTCAACATCTACAGGGTGAAGTGGCTTGAAAGTTATAATTAGAGTACTATAACACTGCCGTAAGAGTCTCCTGGGCTCTGTACAAGGGCCATTTTAAAGATAAAATTGTTATTTTACCCATTCGTAGACACTGATGGACAGAACGTCCCCTTGTTTCTTGTACCTCTCTGGAATTTTAGCTTTAAGATCCTTTCGCCGCAGCTACCGGTTGCTGGCTGTCTTGCTGTTTTTTTTTTTTTTGTTGGCTGTCTTGCTGTTTTTGCATATAGATATGACATGTAACAGGAGAAAAGAAAAAAAATATAAGTTTGAGTTTTTCTGATTTACATCACAAAGGTCACAGTGTTTTACTGAACACACAAAGATCAGCGTTGACCTCGTTGGCTCTGTTTCTTCTGCTGCTGCTTGTTTCTTCTGCAGAACACGAGCTGTCAATCAGGAAGGAAGATTCGATTGTAGATGATTGGCAGACATCTGCTCCCTGCGAACAGCACAAATATGTTCCCTGACATAGCAGCAACACAAAAAGCTCCAATAACCCTTTCCATTCTTGATGGCGTACAGAATCTGCACAGTGCAGCTTTGATGTGACTTCTGTTTTTTTCGGTCACACACGTCAAGTTTCGAAAAGCTGACTTTAAAACCCCTTGCGTCATATCTCCAACAGATGGATCGCAACCAGTGCTGTGTGTGAAAAGCTGCCACGCATTTACAGACAATATCAGCCAGAAGCACCACAAAAGAGTGAAGGCCTAGTTTCCCTTTACCAAAAAACTTCCTATGTATATATGGGTCATCGTCTGTAGATAAAAACAAACTGCAGCCTTGACCAAAGTTGAATAATGCCCTTGCTATAGGTGTAGGCCATTTACATACCTCATGAAGCCTTACTGAGAAAACTCCCATTCTGACTTGTTTCTAAGATTTTTCTAAGAGACTCTTACTGTTCATCCCCACCATCACAGGAGTGAGCTGATTCTAAATTTAAACCCCCTCAC
Organism: Rana kukunoris; assembly: GCA_029574335.1. Taxonomy (NCBI): domain Eukaryota; kingdom Metazoa; phylum Chordata; class Amphibia; order Anura; family Ranidae; genus Rana; species Rana kukunoris. Next base: position 437,205,381 of record CM056051.1, read on the forward strand.
ATGTGCTTTCTCTCCCCTGATGCAGTAGCTCTGAACTCAGCATTTTAGGGCTTGCTTATGTGATGGTGGAGGTGAGCAGTACCACAGCTGATTCACAAGAGAAGCAAAGTCCTTATCACCAAGGCAGGATGGGATCTCTGGGAGTTTCAGTCAGGGCTTCATGAGATGTGGCCTACACCTATAGCAAGGCAATTATTTAATTTTGGCCAAAGCTGCACAGTTTTTTTTTCCGTACCTACATAGATAGTGGCTACATGGTTTCAGAAGATATTAATCCCATTGAAAATTGCCGTTAAGCGAAAAAAAAAAAAGAAAAACATGCATTCAAAAGGCAGGTTGATCACCTAAAAAGCTTTTCAGAGAATATGCAAGTGTGAACTTAGCCTAATGCCGCGTACACACGATAAGTTTTTGTGATGAAAAAAAAACGTAATTTTATCTCACGAAACAAAACAACGTTTTTCAAACTTCATTTTCCAAAACGACGTTGCATACACACCATCGTTTTTCCACAATGCTCTAGCAAAGCGCGGTTACATACACCACGTTCGACGGCACTCTGTTCCATTGAAGCTCTGTCTCATAACTTGCTTCTGAGCATGCGCGGGTTTAAAAACGTTGTTTTCAACATCGTTTTGCCCACACACGATCACTTTTTATGACACAAAAAACGACGTTTTGAAAAACGACACAAAAAATTCAAGCCCACACACGATGATTTTAAATGGCGTTTTTGAAAACGTCGTTTTTTTTCATCACAAAAAATGATCGTGTGTACGCGGCATTACAGTTTACAAAATTGGGTTTATGGTCTAGAATTGTGTGAACGATTCCTCTAATTTACAACCAGCTGCATCCTATCGAGTCGAGGCATTTAAGTGTTTAGTAAGCAGGTTTCTCCAGGGAATAATGTCCCCTTACAGTTTTCTTCCCTCTCCAACAGCGAGACTTAACAGACGACCACCAGTGATGAATATCATGTCTTAAATCAGCACGCAAAACGCATCAGATTACACCCGCTAAAATAAACACCTTTCTACTGTTCTGCCACAATTTATCTTATGATTGATTAAGATACCCAAATTCACTGGCAGATTGTATCCTAAACTCAATACTTAGGCCGCGTACACAAGACCAAATAAATCTGTTCAAATCGGTCTGACAGACCGATTTGAACAGATTTGTCTGCTGGGCCTCCACGTCACCACACCAGGAAGTAAAACACTTCCGGGCATGCGTCAAATCCATTCGACGCATGTGCGGGCAGATATGTCCGCTGGTTAGTGTACTAACCAGCAGACATGTCGGACGGACTGGTTCCCAGCAAACAGATTTTAAAGCATGCTTTAAAATCTGTCTGCTGGCAAAATCTGTCTGTCCGCCCGTACACACGATCAAATATGTCTGCTGAAACGGTCTGTCAGACCGTTTCCAGCAGATAGATTTGATCGTGTGTACGCGGCCATAAAGGGGCCATGAAGTTAGCTATATTAAGACCCAAATCAAATGACTATATTACCAGGAGTTAAGAAAGATACAAAAGCTGTCCTACCTCTACCAGAGTGGTAATGATCGCCCCCTGGTTTCAGTTCTCTGCTAAGCTAGACCTTCAGAATTGTTCTGGATCAGTATTTCAGAAAGGAATGAAGCCAAAAGGTTAGCATAACCACCAGGCAACTTGTAGTTCTGAAGGTAGTCCGGGTGATGGTTTAACAATTTGCTAATGCTCTGTGTATCTTAGATATATATTTTTTACAATTAAGTACTAGCTTTCATCTTTTTACATCCCTCTTCTTATCTGAATGAAGCTGATCTCCTTCAGTCCTTTTCAGCCATTTCCTGTCCTGTTTCTGATAGTGACAACGGTGGACTGCATAATGTGAGTTGGGTATAGTAGCTTTTATGCCCCATACACACGCTCGGGATTTCCAATGGGAAAAAGTCAGTTGGAAATCCCGGCGGGAAAAAAGAAAGCTGGTTCTCTTCTTTTTTGCCAGCGGGTTTGGCAGTTTTCCCGTCGGAAATACTGTGAGGGAGCATACACACTGTCGGGATTCCTGACCAAAAGCTGTCCTCGCAGTTTTCCAGTCTGAAAACCCGGTCGTGTGTACAGGGCATTAGTCTTCATAAAAGGATCATACGACAGATTGACAATGCAGGAGCGTATTTGAAAGTCAGTTGTCTCCTTATACCAAGAATCTGAACAAAGCTTCATATTTTCAGTGAAAGATACAGATATAAAACAATTGAAAATAGCTTTTGAAATAACCTACTTACCATACTTGCCAACATTTCAGTCCTGATCTCCCAGGCACAGTTAACCCTGCCCACAGCCTGCCTCAGGCCCACCTAGCGAATGACTATTATGCTCCATTCAGACCCTGCCTGTAATTATCTATTGAGTTTATTGTAATGTAGCGCTACCCCTGATGGAGCTGCTAGTTAAGATGGGTCCTCTGTTGTTAGCCTCAACCTTCCCAATGATCTCAACTCCTCTGACACACTAGGCTGAGTACTCAAACGCACAATTTCACAGATTAATCACTGACAGTGACACTAGTACCCAGCTATAATGATATTTAAAAAAATGAAAGCACCAGACCATTTAGTAAAACAAACTAAATACATACCTCTCAACTTTTTGAGATGGGAACAAGGAACACCTATTAGCAAAAGTATGTAGGCATACAGAGATAAGATGTGAAATGAAATAACAATGAATGTGATACACCTAAAATTCAGGATAATTACGAATAACTGGGACTAAGTTTTACCAATCAGCTTAAACTGTAACAGAGTCACCAAGTGTATCAAAAGGGCAGCCAGAAACTGATATTATAAACCCCGGGAGGCTACACTGCCCTGGAGTGACTTTGCTAGGTCCCAGTCTGCCAGCAGAACTTCAGTGTTCCTGGAAGGTGAAAAACTGCTTATGTCTATGTAAATACTATGAACAAGGAAGAAAAAATCTCCAAAAACTAGTAAAAATAATAGTTATTTCTGCCGGCGGGGTTGGGGCCCTTTCAGTGGTGCACTAATGGCGATGCTAAGTGGATTCCAGATACTGCCAGTTCAATAAGGTGGGAACTTGAGGAATATGGCAGGAATAACTTAAACAAGGCTTAACAGTAATAAAAAGGACAAGCAACACGTGCAGGGAGTGGTTAAGTGGATCTGAGCTAATAGCCATAGCATGTGGTTTGCTATTGAAGGCACTAGTCAAGGGAGATCAGCCAGGAGCATTTGCATACAGACTGTGCTAGGTAATGCCCACATGTGATGCTGAGCCTCCATAATTGAAAGAACTGAAATCCGATGGGACAGGTCAAGGACAGTCTGACGAGGTAAGGGCTAGAGATAATGCTAGGTATTCTCCAGACAGGAAATGAGGTGGGCTCTATCTGACTTGATGCAGTGTCTAATGAACATTGCATGACTGATGTATAACAGATGGAATTAAACCCACATTAACCCCATATACTTCCACCATTACTCTTAACTATAGTAACCGAGACCACACCAGTGTTGGAGTTATAAAAGGCCGTAGCAGACCAATTTATTAAACAATTATATATAAATAACTCTATATAAATAACATAATAACATAAATACCGTAAATAACATAAACTCAAACTAAACCATAATCTAAATAGTGTTGGTCTCATAATGCACTGTGGTACTTAACAGTGTATATTATAAGCCTCCTGCCGACAAACTGGCCCGGAGACAGCCACTGACTGCAGTGCCCCATTATAACTTCCCAGCTAACCTCCGTTAGCTGGAAACCATTATCGGGACCCATAGCAACGATGGGTCCCCAAAACTCCTCCTTCTGCCATATCTTTCCTCTCCTGCCAAGACCAACACCCGCCACGGCCACGACATTCAATTGATCCGATAACCTGTGAAACAAAGCAGAAAAAACACACAAGGCAAAAGAAACAAGGAAAAAACATACCACATAAATTAAGGGAGGGTGGGCGGGAAACTTTCCCCCCCGGGTTGTGCTTGACTAGGAAAGGGAGGGGCCAGCTTTTATATGCCTCTCAACCCCTCCCACCAGAAACTCTTAGGCCGCGTACACACGAGGGGATATGTCCGCTGAAAACGGTCCGATGGACCGTTTCAGCAGACATCTCCGCTCGTGTGTATGGGCTAGCGGACAGATTTGTCCACCCGACAGATTTCAAAGCAAGCTTTGAAATCTATCCGGTGGGAATCTGTCCGCCCGACATGTCTGCTGGTTAGTACACTTACCAGCAGACATGTCGGCTCCCACCGCCGCCGCGCCGCTGCCGAATGGATTCGGCGCATGCGCGGAAGTGTTTTACTTCCTGGTGCGGTGACGTAGCGGTGACGCGGCGGCGTCAACGTCACCGCCGCGTCATCGCCACGTCACCGCGCCGTCCGGCGGCGGGGAATTTGATCCGATGGTGTGTACACGCCATCGGATCAAACTCCCGATCGGACATATCCGATGGAAATGGTCCGCGGACCGTTTTCATCGGATATATCCGATCGTGTGTATGGGGCCTAACAGAAAACTCCCACTAACTTTACTTCCCCTGTTAACCCCGTCATGTCCGCCCTGCGCATATGCCATTGCATTCTAATGCTCGGGGCTTTTCTAGAGGCTCACAGTGTGCAAAGCAATTTAAGCATAGGAGATAATCCTGTGCAAGACTGAAAGGAAGTTCAGTTTGGGGTTGTAAAGGTTAGTTTTTTATTTTCTAAATAGTTTCCTTTAGGCTAGTGCATTGTTGGTTCACCTACATTTTCCTTCGATTTCCCTTCTAAATGTTTTTTTTTCTTTGTCTAAATTTCCTGTTTCTTTTTGTTTCTCCTGAGTAAGATTGCTCCCATCATCCAAGCTGTTCTGACTGGGGGTTAGTTAGCCAGAACAGCTTACTGAGGAAGTGAAAAATTCAGAAAAGAATAAAAACATTTAGAAGGGAAATCAAACGAAACGGTAAGTGAACAAACAATGCACTCGCTTAAAGGAACCTATTTAGAAAAAAAAAAAAACCTTTACATCCCCTTTAAGTCTAATAGGCATTGGAAATATCTACACTAACGCTACAGATAACCATTGTGATTTACTTCTTTGTGTTCATTTTGAGGGCCTGGCTCCTTAAGAACAGCTAATGTCATATTTGCCGACAATTGCGGGCCTAACGCTCACCCACCACTGAGAGAAGTGCAAACAATCAATACAACGCCGAGGTATCTTGTCAATTTATGGAGAGGTGTTTATAAGCCTTGTCTGGCAGATTTCAGCAAACAGCAGCTCATTAAAGTTTTACACTCAGCCTCGTCTGCAGGTAGCGGCGTATTTCATCTCTAGCAGTGAAAGGAAGATGATCCAGCAGCAAAGCGCCGCACTGAAAGTTTTTTGCGCACTATAGGAGCAGTTTTTTAGTTTCCTGGTTAATGCCTATTACTTTATTATTCCTGGTGTCAGGAATTGCCACACACGGCACAATGAATTCAACTCTCTGCAGAAGTATCAGGCAATTGATATATTCTGCTTTCCGAGCAACAAGCTTTATTTTTATTATGCGCCTGGGAAAGGTACTGAAACACCATATACAATGTAATGCATTATATAGTCTTCTTTCTTTCATTGGAAAATATTGTGCTAAAAACAAATAAAGCAGATTTTTTTTTAAATTGGGAGCAGGCAGACTCTGTATTGCAGAAAAGCGTTGCTTTGTCTGTTCCTAATCTTCTTTAGAACGAACAATGAGCTGTGCATTCTCGGCATACCTCGGTGTCAGAATGAATGTATCCCTCCTGCACATGTACAGTAGTTACATCATTCTGGCCTGGGCAATAAAAATGACTGAAGATTCCAAGCCCATAAAAAGACCCAGTGAACTTATTGGCGGGGAAAGCTAAGTTTACTTCTGCTTTAAAGCTGTAGTAAACCATATATTAAAAAAAAAAAAACCTGCAAGAGATTGGCATAATGTGCTAGTATGAATTGCATATATAAAATGCTCCAAAACTAAGCCCTCCAGCTGCGTGCTGTCACTGCACCACTGACAGGTCTTACTTCCAGGTTTGCGTGCTCCAGCCATTTCATTGGCCGAGCCGCAATGACCGAGTCACGGCCACGGCACAGAGCTCAGAAGTGCCGTCCCTTCAGAGCGCATGTGCCAATGTTGTCACCAGCTGCTGCAGTGTGAATATCTCCTAAGCAGTGCAAATTTAGGAGATATTCACCTGTAGGTACAAGTGAAACAAAGCCTTTACTACCACTTTAATGGATAAAGTTTTTTTTTGTGATATTAAAATTAACCAGTAGCCAAACTTGACTTTTTTTTAGTTTTGGATCAAGCAGATAAGGTTTAAAGCTCCTGTTTGCTTTATTTTTTATTTATTTTTTATCTCTGTTTCTATTTGGGAAATTCGCCTTTACTGACTGGGCTGAAGACACAACAGGAAGTAAAAGATAATCTCTTTAAAGCAAGAGGACATCCCCTCTAAGGCTGATGAAGACATTTTGAAGAGTCTACCGCTAGTGAAAAATTGGCAACAGCAGAATTGCTAAAAAGGCTGCCTGTGTGTCCCTATGGAATTGTTCCCTCTGTAGCTGGATGCAGCAAGATGTCTCTCTGTCACTGGCCCGAACGGTGCTGAATCTTGATCGCTAGCAACAGGATTGACATCTTGTTTCCTCAGCTACATAGGTAGTGATTTCATAGGGGCCAACAGACAGCTGGCAATGGTGATTTAGACTAATTGTCAGCAATAGGATCACTAGAGTCAGAGTCGCTTGTGTGTCATCAGTGTTAGACAGATAGCTCCACTTAGGGATGCAACATTTTCTTCAAGCCGAACCCGAACACTTTAGTGGCGCACGGCAAAACATTATTTAAGGGGGAATGCTGTTGACTCTTATATGAAGAAGAACTCTGATGGAAGGTGGTTTCTGCTCACGAAACCTCCCACTTACATCAGAGTTCCCAGCATTCTCTCTTAAATTAGGATTTCAAGAGCCCCCTTACATCAGAGTCCACAGGGCACCCATTAGATCTAAGTCCCTCTTACATTAGTCTACTCACTTGCTTGGAGGCAGAAGAGAGCAGTGAGGGAGACTTAGTTACTTGAGGATGGAGGTTCATGTCTTGACACCTTTCATCCATAATGTATCTGCCGGTTACTGAGCTTCAAATTTCCAGCCCACACATCCCTTTGCTGAGGCACAGAACTCCGAAGATTGGAGCATGGGTGGGTAGACAGAAGGGTAGGGGTTCGAGGAGAAGGAGCAGATCAAGCCCTTTCTCCTCTCCTGTCCGTGTATGGGGATGGGGCCTGTGCGCACCCCTATGCACTCGGTGGTTGTGGTACTTGGTTACTTGGGGAGCCACAGTCCATTATGAATATTCTGTCCAGGCAGTCTGAATCCTGGACACACGATTTGAAACCCAGACTGTCTAGATGAATCCCAGACAGCTGGCAATCCTAGTTCCACTGGACAATTTCCCCCCACTTCCTGTTGCAACGGCAGCTGTAAAATTTGGGATTTTCCATCAATTTAAGTCATGCTGATCATGGTCCCTCCAGCTGTGACACAGACAGCACTACAAACTAGAGAAGGATTGAAGAAAAGCTCAACTTAACCATAACCTCCAACTGTGTACAAAAACCTTAGGTCTTCCTCTAAATTAAGTGGGGTACACGCTAAAAGAATGCGGCCGGTTTTTCTTGATGTTTCACAGCAAGTTGCAACCGAGGATAAAAATAATGTCTAAAAATTCTTGTACGACAAAGGCTTTTTTTTGTATTTCTCGCACAAATATTGTATGAAAACGGTACACATTAAACTAAAATTGCCTTTGAGTTTGTCCCTTCGGAAATTTTAGTTTGCAAAGTTGGCATCAGATGTCAAAAGTTGTGTACACATTATGCCTCATACAGAATTTTTCTTCCGATTTTCTCATAGCGTCTAAAGGGATTTAGACTTCTAATGTGTGTATGATAGCACTGGACCTATCCAGAAGTTTGGTTCTGATGGATATACAGTAAAGTGCATTTTCCATCAAAAAAAAAGATCCATGATGAAAATATAGTGTGGATAGACATTTTCTGGTCCTAGGCTGCTACCTCTCTGGCAACAAATAGAACGCCCAGTAGGAGGTAAATTCTTGGATGTTTTGAGGAGCACCTGGTAGAAAAGTTAATTTCACTTAAACGTCTTTTTGAAATGTTTAATGGTAAGGGCATCCCAAATGCAATCTACGAGTTTCGGGGGGAAAAGCCTTCTTCCTCAGGACTTGAGCATTACAGAATCAAGATAGAATGCACTATAGGGCCTTTATTAAGGCATGATGTAGACAAGCGTCTGCCAACGGCATTGTACTAATCAAACTATAAGGACTTAACAGGTGTCCTCCAGCGAGAATCTGTGATTCTTGCCTGTAGAAAAACTAGCCCAACATACATCTTGTGTGTGAAGAGCCAGCAGATACATGTGTACCCTATACAAGCCAATGGCTGATCACACTGCTCTATCCCATCATACCAGAGGTTAAAGTACATGCAAATGAAGCTTCTGACTGGCGTTTCTGGCCATCCACGAACTGGACATAGTTGATGGTCCAGTTTGCATGCAGCCATAGCACAGACAACTGCTGTGCCCACATGCAAAGTTTAGCTGAATCTTAATGGCACAATCTGACCAGCTGTTTAAATGAGCTATAATGCTGACCACACATGGCCAATTTTGAATCAGTTTTGGAATATTTCCATTTGAGGACCCTTGGTCCTGTCTTCTACGTGATGAGGTCAAAATTGAAACACACCCAAGTCATAGGTCCCTTACTCCGACCTCTGTATACTCTGTAAAGCACCACAAAGTACATTGACAATATCTAATTACATTTAGCAATAAAAAAACACAATGGCACTGATAAGAAATGATTTATAGCGGAGTTAATTGGATGTGAATGGATATCATTTTAAACGCTGCCACTAGTATGTCTCCTATGGAGCTGCAATGAAGATGAAATAAGACGGAGCTTTAATTAACCTGTGAATGAGTCACTGTCATCTGGAGCGTCTTACAAGCTAGAGACGGTACCTGTGTCCTCCTACATCGTAGACCCCCGCTCTGCCTGAAAAAAAAAAAACTTTTCTCCTATTGCTATAGCAACAGACACAGGAGGGGGGGAGAGCACAAAATCAGTCAATTTAGTCCATTATAGCAATAATAGCTCCTGCTACAACCTGCTAGAGGTCAAGGCAGATTTCACTAAAGCCTCACACACCACTAACCATTCCTGAAAGCTTAATGATGGCATCCCGGAGATATGGAAAGCGGGGGGTACACTGGTATGAGTCCTGCGAAAGACACCGGCACATGTAGCAAACCACACAAAGGTTCCGTTCAGCCAAAACTGATTACCAATTATTACATCTCTGTAACAAAAAGATTTTGTTTAAAGTGTTAATAAAGCCCCATTAAATTTGTAAAATTAGATGCTGATAGCAAGATTCAAATGTTTTTTTCTTCCCCTTTTTCCCCTCTGTGCTTGCTCCTCATACTGTCCCCCTTTCAGATTTGTGGGTGTCCCCATAAAAGCTATATGAGTGCCAAAAATGTAGCAGCAACATTTTTTTTCAGTAGCTTTATAAAACTACGTTTATAAATTCCTGGCATTTAACAATATACAGCAACCACATTATTTTTCAAAATATCCATCTTTCATTAAGGGCCCACCAACACTATTAGCTACACTAGAAAAAGTGCAGAAGTTCCTGTAGTGCATGATCGTGCATTTTTGGCCCCAAATAGACTCATTTTGGTATCTAACAACTGTCTTTTTTTTCTGAATTACACAGGTTCTGAGACTAATTCAATGCAGATAAGGCACCAAGTGAGTTTAATTACCCCGAATCTGCAGCAACTGCGTGATGCTATCATGTCAATGTTTCTAACACTTTGTTGATCACGTAGAATTAAGTCAGTTCTGAAGGTAAAAGGGTGTCCAACCCAGTACTAGCAAGGGGTACCTAATAAAGTGGCCGGTGAGTGTATATCTAATGATAGGTCCTATCAAAGCCACAGTGAACGATATAGTGACAGAACATAAAGATATAGAAAGATATAAGAAATTCTGAATTTCTTTTACTGTACGCCTGTTCTGTGTTTGTGATTGAGAAGCACTGAAGTCAGATTAAGCCAAGCACTTAGTATTTTCAGAAGCAATAGTGGCCTCCATATGTACTTCAGACAATATAGTGCAATGTGCAAACACCAACATTAGCGTCAATGAGAATCTGTAATTTTTCTAGTAAACCAGCCTAAGGTTGGTTGCTAAAAGCCGCAGTTGCTGAGTCTACAGGGATGGCATAATTGCCAGCGAAGGGCAGGGATGGTTTGTGTTTAATAGCCGAGGAATCAGATCCCGCTGGCACACACTTGTACATAGCTACACTCTCCGTGATGTATTTATGTAACCACACACTTAGGCTGAATTGTTCCCAGAAGCCTAATTGACGAACGACAGATCCCGAGAGAGCGCCACTTATGAGCTCTGTGCCCACATCCGCCGCATATCAGTAGTCATCTGTGTATCTGGTTGTGCCGGGATCGATATTGCACGCCTTCCTAGTGCCTTCTGTACTGTAACCAGGTCCAATTAGCACTTTTAAAACTGTGCCGGATGTGGTGAGAAATATTTTTGCTTTAAAAAAAGTCATACTCACATTGAATTCACATTCTACATATGGTCAAAATGCTAACATTTTTGTTATGGGCAACATATTAAAATGATGTTGTGGTCAACAAGGTTTTGTATATTTCTTCTCTTCTGTACTGAAATTGGTAACTCTGTGAGAAGCTCACAGTGTGCAGTGAAAGCAATGTGCATGTACCCAAGCTTGACTGTTCTTGGCCAACCCCTTTTATTCACTGGATTTTAGTTCTTGGAGACACAGCATTATAAGTGGGCAGAGCCACTTATAAGGCAGTACAGCTGGCCCTCCTGTACTGGGCCCGGGCCCCATCAGTCCTGCTGAGCAGGAAGGTCGGCTGTACTGTCTTATTGCAGACACCCCATCCTCTTCTGCCACCCCCTGCAATGCTGTCAGCTTCTCCTCCTCTTTCTCCCTCTGGCTTCACAGCGGGGGGGGGGGGGGGTTGGTTCTAGCACATACGCCCCTTCCATCTGCTGTCCTGGCCTCCCTGCTTACCCCTTTCCCCCGCAGCACTGCCAGCTTTCTTCCTCTCCTCGCCTGCTGGCAGCTTCTGCAGGTACATAGGGGGATGTTTTAGGATGGAGTGACCAGTTAATATATAATATATGTCCCTTCCTTTTTGAATAAACGCAGTGAGTGATCAGTACCACTCACTCCTGTGTCCAATTGTCACTGAAGCCTAGCAAACTGTGTTTAGTGTGCTTCGGTTTTGTGAATGAGCAAGAAGCCTCAGAGTGCTTGCAATTCATTCATCTGTGCAGCTGAGGCTGCAGAGAAAGAGAAAGAGACTGATAAATCATGCAGACTTTTTGAAAATCATGAAATGCAAATAAGAAGAGCTCAGTTTTAGAGTGTGGCTTATATTTTCTATATTTCAGATTAAACTTCAGTTTATAAAGCCTAGCTGTGGCCAAAACTGTGTTAGTTTTAGAGGGTGGGGAAGGATCAAAACCCACTGGCAGGTTTCTGTCTGTGTCCGCACTGGGTAAGGTGACCCTTTTTATTTCTCCTGGTGACCATTTACCATCTCTATTTCTCCCTGCTATCAGAATACAAAGATACAGAGGGGAAGATCCCGACATCAACATTTATTGTGTTGATGTGTGTTGAACAAATAAAAAAGCTCAGTGTGTCTACCCAGCTTAACCCATAGACTTGATAGGCAGCCCAACAGCCAACTGAAGCCCATTGGACATCTGTTCATGAATGGTGAGCGATAAGACAACACTATCTAAGTTTCAATTGTTAGGGGAACTTTTCAGAGACAGTGATAGCTTGATGTGTTTCTTGTTTAATTATAACTATTACTGACATCTAATTACTGCATTTGATTTCTTGCCTAAATAATAAATTACTTATTGATTGCAGCTTAATTAAAGATGTGTGAATTTTAGACAACATAACACTAACAATTCCACTTCATACCGCCATCACCGTGTAATGTTTTACTTACCCCTGGGCAAAGCAGGAGCTGAATAATTAAAATCACTGGAGACGAATATATTGTAGAAAGTTGCCACACATTTTATTAAATAAGGTCTCATACATGAATATGTATGTTTATTACAAGTAAGGAGATTACTCTCAGGAAGCTATATGTAGACATGTGCATTCGTTTTCGTTAGAATGCATTTTCGTCCGAAAATCTGTTTTTTTCGTTACCGTTTTAACAAACGATAATGAAAGTGCAAGAAACGAAAACCGAAAGATCCCACATAAAAAATGCTTTATTTTCGTTTTCGTTGCGGTAAAAATTAGATATAGAGAGATTCAACATTATAGGGAAAAGATTTGACATTATAGGGAAAAGATTCGACATTATAGGGAAAAGATTTGACACTATAGAAATAATAGATTCGACATTACAGAGATTAGATTTCGATTTATGAGAAAATAGATTTGACATTATTACTAGTCATACAACATTAGAATTCTTGTAGGCGGAATATTCGAACAGAAATGTACGATTCGATGTAAAGATTTGACGTTCCGTGGAATATTCTTTTGACCATTCAACAGAAGCCAAGTATTATTGGATTTTCGGACAAAAGCTATTCCCCAACAAAAAACTAAATAAATCAAAACGATTTTTGGGAGTAACTAAATAAATTTATTTTCCAAACGAAAGCGAAAAAACGAAACGAAATATTCCAGTCTGCACATGTCTAGTTATATCTAGTGCTTGTAAGGTATAAGTTATTGTATCTTCTCAACTTTTGATACTGATGAGAAAGAAACAGAAACTTAGGCCTCGTATACACAACCGTTTTGCTCGGCAAAATCCATCAAGATAAGCAGAGCTTTTTTGCCGAGAAAAACGGTTGTGTGTATGTTTTTCCTCGAGAAAACTGTTGTGGATCTTGATGAGAAAAAAAGAGAACAAGCTCTCTTTTTCCTCTTCGGGAGTCTCAATTTCCTTGTCGGGCCGGTTTCCGACAAGAAACACGTTCGTGGGTTTGCTTAGAAACCCGCGCATGCTCAGAATAAAGTATGAGACAGGAGCGCACCTTCGGTAAACGTAGCGTTCGTAATGGAGATAGCACATTTGTCACGCTGTAACCGACTGAAAAGCGCGAATCGTCTCTCACCAAACTTTTACTAACACGCAGTAACATGAGATTAGCAAAAGCAGCCCCAAGGGTTGTGCCAGTGGGATCGAACTTCCCCTTTATAGTGCCGTCGTACGGGTTGTACGTCACCGCGTTTGAGAATAACAAGATTTTGTCTCGACAGTGTGTACGGAAAGAAAGCTTGATAAGATTCTCGTCGAGGAAAACAACGTTTCTTTTACGACGAGATTCTCGGTCGTGTGTACGAGGCATAAGAGGAGAAAGATGGCATGACAAGTCTTCTGCTACTCCTTTACTTGCCAATTATAGTTTGGGGGTGTGGAGGTAACAGGATTGTACTGCATGTGCAGCTCAGTTCACATTTCTGGCATAGAGCCTGTGTGCAGGGATAAATGACGCATGCGTACGCGGGAATGACATAATTTTATTCTGGCTAATCAACTGAAGTAGAAGCAGAAGTATTTTTACCTTTGGTTACGCTTTAATGAAAACTTTAGGATTATATAATGTACTTAAAGTGCAGTGGTCTGGAGTATGTCATATAAAACCAGTGTACAAAATGCAGTGGTCAGAAATATGAAATGTAAAGCAAAGGAGGAGATTTACTAAAACTGTTGCACACAGAATCGGGTGCAGCCAGGGGCGGACTGACAACTCATGGGGCCCCCGGGCAATAGAAGATTATGGGGCCCCCAGGCTTACAGATGGCCACCAAGCCAGGTGGCAGTACAAAGGCAGGGCAGTTAAAATCTTGGGATTTTCACATCAAAAGCATGTAGGTTTTGGACATATCAGGGACAGATGTAAAAAAAACACAGATTTTTACATACTGTCCTTGGTTTTACTGAGCCTGGCAACCCTGATGGGGCCCCCTAGTGGCATGGGGCCCTCGGGCAGTGCCTGAGTTTGTCAATGGTCAGTCCGCCCCTGGGTGCAGCAGTGCATAGTAACCAATCAGCTTTTAGGCTTGAGTCACAGCATAACACAACAAGCTGTAGTTAGAAGCTGTGTCACCGGCGCAAAATAAAACCTCTAACCCTCTAATTAATTATTTAATATTATGGGTCTGCTGCAGTACAGTGTACACCGCCAATGCTGGGGGGTGTTTAAACAGTGAAAAAAGTGGGTATGGTAACTGCGCCAACCCTACAATATATTAGTAGTGTAGTGCTACTGTACAAATAATAATATGTATAGTAAACCAAACTTTAAAACAAGCTAAAATAAATGCAAAGAAAATTATATACTAGAAATATATATATTTATATATATATATATATATATATATATACATATAAACAAAAAGAAAACAACATGTGAAAATCATTGAAATGTGCTCATAACAAAGTCTCATAGCACAAGTGCTAACATGTGTAAATCATTAAGATGTGCCCATAGCGTAGTTCCAGTGAACCTCTTCAAAGGTATTTGGTAGTCCTCATAGGTGTGACTCCATGCTGAAAAAAGTAGCTGCTATTCCACCAATTTGTGCTGCCACCACCAACTTCTGAAGTGGGCTCTCACCAGAACTAGATTGTATAAATGCCTTTGATTTATCTTAGGGTTAATCACTTGACACCTAGGAACCAATCTGCCGCTTGTTCAACCGATATGACAATATCGTCTCATGGATTTCCTTATTAGTATTTTCTCAAGCTCTCCTAAAAAGCAAAGAACCAATCATTGCACAATATATTGAGATTTTTATTATAAAAGTATAAATAGACACTGGTATTAATGCTCACTCACATTTATAAGTGCCTCCAGACCGGCACCAGGTCTTTCCAGCAGTAATGTGTAAAGCCGCTCTACACCATGTGAATCCCAGTCGCTGGTGTGCGCTCCAAGCCTCGGGTTCCGTGCGGATTCAAAATTTGAAAAGCCAATTAATCAATAATAATAAAAATTAAAGACATCCCATCGCTAGACCATTCACTTCAAGAACAATCGTCCCATTTTTATATGATTATATGTAGATTTTTGTTCTCCCAAAAAACTTTATTTGAAGTAAAGAAATACAACAATTTGTATAGGTAAAGAAAATATTAATGCATCATCACAACAGTTTATGCATTATTCTTTAATTCAATCTTATTTTATTGAGAAAGGAAAGGTGTACAGTACACAAATATGTCATTCAATAACACATAGATAGAGATAAACATAATTTCAATACTGGTACCATAACGTCTCATGGTATAGATAATTTGTTAGCTTCAATTGAGTTAGTTTGGTATGTAAGCCTGTGTAGCTATATCACCTATCATGACTTATTAAATAGGAGCTCCGACCTAATTTGGAACTTCTGCTCATCGGATTCCTCCCCCCCTCCGGTGCCACAATTGGCACCGTTCAGGGGGGAGGGGGTGCAGATACCTGTCTAAGAAAGGTATTTGCACCCACTTTCAGGCTTAGACTGCGGGAAACTGCAGGCATTACACCACTTCCCGTCACCCCTGTTGTGTTCTGGGAAACACATGGCTCCCAGAACACAGCGAGGGAACAGTAAGGATGGCGCAGCGTGACTCGCGTATGCGCAGTAGGGAACCGGGCAGTGAAGTCGCAAAGCTTCACTTCCTGATTCCCTCACCAATGATGGCAGTGGGGGCAGCCGAGAGACGAGCAATTGCTCGTCTTCTGCTGCCGACGTAGTTGGACTCCAGGACAGGTAAGTGTCCATTTATTAAAAGTCAGCAGCTGCAGTATTTGTTGCTGCTGGCTTTTAATATTTTTTTTTAACAGCGGAGCTCCGCTTTAAGGGTTGGTGAGAACCAGTATCCACTCTATGCACTATTCTTTACAAAACGTCAAATGTCTAACAGTTAGAACATGAAGATTATATGTGCACAGTGCATTTACTATATTTCATGCATGCAATTTACCTGTAAAAAGCCCCCTCGTGTAGACAATAAAAAGCCCTAAAACTGCTGCTGGGTGCCACCATATTGGAAATGATGTCAGCATCCCCAGCAGACTCAATGATACTCTACAGCAGGGGTCTCAAACTGGCAGCGCTCCAGCTGTTGCAAAACTACAAGTCCCATTAAGCATTGCAAGGCAGACTACAAGCATGACTTCCACAGGCAGAGGCATGATGGGTAATTTGGCAACAGCTGGACGGCTGCCAGTTTGAGAACCCTGCTCTATAGCGTTCCTCTTCACTCCTCCACACTGCTACATAGGGAGGAGCAGAAGAGCTGGGCCAGCACAAGCAAGTATTTATACACTCCCAGAAGAGGAGAGCGCTATGACGTGCATTGAAGGCTATGATGTGCATAATTCACAGAAAGTAGATATACAGTATCCTATTAGTTTTATTGCTTGTTTATTCCTGTGACGATGGTGCATTAAATACTGACGCACGCTCTATTCTTTTGCAGGACGTTTTTCAATGGATTGCTGGCACCGTTCTCTCAGGCTCTGCAGGACTTAATTGCGCTCTAGGATTCCCAATTTACACTACGACCGAGGTAGGAAGGTTTCGTCATACATGAAATAAGGATTTCAATCAGTGCCCTGTCTCAATGCGTTAGGCGACTCCTAGCTGACTATATGTAGAAAACCCAGTTCATTTATTCTGGACAGGAACAGAGAGATCTCTCCTTGTAGGGGAAATCCTCTTCAGGTGGAGGCCATGTACCGGCAGCCATTGTGTGCTGAGCTATATGTTATAGAGACTGTGCAGCACTGTAGGAGCTGACAGCAGATAAAGCCTTCTCCACATCTGCACATTCTCACTAAACTGGAGATAGTGCTTCATCTCTGGATGCGTTCCATATCTATAGTACTTGTATTTTCCATCACACGCAGGGTCAGCATTGCATACCAGTGTTCTAAAGGAAAACCTTCTTTTAATGAGGACTGCACCCAGTGTGTGCGCCTGTATAGGGAAATGGAAGGGAGGGAAGAAGGAAAATGGGAAAAGATGGAGGAAAGAAGAAGAAAGTACTGAAAGGAGAAAGTAAATAGACAAGGAAGAGAAAAAAATAATGGATTGAGAAATAAAATGATGGAAAGGAAACCGTTTTAAATATTAGATAGACCTAAGAATGGAAGGAGGAGAAAAGAAAAAGAGGAAAGAAAGAAAGAAAAAAAAAAGAAAGAAGATGGATAGACAAGAAAAAAATAAAGAAAAAATAAAGAAAAGAAGGAAGAATGAAAGGAAGGGAGTAAGGAAAGATATTGGGCCAGATTCAGCAAGCATTTACGTCAGCGTATCTCCAGATACGCCGCCGTAATTTCAAATGTGTGCATTCGTATCTTTACGCTGATTCTCAAAGCGAGATACGCCGAAAAATAGCCTTCCTCCGCCCGACGTAACTTGCCTACGCCGGCGTATCGTGGGTGCATAGTTCCGCTGGACGCATTCGGGATTCCTATTAGAAATATGCAAATGAGGGAGATACGCCGATTCACAAACGTAGATACGCCCGGCCGCTTCATATACGCGCTTTGCGTAGGGCATACGTCCGACGTAAAGTTACCTCTGCTATATGAGGCGCAGCTAATGCAAAGGTATGGGCCAAGGAACGACGCCGTCAAATTTTACGTCATTTACTCCGTTTACGTAGTACGGGAATAGGGCTGGGCGTAGGTTACATTCACACGTCGTAGGCATTGCACGCCGACGTCACTTAGGGAGTTTTTTCGACGTGATTCTGAGCATGCGCGCGCAAGCCCAGTTCGAGCGGCCATTCAATAGCATGGGGTCATGCTTAATTTAAATACATGACGCCCACCTCCTTCCTACTTTGAATTAGGCGGGTTTACGCCGGCCCATTTACGCTACGCCGCCGTAACTTAGGGAGCAAGTGCTTTGTCAATACAGCACTTGCCTCTCTAAGTTGCGGCGGCGTAGCATAAAGAAGATACGCTACGCCGCTCTAAAGATACGTAAATGTATCTGAATCTGGCCCATTATACCTTGTACACACAGTCAGACTTTTGACCATGCAAAAATCCGCCGTGAGTCTGTCGGAAGTCTAAAGGAAAGATAGAGAACTGGTTCTCTATCTAAGGTCCGTCGGACTTCCGAGACAAAAAGTCAGATAGAGGCTACACTTGGACGGACTTTCCGAGAAAAAAAGTCTGTCTGACTTTTTTCTCGGAAAGTCCGGCCATGTGTACGAGGCATTAGTGAGATTATTGAGTGAGAAATAATATTAGATAGAACTAGGTCTCATGTACACTCCAGCTGCTAAACTGAAGATTAGAAGCAGTTGGGTGTTTTTTTCAGCATTCCCTGAACTCTCCTCTATGTTATCTTATGTCTCATTTCTAGTAGTCTAAAGGCAGTTGAGTTTAGTGGCATTTTTTAAAACAAAAAAATGGCGTTCAGAACTGTAGTTCACTGGCATTTCAAACGCTAAATTCTTGTATCCGCTGTAAACCACCTTTATGCGCATATGCGTTAAAAGCATTTTTAAAAGGGGAAACCATTTCTGAAAAAAAAAACACAATGTTTGACCATATAAAAATGTTGAAAAATACAAATTACACCACATGTTGTTACCAGCAACAATGGAGCATGGTCCTCTCATGCAAATTTCTACATCTTCAGATCCTCAGCAACATCAAAAGCATTTCCTCACACACGCTCATGATGGGATCCATAGTAAAAACACAAAAAAATAAGACAGCCAACTACAAGCACACTGCTTTCTCTTCTCTCACAGAATGTCTGAAAAAAAAAATGTACTTGTATTGTGGACATTTAGAAGAGTCTCCTGAGGTTATCTTTAAAAAAACGTTTCTAGCCACAAACGCTCATAACCGCTGCTAAACTCGCATAAACTCAGTATGTAAAAGCTGTAAAATGGACGTTTTTCACTGTCGGTTTCCAGTTGTTACGTTTCCAGGATGAAGGAAAGAAAAGAAAAAAGGGAAAGAAAGAAAAAGGCATAGAATGGAAACATTAAATAAGGATGATGAAAGAAAGAAACAAAGAGAGAGAGAGATAAGGAAGAAAAGAAAAAAAGACATAAGAAGGAAGGAAAGAAAGAAAGGCATAATGCCGCGTACACACGATCGGGTTGTCTGATGAAAACGGTCTGATAGACCGTTTTCATCAGACTAATACGATCGTGTGTGGACCCCATTGGTTATTATCCATCGGTTAAAAAATTAGGAACTTGTTTTAAAATTATCTGATGGATAAAAAAAACTATAGAAAAAAACGTCTGTGGGCACGTCCATCGGTTAAAAATCCATGCATGCTTAGAATCAAGTCGACAGCATTGGACTTAATTTTTTTCAGCACGTCGTTGTGTTTTACGTCACCGCGTTCTGACATGATCGGTTTTTTAACTGATGGTGTGTAGGGACGACTGATCATCAGTCAGCTTCATCGGATAACTGATGGAAAAATCCATCAGACCGTTGTCATCGGATGGACTGATCGTGTGTACAGGGCATTAGAAGGAAAGTAAGAAAGAAGGAGGAAGTCATAAGAAGGAAGGAAAGAAAGAAAGAAAGAAAGAAAGAAAGAAAGAAAGAAAGAAAGAAAGAAAGAAAGAAAGAAAGACATAATAAGGAAGGAAATAAAGAAATAAGAAGGAAGGAAAGAAAGAAGGAAAGAAAGACATAGGAAGGAAAGAAAGAAAGAAAGAAAGAAAGACATAAGGTGGAAGGAAGGAAAGAAAGAAATAAGAAGGAAAAAAAGAAAGACATAAGAAGGAAGGAAAGAAAGAAAGAAAGAAAAAAAGAAAGAAAGAAAGAAAGAAAGAAAGAAAGAAAGAAAGAAAGAAAGAAAGAAAGAAAGAAAAGAAACACATAAGAAGGAAGGAAAGAAAGAAATAAGAAGGAAGGAAAGAAAGAAAGACATAAGAGGAAGGAAAGGATATGAATAGGAAATAAAATTAAAAAAAATAGAGGGAAGGAAAAAACAGAACAGAAGGAGATATAAGATATAAGTGAGATTAGTGAGTGAGAACAAATATTAGATAGAACTAAGAAGAAATGAAAGAATGAAGGAGATCAATAAACAAGGAAGAAAAAAGCATGGAATGGAAAAATGAAATAGGGATGACAGAATACAAGGAATGGATATAAGGAAGGAAAGAAAGAGAAAGTAAGAAAGAAAGAAAGAAAGAAACAACAACAGAATGACAGAAAGAGACCCAAGAAGGAAGGAAAGGATATGAAAATGAAAGAGAGAAAAACATAGATGGATGGAAGAAAGGAAAGAAGGAGGGAAGGGAGAAAGGACAGAAGGAGGGAAGGAAGGGAGAAAGGAAGGGAGGAAAGAAGGAAGGAATGAAGGAAAGAAAAGGATGTGCCGCCGGGCGGATAGACCTAAGAAGGAATGTAAAGGATATAAAGTAGGATATGAATAGAGAAGAAAGCAAAAATAGAATAAAGAAAGAGAAAAGAATGAAGGAGGGAAGTAATGAAAGAAAGAATGAAGGAAGGGAGGGGGGGGGATTTCTGTTTACAGATGGATAAGACATTAAGTAATATTTAGAAGGATAAACTAAAGAAGGAATGAAGATATACTGTGGAAAGAAAGATTGCATGGATGGATTAGCGTAAGACTGACTGTTCCTTATAAAATCTGGTCACATGACCATACATTATGGCCTCTCTCCTGCTAATCCCCACTTGTTGTAGTGAGAGGTCATTTTTCCACTTACTTGGAGGAAGATTTTACTTAATGCATACAAATCAGCGGTTTCCTAGAGCCTGTAATCAGCACAATCTACAAGAGTCTCCACCGCTGTTCACAAGTGCCTGGAGGAGACCTGTGCGGTGAAGTGCCTATTCTCTCTGCGTATTCCCAGAAACACTACACAGCCGATCAGTCACACTTCTTTCCATGTCAGGACACATCTGGTACATACATCCAGATCTGATTCAAATGATTATTATTTTTCACTAATTATATGTTTCTTCTGCTGTACATAAAGCAGTATTCAGGAGAAAAAATGCTCTCTCTGATAGACCGAAAGCCTTTGCATGGCAGTTAATTGCACAGGAAATGGCAACGTGGGTGACGAGCAAAGGCTCACACTGACAGAATATTCATGTTTCCCACACACAGGCTCTCTGGAATCGGGGAATATTTATTGCACTTCACTATATTTGCAAAATATACTAAACAGAGCCCACACTCAGAGCCAATGACATCATAGAGAGAAGCGCAGCTCCTGGGGAAACCTACCCCAATATCTTCCACCTAAAAATGCCAGCGCTACAGCAGCGCTAAGAATGGGCGGTTTTTCATGTTAAGTCACGTTTTTACGTTAGCGTTATTGCGTGTTTCAAACAAGTTTTTTGGCTTTGGCATTTTTTATTAAAAACACTCCCTATAATATAAAAACGTAAAACACGGCTAAACTGGGCTTGACACGTATAGATGTGTTTTTGGGCGTTTTTAGTTTTTACAGCTCGTTTTTGCTTCTCCTGGAAATACAGTCTGTCATTTTTTTCTACTGCCCCTAAACACTTCAAACGCTTCTGACAGTTTGTGTGCATGGACACATAGTAGTGAAAACTACGGGCCAGAATCAGATACAAAAATGTATCTTTCCGGCGGCGTAGCGTTTCCTCTTTACACTACGCCGCCGTAAATATTATGGACAAGTGCCTTATTCAGAAAGCACTTGCTCCATAATATGCGGCGGCGTAGCGTAAAGCGCACGGCGTAAGGCCGCGCAATTCAAATTGCTGAAGTGGGGGCATGATTCATGTAAATGAATCATGACCCCACGTAATTGACTTTTTTTTGGACCGCGCATGGGACATTCCCAGTGCGCATGCGCGAAATCACGTCGCTTTTTCTCAATGTAAACGACGTGAACGTAACTAACGTCAAGCCCTATTCCCGAACTATTTACGCAAACGATGTAGCCGACGTACAATTCAACGCGATCCCGACATCCATACTTAACATTGGCTGCGCCTGCTATAGCAGGCGTAACTTTAGGCCGGTCTCACGCTTACGTCAACGACGTGAAATACGTGAATCTGCGTAAATAGCTAATTTGCATAATTTACGCGAAGCGCCACCTAGTGGCCAGCGTAAATATGCAACTTAAGATACGACAGTGTAAGCGAATTACGCCGCTCGTATCTTAGAAGAAAGCCGGCGTATCTTCTTTTCTGAATAGCAAAAAAAGATACGCCGGCTATTCTTAGTATTTACGCAGCGTATCTCTTGATACGCTGACGTAAATGCTTTCTGAATCTGGCCCTACAAGTGCAAAGTGCACTTGGAAGTGCAGTCGCTTTAAATCCGAGGGGTAGATCTGAAATGAGGGGAAGCGCTGCTGATTTTATTATCCAATCATGTGCAAATAAAAATGCTGTTTTTTATCTTTTTTATCCTTGCATGTCCCCCTCCGATCTACAGCGACTGCACTTTCAAGTGCACTTTCACTTGTAGTGCAAAGTGGATTTGCCTTTCGTATATAACCCCCATGGTGTGGTATTTTTCTGATTTATTCTATACTGTTTGAGTGAAAAACATTTGTCCTGGAGATAAAATAGCCTAATAAGATTAGTTTTTGCCACCATTTGCACCAAACAAAATAAATGTGGTTTCACAGGATAGATAGCTTGGCAATTTGTTTTAAACAATGTACCCCTTTTTATCTAAATGTTAACATATTGACAGTCTTTCTGGAAATATTGTAAAAAATAAATAAATAGACATTACATTTATTGTTGCTCTTTGTGCCTGAAACATTGTAGAAAATAAAAGACCAGATTGATCTGCCAAGTTTTGAAATGCAGTACCTTTAGCATACCTTTAAATGTGCAAGAGCTGTAATACATCCAAGAAACATAAACCTCTAGAACTTAATTTATATCCACTTTAAGAAATGGCTCCTACTTTGCCACTTTATAAAATAGGAAAGAGGAACACTTTTCAGGGCACAAATATTCAGGCAAAAGTTGAACCATTGCCACTTCTCTGGTCAAATAGACCACAGAGAATTTGTTTCCAAAGAGGGGCCCCTTTATAATGGTGAAAGCTGGATAAGATTTAACAATCCAACAACCAATTTATTATTTATCAGCATGAAATTACGATTTGTTAGACACGAAAAATGATATAGATTGTATTAAATATGATTTTGGTAGGTTCAGTGTGTCCTAATAGTCGTGTGGGCCCTGTCAATTATGAGTGTTTGGTGTCTGATTGGTATCTTTGTATACATTAGTGTAATTGCATTACAGTAATGCCATGTACACACAATCGGTTTCGTCTGATGAAAACGAACCGATGGATTTTTTCATCAGATATCCGATGAAGCTGACTTTCATCAGTCTTGCCTACACACCATCCAACGCCGTGACGTAAAACACATCGACGTGCAGAGAAAAATTAAGTTCAATGCTTCCGAGCATGCGTCGACTTGATTCTGAGCATGCGTGGATTTTTGACCGATGGATTTCCCCACAGACGATCGTAGGAAAAATTTGTTCTATTTTTTTTTAACCGATGGGACCCACACACGATCGGTTCGTCCGATGAAAACGGTCCACCGGTCCGTTTTCATCAGATGAACCGATCGTGTGTACAGGGCATTAGACACCAACAATTATATAGATTGTATCAAATATGATCTTGGTAGGTTCAATGTGTCCTAATAGTCGTGTGGGCTCTGTTAATTATGAGTGTTTGGTGTCTGATTGGTATCGTTTTTACATTAGTGCATTACAGGAGTTATGGAGATTGTGAGAAACAATTTATCTGTAGGTGAGTGTAAAAAAATTAAATAAAAATCATTTCCATGCCTAGACTAGCATTTTTCGACCTTTTTTCAATTACAGCACCCTATAAAAATATGGAAAATCTCAAGTCAACCCAGTCTAAAATATAAAAAAAAAAAATTAAACTTAAACTTTAGTTACCAAGGGGAAACCTTTTCCTGGGACAATGCACACAACCACATTGATGAAATTAACTTTACATCAGAAGCCCCCCTTCACATCAGAGGTCTTTCAATCACATCAGAGTTCTCCATTCCCATCAGAATCCCTATTTTACATTAGAGACCCCTATTACATCAGAAGTCCCCCCATCACATCAAAGTCCCCCCTACACATCAGAGGCCCCCAATAGCAATACCCTGTCACAGAATCAAAGTTCCCCATATATATGAGAGTCCCCATCATATCAGAGGTCCCCCCATCACATCAGTATTCCCCCTTTATATGAGCATCCCCCTTTCACATCAGAGCTCCCCATTGCAAAAGAGGTCTGTGGTTCACATCAGATTCCCTCCATTACATCAAAGGTCCCCCATTGTCTCAGAGTACCCCTTTTTACGGAATCTGAGTCTCCCCCTATGTATGGTAGCCTCCTAGTACAATAAAGTCCCCCCTATACAGGAAAGTCCCCTCCATCATTGAGTTAGAGCCCCCTTAATATAATATTCCCCCCTATTAATGAGACCCCCTATCACATCAGGGTCCCCACTATCATAAAGTCCTCTTATCCATCTCTGATCCAGGAGTGTCTTCTGCTCAGGGCACCACAGGAGAACCCAAATGGCACCCTGGTTGAAAAACAAAGTCCTAAAAATTATATGACACAGTTATCAACGACTGGTTGGCTACTTAACATAGACAAGAGATTTAAATATGATCATTTTTGTGATTGACTTGCGAATTCGAGGGAAATTGAGACAATGTTCGAGATTGTTCGAGACAATTCCCCCTCGCTTCATCAGACCTCACTATCATCTCAGTGTTGTTACATAAATGGGACATCACAAACTGCTTGACTAGTGTAGAACAGATGTCCCCAACCTTACACACTGGCTGAAAGGCCATACTCAGATCACCAAAACCACTTCACATTACCTATCGCAATAATGGAGACCAGCGCATAAAGTGAAAATGGCCATAGTAGCCTTTTATTAACAATTTTAAACTTACATTAACATAAAGTAGAAAAATATTCCTTAGAAACAGAAGCAGATCAGTCGCTAAGCCTGTTGGTCTTTGAGGCACTCCAAAAATATTTTTACACTGCAGGGCCTTTATCATAATAGGCCTGCGGACGCAACACACGATTCGGAAACAACACGCTATCCGCAGTGCAACCATTTCCATATTAAAGTTAAACTGTCAGCAATGGCATGTAATGCCAAGCTTCTGCTAACAAAGCAAACAGAATATTGGCATGCATTAAAAATGGGATTAACTCCAGAGATAAAGCAATAATTCTCCCGTTCTACAAGACTCTGGTCCAGCCGCACCTAGAGTATGCTGTCCAGTTCTAGGCATGAGTCCTCAGGAAGGGTGTACTGGAAATGGAGCGAGTACAGAGAATGGCAACAAAGCTAATAAAAGGGTCCTGAGGACATTAGTTATGAAGAAAGGTTGCAAGCACCAAACTTATTCTCTCTGGAGAAGAGACGCTTCAGAGGGGATATGATTTCAATTTACAAACACCATACTGGTGACCCCACGATAGAGATAAAACTTTTTTGCAGAAGGGAGTTTAATAAGACACGTGGCCACTCATTAAAATTAGAAGAAAAGAGGTTTAGCCTTGAACTACCTAGAGGGTTCTTTACAGTAAGAGCGGCAAGGAGGTGGAATTCCCTTCCACAGGTGGTGGTATCAGTGGGGAGTATCGATAGTTTAAAAAAACTATTATATAAGCACCTGAACAACCGCAACATACATGGATATACAATGTAATAATGACATATAATCACACACATAGGTTGGATTTGTGTATTTTTTCAACCTCACCTACTATGTAACTTTGTAACTACCTCCAATCAGGTAAGTGCCCCCCCCCTATTCTACTGCAAAAAAACTCTACCTATTAACCCTTCCATAACTTGTTACCCCTCTCCACCTGGTCATGTCTGCCCTGCGCTATTTTTTTTTTCATTTTTTTTTTCGCTCCAGGCCTTGCTTTAATAGAATAAACCTTCAGTAGATGTGAGCTGCCTACCACATCCTAATGCCCTATACACACGATCAGACCTTTGTCCGACCAAAATCACATTGGAATTTCCGACGGAATTCCATCGGAGTAAAAGACAACATGTTCTCTAACTAAACTCCGATGGAATTCATTGGAATTTCCGATGGAATTACTCCGATGGGGCATACACACGGTCGGAACTTCCATTGGAAATAGTCAGTCGGACTTTTTCTATTGGAAATTTCGATTGTGTGTGTACGGGGCTTAAGACATATCATTTAAGGCAAACCTGTAGGAGCAAGCCTACATTTGGAACCCGGTGACATCCAAACAGGGGGAAAACTTGTGTCAACGAGGGACAAAGAGATATGAGTCCAAAGAGGGACAACTGGAGTTAATTTAGGGTGCATAAGACTGTTGTAGTATCATTAGATTGTAAGCTCCTTTAGCTGCAGGGACTTACATGAACGCAAATATGTACTGCTGTGAAAGCATTGGAAATAAATTATTCAGACAGGAGCCCTTCTGTATGTCAACACTTGGATTGGCAAATCTGGGCTGCAGTATTTCCCAATGACACACAAAAAAAAAAAATAATCTGGATTTTTCCAGCGTTATTTATAGGAGAGCAGAAGACAGGAAATCTTTGTTGTTCTTGTGCTGCAGTCCGTTCTCCATCATTGCTGTAATACCGTGTGTGTGTGTGTGTGTGTGTAAATGAGGATGAAAGAGGATTTAAATTATTATAAAAGGACAGACAAGAGCTTAATGCAGCGGCTCTCTGCACAGGCAAAGGCGACACGTAAGCGGTCGAAGCAAAAGGTGATGCGCCTTTTCTACCCATATGCCAAAATCACTTTACTGAATTATCCTCGGCAATAACTGTCGGCTGTGTGCCTTTCCCGCTCGGAGCTCAGCAAAGCCAACGCAGCTATTGAATTTACAAAGTGAGAAAAATTACTGATGACTCATCAGATGTTTTATTAAACATCCTCGCCGTCCTTTCAGGGCATTTTGGTTCAATTTCTTTTGCTAGATAGTTGGCCCAATGTTCGAATTTTTCACAGCGGTACAACGCTTGCATATACAGTAGAAGTAATTCTGCATCTGAGCAGATAATAGTAAGGCAGAAAGAGCAGGCATTAGCTCTGAATGGATTTCAGTGTTCATAGATACAAAGACGGATTAAACTTCCGATGGAATTTGTATTCATTAAAACATCATTACATAAACCCTATATTACCAAAAGTATTGGAACGCCTGCCTTTACACGCACATGAGCTTTAATGGCATCCCAGTCTTACTCTGTAGGGCTCAACATAGGCCTGCGCACAGGGTGTGCCAGGTGTGCCTGGGAACACTGTAATCACCCTGTGCTGTGCAGATTCCCCCTGCTGCTTGGCTGCAGAAAAAGAGATCTTTGCACTCAGCCCCTTTCTCTGTGTCAAAAGTGAGACATCAGGGGTCTGTTTAAACCCATGATAGTTCACCAAAGCCCCCCAATGGGGTTCCTAAAAAAATTGTAAAAACATATTGTGAAAAAGAATAAAAAGTAAACAAATAGTAATAATAAAAAAAAATATATATATATATTTCAATCAAAATATTTTTCAATCAAATACATATTTGATGCATATGTTATGCCGCATACACACGATCATATTTTTTTTTTTTTTAATGTCATTAAAAACGACCGTGTGTGGGCTTCAGAGCATTTTTCGGGTTCTGAAAAACGGGCAAAAAAATAAAATTTGAACATGCTCTATTTTTTCAAGACGTTTTTAACGTTGTCATTTTTCAGGTTGTAAAAAATGGTCGTGTGTGGGCTTTAACAATGTGAAAAATCTGCGCATGCTCAGAAGCATGTTTTGAGATGGGAGCGCTCATTCTGGAAAACTAGCTTTCGTAATGGAGTAAGCACATTCATCACGCTGTAACAGACAGAAAAGCGCGAATCGTCTTTTACTAACACAAAATCAGCTAAAGCAGCCCAAAGTGTGGCATCATCCGCATGGAACTTAACTTTTATTGTGCCGTCCTACGTGTTGTACGTCACTGCGCTTTGCTAGAGCATTTTTTTTTTCATGATCGTGTGTAGGCAAGGCCGTTTAATGATCAAGTTGAAAAAAACATTGTTTTTTCTAGAGCCTGAAAAACTTTATTTTTTATAACCCGAAAAATGATTGTGTGTACGCGGTATAAGGGTTTACTTTAACATTGGAAGTGTTGACATGTACAGTATGCTTTGTACATAGAGTAATAGTTACGGTCGAACATGGTGCCTAGTGACGTACTTTAACCACTTAAGGACCGCCTACTGCACATTTACGTCGGCAGAATGGCACGGCTGGGCACATCAACGTATATATACGTTGATTTTAGTACCCAGCCGTGGGTCCGAAGCTCCAGGACCGGGACCGCGGGATTCGCGGACCCGATCGCCGCTGGAGTGCGGCGATCCGTCCCCGTGCTTCTCTGTGGCCGTAGCATCGATCGTGTCATCCCTGTAATAGGGGGACGCGATTGATGACGTCACACCTACAGCCACACACCCCTACAGTTGTAAACACACACATTAGGTCACACATCCCCTACAGCGCCACCTGTGGTTAACTCCTAAACTGCAACTGTCATTTCCACAGTAAACAATGCAATTTAAATGCATTTTTTGCTGTGAAAATGACAATTGTCCCAAAAATGTGTCAAAATTGTCCGAAGTGTCCGCCATATTGTCGCAGACACGAAAAAAATCGCTGATCGTCGCTATTAGTAGTAAAAAAAAAATAATTAATAAAAATGCAATAAAACTATCCCTTATTTTGTAAACGCTATAAATTTTGCGAAAACCAACCGATAAACGCTTATTGCGATTTTTTTTACCAAAAATACGTAGAAGAATACGTATCGGCCTAAACTGAGGAAAAAAAATGTTTTTTTATATATTTTTGGGGGATATTTATTATAGCAAAAAGTAAAAAATATTGCATTTTTTTAAAAATTGTCGCTCTATTTTTGTTTATAGCGCAAAAAATAAAAACCGCAGAGGTGATCAAATACCACCAAAAGAAAGCTCTATTTGTGGGGAAAAAAGGACGCCAATTTTGTTTGGGAGCCACGTCGCACGACCGCGCAATTGTCAATTAAAACAACGCAGTGCCGAATCGCAAAAAGGGGCAGGGTCCTTTACCTGCATTTTGGTCCGGGTCTTAAGTGGTTAAAGACATATGTGACTAGCTTTCCATCTGATGTGTGGGGTTTCTGGTTGGCATGTTTTGGGGCAAGTGTGCCACAACTTGTGAGGATGAAATCGTACTGGTGGTCCTCTGTGCACTGGTAGTGCAGAAGGAGATCTGCTTCCAACAAAGGACTGGGGAGTTTCCAAGGACACCCAATACAGTTTCTAAATGTTTACTGAGACGCAATAGGGTTGATTAAAGGGTCACTAAAGGAAAAAAATGTTTTTGCTAAAATGACTTTTTACAGGGTATAGAGACATAAAAGTTAACTGATTCCTTTTCAAAATGATTAAAAATAGATAAAAATCAATCATATAATGTGCCTGCAGGTTAGTTTCACTTTTGAACTGGCTTCATGTTTCTGCAAAGTAGAAATAGACACACAGAACAAAAACAAACAAATCCAGGGCAGTGTTTTGTTTTTAAAATGAATCTGATTGGTTCTGGGAAGTTTTAGACACACAGTAATGACAGCTTAGACCACCGTGAGAAAGCTCACAGTATGGTGGTTATAAGGAAACAGACAAGCAGGAACTGTGGAGAACAGAGCAGGATTACAGCAACTTCAAAGCAAAAACGAACAATAAGGACATGAAACCTGTAGTGCAGTAAGGTAAAGGAAGCTATTTAGCTAAAAAAAAAATTCCTTTAGTGATCCTTTAACTAAAGGCAAATCCACTGTGCACTACAAGTGCAGTCGCTGTAGATCTGAGGGGAAGGTCTAAAAATGAGGGGAAGCTCTTCTGATATATATATATATATATATATATATATATATATATATATATATATATACAATTATTATTATTTTTTTCAATCAATTTTTATTTTATTTTTTACATTTACAACAAAAAATGGACATTGGAGTCGATTACATTACATTACCCCACCCAACTTTTGTGTATCCAGACAAAAGAAAAGACAAAGCAAGCAATCAAACATGCTAACATACAAAACAAAGAAGCAAGAAAAACATAATAATAATATATATAAATATATATATATATATATATATATATATATATATATATATATATATATATATATATATATATATGTATATGTGGGTGTATATATATATATATATATATATATATATATACTGTATATATATATATATATATACACCTAGATTATGTTTGGATATTCTAAGTAATAATAAAGTATCAGAATAGGCCTGGACCTTGAAGGCAAACATGTAAGCAGATTAAACTTCAGTTTTACCTTAAGTCTTAAAATAATAAAAATTCGAAAGAAAAACCATTCCGTAGGGATGTTAAACCTTAGATATTAGACCTACAGGAGGACAGAAATAGGATTACGGCTTAATACAACTGTTGCCAGCCTGACATTATTATATATAGAGACGGAACACCTGAGGAGCCTTGGGTAAAATATGACTCGCCACTCGCTAAATGAACCATCTGCGCTTTGCCCGCTCTTTCCTGCCTGCTCAAAACTTGATAACGATGTCTTGGATTTAACAAGAAAACTCTGATCTTGGTTTTAGAATACATTCTATCATTTTGCTACAATGTTATTTTTAGGCTTGGTTTAAATGTGACAGCGATACAGAACAATGACTGCCCCACATTTCTCCTCCTAATTGGGAGACTTAGAAAGTTTTGTTTTATGACTGTAATGTAACATCAAACATTTGCTCCTCTCTATATAACAGAGAACGTTTTTTCTGCATCTCATGTAAAGTGGACCTGTCATGTGTACATAGACTTGGCAGGCATTTGGCATATTGATAGGACCGATTCACATGATTGCAGTTTGGCGTAGTGTAGTGTTAATCACAGTAACTTAGCGTGTATTGTGCCGTGTTTTTTTGGGGGCGTGTCCAAAGCATTTTCCAAAAGTGGTTGTAAAAATCTGGAATGAAAAATTAACAAAGAATATCTCTCTATAGTGTGTACTTGCCTCAGTCTCAAGCACCAAGTGTGATTTCTATCTGCTCTCTCTTCTCTGCATTAGTCCCTTCTGACAGGTCATGCTGACAATACAGAATCCAGATGATGGCTCCACTCCCTCCAGCACACAGAAGGTGATTGACAGCCTCAGCCTTGCATGTTTCCCTGTGAGACTGAAGAAGGGAGTGTGTCCATTCCCTCCACTCAGATCTCAGATTACACTGAGGTCTCCTCTCTATGATGTGCAGTGTGTGACATCAGATTCCTACCCCCTGTTGGAGTCTTTGAGCTGTGTGTTTTAGAAGGCTGTAGAGAAGAGATGGCAGCAGATAAACAAATACAACTTATGTTGGAGGATTTGTTTAATCTCTGAGGCTTTTCACTTCACTGGGCATATGTAAGGGTTTATGTTAACATTGGAAGTATTGACATCTTTTCTTTGTACATAGAATAATAGTTAGAACATGGTGACTGGTTTCATTTAAAGATATAATTGACCAGCTTTCCATCTGATGCGTGTTTTTCATGTTTTGGGGCAAGTGTGCCACAGCTTGTGAGCATGAAGTCATACTGGTGGTCTTCTGTGCACTGGTAGTGCAGAGGAAGATCTGCTTCCAACAAAGGACTAGGGGGTTTATTTACTAAAGGCAAATCTGCTGTAGATGTAGATTTGCTTGCAAATTTGGGTTATCTAAAACAGCAGAGCTTCCCCTCATTTCATATTTTCCCCTCAGATCTACAGCGACTGCACTTGCAGCGCACTTGTAGTGCACAGTGGATTTGCCTTTAGTAAATCAATGCCATTGCGTCTCAGTCAAACATTTAGAAACTGTATTGGGTGTCCTTGGAAGCTGTCCAGGTAAGGATCAAGGTTGGCTACCCCTATATAGGATGAGAGCAGAACCTCAACCAGGTGGGCTGTGCTCAGAAAAGGCAAGCAGAGAGTAAAGAACTAGTCTAGTCAATGATATTGCCAGTAAACTCCCTGCAGCTGACCTTTCCTCCATTACTAATTTAACATACCACTGACTTACCATGCCTAGATTCACACTATGTGTGTGAAGGCAGCCATGTTGGTAGAGGCACGAGTTTGCTTCCTCATGTAAGAGCTGTTCCCTTGATGACTGGTGAGTTGATGGTAGTAGTGCATATAGTGATGAAGAAGCAGGAGAGGTGGAGGAAGCACAGATCCATGGAATGGAAGAAGCAGGGAGATCCTTGCACTGCAAGTCCTCAGGTACAGCTTTCTCTCCAGCAGAGAAAACAGTAATCAGCAAAGTAGTGATATCTCCAAATCTGGTGACAGTAGTAGTCAGAGCAGCCGATGTAAAACTATGGGGCAGTAGACACAGGAGTGCACTGCCATCAGAGAAACCGATGTACAACTATGGGGCAGTAGACTAGGGTGACCAGACGTCCCCGGTTTCCAGGGACATTGTCCTCAATTTGGGGACTGTCTGTCCCCGGTTTTGTCCCCGGATTTGATCTGAGCAGGGGCTGCAGTGATCCTGCATTTCTGGGTATTGGAGACAATCATCGGCTCCAACAGACTCGATGTTCATCGGTACCAACTGATTGTTATGTACACAGGCAGAACAGTGGTCTGGCTATGTAAACAAGGCAGATTTCTGTTCTGTTAGTATGCAAAGCAGGTACAGGGATCTATGCCTTCCCTTAGTAAAAGCATCTCCCCCCACTGTAAGAAAACACTTGTTAGGCACACAATTAACCGTTTGATTGCCTTAGATGTTATCCCCTTCCCAACCAGTATCATTACTACAGTGACAGTGCATATTTTTAGCACTGATCACTGTATTGGTGTTACTGGTTCCCACAAAGTGTCACTTCGTATCCGATTTGTCCGCCACAATATCACAGTCCAGCTATCTGGTCACCTTACAGGAGACACATGAGTGCACTGCCATTTCCCAGGTAGAATTCAGGACAGTTTCATTTCTCAAGGTATTACTTAGTTTAAATCAACATTTTTGTTGTAGATGTTCTTTACAATAGCAACATCCAACGTAGCAATTTAAACACATGTAAACCCTAAGGCCCCATTCACATATATGTGAATCGGATGCGTTTTGAATGTGTGAACCGGCAGCCTTCTCAATGCGGTGTGGTTTTAACAAGTGTGCAATTTTGCAATTTTTTTTAAATAAAGTACTGTGTTGACCTTTTTTGTTCTTTGTTCCAACTTCAGCAATGACTGCAATAATACAATGAACCTTACTAAAAAAATCTATACTTTCTCTTTACAGAAGGCTTAGCAACAGGTAAATGTTTCCTGTTAAGTGCAGGCTGCTAAGTAATGTGTAAGTGTAACCTCTCCAGGTAATTATTACCTCTCACAGAGATTACAGTACTCCGCCTGACAATGTCTTCATCTGCTCTTCTCTCCAGAAGGACAAAGCCATCTTTGTTCAGCCATCTTTCAGGGTCAAGAATGAGATCTGCTCAGGCTGGGTTTACACTTGTGCGATGTTAGACAATGCATGTGATTTGCATCGCACTGCTGTACAAATCACATGCGATGTCTGTGCTATGCGAATTCAGCCATGCATATTGTAAGGCTGAATTCACATTGCATTGGCACCAAAATAATATATGACCCTTTTATTGGTCTGCCCTGGAATCGGATCGCATGGATGTGATCCGATTCCTGCACCATTATTTGGCAGTCTGCACTGCAATCCACAGAACGATCGGGGGTGTCATTAACTTTGCATTGACACCTGCAGCTAGGGTTACCACCTGTCCAGGATTCACCTGGACAGTTCAGGTTTGGAATCATGCGTCCGGGTTTTAGACTGACTGAAGTCCGGACACATTATTCAGACTGGACTATGGCTTTCCAGCAGGGTTGCTGGCTACAGTTGTGTAAGCTGAGAGTGTCTGTTACACTCTTGCACACTGCCCAAAGCCAGCACTAACCCCCCCCCCCAATACACACACAGACAGGAGAGGAGAGAAGGCTCGATTTGCACCTCTTCCCCCCAATCCTACCCCCTCTGTGTCTGCCCACACTCCAATCCCTGGCACTATGCCTCAGAAAAGAAAAGTGGGGGCTGAAAATTTGAAGACCAGCAGCCTTAGATACATCTGGATGAGAGGTTGTACTGCCAAGGGGTGAGTGAGCTCACCATCCATCCCTGTCTGTGACTAAAGTCTCCCCCTTCTTTCTCCTGCCTCCGAGTGAGTACACTAAGACAAATCAGGGTTCTCAGAGCACCTCTTACATCAGAGTTCCCCTTTACACCAGAGGCCACAGTGTCCCCCCTACATCAGAGTCCTCTCCGCCCATCACAATTCCCCCCTACTGCAGAGTCCCCCCTAAGAGTGAAAGGAAACTCTGCGAGTTCAGATGTAAAAGGGGAAACTCTGTGGATTCAGATATAAAAGATGCACAGTGTGGACTCTGATGTAAAGGGGGACTCTTGTTATTAACTTCATATGATTAGAAATTTTTAATTTAATAGCAAAATATATGTATAATTTATACTTTAAAAAAAATTGCTCTGCGCCGCTAAAGTGCTTGGGTTTGACTAAAGAAAA
Source organism: Rana kukunoris (assembly GCA_029574335.1). NCBI lineage: Eukaryota > Metazoa > Chordata > Amphibia > Anura > Ranidae > Rana > Rana kukunoris. The sequence continues at coordinate 437,240,257 of CM056051.1, forward strand.
GGTGGCAACCCTACCTGCAGCGGTTTGCAGATGTTCAAAACTTGTAGAGAAAACTAGGACAGCCGCACTCCAAAAAAATTGTTCCTTTTTAATAAAACTGGTCACAAAATTAACATGTCACAGTAAAAAATCGGATGAAAAATACTGACGCGTTTCACACTATCATACAGTGCTTATTCATAGCTGATGTTAGTGTGAACCGCCGGCAGGTGAAATCCCATGCAGGAACCCGCACTGGAATCACGCTGGTTCCCACATTGCATACGATGATACAACCCAGAAAATCTGAGTGCCTGCACATTTTTTGTACGATCGATGGGGGGGACTGAGCAAATGCTTTCCTGCCTGCAGCAGATCGTTGATATTTTGACAGCCTAGGTAGAGTGACTGGACTGGAGATCGAGGATGGAGCTTGTTTGTAAACTGGTACTGTTGCTGTATATATGATATGTCAGGATTGTATTTATGAAGACTCGTAAAATTAAAAAGGTCCACTTAAATATTAACCATAAACATGGTTGCTAGGCTCAAATTAAGGCTCCATCTTTGAAAGGACTGGGTACCTTGGTTCATTTAGCTGAGGCTTACTGACATCACAGTGCTGTTAAACCCAGGGGCAGCCTGTCTTCTACGTCACTTTACAGGGTGATGGATGACTCGGTGTGGCTGACATCCGTCCAGATTGTCCTTTCGATAAATTGACCCATTTGCCTTAGTCCTCAGCACGGTGCCCGCTGTGAGTTATGGAGGTACGGAGGTGGACTGGCTGCCGCCCGCCTCGCTGACAAAGACCAATAAGCTGGAGGCGGACGGGTAGACAGAATTTATTAATGGCGACACACAGCTGCCATTTATACAGGCTGGAATATACATCACACTGACAGAATACGGCAGGCATGAAAATGCCCCTCGCTGGTCTCTGAGAGTCTCTGCTTCATACAGATCCATCGCATTTCCCTGGGAAGTACACCTACTTTTATTGGTGTCAAAGAGGACCTGTCACCGGTTCACAACAGAACGCTACAATTCAAGTCGAGTTCAGAAAAAGATCAGCAAGATGGCCAACAAGACTTTGGTTGAAAGAAGCATTACGAAGAATGCTTCTTGCTCAGAAAATATTTCCTATGTCTTAGGTATGGGCATCTAGGATCAGAAAGAAAGTAAATCTCTGGAATAAAGGGGAATTTTGCAGTGTTTTTGTGTGATTTTATATCATGGATGCCCGCAGCCTGACGGAGACTGTCATCAGCGTATAAGACGACCCCCGACTTTGGATGCATTTTTTTGCATCCAAAAGGTTGTCTTATACGCCGGAAAATACAGTAGCAGGTATTTGTTTTTGTTTTTTACAGTTTTTCTCTATTGGTTTGGCTCATTTCTTGAAACAGAAATGACATTCTCAAAACAACATGGACAAATCTCCAAACCACTTGGCAATTGTTCACAACTGAATGGCATTTCTCATTCATTTCATCAAATTGCAAATGTCTCAGTACATGTCTCAATGTCTCAGTACATTTCTCAAATGATTTAGTACAAGTAACCTACATTTAGCACAATTTCCAATTGAATAGATCATGTTGATCCAAACTGATTGTCATTTCTCAGTCTAAATGGTCGTTCTCTCCAAAACGTGTCAGCGTCATTTCATTGTTTAAGTCATCACATGCACAATAGTCTGTTCAATTGTCAAAATTATTCAGGAACACAATACCATGAATACCATATATGAATCTCTTGGAACATTTGATAAAATCATTACAGCAATTGACAGTCAGGTAAAACTAGAACTTGAACGAAGGAGGAGTTAGTCTCAGATGACCAATCAAACAGTATGTTTAGTTACCTGACAGGTACTGTCCATTACTGTATTGTGAATGCTGCCAAACATGTATAGATTGACCATGCAGGACCAGTACAATGTCTGAACATGGAGGCACCTGGCCAAGTAGATGAACACGGGCAACTGCCTGCCCGAGGAAGAGGAAGAGGAGGAGTAAGGGTGCGTGATGGTGGAATAGGGGGAAGAAGCTGAGGAGCACGAAGACACCATGCTGTCCCTAATGAAATTTGGGCGACAATTATAGACCATGTCATCAACCATGCCCTCACAATCAATGATGGAATTATATAATGTATAGGACAGGACACTGTGCATAGAGCAACAAATATGTTTATTTACTCATTTGCGTATTCATTTAGTGTGTGTGTGTGTGTGTGATAGGCCTACAGTATTACAGTATCTTACTTCAGTGGGATGTTACGTATGATACTAACCATGACAAGAAAAATATTGTAGAAAATAAACTATGGAATATTATGGAATAGTTTATTTTCTACAATATTGATAATACAGTTTACAGTAGTATTCCAGTATTACAGTAAAAACTGCAGCTTACTGTATGATGCAATTATCATTATAATCCTTATTTTGAGGAATATAACCTACAATACAGTAAGTAAAAGGGTCAAAGAGCTGCAATTACAGTAGTGCCTCCCATGGAAATCTATCTAATAATGTTACTGTAACATTTCAGTAATTTCATAATTGTTCCCCTCCCCTTTCTGTCAAATACCCCCTGTAGTACCTCTGCATAGGGTACATGTACCCCAGGTTTGGATCCACTGGAATACTGGCCAGTAGTATATTGAACTTGTGCAGAACATAGAACATTCCTATGTAGATGTCTGTAACTGTATTGTATGGGGATGAGGCTGGCTTCAACCTGGCCAAGGGCCAAAGACGTGGCCGTAATTTTATTGGCCACTGGGCCATGGTGGATGTCCCAGGCCAGCGAGGGGGCAATATAACTATGTGTGCTGCCATTTCTGAGAATGGTGTGGCCACTCACATGCCCAGTCTTGGCCCATACAAAACACAGAAGCTCCTCATCTTCTTGGACCACTTTCATTTGGATTTGATCCCAGAAAATGAGAGAGGTCTCATAGGGCCTCATCTACCACAATATATAATTGTATGGGACAATGTGAATTTTCACCGTGGCCCGCTTATCAGGGCCTGGTTCACTGCTCATCCAAGGATGGATATTGTGTTCCTACCACCTTACTCTCCTTTCCTCAATCCTATTGAGGAGTTTTTCTGCGCTTGGAGGTGGAGAGTGTATGAGCATCAGGCTCAAGATCAGAGGTCCCCGTTCCATGCAATAGACGCTGCCTGTGAGAATATTACAGGAGATCAGTGTAGGCGATGGTTGCAACATCTCCCTTGTTTCTTCCCTCAATGCATCGCAAGGGAGGATATAAGCTGCAATGTTGATGGGAATCTGTGGCCAGACAGTCAGCAGCGTGTGGATGGGCAGGAGGGTGAGGACAGTACCCAGGAGAGGGAGGGTGAGGACAGCGACCAGTGAAGAGATGTTAGGGCTCTTTCACACGGGTGGCCTGTTCAGGTCCGCCTGCCAGTTTTTTAGGCGGACCTGAATTGGCACTCTGTGCTCCTCTATGGAGCTGCGGATGTCAGGGGTGACATGCCCACTGACATCAGACCCGCTCCGGTCCGCCAAAGTGTGACGGAGGAAAAACCTACTTTTCCATCCGTCTGGCGGATTGGATTGGGTGAACACGGACAGACGGTCCCCCCATAAGAGAGAGTGGATAGCTGGCAGGGCAGTCCCTGTACAGTGTGCGAGGACCTCCCTGTCATCCGCCGGCTTAGCAGGGATCAATGGAGCGATCCCCACTGAGCAAGTGGAGGTTCACGGGGCGGATCATTACTGATCCGCCCCGTGTGAAAGGGGCCTTACAGTAGTTGTGAAACTCGAGCTTCATTTACAGCATTGTAGGCTAAATTTACAGTAATTGTCCTTGTTTTTTGTTTGTGTGTTTATATTTCCATATATTATGCTGTGTACGTTTTCTTTTTAGTCTCATGTATGGAAGTTACTTTGTGTGTGAATGATAATGGTTACAATACTGTAAAGTAATTTTTCCTTGGCAGTATGAGTGCAATGTGTGATGTCAAACCTTGGAGGCGACTCTTACCCTAAAAACTTTTCTTATTTTTCAGTTTTATACACAATTGTATTCAGTTAGCTAGACAAAAACTGTACAGTAACCATTGGCAATGAAGGACTGGGCTAAGACTGAAAGGTGAACATGAGGGATATTTCAATGGTCCTCTGCCATAGAGATAAAACATCTAAACATTTTGACTTGCAGTGCTTACACAATGCCAAAGGGATGATGCATTTTGGGGGCACTGACTATTTAAATGAAAAAGAAATTTAGTTTTGACACATGAGTGAACTGTTTTGGGAAAGATATGAACTTTTGAAGCTGAACCATGGTGTTGTGCCGAACCATCCAGGTTATTTTGGCAAAAGCACCAAGAGAGCTGAGAATGTCTGTCTGGTCAGTTTCAAGAAAAGAATCTTTGCCATTTTGGAGGCATTGACTCTTTATATGGGAAAGGAATATGGTTTTGAAGCATGAGTGAACAGTTTTGGGAAAGATATGAGCTTTTGCAAGTGAGTAATAGTGTTGTGCTGAACTGTAAGACTGTTTTGCCAAATGATCTTAGAGTTTTGAGAATGTCATTTCGGTTCCAAAAAATGAGCCAAAACAATAGAGAAAAACTGTAATAAAAAAATTTCCAGGATATATTTTAAGGTTGAATTTAAGTCTCACCCTTTTATCACGTTACCCCCACACTGCGTGGAAATGCCTTAACATGTCCTTTTCTTTTGGTGCTGATCCCTGCACTCTCACTCCAGTGCTCTGTGCTGGCAGAGCTGAGTAACAGTCACACCCCTCCCACAGAGAAAGTGAGGGGGCGTGTCTGACAGGTCTGATATTTTTATAGAATGCAGTGACTAGGGTAGTCAGACTCTGCTGCCTAAAGACCACAACTTCGTATTCAGACACCCTACATCATATAAATGTCAGATATCTGAATTTCTGTCCAGATGTATATATTTTTTTTACAGCTCATTGTTTCGGGATTACTGTTCCTTCAAATCCGTATTATAGAGCGCTATAGGGCAGGAAGAATGACATCTGCCCTCACGCATCTTTCTTGCGGGCTGTGATTGTGCATGTGTATTAATTTTCATCATTCCATTATTGTGATAAAACGGCTGGCTGTAAAAATGAGGATGCTAATGACGTCTATTTATCAAACTCCAGATGTGACACTTGTATAAACTGATAATGAAGATGAATTGTTCTTTTTACATATGTCAGTCACACATAACGTGTCAGGCTACCCTGCTGTACGAATGTTTATAGGTGGGTTTGATGTAAAGACGGGGAGGAAAATGTAAAGATGGAGAGGAAAATGCAAAGACGGGGAAGAAAATGTAAAGACGGGGAGGAAAATGTAAAGATGGAGAGGAAAATGTAAAGACGGGGAGGAAAATGTAAAGACGGGGAGGAAAATGTAAAGATGGAGAGGAAAATGTAAAGACGGGGAGAAAAATGTAAAGATGGAGAGGAAAATGTAAGATGGAGAGGAAAATGTAAAGACGGGAAGGAAAATGTAAAGACGGGGAGGAAAATGTAAGATGGAGAGGAAAATGTAAAGACGGGAAGGAAAATGTAAAGATGGAGAGGAAAATGTAAAGACGGGGAGGAAAATGTAAAGATGGAGAGGAAAATGTAAAGACGGGGAGAAAAATGTAAAGATGGAGAGGAAAATGTAAGATGGAGAGGAAAATGTAAAGATGGAGAGGAAAATGTAAAGACGGGGAGGAATATATAAAGATGGGGAGGAAAATATAAAGATGGGAAGGAAACTTTAAGATGGAGAAGAAAATGTAAAGATGGGGAGGAAAATGTAAAGATGGAGAGGAAAATGTAAAGAAGGGGAGGAAAATGTAAGATGGAGAGCAAAATGTAAAGACGGGAAGGAAAATGTAAAGATGGAGAGGAAAATGTAAAGACGGGGAGGAAAATGTAAAGACGGGGAGGAAAATGTAAAGATGGGGAGGAAAATGTAAAGGCAGGGAGGAAAATGTAAAGGCGGGGAGGAAAATGTAAAGACGGGGAGGAAAATGTAAAGACGGGGAGGAAAATGTAAAGGCCGAGAGGAAAATGTAAAGATAGGGGGGAAAATGTAAAGACGGGGAAGAAAATGTAAAGACGGGGAAGAAAATGTAAAGACGGGGAGGAAAATGTAAAGATGGGGAGGAAAATGTAAAGGCGGGGAGGAAAATGTAAAGGCGGGGAGGAAAATGTAAAGACGGGGAGGAAAATGTAAAGACGGGGAGGAAAATGTAAAGGCGGAGAGGAAAATGTAAGATGGAGAGGAAAATGTAAAGACGGGAAGGAAAATGTAAAGATGGAGAGGAAAATGCAAAGACGGGGAAGAAAATGCAAAGACGGGGAGGAAAATGTAGAGATGGAGAGGAAAATGTAAAGACGGGGAGGAAAATGTAAAGACGGGGAGGAAAATGTAAAGATGGAGAGGAAAATGTAAAGACGGGGAGAACAATGTAAAGATGGAGAGGAAAATGTAAGATGGAGAGGAAAATGTAAAGACGGGGAGGAAAATGTAAGATGGAGAGGAAAATGTAAAGACGGGAAGGAAATGTAAAGATGGAGAGGAAAATGTAAAGACGGGGAGAAAAATGTAAAGATGGAGAGGAAAATGTAAGATGGAGAGGAAAATGTAAAGATGGAGAGGAAAATGTAAAGACGGGGAGGAATATGTAAAGATGGGGAGGAAAATATAAAGATGGGAAGGAAACTTTAAGATGGAGAGGAAAATGTAAAGATGGGGAGGAAAATGTAAAGATGGAGAGGAAACTATAAAGAAGGGGAGGAAAATGTAAGATGGAGAGCAAAATGTAAAGACGGGAAGGAAAATGTAAAGATGGAGAGGAAAATGTAAAGACGGGGAGGAAAATGTAAAGATGGAGAGGAAAATGTAAAGACGGGAAGGAAAATGTAAAGATGGGGAGGAAAATATAAAGATGGGAAGGAAACTTTAAGATGGAGAGGAAAATGTAAAGATGGGGAGGAAAATGTAAAGATGGAGAGGAAAATGTAAGATGGAGAGGAAAATGTAAAGATGGAGAGGAAAATGTAAAGACGGGGAGGAATATGTAAAGATGGGGAGGAAAATATAAAGATGGGAAGGAAACTTTAAGATGGAGAGGAAAATGTAAAGATGGGGAGGAAAATGTAAAGATGGAGAGGAAAATGTAAAGAAAGGGAGGAAAATGTAAGATGGAGAGCAAAATGTAAAGACGGGAAGGAAAATGTAAAGATGGAGAGGAACATGTAAAGACGGGGAGGAAAATGTAAAGATGGAGAGGAAAATGTAAAGATGGGGAGGAAAATGTAAAGATAGGGAGGCAAATGTAAAGACGAGGAGGAAAATGTAAAGACGGGGAGGAAAATGTAACGATGGAGAGGAAAATGTAAAGACGGGGAAGAAAATGTAAAGACGGGGAAGAAAATATAAAGATAGGGAGGAAAATTTAAAGACGGGGAAGAAAATGTAAAGACGGGGAAGAAAATATAAAGATAGGGAGGAAAATTTAAAGACGGGGAAGAAAATGAAAAGATGGGGAAGAAAATGTAAATACGGGGAGGAAAATTTAAAGACGGGGAGGAAAATGTAAGATGGAGAGGAAAATGTAAAGACGGGAAGGAAAATGTAAAGATGGAGAGGAAAATGTAAAGACGGGGAGGAAAATGTAAAGATGGAGAGGAAAATGTAAAGACGGGGAGAAAAATGTAAAGATGGAGAGGAAAATGTAAGATGGAGAGGAAAATGTAAAGATGGAGAGGAAAATGTAAAGATGGAGAGGAAAATGTAAAGACGGGGAGGAATATGTAAAGATGGGGAGGAAAATATAAAGATGGGAAGGAAACTTTAAGATGGAGAGGAAAATGTAAAGATGGGGAGGAAAATGTAAAGATGGAGAGGAAAATATAAAGAAGGGGAGGAAAATGTAAGATGGAGAGCAAAATGTAAAGACGGGAAGGAAAATGTAAAGATGAGGAGGAAAATATATAGAGGGGAAGGAAACTTTAGGATGGAAAGGAAAATGTAAATATGGGGAGGAAAATTTAAAGATGGAGAGGAAAATGTAAGATGGAGAGGAAAATGTAAAGATGGAGAGGAAAATGTAAAGACGGGGAGGAAAATGTAAAGATGGAGAGGAAAATGTAAAGACGGGAAAGGAAAATGTAAAGATGGAGAGGAAAATGTAAAGACGGGGAGGAAAATGTAAAGATGGAGAGGAAAATGTAAAGACGGGAGAAAAATGTAAAGATGGAGAGGAAAATGTAAGATGGAGAGGAAAATGTAAAGATGGAGAGGAAAATGTAAAGACGGGGAGGAATATGTAAAGATGGGGAGGAAAATATAAAGATGGGAAGGAAACTTTAAGATGGAGAGGAAAATGTAAAGATGGGGAGGAAAATGTAAAGATGGAGAGGAAAATGTAAAGAAGGGGAGGAAAATGTAAGATGGAGAGCAAAATGTAAAGACGGGAAGGAAAATGTAAAGATGGAGAGGAAAATGTAAAGACGGGGAGGAAAATGTAAAGATGGAGAGGAAAATGTAAAGATGGGGAGGAAAATGTAAAGATAGGGAGGAAAATGTAAAGACGGGGAGGAAAATGTAAAGACGGGGAGGAAAATGTAACGATGGAGAGGAAAATGTAAAGACGGGGAAGAAAATGTAAAGACGGGGAAGAAAATGTAAAGATAGGGAGGAAAATGTAAAGACGGGGAAGAAAATGAAAAGATGGGGAAGAAAATGTAAAGACGGGGAGTAAAATGTAAAGACTGGGAGTAAAATGTAAAGGCGGGGAGGAAATTGTAAAGATGGGGAGTAAAATGTGAAGACGGCGAGGAAAATGTAAAGACGGCGAGGAAAATGTAAAGATAGGGAGGAAAATGTAAAGACGGGGAAGAAAATGTAAAGGAGAGGAAAATGTAAAGACGGGGAAGAAAATGTAAAGGAGAGGAAAATGTAGACGGGGAGGAAAATGTAAAGACGGGGAGGAAAATGTAAAGACGGGGAGGAAAATGTAAAGACGAAGAGGAAAATGTAAAGATAGGGAGGAAAATGTAAAGACGGGGAAGAAAATGTAAAGACGAGGAAGAAAATGTAAAGACGGGGAGGAAAATGTAAAGACGGGGAGGAAAATGTAAAGACGGGAAGGAAAATGTAAAGACGGGGAGGAAAATGTAAAGACGGGGAGGAAAATGTAAAGACGGGGAGGAAAATGTAAAGGCGGGGAGGAAATTGTAAAGATAGGGAGGAAAATGTAAAGACGGGGAGGAAAATGTAAAGACGGGGAGGAAAATGTAAAGATGGGGAGGAAAATGTAAAGGCGGGGAGGAAAATGTAAAGACAGGGAGGAAAATGTAAAGACGGGGAGGAAAATGTAAAGACGGGGAGGAAAATGTAAAGGCGGAGAGGAAAATGTAAAGATAGGGAGGAAAATGTAAAGACGGGGAAGAAAATGTAAAGACGGGGAAGAAAATGTAAAGACGGGGAGGAAAATGTAAAGGCGGGGAGGAAATTGTAAAGATAGGGAGGAAAATGTAAATACGAAGAGGAAAATGTAAAGATAAGGAGGACAATGTAAAGACAGGGAAGAAAATATAAAGACGGGGAAGAAAATGTAAAGACGGAGAGGAAAATGTAAAAATACGGAGGAACATGAAAAGACGGGGAAGAAAATGTAAAGACGGGGAAGAAAATGTAAAGATGGGGAGGAAAATGTAAGATGGAGAGGAAAATGTAAAGATGGAGAGGAAAATGTAAAGAAGGGGAGGAAAATGTAAGATGGAGAGCAAAATGTAAAGACGGGAAGGAAAATGTAAAGATGGAGAGGAAAATGTAAAGACGGGGAGGAAAATGTAAAGATGGAGAGAAAAATGTAAAGATGGGGAGGAAAATGTAAAGATAGGGAGGAAAATGTAAAGACGGGGAGGAAAATGTAAAGACGGGGAGGAAAATGTAACGATGGAGAGGAAAATGTAACGATGGAGAGGAAAATGTAAAGACAGGGAAGAAAATGTAAAGACGGGGAAGAAAATGTAAAGATAGGGAGGAAAATGTAAAGACGGGGAAGAAAATGAAAAGATGGGGAAGAAAATGTAAAGACGGGGAGGAAAATGTAAAGACGGGGATTAAAATGTAAAGGCGGGGAGGAAATTGTAAAGATGGGGAGTAAAATGTGAAGACGGCAAGGAAAATGTAAAGACGGCGAGGAAAATGTAAAGATAGGGAGGAAAATGACGGGGAAGAAAATGTAAAGACGGGGAAGAAAATGTAAAGATAGGGAGGAAAATGTAAAGACGGGGAAGAAAATGAAAAGATGGGGAAGAAAATGTAAAGACGGGGAGGAAAATGTAAAGACGGGGATTAAATGTAAAGGCGGGGAGAAAATTGTAAAGATGGGGAGTAAAATGTGAAGACGGCAAGGAAAATGTAAAGACGGCGAGGAAAATGTAAAGATAGGGAAGAAAATGTAAAGGAGAGGAAAATGTAAAGACGGGGAGGAAAATGTAAAGACGAAGAGGAAAATGTAAAGATAGGGAGGAAAATGTAAAGACGGGGAAGAAAATGTAAAGACGAGGAAGAAAATGTAAAGACGGGGAGGAAAATGTAAAGACGGGGAGGAAAATGTAAAGACGGGAAGGAAAATGTAAAGACGGGGAGGAAAATGTAAAGATGGGGAGGAAAATGTAAAGACGGGGAGGAAAATGTAAAGGCGGGGAGGAAATTGTAAAGATAGGGAGGAAAATGTAAAGACGGGGAGGAAAATGTAAAGACGGGGAGGAAAATGTAAAGACGGGGAAGAAAATTTAAAGACGGGGAGGAAAATGTAAAGGCGGGGAGGAAATTGTAAAGATAGGGAGGAAAATGTAAATACGAAGAGGAAAATGTAAAGATAAGGAGGACAATGTAAAGACAGGGAAGAAAATATAAAGACGGGGAAGAAAATGTAAAGACGGAGAGGAAAATGTAAAAATAGGGAGGAACATGAAAAGACGGGGAAGAAAATGTAAAGACGGGGAAGAAAATGTAAAGATGGGGAGGAAAATTTAAGATGGAGAGGAAAATGTAAAGATGGAGAGGAAAATGTAAAGACGGGGAGGAATATGTAAAGATGGAGAGGAAAATGTAAAGAAGGGGAGGAAAATGTAAGATGGAGAGCAAAATGTAAAGACGGGAAGGAAAATGTAAAGATGGAGAGGAAAATATAAAGACGGGGAGGAAAATGTAAAGATGGAGAGGAAAATGTAAAGATGGGGAGGAAAATGTAAAGACGGGGAGGAAAATGTAAAGACGGGGAGGAAAATGTAACGATGGAGAGGAAAATGTAAAGACGGGGAAGAAAATGTAAAGACGGGGAAGAAAATGTAAAGATAGGGAGGAAAATGTAAAGACGGGGAAGAAAATGAAAAGATGGGGAAGAAAATGTAAAGACGGGGAGGAAAATGTAAAGACGGGGAGTAAAATGTAAAGGCGGGGAGGAAATTGTAAAGATGGGGAGTAAAATGTGAAGACGGCGAGGAAAATGTAAAGACGACGAGGAAAATGTAAAGATAGGGAGGAAAATGTAAAGACGGGGAAGAAAATGTAAAGGAGAGGAAAATGTAAAGACGGGGAAGAAAATGTTAAGGAGAGGAAAATGTAGACGGGGAGGAAAATGTAAAGACGGGGAGGAAAATGTAAAGACGGGGAGGAAAATGTAAAGACGAAGACGAAAATGTAAAGATAGGGAGAAAAATGTAAAGACGGGGAAGAAAATGTAAAGACGAGGAAGAAAATGTAAAGACGGGGAGGAAAATGTAAAGACGGGGAGGAAAATGTAAAGACGGGAAGGAAAATGTAAAGACGGGGAGGAAAATGTAAAGACGGGGAGGAAAATGTAAATACGGGGAGGAAAATGTAAAGGCGGGGAGGAAATTGTAAAGATAGGGAGGAAAATGTAAAGACGGGGAGGAAAATGTAAAGACGGGGAGGAAAATGTAAAGATGGGGAGGAAAATGTAAAGGCGGGGAGGAAAATGTAAAGACGGGGAGGAAAATGTAAAGACGGGGAGGAAAATGTAAAGACGGGGAGGAAAATGTAAAGGCGGAGAGGAAAATGTAAAGATAGGGAGGAAAATGTAAAGACGGGGAAGAAAATGTAAAGACGGGGAAGAAAATGTAAAGACGGGGAGGAAAATGTAAAGGCGGGGAGGAAATTGTAAAGATAGGGAGGAAAATGTAAATACGAAGAGGAAAATGTAAAGATAAGGAGGACAATGTAAAGACAGGGAAGAAAATATAAAGACGGGGAAGAAAATGTAAAGACGGAGAGCAAAATGTAAAAATAGGGAGGAACATGTAAAGACGGGGAAGAAAATGTAAAGACGGGGAAGAAAATGTAAAGATGGGGAGGAAAATGTAGAGACGGGGAGAAAAATGTAAAGGCGGGAGAAAATTGTAAAGATAGGGAGGAAAATGTAAAGATGGAGAGGAAAATGTAAAGACGGAGAGGAAAGTGTAAAGACGGGGAGGAAAATGTAAAGACGGAGAGGAAAATGTAAAGACGGGGAAGAAAATGTAAAGACGGGGAAGAAAATGTAAAGACGGAGAGGAAAATGTAAAGACGGAGAGGAAAATGTAAAGACGGGGAGGAAAATGCAAAGACAGGAAGGAAATTATAACTTAACTGACTGGCTTCTGGTGCTGATCCCAACTCTGATCTCTGCTGCACAGGAGCTGCAAGCCAGTCGGTATTTATACTGCTTGCATAAAAAAAATGATTTAATAAATACAGACTTTTTTATTTTATATCTCCCTGGAGTTTAAAAAAAGTGAAGCTCATATGACTGAGCCCAGGACCCCAGCGCTGCCAGGCAAGCATGTTGTCAGTGTGCCTCCTAGCTAAAAGTTTTAAGATGGCATCTGCAAGCACTTGCATATGTATAAAGGTTCTCAGATAAACACGCCTTCCCAACATACAATACATACAAACAATGGCTGCATGTTCTGCTCCTGCCGTCACAGGTGGAAAGGGCTTTCCTGTAAAAGGAACATGGATTTTCTTTAAATAGGACTGTGTGGGTGACTACCGTGCAGTTGTGTTTAAATAGATTCTGTTCTCGGCAGGAGTGGAAGGAGCCATCGAAATTCTGCACTTACTCTCGGCGTACATCATGCGGTGGACTAATCAGCCCTATTTTGGGGTCATTGGCATCTCCTCTGAATATTTTCCCTTGACACCGCCATGCCAGGTGCTGGCGACTCGCAGTGAAAAGTCTTCTAGGGACTCATTTCTCTCCTTTGTTGACACCAAGCGAGATGTGATGTTTGAAATATGAATCTCTTGATCCAAGGGAAAGTGTGACATTTAACAAACTGCGTGAGTCCTGCCAACAAAACCAAACCTGCTAATGGAACGGTATTCCTGTAATTCACCCCAGCAATTATTTTTGCTAAATTCTGCATTGTTTTAGCATGCCGGCTAAGATCTCAGCGCATACTGCTTGATGTTGGGTAGCTTGCTCTAGTGGAGGCCTAAGGATCTATGCAAATGGAAAAGACAAAATATGTTCCATATGTAGTCTGTGCCCCACCTCCTAACATCTGCCTGAACTCTGCCTTAGCTTGGCAAATACTTCCTCACCTATCTACAAGGGCTAAATCATAGCTCCCAACTGTCCCTGATTTAGAGGGACTGTCCCAAATTTGTCACACAGTCCCTCTGTCCCTGTAGCTGTATATAAACGGTAATAATTATTATTCAAAAAGTGCCAGTGGCGGCTGGTGGTTCTTTGTTTGGGGGGAGTGGCAAACAGCGCCCCCCCCCCCAGCACCCCACTCCCTGCTGATTGCTGGTCCACCGGCACATACCCGATCAGCGGGGGAGACAGGCTGCAGCAGGATGGCGTTTTCCTCTAAAGGTCACAGCGGCTTCCGTCCTGCCTCATCCCCTGCTCCTAGGCATCCGATCGATCCAGTGTTGTGCCCATCTGTAGTGGTACTCCCTCTCCCTCTCGCTTACTGGATATAGAGGCAGCAGCCAATGGCTTTTGCTGTTGTCAATCACATCTAGTGAGAAGAGAGAAGGAGCGGGGGCCAAGCCAGGCTGTGAGTGCCTATGGTATAGACACACATATCCCGACTCAGGACTGAGCCCACACAAGTGCCCCCTTAGCAAGCAGCTTCCGATGGGAGCACTCAGGCCTGGGGGAGGAGCCAGGAGCAGCAGCGGGAGATCCGAGAAGAGGGAGATCGGGGCAGGTAAGTATGACATGTTTCTTATTTAACAGAAAAGTATATATATATATATATATATATATACATATATATATATATATATATATATATATATATATATATATATATATTTTCAGAAATCATACTTACCTAGGTGGATGCAGCATCCCTGCCAGTTGAGAACTGAGCAACCAGAGACCGCCGATCGCTCATTTCACAGAGCTCCAGTAGCAGAGTGCTGGTGACTGTCAGTCACAGATATCTGCTCTGATGCCCCCTGCGCTTACTTGTGTGTTGGGGGTTGTGGAGGGGGTAGGAGCGGCTGGCTCAGCTCTCAGCGGCTTCCTGAGAGGCTAAGCCAGGTATGGTTGCAATCTCTCCCCAGCCCACTGTCTGTGCACCCAAACAATCTCTGCCTCTACTTCTCCTTTAACTACTTGCTGACCAGCCACCACTGCAGCATGTTGGCACGGCTGCGCGAATCCCCATAATTGTACGTTGGCTCTTTAAATCTTTAAATCGATATGGGAGGCGCGCGTGTGCCTGCAGTGTATTCCCAGAGCTGATGCACGTTGCCAGCGCGATGTCCGCCGGGCACCCGCGATTACTCCTCACAGAGCCAGAACAGGGATCTGCATGTGTAAACACACAAATCCGGTTCTGCCAGGGGAGTAGAGACAGATCGTGTGTTGCTTCTAAGTAGGAACAGCGATATGTCTCCTCCCCCAGTCAGTCCTATCCCCCCCCCACGGTTAGAACACACAGTAGGGGAACACATTTAACCCCTTGATGGCCCCCTAGTGTTAACCTCTTCCCTGCCAGTGACATTTATACAGTAATCAGCGGCTATTTTTAGCACTCATTGCTGTATAAATGTCAACGGTCCTAAAAAAAAATCAAAAGTGTCTGATCTGTCCGCCGCAAAGTCGCAGCCCCGATAAAAATCGCAGGTTGCCGCTATTGCTAGTAAAAAAAAATAATAATAATAAAAATTCCATAAATATATCCCCTATTTTGTAGACGCTATAACTTTTGCGAAAAAGCAATCTGTATACACTTATTGCAATTTTTTTACCAAAAATATGTAGAAGAATACATATTGGCCAAAACTGAAGAATTTTTTTTTTATTTTTTCCATTTTTTGGGGGGATATCTATTATAGCAAAAAGTGCAAAATATTGGGCCAGATTCAGATACATTTACATTGGCGCAGAGTATCAGAGATACACTACGCCGCCGTATTTTACCTGGCTCTACGACAAATTCATGTAGATTTTGGTCCGTAAGGTACGGCGGCATAGTGTATTTCTCGCGGCGGAATCGAAATACGCGATTAGGGGGCGTGAAGCGTTTAAATTAGGCGCGTCCCCGCGGCGATCGAACTGCGCATGCTCCGTTCAGAAATTTCCCGCCGTGCATTGCGCGAAATAACGTCGATACGTCATTTTTTGTTTGAGTAGCGTCGTTTACGTACATTCCTATTCCCGGACGTAAAAAATAAAAACAAACGTTGAAATTCGACGCGGGAATGACGGCCATACTTAACATGGGCTGTCTAATATTAGACCGGATAAAAGCTGGAATAACTTTACGCGGCAAAAAGATGACTACAGATGCCGTAAGAGATTGCGAATGGCGCTCGTAACTTCGTGGATCGTCGGAAAAAGCTCATTTGCATACCCCGACGTGGAAAACGACGGGAACTCCACCCAGCGGCCGCAAATTTATTGCAGCGTAGATCCGAAGGCGTACGAACACGTAAGCCAGTCGGATTGAAGCCCGAAGCCGCCGTTTCATGGTTTGAGGATTCAGACTAATGAAACAACGCGTGTAATTTGAAAGTACTCCGGTCTAACGCGAGATAGACCGGAGTAAGGGCTCTGTGAATCTGGCCCTCTGTGTCCTTTTTCAAAATTGTCGCTCTTTTTTTGTTTATAGCGAAAAATATATAAAAACTGACAAGGTGATCAAATACCACCAAAAGAAAGCTCTATTTGTGGGGAAAAAGGGACATACATTTTGTCCAGGTACAGCGTCGCACGCGTGCGCAATTCTCAGTTAAAGCGATGCAGTGCCATATCGTCTGGTCATTAAGGGGGCAAATCCTTCCAGGGGTGAAGTGGTTCATTTTTTTTTTTAATGATTACTTTAAAGCATCATAAGACATTTCAAAAAGGTTTATAAAGAAAGAAAACGTAAAGAGCGCAATCAGTTGTAACAACGCTTTGTATTGCCCTTTACATAACGCATACCAGTGCGTGTGCATAATATGGAGCAGAGCACGCGGGGGGCTTGTGTCAGTGGGGCCTTTCTACGCCATGCCGGCATGCTTTGCGCTCTTCCTATTGCATTTAAAAAAAAAAAAAGAATTAAAAAAAAAAATGTATCCCAGGAAACTTGTTACGCCGCCATCAGAATAGAACTGTGATCCGTAAAAATTAATAAATAAATAAATAAAAACAGAGAAATGACTTTCTCATTATTTTTTGCCTGCCAAACAGAATTGGCTATTATTTTTATGCCGGTTAACTGAGCTGGTAAGAATGTGATGAGATTGTGTCCTCGTTCCAACGTCAGCTTGGAGAGAAGCAAACGCCCCATCGGGAGATTTGGGGAAAACAAACAAGGCAGGGGGGAGGGGGAGGGGGGGATGAATGTTTTTATCACAGAGATTTCAGAGATGGAGGTGTGTGTGTGGAGGGCTTGGGGGGCGTTATTCTGCGTATTTTCCACCGCCATACTCCCACCGCTTGCTGTCACCAGTCCCCCTCGTAGCTCTGATATTGAGTTTGCCGCCGTGCTGATAGCATGCTTAATGCAGTTGTCAAACACCGCTGCCCAGTAATTGATGGAATTCCATTTAAGGGGAAATATGGGAGAGAGAAAGGAGGTGGGTGTCAGCGGGCTCTAAACAGAAAATCCCCTCCGCTCAGAGCACTTTTAAAGGTCCCCGCGTTCGATCCTGTCTTCGTTCGGCCGCGTTATCTTGCACGGCACGTGCTGCGCTCATTATAAAGCTCGATATATTATCTGGGTGAGGTGCGCTATTGTCAGCTTGCCCGGCTAGAGCCGTGGCAGCCCTCCTTGCTGATGCCTGGATTAAGGATGACATTTTTATTAAGCAATCTGTGTTTTTCATTTCATATTTCAGAGGTTTCCTTCATCCCCTCTGTGTGGAAAATCATCCTACCCCCACCCCCCATCCCAGTTTTTCACTCTGTCGATGCATTCAATTTAAAGCAGGACTCCAAGGAATACGTATCTAAATATATCCAACCCCAAAAATAAAAATGTAATATATTGCAGCTTGCCAGTTTTCTTTTTTTTCCCCTCTAATGTCACCAGGCGATTGTGCCAATAACGCACTTCCTGTTGTAGGGTGACAACACTCACTGTACTGTATCTGTGGAAAGCAGTGTTGTCACCCTAGTCTGCTCTCCTGCTTTTGTGGACAGATAAATCCTGAGAAAATTTCCAGCTTAACTCACCAACCAGTCTGCTTACCAACTGAATTAACCTGTCCAACAATAACAGGTTTAGGCTAGGGTGACCAAACATCCCTGGTTTCCGGGCAATTTCAAAGACAGTCAGTGCAGTGCATGCCCATTCAGCTCCGCTCGCATGTTCTTCTGCCTTGGCTCAAGTCCCGGCCAGCCACCTGCCTGCTTATCTCTTTGCCTTATCTGGCGGAGTGATCTTCCTCCACTCCCCACACAGTAGTAGCTGGGGTCCAGAGAGTAATGCCGCGTACACACGATCATTTTTCGGAATGTAAAAAACAACGTTTTTCAGCATGTAGAAAAAACAAAGTTTTTTCCAACTTCATCATTAACCACTTAACGCCCGCCGCATGTATATGTACATCCACAGAATGGCACGTACAGGCAGATGGGCGTACATGCATGTCCCTGCCTTCTTGCGGGTCGGGGGTCCGATCGGGACCCCCTCCGCTACATGCGGCCGGCGTTTTAACTCTGGAAGCGATCCGGGATGAGGGGGCGGCTGTTCATTTTTGTCCGCCCCCTCGTGATCGATCCCAGCCAATCTGGCATCCCCCCGCTCTGCACTTCCTCTGCCTGTGTAATGTAAACACTGGCAGAGGAAGTGATGTCACCTCTCCTTTCGGCGGTATTTTCAATCCGGCGAGAGGAGAGAAGACATCAGAAGTAAGTCGCACAAACAGCACACTGACACCAGTACACATAGGCACATTAACCCCTTCCGTTCACCCCCCCCCCCAGCCCCCTGTCACAGTGTCACTGATTGCAGTGATCATATATTTACTGATCACTGCATTTAGTGTCAGTGTGACAGTTAGTGTGACAGGCAGTTAGTGTTAGGTCCAGGGTAGCCCCTTACCCCCCCTAATAAAGGTTTAAACCCTTGATCACCGCCCTAGTTAACCCTTTCACCCCGTATTGCCAGTGTCACTAAGCGATCGGTTTTCTGATCGCTGTATTAGTGTCACTGTTGCCGCTAGGTAGCTAATTTTTTTTTTTTATATTGCGATTTTTTTTTTCTACTAAAGACATGTGGCTGAATACATTTTGGCCTAAATGTTTGACTAAAATTTAGTTTATTCGATTTTTCTTATAACACAAAGTAGAAAACATAATTTTTTTTCAAAATTTTCGGTCTTTTTCCGTTTATATTGCAAAAAATAAAAATCGCAGAGGCAATCAAATACAATCAAAAGAAAGCTCTATTTGTGGGAAGAAAATTATGCAAATTTTGTTTGGGAGCCACGTCGCACGACCGCGCAATTGTCTGTTAAAGCGACGCAGTTCCGAATTGTAAAAACGCCTTTGGGCATTTAGCAGCATATTGGTCCCGGGCTTAAGTGGTTAAGGCCCCTTTCACATGGACGGATAGAATGGTGCCATGAGGATTTTACCGCAGCTAGAAGCACACAATGCTTTCCTATGACATCATTCACACACTACGGTTACCTGCGTTTTTGTTCGGGTGAATGGCTAGGGGTATGATGTACCCCATATTCATTCACCTAGGGTGGGGGGCCGGCATCTGGGGGCCCCCTTCTTAAAGAAGGCTCCCGGATTCCAATAAGCTTCCCTACCGCAGACCCCGACAACCAACGGCCAGAGTTGTCAGGAAGAGGCCCTGTCCTCATCAACATGGGGACAGGTGCTTTGGAGTGGCGGGACCACAGGGCGCCCCCCTACCCCAAAGCACCTATCCCCCCATGTTAAGGGCATGTGGCCTGGCACGGTTAAGGAGGGGGGGCGCTCGCTTATCCCCACCCCTTTCCTGACCGGCCAGGCTGCTGCTCGGATACGGGTCTGGTATTGATTTTGGCGGGAACCCCACGCCGTTTTTTCGGCGTACGGGGTGTCTCCTTAAAATCCATAGCAGATCCAAGGGCCTGGTATGCTCCTGTAGGGGGAACCAATGCTGTTTTTTTATTTGAAATTTGGCGTGGAGCTCCCCCTCAAGATTCATACCAGACGCAGTGCTTGATATTGGCAGGGATCCAAGTCGGATCCCCGTTCAATATCGTGCCACAGCTAAACGCAATCGCAGCTAAAATCACTGTACAAATGCAGCTAATCGCTGTGCCTGGAGTCTTGAATTCCAGCAAAACATAAACATGCTTTTAGCTGCGGCTAAACAGCCATTCGTCTGAAAGGGGCCTTAAACCATGTTGCCCACACACGGTCGTTTAAAAAAAAAAAGCTCTAGCAAAGCACGGTGACGTACAACACGTACAACGGCACTATAAAGGGGAGGTTCCATTCGGATGACGTAACCTTTTATCTGATTTTGTGTTAGTAAAAGACGATTCACGCTTTTCTGTCTGTTACAGCGTGATGAATGTGCTTACGCCATTACTTATGGTAGTTTTACCAGAACGAGCGCTCCCGTCTCATAACTTGCTTCTGCGCATGCTCGGGTTTTTAACGTCATTTTAGCCCACACACTTTTTTACAACCTGAAAAACGACATCGTTAAAAAAATTTGTAATTTTTCAGAACCCGAAAAATGATCGTGTGTACGCGGCATAAGACTTGAGAGGCTGTGAGGCGAGCAGCGACGACGGGCAGAGAGTCGATGATTTCCGCCATTACTAGTAAAAAGAAAATATGCCCCCGGATTTAATTTTGAAAATCTGATCACCTTAGTTTAGGTGGCACACATTTGCATGTGTAAGCTGCAAGGCCCCTTCACGGCGCCCTGTATAACTTGGTGAAAGAAAAATCACCGCTCCAGGTGGGTGTGCTAGACAATCAGTGGCTTCTCAGGAGACCAGGAGTGCCGGTGACTTGTCAGTATTGTTCCACTATCCAGATAGTTCCTCTAAGGACTGCGCAGGCGCAATCCTTGCCAACGGAAATCTCAGAATCTCGGCCGGCATCCAGGCTCATTCCTTAACATCCCCGTGGATTGGAGGATGTTAAAAAAAAGAGCCAGGAGGCCGAGCGAGCTGTCCGAGAGAAGCAAGGACGTGAGGCCGACTGGCCACTTTCCTCAAGTTCCACGTCGCCCTGGATGCCAGCCGAGGGTCGGAGATTTCTGTCAGCAAGGATTGCGCCCGTGCAGTCCTTAGAGGCACCATCCTGATAGCCGGAACCATATTGACAGATCACCGGCAATGCACAAGGCAAAATGTAGAGGCTAAAAGAATGGACAGCCGCACCTCCAAAAAAAAAACTTAGGTTGTCTTTTTTTGAAAAAAAATTGTGGATGGAAAATGCACTACAAATAACAGCAAAGGGTGGAAATAACAGCCTACGCGTTTCACACTGTGATCAGTGCTTAGTCATGACTAAGCACTGATCGCAGTGTGAAACGCGTAGGCTGTTATTTCCACCCTTTGCTGTTATTTGTAGTGCATTTTCCATCCACTGTATAACTTGGTCCTAACACTTCTAAAATTATGAGGGTTTCCACAATAGAAGCACATCCATTCTAATAAACAGATAAGGGGAATGTGGGCCTGGAGGTAGCCCAATCCTCCTTAAAGGCACAGGGGGCACATTGGACACCCAGCATGATGGTAGCAAAGGTGCCCAGGTGCTCTTCTGCTTTTGTCTAAAAACACCTCACCCTCTCCTAATCTTCA
Source organism: Rana kukunoris (assembly GCA_029574335.1). NCBI lineage: Eukaryota > Metazoa > Chordata > Amphibia > Anura > Ranidae > Rana > Rana kukunoris. The sequence goes on from CM056051.1 coordinate 437,261,540, forward strand.
TCACAGAAGGAAAAGATGTCCTGTAGTTCATAGATGATAGCTTGGAGAGCTGATATTATCAGCTGAGACTTCTGTTTGGTACACAGGAATTCACAAAGACGCAACGTTTCTGGTAAGTACAGTGCTGTACTTGCAGAAAACATACTTAGCCTGAAAAGGAAAAGGAAAGTAGCCACCACAACTAAGAACTGGTAAGTCGCAATATATAAAAAAATAATTCTTGGGTTGGATTTCCTTTAAAGCGGAGTTCCACCCTTAAAACCACTTGGTTTCATCCCATCCAGCATACTGGCGTCAGCGCCAGTATGCTGTTTTTTTTTCTTTTTAATGCATGTACTTACTTTATAATAAATCATTTAATTCCGTGCGCACCGCGGTATGTCGCCGCTATAAGGCGTCACGCCTTCCGGAAACAGCCGATTAGCGTTCGGCTCTTCTGGGCGCCTGCGCACAGACCCAGGAGCTGACTGCGCAGGCGCCGTAAATAGCCGGTCCTAGTTTGGGTTTTTTCGGAGGGCGTGACGCGGCTATATACGGCGCCTGCGCAGTCAGGTCCTGGGTCTGTGCGCAGGCGCCGAGAAGAGCCGAACGCTAATCGGCTGTTTCCGGAAGACGTGACGCCTTATAGCGGCGACATACCGCGGTGTCATTGCGAAGAATTGTGCTCCCTTGTTGGTGTCTTTGGAAGGAGTTGTGTCCCATCATTGGTGTGATTTGGCCCCATCGTTGGTATCACTGGGAGGAAATGTATCTCATTGTTGGTGTCATTGACAGGAATTATGTACCATCGCTTTGTTGGTGTCACTGAACAAAATGGTGCCCCAAGGGCCGGATAAAAGTAAGCAAAGAGCTGCATCCGGCCCTCGGGTCCCAATTTGGAGACCACTGCACATGCATGCACTTACCATGATAAATATAGTTGATGATTGGACCACTTTGAAGCGTCTTACTAATACCTGTACTCCAGTTATGCTGTGTTGTACATAGCACCTTTATGTGCCGCAGCATTTGAAGTGATTTACTAATAGCTGTATTCCAGAGTTCGGATATGTGTGGTATACACCATAACCTCCCATTGTGGGATCTAAGTACAGATCTAAGTATAAGCTCTGTTCTCCTCCCTAGCCGCGGGAGCTAAATGCATTGACACATGTTAACAGATCGCTTTACTCTGGCACTGTGATAACAAAATAAGTTGCTTAGTGGTGCGGAAAACCAAAGATATTTTCTGATAAAACCCAATCTATATGCATTCCTTCATTTGTTCTAATTTCAGACTGCCGCACTGGTCGCTCAGACACCTGTATCCCGCCATGTAATATCTACGCAGAACAAGCTATGCGCTGCCTCGCTATCACTGAGATTCTGAAAATGCCCCAAAACTGAACATTTCATTTTTCATCACCCGCTGGGCCCATTATGAGGGGCTCGCACCACCCCTGCTGGATATTTATTTATTTTGTATTATGGAGAATGTAACAGAAGGAGTCGGAGCTCATGGAGGTGAAGGCTCACTGGTGTGGAGTGTCCATAACATGTCTTTAGGCCTCATGCACCAGGAGCTTTAAAATGGTGCTTCTACAGATGTTCAGCGCTTCTATATTAGCCTGTATGTTCATGCACACGTAGGCTTTTAAAGGTGTATTGGAAAAAGAACATTTACAGGCAAAAAACAAACAAACACCGAAGGCGCGTCATTGAGAGGAGCTGAACAGCAGAAAAAAGTGGAACATGCCGAAACGCATCGAAACACGCATTAGTGCTAGACACATAAATCGTATGACGGTAATGTATTCCAATAGCTAGAATAAATGAATATTTTGGCCAATAGAATGCATTTATGGTCAATCGCTATACATGCCTAATGCAACTAAACACAGTAGTGCAGTAGTGCGTTCATTTCATTTGGGTCTTCTGTATCTAGAGTTCAGCTTTACCTTAAAAAAAACAAAAAAAACACAATTGGGTGGATGGAGTTTTTCAAATCTGCCATCAGTAAGCCTTTCAACCTGGTAACCTGTGCCGCCATTAGCAGGAGCAGAGGAAAATAAGTAATACGACAAAAGTGTACAAAAAAACATGATAAAGACTTATATTGGCCCTGTGCTGCCTTCATCACTGCAAATATAAGTCATTTAACCTTAATTTGGTTGTAAACCTCTAAAATGAAAAATGAACAACACATATCCTTCTACAGTGTGCACAAGCCTCAATTCAAAGCACCTAATGTACTTCGTTTCTGCTCTTTCTTCCCTCTGCCCTTCTGACAGGTTATGCCAACACCATAGAAAGCTGATGGGCACCCCAACCCCCAGCACACAGAGGATGAATGACAGCCTCAGCTGTGCATTTTTCCTTATGAGACTATAAGGAAGGGGTGTGTGCTTTCCCTTCACTCAGCTCTCAGACTACACCCGGCTACTCTTTCTATGCTAAGCATATATGCACTCAACATATAGGGGTAGATTCAGGTAGGAGATAAGTCGGTTTATCTCCAGATAAGCCGTCTTATCTCTGCGTTTTAGGCATCCAATCTATACCACTATGCGATTCATAAAATCAGTTTAGCATAGATTTTCCTTAGATCAGACATGCGTAAGTCTCCTACGCTGTCTAATCTTATTTTCATATTTTAGGCTGGCCGCTAGGTGGCGTTCCCGTCTAAAATATGTAAATGAGCCTATACGCCGATTCCCGAACGTACGCCCAGCCGGCGCTATTCTATTACGGCGTTTGCGTTAGCGTAGTACCATCGTAATGTTATTCCTACTATATGAGGCGCAGGCAATGTTAAGTATGGACTGCGTGCCGACGCTTTTTTTCCCGTTCTTTACGTAAAACGTTCGCGAATAGGGCTTTGCGTAAGTCGAGATTTGGAGCATGCGCACTGGGATTAATTCACACCTTGCGCATACGCAGTTCCTTTGGCGCGGGGACGCGCTTCATTTAAATAATACACGCCCCCTACCCGCCAAATTTGAATTTGGCCGGGTCTTTTACGCTACTCTGCCTTAACTTTACAGGTAAGTGCTTTGAGAATAAAGCACTTGCCTGAAAAAGTTGCGGCGGCCTAGTTTAAAAGCCAGACGCTAGGCATGCCTAAAGATAGGCATTTCTACCTGAATCTGCCCTTTAGTATGCAATTTTTTTAGAAATTTAAAGCCAAATTGCATAAAAGAAATATTGTTAATGGAAACAAAAAAAATCTACACGTAAGCATTTAACCCCTTCACTGCCAGGTCAGTATGTCATACGGGCCTAACAGTGGGGGGGGGGGGGGGTTCTCACACAATCCGGTGGCTGCATGTTCCTGTCTGTCAGGTTGAAGCATTCAGGTGGCTGTTCTGCCGCCCAATTGCTTCCACACACCCCCTGTAACGACACCCCTGTCATGTATTCCTTGCTGATCTGCTGGCCTGGGCACCGGCAGGACGGGGACCGGCATGTCAGGGACCGGCACGACAGGTACCGGCGTATGGAGAGGAGGGAGGAGAGCAGAAACATGTTGCTTTTGACCCAGAACGTGACGCATATGATGTGACTTCTGGGTCACCCTGTCACTTTCCCCGTCTAGCACAGTTGGGAAGGAATTTGCATTACAATACACCCAGTGGAGCCCAGAAAAGGCATGCAAGGTCTTTTTTAATTTATTTTAATTTCAAAAAATAAAGTTATACCCAAACACATAACCCCCCCCCCCCCCCAAAAAAAAAAATTCAGGCCTCCTACATATACGCATGTATAAAAGTAAACGCACACATCGGGGTCACCTACGCTTGAAAGCGTTTATTGCAATACACATGTGTACATGTAATACAAACTGATGACCTATTTGGCATGTTGAGTGTCTATTTACTCAATGCAACATCGTCTTTTATATTTTACCAAAAACTTGGTAAATTTATTGCTTATTTGCCCTAAAAACATTTTAATGTGTTTTTTACTAAAATTTTGCGTTTCCTAGACATTTGCGGTAATGTTGTGTTACATAAAACCATCACTATTTTATTCTCTAAAGCCCCGTACACACAGCCGAGGTTCTCGGCAGAAACCAGCGAGAACCTCGCCGGGAGCCGCATTCTGCCGAGAACCTCGGCCGTGTGTACGCTCTCGGCGAGCCCCGCCCGTCGGGGAACCCGTCGAGCAAATAGAGAACAGGTTCTCTATTTGCTCGATGGCCCGTCGGGATGAATGGCTGGTTGCCATTCCCGACGGGCGGGTCGCCGATTCTGACGGCCGGCAGAGAACCTCGACGGGCGGAACGATGTGTTCTGCCCATCGAGGTTCTCTGCCGTGTGTACGGGGCCTGAGGTGTCTGCTTTCATAATATATATCTAATGTTTGGGGGTTTTGTGTAATCTTCAGGCCTAAAATTATTTTTGACATGTGCAAAAATGACGAAAAGGTTAAAATACTTGATATACAGTAACACCTAGGTGCATCACAACACATGGTCTATATGCATTGTATTATAAAGCAAGCTGCCTTCATTTCAGCGCACCACAACACTCCAATGTGACTGCACTGGCCATAAAAAGCGCAGTTCTATTTTGATGATGTGTTGAGGTTCATTAAGATCTCATTTATTGTGGATGAGCTGCCTTAACGCCACAAAAAAGTGTGCATAAACATGCGCATAGGTGTAAATGGCACCTTGTGTAGACTCTTTGCTTGAGTGGTCTAATTAGCTTTCTGATTTCTCTATATGCCAGGTTTTTACTACATGTCATTGCTCTTCCAGTCACGGCGCTCTACCTATCCCCCCTGGAAGCCGAGGTGTCTGAGACAAGGGCGACGACTCCACCGCCTCGGCGGATGAAAACAAAGAGCCCCAGGATCTAAATCCTGCAGACCTCAGGTACCAAGGTCAAACTGTTTCCATTACAGCTACAATAATATATCTATGAAGTGAGTTATTTGCAGTAATGGAGACTGTGAGCACAGCTGCTGGATGCCTCAGGAATCTTAATGAAGGGACGTCGCTTTCTGTAAGTTCCCTGATCCCCCCGTGGCGCTGCTGCTGAGATATCTTGCCTGGCTCGTTCACGGGTGAGCGGAACAAGATGCTTCCTGGACCGCGGCAGCTGAAAGCGCCGGTGGGCACGGAGAGATGAAAATGATTACAAAGCCCGGGTTGCTAAATAAAAAAAGAGGAGGTCGGTGTACAGGCTCTGCGATGGACGCTGACCGAGACCAAATTCGTGGAAAGATGTTTAGCCGGAAAGGAATACAAGGCTTAGCGAGCCAAAGAAAAAAAGATCTCTCCGCAAGATTGACCGCCAAACGTTGTCCATTAGGGATGAGCAGGCAATTTCACCCAACCTGATTGAGCTGTGAAATACAGTTCTTAGAACCTCTAGCATAGCACTGCTGGACCAGTTTGGGTGGAGGCTGGCAGTGGCATACAACTGGGACTGCATGTTGGCTACTTTTCTTTGCAGTGAGATTCCAGAATCAGTACTGCAGAACCTTGTTCTCCTTCACTTCTCCAGACCCATATTGGGCCCCCACCAAGGCTGGGCCAAGAGCTAGGCAGAGCTGGTGGCCACCTTGGGTGCTCAACGGGAGGAGGACACAGAAAGAGCAGGACCTTCAATTCATGTTGCTGAAGTTGTTCACATCTGATGGGGGGCATATTTTGGGCTGTTCATCTTTGGTGTTAATGGAGAAGCCCAGCCTTGTCCACCATTGCCCCTAAATCCTACTGAGTTCCCACACACTTACTTTAGCAGAATCTACTATTAGAACAGAGAACGGCCATCAGGGCCGTCTTTAAGGCAAGGCAAAAGGGGAAGCTGCCCTGGGCCCTGTCATTGTTGTGGGGCCCAAAGCAGCTGCCTCATACTTGCCAACTATCCCAGTTGAAATCACTTAGTCCCTTGAAGTTTTACTCCTTTGCTGTGTCCTGATATCTCAGTGTGAAGTGCTGCTACTAATGCTGCCCAGCTCTTCCCTATTGTTGTGTACAGATGACTCACCTGCAGACCCTGTGTTTACATGTAAATAACTATCATTCATATGTAAATAGTGTCAGCATTCATATGTAAATAGCTGAGGATGGCAGCATTCCACTGTAAATAGCTAAGGACGGCAGCATTTATATGTAAATAGCTGAGGCCAGCAGCATTCATATGTAAATAGCTGAGGCCGGCAGCATTCATATGTAAATAGCTGATGCCGGCAGAATTCATATGTAAATAGCTGAGGGCGGCAGAATTCATATGTAAATAGCTGAGGATGGCAGCATTCATATGTAAATAGCTGAGGCCGGCAGCATTCATATGTAAATATCTGAGGCCGGCAGCATTCATATGTAAATAGCTGAGGCCGGTAGCATTCATATGTAAATAGCTGAGGTCGGAAGCATTCATATGTAAATAGCTGAGGCCAGCAGCATTCATATGTTAATAGCTGAGGCCGGCAGCATTCATATGTAAATAGCTGAGGGTGGCAGAATTCATATGTAAATAGCTGAGGGTGGCAGCATTCATATGTAAATAGCTGAGGTCGGAAGCATTCATATGTAAATAGTTGAGGCCAGCAGCATTCATATGTTAATAGCTGAGGCCGGCAGCATTCATATGTTAATAGCTGAGGCCTGCAGCATTCATATGAAAATAAAGTCGGCATTCATATGTATATCATGCATTGAGGAGATGATGTGCTGTAACCTCTAGTAACCAATCAGTGAGCAGTATTACTGTACAGTAATCTCTAACAGTCAATCAACAAGAAGAAATTATGTGCTGTAACCTCTAGCAACTAATCAGTGAGCCGTAATGTGTGCTGTAACCTCTAGAAATCAATCAGTGAGCAGTATTACTGTACATTAATCTCTAACAACCAATCAACAAGAAGAAATCATGTGCTGTAACCTCTAGCAACCAATCAGTGAGCCGTAATGTGTGCTGTAACCTCTAGAAATCAATCAGTGAGCAGTATTACTGTACATTAATCTATAGCAACCAATCAACAAGAAGAAATCATGTGCTGTAACCTCTAGCAACTAATCAGTGAGCCGTAATGTGTGCTGTAACCTCTAGAAACCGATCAGTGAGCAGTATTACTCTACATTAATCTCTAGCAACCAATCAACAAGAAGAAATCATGTGCTGTAACCTCTAGCAACTAATCAGTGAGCCGTAATGTGTGCTGTAACCTCTAGCATCCAGTCAGTAAGTGGTAATGATATGCTGTAACCTCTGGCAACCAATCTCAATCAGTGTCTGATCTGATACAGTAAACTGATTTTAAGTCCAGCTGATATTTATTGTAGGTCTCAGAGCAGGTGGAGAGCAAAATTGCATGGGGGGCCCCAAGAAAATATTTGCCCAGGATCCAATCAACATTAAAGACGACCCTGACGACCATCATACCAACAATAACACAGGGAACAGCAAGGACTGGTATGGAATAATGATGCTCACCCTTGCATCTTCTGTGCTTGTCTATATGATTAATGCCACATGTAGTATTGGTAAAGCATCACTGCAATGTGCTCCCTTAAGCAGTTTCCCCAACCTGCTCTGTGTGGGGGACTGTCTGACAGCACTTCCAAGCACAGCAGTAAGAACACCAATCAGTGCTGCACCCTTGATCCTACTCAAGTGGGTATAGCTGGCTATAGTTTCCTGGTGTTACTATACTACACTAAATTGTCAAAAGTATTGGGACACATATGAACTTTAATGACATCCCAGTCTTAGTCTGTAGGGTTCAACATTTACCCTATAACAGCTTCAACTCTTCTGGGAAGGCTGCCCACAAGGTTTAGGAGTATGTCTATGGGAATGTTTGACCATTTTTTCAGAAGCTCATTTGCTCTCATTTTCCTGAAAGGTGTTCTATCGGGTTGAGGTCAGGACTCTGTGCAGGTCAGTCAAGTTCCTCCACCCCAAACTCACTCATCCAAGTCTTTATGGACCTCCAAAATCATTTGGTAGAGGGGGGGTTATAGTGTGGGGCTGTTTTTTAGGGGTTGGGACTGGCCCCTTAGTTCCAGTGAAAGGGACCTTTTAAGATGTCGGCATACCAAGACATTTTGGATAATTTCTTGGTCCCAACTTTGTGGGAACAGTTCGGGGATGGCCCCTTCCTATTCCAACATGATTGCGCACCACTGTACAAGGAAGGTCCATAAAATGGATGAATGAGTTTGGGGTGGGATAACTTGACTGGCTTGCACAGAGGCTTCACCTCAACCCGATAGAACACCTTTGGGATGATTTAGAGTGGAGACTGTGAGCCAGGCCTTCTTGTCCACATCAGTGCCTGACCTCACAAATGCACCTCTGGAAGAATGGTCAAACATTCCCATAGACACACTCCTAAACCTTGTGGACAGCCTTCCCAGAAGAGTTGAAGCTGCAAATGGTGGGTCAACTCAATTTTGATCCCTATGGACTAAGACTGGGATGCCATTAAATTTCATGTGCATGTAAAGGCAGGTGTCCCAATACTTTTGACAATATAGTGTATGTAGGGGTCAGAGGACAGCACCACAATTCACAGTGAGGACACAGCAATCCAACACTCCTGGAACTGTTGTATGCTGAAGAGGCTGTAGCAGTGGAACAGAGGGAAGCTAGCAGTCATAGACCATTGCAGAGGTAAGTATACCACTCAGTGGCGGCTGGTGCTCAAAACTTTTGGGGGGGCGCAAACAAAAAAAAAAGGAAAAAATTGCAGCCCCACTGTGACATCAAATGCAGTTACTATGCCATCAATTCACACCACTGTGCAATGCCATCAAACGCAACCACTGTGCCATCAATTGTCACCACTGTGCCATGCCATCAAACGCAGCCACTGTGTCATCAATTATCACCACCATGCCATGCCAAAAAATGCAGTCACTATGCTATCAATTCGCACCACTGTGCCATGCCATCAAACGCAGTCACTGTGCCATGCCATCAAACGCAGTCACTGTGCCATGCCATCAAACGGAGTCACTGTGCCATGCCATCAAACGCAGCCACTGTGCCATCAATTGTCGCCACTGTGCCAATTGTCACCACTGTGCCCTTTTTTTGTCGCCACCATGCCCATTGTTGTCACTGTGCCCTTTAATTGTTGCCACTGTGCCCATTGTCACCACTGTGCCCATTGATGCCACTGTTCCCTTTGTCGCCACTGTGCCCATTAATGCCACTGTGCCCTTTGTCGCCTCTGTGCCCATTGTCGCCGCTGTGCCCTGTAAAATGCACTTACCTTTCTCCTTCCACGTCCCTCGATGTCTTCTCCCGCCTTGGTGACGCTTTAGCCAATCAGGTTACCGATAACCAGAATCGGTGAACCTGATTGGCTGAGACGGCCGTCAGTCTTATCCAAGGAACGCACCCCCCGTACGTTCCAAGGATAGGCATCCGGGAGACGAGGGCTGTACTCGGAAAGACTATCAGAGCCGCTGGTAATTGCTGATCTCTTGCAGCAATTAGCAAAAATAATGCTCCCTGCTGGTTGAGGAGCTCAAGCTCTGACTCAGCAGGGAGAGTGATGGACCTCTGCAGAAAGACCACTGCTTCCAAACAGAAAGGGGCGGGGGGTCCTTCTCTTTAGAACACTGTCAGGGAACAGGCTTTTCTACTTGAACTGTGGCTACTTTATAAAGAAAATGAACTGTAAAGCCTCGTACACACGATCAAATTTCCATCGGACAAATCTGTGGAATTTTGTGTGAAGGGCATTGGCCGTGAACTTGTTTTGCATACAGACGGCAAAGCTTTGTCAGCCAACAAACACAAACGTAGTGACGTACTAGACGTACTACGTGTTTTTTCAGCTCTTTAGCGCCACCCTTTGGGCAACTTCTGCTAATGTTGTCTTATGGTTAGCATTGGTTCGGAGCATGCGTGTTTGCACTTTGGATTTTTTTCCAAAGGACTTTTGTACACACGATCGGATAATCCGACAGCACACATTTGTTGTCGGAAAATTTTAAAGCATGCTATTCAACATTTGTTGTCGGAAAATTGTACGATGGAGCATACAGACGGTCGGATTTTCCGACAAAACCCTGCCAGCACACATTTGTTGTCGGAAGATTGGACTGCGTGTACGGGCCTTAAAGAAGTTGTAAAGGAAAACATTTTTTTTCCTTAAAGCAATGTCTGCAAGGTAGACAGACAGAATAATGTAATTCTGTTAAAAAAAAAAAAAACGAGTAAATACCTATTAAATTCCTTCATCTATATCACCTCCGGCGTTCTAGTTTCTGTTCTCTCATTCACTTCCTGGTTTGCGGCGTTCTTTCATGTAAGAACTACATTTCCCAGTGTGCAATGCGGCCCAGTAATTCACACCTCCTTGAAGTCTCTAACACGTAGAGAGCGTCCTGCCACACAGATGTAGTTCCCAGGAGGGGGCGAGCACATCACTGACCGCTGCAGTAAAGCCTCCCTTCACGGTGGTCAGTAACAATCAGACAAGCAGGAAGTGAACATAACAGAGAAGAAATCAAGAAACTTCTGAGCAAAAATGAACGAATGAGGAAGTGAAGAGGATTGTCTGCAGGTAAAGGATGCTTATTATTCGGTTTGAATCCCAGAAACGGCACTACCTGCTTTTAGCTTAACCACTTCAAGTCGGCGCTATTGTCAAAAGACGTCTACAGCGCCGACCTGAGGTGCCAGGTGGATGTCTTTGGACGGCTTTTGTTTGCATTACCCGTGCGCGCCTCTGGGGGGCGCGCAACAGGTAAACACTGTGCCGTCGCATCGCTGGGACAGCAGGTACGTGGAGGTCTGTGTGTAAACACAGAGCTCTACGTGCTGTCAGGGAGAGAGGAGACCGATCTGTGTCCCTTGTACATAGGGACACAGCGTCGGTCACCTCCCCCAGTCACCCCCCTCCCCCCACAGTTAGAACACACCCAGGGAATACATTTAACCCCTTCCTCACACCCTAGTGTTAACCCCTTCCCTGCCAGTCACATTTATACAGTAATTAGTGCATTTTTTTTAGCACTGATCGCTGTATAAATGTGAATGGTCCCAAAATGGTGTCAAAAGTGTCCGATATGTCCGCTGCAATATCGCAGGCCTGACAAAAAAAAATCGCAGATCTCCGCCATTACTAGTAAAAAATAAATCATAAATCTATCCCCTATTTTGTAGGCGCTATAACTTGTGCGCAAACCATCAATAAACACTTATTGCGATTTTTTTTTTTAACAAAAATATGTAGAAGAATACGTATCAGCTTAAACTAAGGGAAAAATATTATTATTTTTTTTAAATTGAGATATTATTATAACAAAAAGTAAAAAATATTGTGTTTTTTTTTTCAAAATTTTCTGTCTTTTTCTGTTTATAGCGCAAAAAATAAAAATCGCAGAGATGATCAAATACCACCAAAAGAAAGCTCTATTTGTGGGGAAAAAATGAAAAAAATATAATTTGGGTACAGTGTTGTATGACCGCACAATTGTCATTCAAAATGCGTCAGTGCTGAAAGCTGAACATTGGTCTGGGCACGAAGGGGGTTTAAGTGCCCAGTAATGAAGTGATTAAATTGGAAATTGAAAGTTAAATTGGGCATTAAACTTGCCCATGTAGCTTTGCATTGGGTAGTATTCTACCCTCTGAAAGCCAAAGACGTGAATACTTGTATGCCAGTATGCTGTAAAAATCCCTTGCTATGGAAGCAGGTTATTGGTAAACTGTGTGCTTTGTATCCTTAATATCAAACCCTCCTTACATTAGACGTATTACTGCCAAGAGCACCTCTCTCCTATTATCAATCATGATTAATTGATGAGTCCGTGTAATTAAGTAGAAGTTCATTCAGCTGGCAGGACAGCCGAGGACTTGCAGTTTTTTCCTCGAACAGAAAACATAAGATATGTAAACCCAATGACTCAAATAAGGAGTACGCCTGAACACAACAAAATCAATATTAGCCTAGGTTCACACTGGGCTGCGGGGAATGAAGCCGTGCGAGTTCACTCCCGCCTGTCAGTCCCGATTTCGGCCACCATTACAGAGACGTCTGTTTCTGCACAGGGCTGAAATCGCAAAAAGTAGTACAGAAACGACTTTTTGAAATCGGAGCAAATGCCGCCGATTTGACATGCAATTCGACATTTCAAATCGCATGTCAAATTGCACCAGTGTGAACTAGGGCTTAAAGCCGTTTTTAGTATTCTTATATCTGCAGCTTTCATTAAAGCGGAGGTCCACCCAAAAAAAAAAAAAAGCCAAAAAGGCAAAAAAAAATAAGATTTTTTTTTTTTTTATACTTACCAAAAATGGCTGTTGCTAGGCAGATCGTCCTAATCTGCCACTTCCTCTTCCGCGGTGGTCTTCTCTCTTCTTCTCTTCCTCATGCTGCCTACTGGGAAATGGGGAGCCGTGTCTTCTGGGACCCTGTGTGTCCCAGGTAAGGTTGCCACCTCATCCCTTTAAAACAGAACACATATGAATTACACAGGTTCTGTGGCTGATTATGGTGGTAATTAAACTCACTCGGTGCCTAACAGGGCTGTCTTAATGAAAGGCACACCTGGGCACTGCCCAGGGGCCCCAGCTGCATGGGGGGCCCTGCCCTTTCCCCAAAGCAGCTGGTCCTTGAGCCCAGGCTGCCCCTCTACATCCCAGTTATCCCCCAGCACTCTGACCCCTCTACACCCTAGATATCCCCTACCTTCTACCTACTTGATTTCTGTTTACATGCACTGTCTCCATTGTAGGGGCCCCAGAGTATTACTTTGGCCAGGGGCCCATGATGCTATTAAGATGGCTCTGGTGCCTAATCTGCATTAGCCTGAGCCTCAGAATCTGTGTAATTCATATGTGTTCTGTTTTTAAGGGATGAGGTGGCAACCCTAGTCCCAGGAGACAGCCACCCATTCACATAGCGCATGTGCAGTAGGAAACGGGCAGTAAAGTCGCAAGACTTCACTGCCTGTTACCTTTAGTGAGGATGGCGGCGCCGGGACCCGGTCCGAGGGATGGATCGGCCACGGGCGGCCGACATCGCGGGCAACCTGAAAAGGAAAGTGTGCTTATTAAAAGCCAGCAGCTACAGTAACTGTAGCTGCTAACTTTAAATTAAATTATTTTTTTACCGCCGGACCTCCACTTTAAAGACTCATTTACATTTTTGTGTTGTGGTAACAAGCGCAATGTCATGTGTTGAATTAGGGCAGTCCATGGAAATGAATGGGGTGCCAACACAGCGTAACAAACCAAAAATTGAACTTTATTGGCATCCCAGTACACACGATCGGATTTTCCGACGAGAATTGTGTGATGACAGGCTGTTGTTGAAAAATCCGACTGTTTGTATGCTCTATTGGACAATGGTATTTTCTGTCAACAAATGTTGGATAACATGCTTTAAAAATTTTCGACAACAAATTTGTGTTGTCGGATTATCCGATTGTGTGTACACAAGTCCTACACAAGTCGGAGAAAAATCCAAAGTACAAACATGCATGCTCAGAAGCAATGCTCACCATTACACAACATTAGCAGAAGTTGCCCAAAGGGTGGTGCTAAAGAGCTGAAAAAACATGTAGTTTCGTGTTTGTTGACTGAAAATTCTTTGCTGTTTGTATGTAACACAAGTTCACGGACAACGCCCTTCAGACAAAAGTCCTATGCTTTGTCCACGGAAAATCTGATCGTGTGTATGGGAATTTAGTCCGTAGGGTTCAATATTGAGTTGGCCCACCCTTTGCACCTATACCAGCTTTAACTCATCTGAGAAGGCTGTCCACAAGGTTTAGGAGTGTGTCTATGGGAATGTTTGACCATTCTTCCAGAAGCGCATTTGTGTTGTCAGACACTGATGTTGGACGAGAAGGCCTGGCTCGCAATCTCCTCTTTAATTCATCAAAAAGGTGTTCTATCGGGTTCCAGTAAAGTTCCACCACCCTAAACTCACTCATCAATGTATTTATGCACTTGACTGGCCTGCACAGTCCTAACCTCAAACAGATAGAACACATTTGGGACGAATTTGAGCAGAGACTGCAAGTCAGGCCTTCTCGTCCAACATCAGTGCCTGACCTCACAAATGCGCTTCTGGAAGAATGGTCAAACATTCCCATAGACACACTCCTAAACCTTGTGGACAGCCTTCCCAGAAGAGTTGAAGCTGTTATAGCTTCAAAGGGTGGGGCAACTCAATATTGATCCCTACAGACTAAAGCCGATCGGATTTTCCGATGGGAATTGTGTGATGACAGGCTGACCATTTGTACGCTCCATCGGACAATTATCGGATTTTCTGCGGACAAATGTTGAATAGCATGCTTTCACATTTTCTATGGCCAATTATCTGTTCTCGGATTTTCCAAGCGTGTGTACACAACTGCAAAAAGTCCAACATCTTTGTCCGTGAAAAATCCGATCGTGTGTACGAGGCTTAAGATTGGGATGCCAGTAAAGTTCAATCCGTTGTTGTCATCATCACGAAAGCCATCTTAAGAAATGCCATGCAGCCTAGGGTGACCGCATTTTCAAACTACCATTCAGGGACACCTTCCCTTTCCAAAAATCAGCTTGTGATTGGACACAAGAGGTGGGATTTATGATTTCTCCAATCACAAGCAGGGGGAGGGGACTGTGCTCCTCCAGGCATTCCTGGCCAGGACAAGTACTGTCAGTAAGGGTCCTTTCACACGTGCGGACCGTTCTTCCATTTTTTTGCAATGCTTTCCAATGGGATAGTGGACGTTAGCGGATGATCCGCTAACGTCCGTTAACCACTTAAGACCCGGACCAATACGCTGGTAAATGACCCAAGGTGTTTTTGCGATTCGGCACTGCGTCGCTTTAACAGACAATTGCGCGGTCGTGCGACGTGGCTCCCAAACAAAATTTGCGTCCTTTTCTTCCCACAAATAGAGCTTTCTTTTGGTGGTATTTGATCACCTCTGCGATTTTTATTTTTTGCGCTATATACAAAAATAGAGCGACATTTTTGAAAAAAAAACACTATTTTTTACTTTTTGTTAAAAAAAATCAAATAAACTAAATTTTAGTCAAACATTTAGGCCAAAATTTATTTAGCCACGTGTCTTTAGTAAAAAAAAAATCGCAATAAAAAAAAATAGCTACCTAGCGGGAACAGCGACACCAATACAGCGATCAGAAAAATGATCGCTTAGTGACGCTGGCAATAGGGAGTGGAAGGGTTAACTAGGGCGGTGATCAGGGGGTTAAAACTTTATTAGGGGGGGTGGGGGGGCTATCCTGAACCTAACACTAACTGTTTTTTACACTGCCTGTCACACTGACACTAAATGCAGTGATTAGATCACTGCATTCAGTGACACTGTGACAGGGGGGTGGGGGGGGCGATCACAAGGGGTTAATATGCCTATGTGAGTGGTTGTCAGTGTTGTGTTGGTGCACACTTACTTGTGATGTCTTCTCTCATCAGCAGCGCTGGGAAACAGCGCTGCGATGAGAGATTACATCATTTCCTCCTTCCTGTGTAAACACAGGAGGAGGAACTGACAGGATGGGAGCGCGCTCCCATTGGCTGGGAGCGATCGCGGGGGGGCGGGTATTCGCCGACATCCGCCCGCTGATCCCGGATCGCTCCCGGAGCCAGGAGGACCCCCGCACGCCGCGGAGGGGGTCCCGATGGGACCCCCGAACCGCACTTAGGCGGGGACGTAAATTTACGCCCTTGTGCCTGTACGTGCCATTCTGTGGCCGTATATGTGCGTGCGGGGGTCCTTAAGTGGTTAACATCCGTCTCCGTTAAGCTTTGACCGGAAAAAATCCTATTTTTCTTCCTTCAAAAAAATGGAACATACGAAAAACGGATGTTAGCGGACGATCCGTTAACATCCGATCCGCTAACATCTGTTTTTCATCAAAAACGTGATTAAATAAAGATCTAACAAAAAAAAAAAAAACAGATGAAAAACGGATGAAAAATGGATGAAAAACGGATGAAAAATGGATGAAAAATGGATCAACTGACGATAAAAAACTGATCTAAAAAACGGTCCGCATGTGTGAAAGAGCCCAAAGTAAAGCGGTTATGTGGCGGGCTTTTTTGGGGGCATCAGATTGGCCCGGGAGGGGGTGGCTGTATCAGTTTCATTCCGGGACACTGTATTGTCCTGGAATGAATGTGCCCGGGACAGACCTGCAAAATGCCGGACTGTCCCGGGCAATCCGGGACACGTGGTCACCCTAATGCAGCCATCAATGAATGAAATGTTTGTCAGCATGAAGTTGCTGAAAAGAGGCCGTGTGAGATCAACCACACCGAGATGCAACACATGGTAAAAAAAAAAGTTGAAAGCAGTACTTTCTTTTTAAAAACAGCAATTGTTTAATATACACAGTGCTTTAGCAAGCTAAATATAATTTAGTAGGGATATACATCTACTGCTGCACCACAGAACATACAATAAATTGAAGAAGCTTCCATGGACCTGCACAAAGCATATCTCATTTTGCAGTATTCCATTCTGCATGGTTGTTGGTCAGCAGAATCACATGATGGCTTCTTCTACGTCTCAGAGACTCCAGTGGAGAGATATCGCCAGCGGAATTCCTATTGTCACCCCACTGCGGCGAGCATTACAAAGACAAATGACCGCAATCCGCTTCCCCGATGCATCCTCCATAACATACAATAAGCCAATAATTGTGGTTAGCTGCAAGTGACAGCGTCATTGTGGCCTTGTGGGAAGGTCAGAGACTCAAACAACAACAGACAGTAGTACGTCTGGGGGACATGAAAGGCCAGCACAGGGTTTAACCTCCAACCTACTCCAGAATAAAAAACATATCTCTTTGGAAGGCCTGATTCACACCTAGGCATTTTTAGTGCTGTTTGCATTTTACAGATTTGCACTACAGAACGTGTGCCATAGGAAACCATGTTAAGGCCTGGTTCACACCTACGCATTTTTTGTGCTTTTTGTATTTTGCAGATTTGAACTACAGTCCATTTAACATGGTTTCCTATAGTGCAAATCTGCAAAATGCAAAAAGCACTAAAAATGCATAGGAGTGAATCAGGCCTAAAACCTGGGAACTGGGGAACTAAAAAAATCATTAGGGGGTCACTAACACTTACTGTAACGCACATTAAGTGTGTTATCACAATGAATGGAAATGCACCTGTCCCTAACTGGACTTTTGCTGAATGGAATTTGCTTCTCTGGAAGATATGAACAGCATGCATTAGTTATTGCTGGACTCTGTTATGTACAGTGTGCTTCTTGAACTGTGTTCCTGGATCTTCAGTAAAGATGTTAACTGTTAAAGGATGGTCTAACGTCATTCCAAAGGGGTGCATGAAGGTTCCTGGAGTATCCAAAGAACATGGGTCAGTAAAGCACATATGGGATTATGAAGTAAAGCCACTACTACAAGGCAAGACAAACAGAAAGAGTAATGTGGTTGCTATGGGTAACCAAGGACTAGTGCAAGGTAGGGTGACCACATTTCCAAACTACCATTCAGGTACACCCCCCCCCCCTTCCCAAAAATCAGCTTCTGCTGTAACGAATCACAGCACAGTGATTGGACACAAGAGGTGGGATTTATGATTTCTCCAATCACAAGCAGGGGGCAGGGACTGTGCTCCACCAGGCATTCCCGGCCAGGATAAGTACTATCAGTGAGTAAAGCGGTGATGTGGC
The DNA here is from genome assembly GCA_029574335.1 of Rana kukunoris. Classification (NCBI taxonomy): domain Eukaryota; kingdom Metazoa; phylum Chordata; class Amphibia; order Anura; family Ranidae; genus Rana; species Rana kukunoris. The sequence goes on from CM056051.1 coordinate 437,279,163, forward strand.
GGACTTTTTTGGGGACATTAGTTTGGCTTGGGGGGGGGGGGTGGCTGTGTGAGTTTCATTTCCGGGACAGACCTGCAAAATGCAGGACTGTCCCGGGACACGTGGTCACCCTAGTGCAAGGTACATTGTAGATGGTAATACCTGGCATTGGTGAAGGGTCCTCTGGTAGCAAAGGGGTTGGTGGTCTGGCTCCCTCCCCATCGGTCTGTGCCCCGTAGCAACAGGGACCAAACCTGCATTACGGAGACCCATAGCCTGGCCTCATGGTACGGGGGGTGGCTGTGTCAGTTTAATTTCCGGGACAGACCTGCAAAATGCAGGACTGTCCCGGGCAATCCGGGACACGTGGTCACCCTAGTGCAAGGTACATTGTAGCTGGTAATACCTGGCATGGTGAAGGGTCCTCTGGTAGCAAAGGGGTTGGTGGTCTGGCTCCCTCCCCATCGGTCTGTGCCCCGTAGCAACAGGGACCAAACCTGCGTTACGGAGACCCATAGCCTGGCCTCATGGTACGGGAGTGAAAGCAATAACATGTTGGCGCATGGGGACCCCAATCTCTCACTAGGGACAAGGTGGCAGAGGTACACTGGACTGGTAGAGAGGGCACGGGGTCAGCGGTGTCCTTCCTAATTGCAACATACATCAAGCTAAGATGTGTAGCGACATAAGACAACATGTTTCAGAGGAACTCTTTACTTGTATTACTGTATACAGTCACATGCCCATTTCTGGGTTGGGGAATCGCCATAATGTTTAATTCTTACATGAGCCATCTGGTCCCAGGCATTGATGATCAATTACATACGCGAAAGGTACTCCCATGTATAGGGCAAGTGGCCCCACTAACACCCTCTTCACAAACTGAGTGGGCACGGATTTGTCATCCGACTGCGCTGCTCTAATCAGCAGACAGATCCTCTTCTGATTAACATGAAGTTTACCTCGTGTGAAAGGGGCCTTAAGCCTAGTACACATGATGAGACTATTTTTTATTTTGCATGCTAGTTTAATATCGAAAACAAATAGGTTACTAAACGTACAAAAATTTGCGTAAGACAGAATACAACTTTGCAAGTGAAGTAATGTAAGGTATTGCTATGTATACTTTTGTTTCTGTGCATGTGTGGTCTTGGTTACACAATTTTGTTTGTACAAATACTATACTAATTTCACAAAAATCGTTCTTTCTGTTATCCTTTAAGACAACATGTTGTGCTTGTCCCCTTGGATATTTTTGCATGAACTGCAGTGATTGGCTTTCGAAAGCTGTGTATCGGACTATTGGACGATCGCTCTGAATAGGTGTTTTCTCCATCCCTTCTCTGCCAAGTGGGTATTCCATTTTTTTGCTTTTATCCAGAGAAGACCTTATTTAAGCAAGCAAGATGCTTTTCTTCCCTCCTGAAAGCATAAAGATATTAATCCTATTACGTTTCCAGGAAGAGTTGGACACACACACATTGTGTGGCTCCTAAATTACATTGATTAAATGAAACCTGGTTAAATGTAATGTTGTGCCAGCTGTGCTACTGTAACGTTATCAGACAATGTTCATCTGGTGCCAGCCTTCCCTTTGTTCAATTACATCATCGCATAACTTGTGCTAGAGTTATGTATCCTGGGGCTGGTTGGGTTTGGTGGAACTATAAGTCTCAGCATGCATTGCAATGGAATGGGAGTTAAGCTGCCACAAGCACTGCAACCAGAGGAGAATTAAAGTGAACCCTGCTGAATATAATCGCACACACATGCACATCAGGCTGTCCTGACCAAACCTAACGTGCTAAAAACCCTTCGAGGCATGGACACTACTAAGGAATGCTGTGATATCTAGCACCAAGCCATCTGTAGCAGATCCTTAATGTCCTGTAGGTTACAAGGCGCAGCCTCCAAATATTAGACTTGTTTTTCTAGCACATCCAACAGATGCTCAAATGGATTGAGATCTGGAGAATTTAGAGGCCAAGTCAACACATTAGACTCATTGATTCTTCATTTTTTAAGTGTGACAGGGCACATTATCCTACTGAAAGAGGCCACTGCCATCAGAGAATACCATTTCCATGAAGGGGCGTACTTGGTCAGCAACAATGTTTAGGTAGGTGATACGTGTCAAGTAACATCCACATGAATAGCAGACCCCAAGGTTCCTTAGCAGAACATTGCCCAAAGGCTCACACTTCTGAATGAAATGGTACCAAATGTTGTCATAATTCATGAAACTCGATTAGTTTACTCATTTTCTAACAAATTTTCGGATCGCTCGAAAAACATTATCGACCCATTGAAATTCTGTGTAAAGAAGAGCTGGTTGTTAAAGAGCGGTCCAGGAAGCCGGCCATTGCGTCCTTAACCACTGATGACTCAGTTGAAAGAAATTATCAAAAACCCATGTACTGTCTTTATTCACTCTTTTGGCGAGGAGTACTACATATCCCAAACTCATTCACATGGGGAGGGGGCCAGGGTCTGGGGGCCCCCTTATTAAAGGAGGCTTCTAGGTTCCAATAAGCTCCCCACCCGCAGACCCCCACAACCATAGCCCAGGGTGGTGAGTAAGAGTCCATTATCCCCAACATGGGAACAAGATGCTTTAGGGTGCCCCCCTGCAGAAAGCACAGACTCCATGTTAAGGGGCATGTGGCCTGGTATGGTTCGGGGGAGGGCGGTCCTTGCTCGCCCCCCCCTTTCTTGACCTCTCGGGCTGCATGCTTGGTTAACGACCTGTTATGGATTTTGGGAGGCCATCGTTATTTTTGTTCGTACTTTTCTATTGTTATTCTTTTGTTAATTTTTCTGCTCTCAGTAGGGAAGCTCCCCACCCGCAGACTATAGCCCAGGGTGGTGAGTAAGAGGTCATTATCACTAACATGGGAACAAGATGCTTTGGGGTGCCCCCCTGCAGAAAGCACACACCACATGTTAAGGGGCATGTGGCCTGGTATGGTTCGGGGGAGGGCAATCCTTGCTCGCCCCCCTTTCTTGACCTTTCGGGCTGCATGCTTGGTTAACGACCTGGTATGGATTTTGGGAGACCACCGCTATTTTTGTTTGTACTTTTCTATTGTTATTCTTTTGTTAATTTTTCTGCTCTCAGTAGGGAAGTGAGAGAAGATGAGTCATTGGTTGTTAAGGATGTGGCGGCTGGCTTCACAGCCCACTCCTTAACAACCAACTATTCTTCCCACAGAATTCAAATCAGTCGATAGTTTTTTGAGCAATCCGAATTCGAATCATTCCAAAAATGTGGAATTTGTTCGAAATTTAATAAACAAAGCAAAGCTAAACACATTCCGAAATGCAACAAAACTAAATTAGTAACATAGCTAATCAATCCAAAACGAAACACATTTTTACGTTCTGCACATGTCTAGCTGGCCATACATGGATTGACATTTTTCAGGTTCAGTAGGGACCGACCAAATTTTAATCCATATATGGGCAGGCTGGTTGTACAGAAGTTGATCTACTAGCCTGCTGGAAAAAAAAATGCACACAGTCAGCGTCACCAGCTATAGCGGCAGCACTGATCATTGTATACTGATGGCGGGGAAGTCTCTCCGCTGTCAGAACACAATTTTTTCATTGGTTGTAGGTGCTATAAATATCCATGGTGTTGCGTGGTTACTGTTGTATGGCGGTTCATACATGAGCCAAATTATAATTACATATATTAATGCAGCACTACCCTCTTATTACTAATCATTAACCCACTGACTACAAATTAGAGGGTTAATTATTAGTAATAAGGCGTTAGCGCTGCACTTATACCTATATAATTGTGCTTTTAATGATATTGTTAGTTTGGTGCCGCCAGCTAAGGTATTGAGTGAACAGTATAGAAACGCAGAAGGTTCCACCGCTAGATCATAACGAGGGGGGTGGGCACAGACACAACGTTTGCCAGGGTGCCAGACCCCGCATGGCTTATTAGCCACTCTGATGTTTTATAAAAGAGGAGCAAAGCTGCTGTTTTGTTGTATTTTTGTGAGTTTTTTAACAATTTAATTTTTTTGGTTTTATGTCCAGACTTTGACTTCCGCTCTATTAGTGCTTTCCAAGGAGGTCAATCATCTGTAAAGATTATCTATAAACGTCGGTGGATTTATGAAGGTATTGATCAGTTTTGTAGACGTATTGATCAGTTTCAGTTTGCCTGCTAACCACATTCATAAAATGACACTGTGTGTGACATCCACACGCCTTCAACGTGATATAATGGCTCATTAGGCTGCGCCTTATGGCTGGTTCATTACTGCTAAGATAAGCATATATGGATGTCCCGTTCAGCCGCACATTAGGAGTTTACCTTCGCAGGCGGCTTCACTTGAGACGTTGGCTATAAAAAAAAAATGGTATTGTCTGGAGATTATTCAAGTCCATTGAGCCAGATTAACCATTTCAGCCCCGGAAGGATTTACCCCCTTCCTGACCAGAGCACTTTTTGCGATATGACAATGCGTCAAATTAACTGGCAATTGCGCTGTCGTGCGCTGTTGCACCCTAACAAAATTGACGTCCTTTTTTTCCCCAGAAATAGAGCTTTCTTTTGGTGGTATTTGATCACCTCAGTTTTTTTGTTTTTTTGCGCTATAAACAAAAAAAAGAGTGACAATTTTGAAAAAAAAGGCTGATACATATTCTTCTACATATTTTTGGTAAAAAAAATGCAATAAGCAAATTTTGATTGGTTTGCGCAAAAGTTATAGGGCCAGATTCAGAGAGCCATTACGCCTGTCTAACTGGTGTTAGACTGGAGTAATTTCAAATTACGCGCGTTTTTTAGCTAGTCGAAAACCTCAAACCATGAATAGACGGCTGCGGGCTTCAATTCGACTGGATTACGTGTTTGTACGCCTTCGGATCTACGCTGCAATAAAATTGCGGCCACTGGGTGGACTTCCCGTCGTTTTCCGCGTCGGGGTATGCTAATGAGCTTTTGCCGGCGATCCCCGAAATTACGATCTTCAATCGCAATCTCTTACGGCATCTTTAGTCATCTTTTCGCTGCATAAAACTATACCAGCTTTTTGCTGCTCTAATATTAGACAGCCCATGTTAAGTATGGCCGTCGTTCCCGCGTCTAATTTCTACGTTTTCCGACGTCTTTTATTATTTTTAACGTAAGTTGTCTGGGAATAGGAATGTTCGTAAATGACGCTACTCAAACAACGAATGGCGTAACAACGTGATTTCGCGCAATGCACGGCGGGAAATTTCTAAACGGAGCATGCGCAATTCGATCGCCGCGGGGATGCGCTTAATTTAAATGCTTCACGCCCCCTAATCGCGTATTTCGATTACGCGGCGAGAAATAGACTACGCCGCCGTAGCGTACGGGCAAAAATCTACCAGGATTCGGTGTAGAGCCTGGTAAAATACGGCAGCGTAGAGTATTTCGATTACGCAGCGCAATATTAAGTGTATGTGAATCTGGCCCATAGTGTCTACAAAATAGGGAATAGATTCATGGCTTTTTTTTTTTTTTTCACTAGTAACGGCAGCGATCTGCGATTTTTATTGAGACTGAGACATTATGGCAGATAATTTTGACACTATTTTGGGACCATTGTCATTTATACAGCGATTAGTGCTATAAAAATGCACTGATTACAGTGTAAATAGCACTGGCAGGGAAGGGGTTAAACACTTGTTGGCGATCAAGGGGTTAAGTGTGTCCTAGGAAGTGATTTTAACTGTGGGGGGTGGGCTACCAATGACATGACAGCGATCACTGCTCCAGATGAGGAGCAGTAGGTCAGTGTCATGTCATTAGGCAGACCAGGGTTAAATGTCTTATTTACATAGACATCTCCCCGTTTTGCCTCTCCGTGTCACGATCGTAGCCTGCTGGTGAACATCAAGTTCACTGCTCCCGCGGGCACACTCACTGAGTATGCGGCGGGAAAGCGCACGCCCACTAGCAGGCAAATTAAAGGGGATGTACAGGTGCACCCTTTTGCCCACCTCTGCCATTGTGTATATTGATGTGCAGTGGTCAGCAAGTGGTTAAAGCATTTTCTTTATCTGATTATAGTATTTTCAATGTGAATTGTATGGGTCCTAGAATACATCCACTATTTCATTTTCATGTATTTACTATGGGGGAGTTTATCAAAACTATAGCAGACAGAATTTGAAGATTCTGTGCATGGCAGCCAATCAGCTTCTATCTTCAACTTGTTCAGTTATGCTTTGAGAATGAAAGATAGAAGCCGATTGGTTGTCATCCACAGCTTCTCCAGTTTTGACTAATTCCCCTCCTTTTATGTGATTGCTACACAAGCCACTTACCCCATATAACATAAATATCAGGCCTTTTTTTCCTCAGAGAATAGGTGCGGCATAGGCGTGTGCACAGGGTCCGCCAGGTGTACCTGAGCACACCCTAATCACCCTCTGGGGCACAGATTCCCCCTGTTTAAACCTCTGATATTTGACCAAAGCCCCCTAACGGGGCTCCAAAAAAATGTGTAAAAAAATTAATAAAAAAAATGTAATTCTAAAAGATATTAAAAATAAAATAAAATAATACAAATAAAAACGACTGAAACCAATCTCTGCCCTACTGACACCGTCCACTGCTCTACTGACACCGTCAATGTATATGCACACACACACATACAGCATGTGTTTGAGGTTTGAGATGCACATCCTAATCCAATAGGCTGTGCACACCTATGAGGTGCAGGAACTCCTCCCTTCCTCCCTTCCTCTCTGCCCCCTACCCGCCTCTGAGCACTGTTCCTTGGTTCCCCCCTTTCCCACCTCCCTGAATTGCCCCTTTTAGAGTATACAGAACCAAGCATCATCTTGCATACCTCCCAACTTTTTGAGATGTGAATGAGGGACACCTACTGACAAAGTTATGTAGGCATAGGACACGCCTCCTGCCACACCCCCTTAAAGGAGAATTAACCAAAAAAAGTTTAATCAAATCCACAAGGTTTTTTTTTAACCACTACTTTTCCTTTTTATTGGCTTTTAAAATGTACAAATGCAGCAATTTAGAAATTGGAGGAAAGCTTTAGCACTGGGAAACACTTTTTGCCAGATAAAAAGTGAATTGTATATACAACTATACAGATCAGAACAAAATGAGGGACAAATGAGGGGAAAGAGGGACAGGGGACATTGCTCCAAATCAGGGACAGTCCCTCGAAATAAGGGACAGTTGGGAGCTATCGATCTTGTGCTAAGTAATTGTATGGAATTTGACCGCACCCCAGCAACAATAGACCCCTCCCGAGCAACAATACACCCCCCACACAACAATGGAACCCCTCAGTAACAATGGCCTCCCCCCGCAACAAAATACCACCCTATCAACCTATCAATAGACCCCCAGCAACAACAGATCTCTCAGTCAGCAACAATTGACCCCCCAGCAACATAAGACCCCCACAAGCAACAATGGACCCCCATACAAAAAATCGCCCCCAAGAAACAACCCCAGCACTCATTGTCATAAAATACATTCAGTGCTGGAAGTGCCGGAACTATGTTCCCCTGCGTTCAGTTTTGCAGAAACATGCGAGAGTCCATTTAACATGATTTCCTATGGATGTAGTTCACATCTATGCATTTTCTGTTTTTTGGTTCCATAGACTTCAATGGATGAAAAGCATGTATTGAAAAACGCAAAATGCACCTGAAATATGCAAACTGCAACCTGCATGGGTGTGAACCAGGCCTTAAAGCGGAGTTCCACCCAAAAATGGAACTTCCGCTTATCCCACTCCCCTCCCCCTTACATGCCGCATTTGGCATGTAATTTTTTTTGGGGGGGGGGGGAGTGGGGGCTTCAGGAGGAGTGGGACTTCCTGTCCCACTTCCTGCTTCCGCCGAGGGGCTGGTTAGGCGATTAAGCTTAATTGCCTACAGCAGCCCCTCCCTGACAGGTCCCATGCGATCGCCTGTCCAATCAGCGGCGGGCAGCGCCGCTCGCGCATGAGCAGTGCCGCTCGCGCATGCGCAGTGGGTGCCCGGCCGTGAAGCCGAAGGCTGTCACAGTCGGGTGTCCACACTTACGATGAGGACGCCGGCCGGGGAGGGGGGGGGGGAGCGGACCCCCTGGCCGGCGCACCGCTGGATCGTGGAGCAGGTGAGTGTGTGTTTATTAAAAGCCAGCAGCTACACTTTTTGTAGCTGCTGACTTTTAATAAACACAACATTTGGCTGGAACTCCCCTTTAATGGTACCAGAAGGGACAAAATAGCAGAAGTTCATCTAGGGCTTAGGCTGGATTCACACCTATGCAGTTTTGGTGCGTTTTGCATTTTGCAGATTTGCACTACAGTCCATGTATTATGGTTTCCTATGGAAAATGTTCAGTAGTGCAAAATGCAAATAGCACAAAAAATGCCTAGGTGTGAATCAGGCCTAAAAGTTGTATACAGAAGGACCCAGAATTATCAGTTCCTGCTCATGTGATTGGCTCATTACATGTTCCCAGAAATAAGCACAGAACCTGAGGTTCAATACTTGGCATGCCCTGCTGCTTAGGTTTACTGCAGATTTATGCTAAGTGCGTATTACCAAGGAGGACGCAATGCGTCGCCTATTACTGGGCTGGGTTTTATCTAATGATTATAGAACGCAGACCTTCCTGCTTAACATATAGCAGTGGAATTTACTAAGCCAGCATGTCTCAGTATCTACAGAACAGCAGCAGGTAAGAATATACAAAATGTTTCTTTGTTTTATATGACAGTTTCTTCCACTGGCTGATTTCTCTAGCAAAGAAAAATAAAATGGTCCATGCACCAAAAACACATGATATTGAAATAACGCTTCCAGGTGCAGGAAACACTCATGCCTATTAGGTAAATGATCTAATCAATGGAAATGACTCATGCTCCCTTATCTAATGAGGGGAAACTAGAAGTGAAGAAAGATTGCTTATTATACAATGGCAATGGCCAAACAAATTCACTTCCACTAATTGATTTTTCTAATGACACAGAAAGACAGTCCCACGTTTCTGAGGACTGCAATTGTATTGCTATGTGCGCTCAGTCACAGGACACTCAAAGAAATCACTATTTATGGCCTCTTGCCTATGGGCAGCACCTATAAACTGCAGAATTTTAGGCGGATCTTCACTGTATCTGAGCACCACAAGCCAAAAACAAAAACACTATTTAATTCATTTTTATTATTAATATTAAACTCCCCTATCTATCCATGTCTCCATGCTTTATTATGTTGAGAAATAACTTTTTAAAACACCCCCCTAGCATTTCTGGCCGTCTCAATCTTGAGTAAGGGCAGGTGATTCATGTAGCATTTACTTCCGGTAATCCATCTGCCCTTAGCTCAAGCATGCATACAAGAAGGGCGTGCTTGGCTGAGAAAACCCCTCCTCTTCTCCTCTCTCTCCTGCCCTCCTGAAAATTCCTGGTATCCAGGGGCGGACTGACGATTGAGGAACTCGGGCACTAGACATGTGCATTCGTTTTCGTTAGAATGCATTTTCGTGCAAAAATCTGTTTTTTTCGTTATCATTTTAACAAACGATAACGAAAGTGCAAGAAACGAAAACCGAAAGATCCGACATAAAAAATGCTGTATTTTCGTTATCGTTGCGGTAAAAAATTGATATAGAGAGATTCGACATTATAGAGAAAAGATTCGACATTATAGAGAAAAGATTCGGCACTATAAAAATAATAGATTTGACATTACAGAGAATAGATTTTGATTCATGAGAAAATAGATTCGACATTATAGAGAATAGATTCGACATTTTTACTAGTCATACAACATTAGAATTCTTGTAGGCGGAATATTCGAACGGAAATGTATGATTCGAAGTAAAGATTCGACGTTCCGTCGAATATTCTTTTGACCATTCGACAGAAGCCAAGTATTATTGGATCTTCGGACAAAAGCTATTCCCCAACGAAAAACAAACATAATTAAAAAAAAAAAATATATGATATTTATTATAGCAAAAAGTAAAAAATATTATGTTTTTTTCAAAATTGGTGGTCTTTTTTTGTAATATAAAAACCGCAGAGGTGATCAAATACCACCAAAAGAAAGCTCTATTTGTGGGGGAAAAAAGGACGTAAATTTTGTTTGGGAGCCACGTCGCACGACCGCACAATTGTCATTCAAAGAGTGACAGCGCTGAAAGCTGAAATTTCGCCTGTGCAGGAAGGGGGTATATGTGCCCAGTAAGCAAGTGGTTAAGCCAGGGCTCAAGTCCTGCGGGAACGCGTGGGAACGGAGTTCCTGCACTTTTTTCACAGCAGGAACTCAGTTCCCTTTGCAGGACTAGAGCAACCGAGCCGCCTGAGCCAATTCTTCACTAAGCGGCGATGCCCAGCTCGAGTCACTGTCAGGGGCAGGCGAACCTTCGTAATCCTTTATGTTACTGGCCGCTCCGAGTTATCACGGGATTTAGAAAGAACTTGCTTCTTTCTAAATCCCATGATAACTCGTGGTAGACCTCCGCAATGTCTCCTGGGAACAATGACAAAAGCTCCCAGGAGACAATGCGGCATCGAGGAAGTGACGGAATACCCGCACACTACCCGATGAATCCATATACAGGAAGCGGCCAGTAACATAAAGGATTACTAAGGTACAGTGGATCGAAAAATAAAAACATGCGGTTTAGTAATTATGCATATGAGCGTATCATTTTTTATTTTTGGTGGGGGAGTGGATCTTGGATGGGAGTTCCCACACTTTTTCCCCAGGACTTGACCCCTGGTTTAAGCCAACTATAGATGGATCAAAATGTGGCCAGTTCAGCAGAGCCGGATGAATTTCGATCCATCTATGGGCAAGCTGGTTGTACTAAAGTCAATCTATTGTCCCTGTCCAGATTTTTTTTAAATGATCACTGCCGTTGGCTATAGTCGGCAGCAGTGATCATTGTATTCTGACGGCATCTCCCGCTGTCAATACAATAGCGCAGCAGGAGGGATTCCCCCATCTACACTGATTGTGTTAATGAGGGAAACAAACATTTTTTTTTTCCGTCAACCCATGGTTGAAGGAAATAAAATGTCAAAATGTATGTTCAGCCTTGCGCTCTGGGTTTTAGGTGGGCCCTATTGGAGCAAAGGATATGTAAAATTGCTTTTTTATGGTACCCTGATAAAAAAATTATAATTTAACCCTTGAAGTGCAGGGGGAGCTCAACTGCACGTTTTTTAAGTCCCCCCAAAAATTCATCATTAAGGGGTGTTTATGTTGAATACCCAGTCCTGCAATTATAAAATAAATAAATAAATAAATACATTTTTTTTGCACATGAATGGAGGAGTAAAGTGAGCAAGCCATAAAGCTGGGCTTTTTTTTTCTTTAATAGACCCGTGGTCCCCTCTGCTTGTTGACACAAACATATTTCGGAAGGCACTGAACTCCATTAGAGGACAATGACACCCCTCACCCTGGAAAGCCCCTTGAACACATTCCCGGCTCCTCATCAGATTACAATGTCCCATTTCTTGCCTATATAAACATTTGGCTGCCAAGCTTATTTAAGCGATCCAGAGGTGAGTGGCACTGACACAGTACATCGTCTGGCATCCTGTGTCATTTCTGCCCTTAATCTTATTTATTTCAAGTTATTTTATCAGCCCAGACTCCAGTCCATGGCCTGACCACGCCGGTCATTAGCTGGAAAATACAATAACCCCGTCCATGACCGAGGTCCTTCCTGCTTGGGAAATCTCTCATTCCAATCCCTCCAATGGAATGAAGGTTATTTACTGCAGGAGTGGAGGATTTTCTCTCTGTACCTTGAATGTTCGTTCATGAACACGATGTTCTTTATCATTTCAATTCAAAGCATACGCAGCTTCACCTTATTTACTAAACCAGTCTTACAAAAATGTCATCTATCAATCCTCATGCCGCGTACACACGATCATTTTTCAGCATGAAAAAAACATAGGGCCAGATTCAGGAACAGTTACGCTGGCGGATCGAGTGATCCGCCAGCCTAACTGTGACTTTGAGCCGGCGTTTCTGTTTTCTGTAACCAGAAAACAAGAAACGCCGGGTTGAAGTTCCGATGCGAGCAGCGTAACTGAGTTTCGCCATCGCATCGTTACTTCAACTTAAAAATGGCGCCGGGGGCGTTCCCGCCGATTTACGCTCAAAAAATATGTTAATGAGCGGAAATCGGCAATTCACGATCGAAATCCGGCGCGACGCAATGACGATACGACGTTTCCGGACGGGATACGCGGCGCATAGATATACCTACATGGGGTTGGAGTATCCTATGTTAGGTATAGGCGTCGTCATCGCGTCGGAAAAAAAAAAAAAAACGTCGCTTGCGTAAAACGGTCATGAATGGGAATGTGACGTCATTGACGTTCATTCACAGATTTTGGAGCATGCGCACGGGGATGTTTTGACACTCGACGCATGCGCAGTACGTTGGCGGCGGGAACGCGCTTCGTTTAAATACTACACGCCCCGTACCCGCTAAATTTGAATTCCGCCGGCTCATTTGTGATGCGCTGCCGCAACTTTAGGAGCAAGTGCTTCGTGAATGACAGCACTTGCTCCTAAAATTTCGGCAGCGCAACGCAAATGAGAAGCGTTACTCCAGAGCAAAGATGCTCTGGACTACCTGAATCTGGCCCATAGTTTTTTAAAAACGACATTTAAAATAATCGTGTGTGGGCTACACATCATTTTTCAGGTTCTGAAAAACGACAAAAAAAAAATCGAACATGCTGCGTTTTAAACTATGGGCCAGATTCAGGTAGAAGTTATCTAGAGATAAGCCGCGTAACTTCTAACCTACGCTGGCGTATCTGTTTTCTGTTTTCAGAAAACAAGATACGCCGGGATTCAGTTAGGATACGAGCGGCGTAATTGTATTTCGCCGTCGTATCGGAACTGCAATTTTAAAATGGCCGCTAGGGGCGTTCCTGCTGATTTACGCCGAGAATATGTAAATCAGCGAGATACGGCAATTCACGAACGTATGCGGTCCCAACGCAGTCACTTTACGACATTTACATAAGGTTTTCCCGGCGTAAAGATAAAGCAACAAAAAGCAGGCGCATCCTATGTTAAGTATGGCCGTCGTGATCGCGGCGAATTGAAAAATTTAACGTCGTTTGCGTAACTCGTCCGTGAATGGGGATTGACGTCATTGACATTCACTTCCAAAACACCGTCATAATTTGGAGCATGCGCACTGGGATACATTGACAGCCAGTGCATGCGCAGTACGTTCGCCGCGGGATCGCGCCTATTTTAAATACTACACGCCCCCTACCGGCCCAATTTGAATTCCGCCGGCCCATTTTCGCTACGCCGTCGCAACTTTAGGAGCAAGTGCTTTGTGAATACAGTACTTTCTCCTAAAGTTTCGGCGGAGTAACGTAAATGAGCAACGTTACGCCAGAATAAAGATGCGCCCATCTACCTGAATCTGGCCCTATGTCGTTTTTCGGGTTGTAAAAAATGATCGTGTGTGGGCTAAAACGACGTTTTAAACCCGCGCATGCTCAGAAGCAAGTTATGAGACGGGAGCGCTCGTTCTGGTAAAACTACCGTTCATAATGGAGTGAGCAGATTCATCACGCTGTAACCGACAGAAAAGCACGAATCGTCTTTTACTAAGAGGAATCAGCTAAAAGCAGCCCAAAGGCGAATAGAACTTCCCCTTTAGAGTGCCGTCGTACGTGTTGTACATCACCGCTAAGGATGAGGTCTGGCGTGTTCGCATGGTACACGTGAAGAGCCCGCCAGGAAGTGTGCACCGTGCTGCGCTAATTACAGCCAGGGAGACGTGTCCCGATCTCTACAGCCGAGCATCGGGAAATGTCTCCCTGGCTGTGATTAGGGCAGCGCCGAGCACACTTCCTGGCGGGCTCTGCATGTGTACCATGCGAACACGCCAGAGCTCATCCTTAGTCACCGCGCTTTGTTCATCATTTTTTTTAAACGATGGTGTGTGGGCAACGTCGTTTTTAATGATGAAGTTGGAAAAACTTCGTTTTTTTTTTAATGCTGAAAAATGATCATGTGTCCGTGGCATTAAGGCTTTTACACACTATAAGAAAATCGGGGGAGCATTTACGGTCCGAGGAACGATCGTACGATTTTCTGATAGTGTGTACACAACGTTTGGCAGCCGATTCCGACCTTCCGAACAAAATTTTTTAAAGGGATCCAAACAAACGAATTTTGGATGAAAAAAACGAAGGACTGCGCATGATCAGAGCTATAAACAAAACAAAAAAGCCTTTCTCGAATGAGAATTTTCCAAAATGATTTCCTTGCTCGGTTCAAACTTGCTGTGCAACATGCAGGAAAATCGGACAATCGTTCAGCCGATTTTATCAGAGTGTATACCCGACTTTAGATGTGGTGGCTGCATTTAAGTAAAGGTTTTTTCACCTTAATGCATTCTATGTATTAAAGTGAAAAAACATCTGCGGATTAGAGGCCCTCGAACCTTCTTCTCGGCCGTCTTCCCAGCTCTGTCATTGGTTGATTGAAAGCAGCGCAGCCATTGGCTTGCGCTGCTGTCAATCACATCCAATGACGCGGCGCACCAGGGGGAAGGGCCGAGTGATACAGTCGGTGGTTATGGCCGACAAATGTATTATGGGAGCACGCCCACAATGACTCAACGCCATGCAAGCTCACATGAAGGTGTTGAGTCCTTGCGGGGGGAGCCGAGACAGCTGCCGAGGGACCCCAGAAGACCAGGATCGGGGCCGCTCTGTGCTGCACAGTGGAGGTGTTTGTTACATGTTATAACATGTTTGTTATTTAAAAAAAAAAAAAATATCTTTAGTTATCCTTTAAGTTCCACAGTAAGGATTACAAGCATGCTTTACTGCATATACAGACTTTTTTTTACTGTTGTGGGTTTAGTAACACTTTAAAGCGGAGTTCCGCCAAAAAAGATAAAAATTAACAGCTACAAATACTGCAGCTGCTGACTTTTAAAATAAGGACACTTACCCATCCAGGGTGCCCGCAATGCCCTCACCTGAAGAAGACCCGTCCCTCGGTTCCTGGGTTCAGGTGCCGGCACCTTTAGTAAGGGAATCAGGAGCCTTGCGGCTTCACAGGCTTGTTCCCTACTGCACATGCACAAATCGTGCTGCGCGTCCTCACTGGTCCCTGCTGTCTTCTGGGACCTGTGTGTCTCCCAGAAGACAGCGGGGGGGCAGAGGAGGGGCTGTAAATGACGTAGATCACAGTGCAATCTGCGGCGATCTGTCGACAGGAGTGAGAGCAAATAACTGCATTAGATAGGTATCTGCTCCCCCCTGAATTGTGCCAAATGTGATACCGGACGGCAGAGGCGGACTGACAACTCATGGGACCCCCGGGCAATAGGAGATTTTGGGGCCCCCAGGCAATAAATGATGGGGCCACACAGTATACACACACAGTATACATACACACAGACACACAGTATACACACACAGTATACATACACACAGACACACAGTATACACACACAGTATGCATACACACAGACACACAGTATACACACACACAGTATACACACACAGAATACACATACACAGACACACAGTATACACACACAGTATACATACACACATACACACAGTATACACACACAGTATACATACACACAGACACAGTATACACACACAGTATACATACACACAGACACACAGTATACACACACAGTATACACACAGTATACATACACACATACACACAGTATACACACACAGTATACATACACACAGACACACAGTATACACACACAGTATACATACACACAGTATACACACACAGTATACATACACACAGACACACAGTATACACACACAGTATACATACACACAGTATACATACACACAGAATACACATACACACACTGAAAAGGTACTGGAGAAGCAGGGCAGCTATAATCTTGGGATTTTTAGACCAAAAAGATGTTGGTAAGGGACATTTTTTAGGGACAGATGTAAAAAAATTGATTTTTACATACTGTCCCTGGTTTTATTAAGGCTGGCAGGGGGAAGTAACCAGATAAGCGGAAGTTCAACTTTTGGGTGGAACTCCGCTCTAAGTGCCTAAAGATCTTAGTGGCAGGATTACATGTATTAAGACTACACAACAAGTATTATTTTAATGACATTTTCAAAATGAAAAAGATTGAAAACCTTGTGGAAAATACATTAATGTGTTTAATCTTGTATCAGAATTTTGTGTTTGGGTTTGGATCTACTTTCCTTCTTTTTTTTCTGCCTATATTTTGGTTTGAGAGTTGTAGTCAGTACAGGCATACCCCGCTTTTAAGTACACAATAGGGTTTATTTACTAATGCTGGAAATCGCAATATCAGGCTCATTTCTGCATAGAAACCAATAAGCTTCTAACTCCAGCTTGTTCAATTAAGCCTGGTAATAAAACCTGGAAGCTCATTGGTTTCTGTGCAGAAGTGAGCCTGATTTTGCGCTTTCCAGCTTTAGTAAATAATCACAATTGTGTACTTAAAAGTGGGGTATGCCTGTAGTCACTGTTCCTTTCTCTGCGAGGGACTCAATGACAGCTGACCCGGCGAGTTTGTTTGCAAATCTTTTCCGTAGAACAAACATCGTGCTGGGGAATGTTGTCAGACTGTAGGTGGGAAGGGGTTAAACTTATACAGGAGTAAATTAAAGGGGGTCTTTTAGATATTTGAGTTTAGTACAGATCATTATGTACAGCTTACATGTTCAATAACAATACTGGAGACATGGAGCTTGGACAAAACACTGTCTGCTAGTTTGATGAATTTCTTCAACTTGTTCCCCATCTTATCTTGTGACAAGCCTGACCTCAGATGACTCCAATTAGCGCTGATCCCAGTGACTCCTCTAGGGGGAAGACTTTTCTGTTGCAGTTCCAATACTTACAGCTGTTGCAGCCAGTTCAGTAGAAGGAGGGGGGCTAGGGAACGGAAGGGGTCCACCGCAGATTTATCAAATATCTTCTGTTAGCGTTTTTTCATTTTTCATAAAAAAAAGTTTTAGATTTTTTTTCAAAATGAAAATAAAGCTGGGGTTCAATTGCTTCAATTTTGCCTTCCCTGGTTCTCCCTTTTCCCTAATTAACATGCTACTAAAATGGTTTAATAACAATTTCCCCTTTTCTTTACACACCCTATTTGGGCCCAGCGATGTCATATGCTTCACTATGCAATGCAGACAGATCACAGGTGTACCAGGTGAGCCTGGGCACACCCTAATCACTGCATGCAGTGCTGATTACCCCTATTGCCTGGGCTTGCCCCGTGTGACCACCCCCCCTCCCCCAGTAGTACTGGTGGCTTCCCTCCTCTCCCCCCGGATCCTATGGGGGATGTTTTAGAATTGAGGGTGGGGAAAGGGGCCGGTAAATATGTTATTTACCGGCCCCTTCTTTTCTAAATGAACATAGTGAACACACTCACTCACTGTGTTCATTCAAAACTGAAGCATAGCGAACTGTGTTTACTTTGCTTCAGTTTTGTAAATTAACAGAAAGCCGCTCAGCACAGAGCACTATCCTGTTCATTCACTATCCAGTGCAGCTGAGGCTGCAGAGAAAGGCATGTGTGCTTGAGCTTTAGGGTGCACACCCTAATGCAACAGGCTGTACACACATATGAGACAGATCATGACTGGTGGGAAAGGCTGGCAGGGTGCTGTGCAGTGGCGGCTGGTGCTCCATTTTTTTTTACCAATTTACCCCCCTCGATGGGGGAGGGGTACTAACTACCATAGGTATGCGCAGCCTATGGCATTAGGGTGTGCACCCCACGTGTATTAAAACATGGACGGTGTCATTAACCACTTAAGGACCGTCTACTGCACATTTAGGTCGGCAGAATGGCACGGCTGGGCACATCAACGTATATATACGTTGATTTTAGTACCCAGCCGCGGGTCGCGGGCGCGCGCCCGCGACCCGGTCCGAAGCTCCAGGACCGGGACCGCGGGATTCGCGGACCCGATCGCCGCTGGAGTGCGGCGATCCGTCCCTGGAGCGGAAGAACGGGGAGAGCCGTGTGTACACACGGCTTCCCCGTGCTTCTCTGTGGCCGCAGCATCGATCGCGTCATCCCTGTAATAGGGGGACGCGATCGATGATGTCACACCTACAGCCACACCCCCCTACAGTTGTAAACACACACATTAGGTCACACATCCCCTACAGCGCCACCTGTGGTTAACTCCCAAACTGCAGCTGTCATTTCCACAGTAAACAATGCAATTTAAATGCATTTTTTGCTGTGAAAATGACAATTGTCCCAAAAATGTGTCAAAATTGTCCGAAGTGTCCACCATATTGTCGCAGTCACGAAAAAAATCGCTGATCGCCGCTATTAGTAGTAAAAAAAATTTTTTTTACAAAAATGCAATAAAACTATCCCTTATTTTGTAAACGCTATAAATTTTGCGAAAACCAACCGATAAACGCTTATTGCGATTTTTTTAACCAAAAATACGTAGAAGAATACGTATGGGCCTAAACTGAGGAAAAAAAATGTTTTTTTATATATTTTTGGGGGATATTTATTATAGCAAAAAGTAAAAAATATTGAATTTTTTTTTAAATTGTCGCTCTATTTTTGTTAATAGCGCAAAAAATAAAAACCGCAGAGGTGATCAAATACCACCAAAAGAAAGCTCTATTTGTGGGGAAAAAAGGACGCCAATTTTGTTTGGGAGCCACGTCGCACGACCGCGCAATTGTCAGTTAAAACTAAGCAGTGCCGAATCGCAAAAAGGGGCAAGGTCCTTTACCTGCATTTTGGTCCGGGTCTTAAGTGGTTAAAGCAGATGTTGGTGCCAGAGACGTGTACTGTGTCAGTAGCTTTTTTTTTTTTATTGTTTAATCTTTTTATTTATTTTTTAAATTTAGGACCCCCGTTCGGGGGCATTGGTGCAATATCAGCAGGGGGGATCTGCAGTGATTAGGGTGTGCCCAGGCACACCCCCTGCGCACCCCTATGCTCACCACGCAGTGTAACTTCAGCTCTCTGCCCTTTTTTTCTAAACTCTCGGAAAAGCTTTAAAAATTCACCATTTTGAACAGATGCAGGGAAGAGATCGCAGCAGATAAAAAGGTTCAACTTAAAGTAGGAGGATTTATTTCATCTCTGTGTATCACTTGAGGCCAATGACTTCTCTGGGTATATTGGAGGGTTTACATCCACTTTAAAGTGGACCTGTAAAGAAAATGCATGATCTACATTTGTGGCAGCGTCCCAACTCCCTAAATAGAAAAAAAAGGAGGCCAATGATGAAGCAATACATAAAAATAAAAATACCTCGGACTGTGGCTTAAGTCCATTTTCTGAGGCACCAGTGACATCGCTGTGCCACACTGCTGCCTCCCAGGAGGCTGAGAAGGCATCGGAGGGTTAACAGACCCCTAGGGGTTGATTTACTAAAGGTAAATAGACTGTCCCCTTTGCAGAGTGCAAAGTCTATTTGCCTTTAGTAAATCGACCCCCTAATGTCTCCATTAAGAGAATCCATCACTGCAAAAGTACTATGACATTGGTGCATCACAGCCCTCGTATGATAGTAGCATATCTTTTATTAAAAATAAAACACATAAAAAATATAAAACAATTAAAACATAATTAAAACGCTACACTCACACCCGCACTCGCGCATGCTATAATACAATGCAGGAAGGTGTTCCCTACGTACATTCCTTGCAGATCACTCGTTCCGGGGATCTGAACCGATACAAAATAAAACCAAGAAAAGTACAATTACCCTGTGGCTGAAATGAAAACTCTGTAATTGAATTGTATTCATTTCATTAAAGTTTCTGCAGTGTTATAATAATATTCAGCTTTGAGCTCAAACATCCGAATAAAAAAAAAAAGAAAGTCTCAAACCGAACTCAGATTAACCCCTTCAGGAGTTTTATTATTCCATTTTAGCAAACTGAATACAGTAATGGCCAGTTTCAGAAAGAGTTACGACGGCGTATCAGTAGATACGCCGTCGTAATTTAGAATCTGCGCCGTCGTATCTTTAAGCGTATTCTCAAAGTGAGATCTACGCCTAAATGTTGCTAAGATACGACCGGCGTATCTTAGCTGCCTATTTACGCTGGCCGCTAGGGGCGTGTACGCTGATTTACGCCTAGAATATGTAAATCAGCAAGATACGCCTATTCACGAATGTGCGCCCGGCCGTCGCAGTAAAGATACGCCGTTTACGTAAGGTTTTTTCAGGCATAAAGATAAACCACCAAAAAGATATTTTTTTCAAATTTTACGTTGTTTGCGTAACTCGTCCGTGAATGGGGCTGGGACGTAAATTACGTTCACGTCGAAACCAATGAGTCTTAGCGGCGTAATTTGGAGCATGTGCACTGGGATACGTCCACGGACGGCGCATGCGCCGTTAGTAAAAAACGTAATTTACGTGGGGTCACACTTAATTTAAATAAACAAACACATTTGAATTCGGCGGCCTTACACCGACTCATTTACGCTACGCCGCCGTAACTTAGCTTGGTGAATACAGCACTTGCCTCTCTAATTTATGGCGGCGTAGCATATCTGAGATACGCTACGCCCGCACAAAATGATGCCGCTCTACGTGAATCTAGCTATATCTTTTTTACATTCAGTTTGAGCTCTGAGAGTTTTTTTTAAATTTTTTATAAAGAAGTTCCGTAATTAGACGTCAGCTTTGAAGAACGACTTTACTTTCATAAATGTAAAACATATTTAGCCACTTGCCGTCCAGCGCAACGACGATATACATTGGTGACCTGTCAAGTTCTCCAACCGCTTAACTCCCGATTTATTTAAAACCAGCAGTAATTGGAGTTTTTGTCGCATTGGTGGTTGGACACACCCCTGGCACCCGAATAGAGTCCAGCGCAGGATATTATGAGCGATGATTCTTACTCTGCTCCGATACTAGCCAACAAAATGTCCGCCACCGAGAAGGTGACAACTTTGACCTCGTTAGCTGCTGTGCTGTCAAAACAGCTCAGTCTTCCTGTACCGGAATCTATTCGGTTGTCGGTGTTGTGTCCAACCACCAATTTGTCAAAATCTCAGATTACTAAGGTTTTAAATAAACTGGAAGTGACGTGGTTGTAGTTTCTGATGGGTTGCACGGCTGCGCAAATGGGCGTATAGGTCCATCCCCTTTAAATCGCGGCATTGTGGGCAAATGCGTACTCTGTTACCATGCCTCGATGTCCCTCAATACTGGTGTCCCTCGATCGTGTCACGGAGCTGCAGAACGGGGAGATGCCTGTGTAAACAAGGCATTTCCCTATTCTGCCTAGTGACAGGACAGAGATCTACTGCTCCCTGTGATTGCTGTATAAATGACAGTGGTCCCCAAATAGTGTCAAAGGTGTCCGATGTGTACGCCACCATGTCGCATATCGCCACCATTACTAATAAATAGAAAAAATTATAATAAAAATGCCATAAAACTATCCCCTATTTTGTAGACGCTATAACTTTTGCGCAAACCAATCAATATACGCCCATTGAGATTTTTTTAACCAAAAATATGTAGAAGAATACATATCAGCCTAAACTGAGGAAAATAAAATATTTTTTTATATATTTTTGGGGGGATATTTATTATTGCAAAAATAAACAATATTGCTTTTTTTTTCAAAATTGTCAGTCTTTTTTTGTTTATAGCGCAAAAAATAAAAACTGCAGAGATGATCAAATATGACCAAAAGAAAGCTCCATTTGTAAATTGTGTTTGGGTGCAATGTCGCACGACCGCGCAATCGTCAGTTAAAGCGACGCAGTGCCGTATTGTAAAAAATGGCACGGTCATTGGGCAGTCAAATCTTCTGGGGCTGAAGTTAAGGTTAGGCTAACATTTTTAAGGTTAACATTAAGGTTAGGCTGTCTAACATGAGGCTGTCTATCATTTGATGGTATGTGTATAGTAATTCTGGAGAGTTTTTTAGCTGTAGTTTTACAGCTTTAGATGGGCTGCATGGTGTGGATCTTCCGAATCCTTTAATGGGAAGCTATGGCAGTCGTTTCAAACCACATTGTTTTTTTTTTTTTTGTTTTTTGTCAAAGGAACCCCCCAAATGTTTTAATTAAAAAAAACTCCTTCTGTAATTCAGTCCTGATCTGTCCCGCACAGTACCCTCTTTTCATCACAAGAGGTCCTCCTTCTGCCAGGTTGTGTGATGCCCAGCATCACTCAATCCAGAAGACTGAGGACATACTGTGAGTGCAGTGTGTCAGAGGACATAATCATGTCACCCGTCATTTACATTATAGTGCTTCAGAGAGTGATATCAACATCATCACATCACCATCACTCTCTGCATCATCAGTACCATCATGATCAGCCTGGTGAAGAGGTGTTGTAGAGGACCTTACAACATAACATGACTGGCTTGAAGACTTCTGAGAAGAAACAGTAAGTATGGACAAAAATACAGTTTGGAGGGTGGGGGTTGAGGATGTTTGGAGTGTCCAGCCTGGAATTGGGCTTTTTTCTTCTTCTTGAATAAAAAACAAATGACCGTTAGATTTCTTCTACAATTCCCCAAATGTTGAACCCATTTACCATGGAGTATTGATCCTGGTCAGGTGGAGCCACTGATTGTCAGCTTGCAAATTACAGCCAACCTGCCCTAGACTGACTTTGGCAATGTTTGAGAAAACACCAGGAATTGTGGGAGGAACAGCTGTTGTAATGGCATTACATAACAAAAAAAAATGAAATATTAAAACAAGGAAAAAGGGAGATTACAAAATGTATTTGCGATATTTTATTTCTCTGATGCTCCCTTTTAGGTAGTCTCAGGATGGACTCTTTCCTGGTATGCTGACTGTTCAGAAGGAAGTTTCAAAGATATAACCACATGCATGCCATTGCCCTGGCAGGTGCCCAAGCTACAGTCATGCACATTCCACTCTGCTGTTATCTTTTCACAGTTAGTGTGAAGAGGCCTCTGGAATTTTGGATAGAAGGTGCGAGCAGATGGGATAATTTGGGACAGTGATGGGAGCATTGTGAATGCTTGAAAAAGGAGACATATTTGGTGTCCTTTTACTCTTCCCTCCCTACTTACTTCTTGCACCTATCATCTGCCTTTTTTATTTTTTTATTTTTTTGTTTCTCTTTCTCTGATTTTATCTCTTCCTCTCTTTCTCTCCCTCTATCATTCTCTCTCTATCATTCTCTCTCTATCATTTTCTCTCTTTCTTTCTTTCTTTCTTTCTTTCATTCTTTCTTTCTTTCTTTCTTTCTTTCTCACCCCCCACTCTCTTTTCTTTTTCTTTCTCTTTCTCTCTCTCCCCCTGGTCTCTTTTCTTTGTCTTTCTTTCTTTTTCTCTCTCCCATTCCATTCTCTTGTTCTTTCTCTTTCTTTCACTCTCTCCTCCACTCTCTTTTATTTCTTTATTTCTATCTCTCCCTTTCTCTCTCCCTCCTCCACTCTCTTTTCTTTCTTTATTTTTATCATTCCCTTTCTCTCTCTCTCTTTCTCTCCCCTACTCTCTTTTCTTTGTCTTTCTTTTCTCTCTCCCTTTCTCTTGTTTTTTCTATTTATTTCTTTCTCTCTCTCCTCCACTCTCTTCATCCCTCTTTCTCCATTTCTTTTTTTCTCCCCCCCCCCCTTTCTCTTTCTTTCTTTCTCTGTTCCTCTTCTCTCTATCTCTCTCTCCTCCGCTCTCTCTTTTCTTTTTCTCCCTCTCTCTCCCCCTCTCTCTCTCTCTCTTTCTTCCTCTCTCCCTTTCTGTCGTTCTTTCTCTTTCTGTCTCTCTCCTCCACTCTCTTTTCTTTTTTTTATCTCTCCCTTTCTATTTCTTTTTTTTCTCTTTCCATCTCTCTCTATTTCTTTCTCTCGCCTCCATTCTCTCTTTTCTTCATCTCTCTATCTCTCTCCCCCATTTTCTTTCTCTTTCTTTCTTTCTTTCTTTCTTTCTTTCTTTCTTTCTTTCTTTCTTTCTTTCTTTCTCTCTTTCTTTCTTTCTTTCTTTCTTTCTTTCTTTCTGTTTTCTCTCTCTCTTTCTCAATCTCTTTCTTCTCTCACTCTCTCTCTCTCTCTCTCTCTCTCTCTCTTTCTCTTCCCTCTCTCTCTCTCTCTCTTCCCTCTCTCTCTCTCTCTCTCTCTCTCTCATTATCTCTCTCCCTCTCTCTCTTTCTTCTCTCTCTCTTTATGTCTCTCCCTCTCTCTCTTTATCTCTCTCTTCTCCACTCTCTCTTTTCTTTGTATCTCTTACTCCCTTTTTTACTCCCTCGCTCTCCCCCTCCTCTTTCTTTCTTCCTCTTTTTTCTCCCTTTTTGTCTCTCACTTTCTCTCTCTCTCACACTTTCTCTGTCTCTCTCTCTCCTCTCTCGTTCTTTCTTTCTCTCTCTCGCTCTCTCACACTTTCTCTCTCTCTCACTTACTCTGTCTCTCTCTCTCTCTCTCTGTCTCTCTCTCCTCTCTCGTTCTTTCTTTCTCTCTCTCTCTCTCTCTCCCACTCTACTTTCTTTCCTCCAGGCTGCAGGTATACTTTAGGAATTACAATCACATACAAATGTATTATTCAATTAGTAGAAAAGGACTTTAAAATCCTAAAAACTACCTCTGTAAAGTCAGATTAACCCTTGAGCACTGCATTGTGCTTCCACGCTCCCCTAATCCCTGGAGGTTTGTAGGATTGTATAATTTCAGAAATATCCATTTTATTCAGGTCTCCCCATTGTCAGACATTTAACCGGCTTAAATTTCAGTTTTCAGGGCAAATGGGTGAAATTAAATTAAAGCCGGACCTTATTTTTTTCCCAATGTATAAGGTATTGGAGATTACTCCGCTCATAGTGGACAAGTTAATCCTTTAAATACCATGTGCAGATTTCACTACAAATCTGCAGGGAAGGAGTTTGGTTTGTGTGGCAGCCAATTCCAGCATAAGGGTTCAGGGCGGTCGGGCGGATTATATTTATGCTTTTCGCAGTGATATTTAAGGGTGGGTTTCCAAGATTAAAAAGCTTTATTGGTTTATTAGTCTGTTGCTTTGATGTATTGGTCATCTTTGCAGGTTTGCACCTAGTGTCTGCATTAGTTATATGTATTTAGCAGCTCTGAGTGTCTGTAGCAGTTCAGCTTGGAAGTCATCTTCTTTATATGGGAGTAGGGTGACCACGTGTCCCGGATTGCCCAGGACAGACCCGCATTTTGCAGGTCTGTCCCGGGCACCTTTATTCCAGGACAATACAGTGTCCCGGAATAAAACTGACACAGCCACCCTCCCGGGCCAACCTGATGCCCCCAAAAAAGGCCGTAACATCACCGATTTACTCACTGAAAGCACTTGTCCTGGCCAAGAATGCTTGGAGGAGCACAATCCCCGCCCCCTGCTTGTGATTGGAGAAATTATAAATCCTGTCTCTTGTGTCCAATCACTATGCTGTGATTCATTACAGCACAAGCTGATTTTTGGGAAGGGGAGGTGTCCCTGAATGGTAGTTTGGAAATGTGGTCACCCTATATGGGAGAATGATAACACTGTTGTTCTCTGTTAATCCAACATGAAGCAGATGCTCATGATCAGAAACAGTGGTTTGTGCAGTAAAGTAGAAGGAGTTACATTTCTCATGGTCATTCTTTGACAGTTGTTTCCTTTGTTGAGTCTTGTATTGATGTAGAGGTAGGAGGAAGGTACCAGGGCCACGACCCATACATGCTACCTGGCAGACCCCCTCGAATATATCAAAATAATATTTTCACAAAAAAATATACTAAAATAATTGTTAGCAGACACAAACATAACAGAGAACCCGTGTGAATTGGCCCCTTTTAAAATATTTTTTTTTTCATTCTTTGAATGTTTTTTTTTTATATATTAAATAATTAATATTATTTGTTTAAGTCCTCACCTAGAAAGGCCACCCCAGATTTTTTATCCGCACATATCACGGTTATACCAAAGTCAGGCAAGGACCCCGCGGACTGTGCGAGTTATCGCCCTATATCCTTGCTGAATTTGGACGTGAAACTGTTCGCGAAAATCCTTGCTACAAGGCTGAGACCACTCCTTCCAGGTCTGATAGGGATGGAGCAAGTGGGCTTCATGCCGGGTCGAGAGGCCAAGGATAATGTCACCAAGGCACTGCTCATACAGGCGGCGAAAGATCGGAACATTGAGGGCCTTCTCCTGTCCACTTATGCGGAGAAGGCCTTCGATCGCGTGGCCTGGGATTTTATGATGGCGGTCTGCGCGAGGGTGGGTTTGGGACCACACATGCTGTCTTGGATAGCTGCACTCTACCAGGACCCGTCGGCACAACTGCGGATCAACGGCACACTCTCAAAAAGAGTAAAGATAGAGAATGGCACAAGGCAAGGGTGTCCGTTGTCGCCTTTGCTATTCATCCTGTCACTCGAACCTTTTATTAGGACAGTGAAACTCAACGACGCGGTGACAGGGTTCCGGGTTGGGGAGAACGAGTTTAAGGTGGCGGCATATGCCGACGATCTCCTTTTTTTCTTGACATGCCCACACATTGCACTTCCCAACCTGCTGAAAGAATTCTCACACTATGGCTACGTATCAAACTTGAAAATCAATTATACAAAATCAGAGGCACTAAACATCTCATTGCCGGATAGGCTGCTGGCAGTGGCCAAAGCCCAATCTTCCTTCCGCTGGGATCCAGGGGCCCTTAAATATCTGGGAACCTGGCTCACACCCCGACTCTCAGATATTTTTGAAAAAAACTTCCCACCCCTCTTTAGAAACTGTGAAAAGGACCTTGCCCAGTGGGACAAGGGAAACTTCTCCTGGTTTGGTCGGGCATCCATTATTAAAATGGTGGTACTCCCAAGGTTTCTCTACTTGATGCGTACCCTACCGGTTCAGATTCCCCGCCGATTCTTTGTGTCTCTGAATGCGCTTCTACTACGATTCCTGTGGAACCGTAAGACACCCAGAATTAAATTGTCCACCCTGATGAAGCCTAAGGAGTTGGGTGGGTTGGGTCTCCCCGACTTTAAAAAATACCATGCTGCGACGCACCTTGCCAAGATCATTGACTGGCATTGCCATGGGACCATGAAGGACTGGGTGGCTCTGGAAACGGAGCTCAGTCCGATCCCACTTAAATTTTCTCTGTGGATCCCTAGACATGCCTACCCCCGCTCCCTACGTAGACACCCTGTGACAGGCGCCTCGTTAAAAATATTTTGCGCCCTCGCAGGACGGAGGGGGATCTCCACTTCACCTGGCCCCCTCACGCCTTTGGCGGACAACCCCGACTTTGTCCCGGGCATGAGTAACCCGACTCTTAGGAGGACGTCCACGCATGCTCCCCTGCTAGCAGGCGAATGTTTCATTGGGGACAGACTTAGAGACTGGACAGCCCTTAGGTCCGAACACAACCTCCCCAACTTGAAATTGTGGACCTATTTTCAACTTCGCAGCTACTTGGGTAAACTCAGGGAACCTCGAGATCTCATTCGACCACTGACTGACCTGGAGTCCGTTTGTAGCTCACAGTCCCCTTTAGATAAGGCCATCTCAGTGACATACTTTTGGCTACAACACGTTGGCGGCACGGAGAGGGCCGGACACAAGGAGAGGTGGTCGGAAGACCTTGGGATGGAAATCTCGGAGAAACAGTGGAGGTATGCCTGCACCCTCGCACACAAATGCTCAATCAGCACCAAACTTCAGGAAACGAGCTACAAGCTCCTAACGCGTTGGTATCACACTCCTGACAGGCTCCACAAATGGAACCCTCAGAGGCCAGACACATGCTGGAGGTGCCAGACGGAGATTTGGTGGAGCTGTCCCTCGATCTCTACCTTCTGGGAGAAAACACATTGTCTGATCAAACAGATCATGGAAACCAAACTAGTTTTGAACGCTGCCTGCTGCCTTCTGCACCTATCCTCCTTTCCATTGGCTCGCTACAAGAGGTCCTTAACCATGCACCTATTAAACGCAGCCAAATCCCTGATACCCCTGCACTGGAACTCCATTAGGGTTCCGACCATCTCCGACTGGCTCCATAGAGTCGCCGAGGTTTGTGAGATGGAGGACACCTTGGCTCAGGACAGGGGTTCGGTCGAGAGCTTTCACGATACATGGCAGCACTGGTTCTCTTTCAGATACTTACCGGAATATGAAATGGCGATGTCCGGGTAGTTCCTGGGAGAGTTATTTCGGCAATGTGACGTATGTCAAGTACCACTTGGCCCCCCCTCCATCCCTCACCCTTCCTCCTCATCTGTGTCTTTTCAATGCTACCTTTGACCTCTATCCTTTCTTATGACTGCTTGGATGTGGCATTTATAGCTGACTGTATTCGTCCACATCCGAACCACAGCAGAACCTGTTGATGCAATCGTAGTCGCAATGATATGTGAAGACTAGTTGCCATTCGCCGCTTGCAATACTACAGAGCTTGCTCACTATCTTAGAACCCTTGGCACCCCGGTGGCCCTGCTACTCCCTATGTACTTGGCCTATTAGAAAACGTATTGTTACTACATCATTGTTTAACCTGATCTTTGGCAATCCTTTGGGTATTTCTATGCAGCTACGCCTGCGATGGAATGCTCACTGTACGTATGACTGTTTATCTTTTTACTTTTCAATAAAAGACTTTGAATGAAAACAAAAAAAATATTATTTGTATAATTATTTTATTGTACAATTTTTTTTTTAATGTTTTAATTACAATTTGTTATGGGACAGGAAAGCTATCAGTGCTGCAGGGGGCAGCAGCACAGTGATGGGGGGATCAGAAGCAGGCAGAACAGGGAGGGGGATTGGTGTGGGGGAAGAAATTACAGGAACAATGCCCTGTGTCTGTGCCTCTCCTTGTACCAACTGAAAGCTGACAGGGGGAGCGAAGCTGGCTTTTAGCTGCTGCAGAGAGCCACACAGGGCATCCTTCTGTAATTGCCCCTCTGTCTGACCACACCGATTTCCTCTGCTGTCCAGGCCCCCTGTGTGCCCGGGCCCCCTACAGGAGGACTGGTGGCCCCCCAATAACACTGCTGATGGAGGCTCCCATGAACACAGGGCAAGTAGGAGACACTAACCCCTAGAAAGGTTAGTATAACTCCACTTCAGGTAATTGGCCTTTTGGTGCCTTTAGAGACCTGACAGGTGCTCTTTGAGTCAGAGATAGCAAGGCAACTAGCATTTTCAGATGGGTGTCAGCAATGGCAGTCCTTATACAGTAGTTCTTCCAGCACAGGTTTCCTTCAAAGCCATAAAATACAGTTCACAAAGGCAGTGGTTTATTTCTCCTATGCTGGCGCACACATCTTCCGAGGGGGAGGGGGGCAGCCGGGAGCTCGCCCGGTGGTAATGGAAGCTCACCAGAGCTATTAGCATTCATTCCACTCAGTGCATCGATACAGGCTGATTTTTAATGCAGACATATGTTTCCATTTGCCCCCAAAATCTGTTTTCTAAGACGGGGATTTACACAGAGGTTATTTGTCCTTCACGCGAGAAGGGAGCGCGTTCGTCTCCTACAGAAAAGGATTAAACGGGAATTGTTTAACAGCAGTAAATGGCCTGGAACTTCATCAAAGCGCCATCCCTGGTATCGTTCTTCAAACGCTCTTCACGTTAACCCTCCTGTCACCAGCCGGTTCTCCACACTCACAGGGAAAAACAGAGGCTTAGGCAGGCAGAGCCTAGATGGGTAAAAATAGAGCCTTGGAGAAATTACAGTATATCCAAACCCAAGAGCAAAAATGTAATATATTGTAGCTTATACATTCTTAGATGTAGTGGTTGCATTCATTCTCTTTTTTTCAGGCTTTTTTCCCCATTATATTCACCTGGTGAAACTGCCAGTAACACACTTCCTGTTCTAAAATGACAACACTCACCTTGAAATGTATCCATGGGGAGCTGCGTTGTCACTCTAGGACAGGAAGTTAATTTCTTATTTTTGGCCTTTTCAAATCTCTAACCTTTATTAAAATAATATCTGGTGGTGATCCTTCTATGTAGGTCCATATTTAGTCTCATCCTGTATTGGAATGGCAACTGTCTCCCAGTTGTGCCTCTGTGTTGTCACTATGTGTCACTGATGGAGACAACAAGTAGTCGCGTCGGCACTCAGGCACTGCCATGGTCCACCATCGTCACTACCAGGATTCTGGTTCAGAGCAGTGATGTGCACATGGCGCTATGGAGTGCATGTGTAGCTACTAATCCTGCCATGATGGACCTTGTTCAGGCACATCCTGGGATAGGGTGACAACGCTTAGTCCCTGTTTCTCAATAGTAATCCTGCTTCATCACCCTGTAATTAGGAAGCATCCTCCTTATATTGGTGGTCAGTGGGAAATAAATCCTCCATAAAAATTAGTGGTCAGTGGGAAGAATGTCTCTTACAGTAGTGGTCAGTAGAAAGAATGGTTCTTACATTACTGGTCAGTGAGAAGAATGTTTCTTACAATGGTGTTAGTGGCAAAAATGTTCCTTACATTGGTGGTCAGTGGGAAGTATCCTCCTTACATTTATGGTAAGTCGGAACAATCTCTTTAACATTGGTTGTCAATGGGAACAATGCTCCTTACTTTGGCTGTCAGTGAAAAGAATGTTCTTACATTGGTGGTCAGTGGGAAGTATTATCCTTATATTGGTGGTAAGTGGGAAGAATGTCTTTAACATTGGTTGTCAGTGGGAAAAATTGTCCATTACATTGGCGGTCAGTGGGAAGATTGTTGCCTACATTGGTGGTTAGTGGCAAAAATGTCTTTCATTTTGGCAATCAGTGGGAAGAATGCTTCTTTCATTGGTGGTTGGGAGAAGAATGCTCCCTACATTGGTGGTCAGTGAGAAAAATTTCTCTAACATTGGCAGTCAGTGGGAAGAATGCTTCTTGAATGAATGAATGAATGAAAAACTTATATAGCGCGGCACATGCGAACTCAATCGCCTCTGGGCGCTTGTTGTTTCTGTCTCTCAGGGCCTCAAAAGAGCAGAGTTTTTATCTGTCTTCTGAAGCTCAGGTGGTTTTCCTCCAACCGAATGCTGGTTGGTAAAGCGTTCCATAGTCTGGGACCTTGGAAAGCAAACCTTCTTTCTCCTTTGGACTTGTATCTGGCTTTGGGTATCTTGACCAAATTTTGGTCGGTGGATCGCAGAACGCGATTGGAATTGTGGGCTTCTATCTTTTCGCATAGATATTGCGGGGCCTTCCCATGGATGCACTTATGTGTCAGACAGAGGACTTTAAAAGAAATTCTGTCTTTTACTGGCAACCAATGAAGGGCTCTCTTACATTGGTATCAGTGAGAAGAATGTTCCTTATATTGGGGGTCAGTGGGAGGAATGCTCCTTACATTGGTGGTCAGTGGGAAGAATGTCTCTAACAATGGTATCAGTGGAAAGAATGTTCCTTAAAATGGTGGTCAGTGTTAAGACTGCTCCCTACATTGGGGGTCAGTGGGAAGACTGTTCCTTACTTTGGGGGTCAGTGGGAGGAATGCTCCTTACATTGGTGATCAGTGAGTAGAATGCTCCTTACATTGGTGGTCAGTGGGAGGAATGTCTCTAAAACTGGTATCAGTGGTAAGAATGTTCCTTACATTGGCGGTCAGTGGGAAGGATGCTTCATACATTGGTATCAGTGGGAAAAATGTTCCTTATATTTGTGGTCAGTGGTAAGACTGCTCTTTACATCGGGGTTCAATGGGAAGACTGTTCCTTACTTTGGGGGTCAGTGGGAGGAATGCTCCTTACATTGGTGATCAGTGGGAAAAATGCTCCTTATGTTGGGCGTCAGTGGGAAGAATGCTCCTTACATTGGTGATCAGTGGGAAGAATTTTCCTTACATTGGTGGTCAGTTTGAAGAATGTTCCTTACACTAGGGGTCAGTTGGAAGAATGCCCCTTACCTTGGTGGTCTTTGGGGAGCCAGTCCAGAGCAATGATTTGCAGCTGGAACTAGGAGTGCATGTGTTCCTGTTGATCCTGCCATGAAGGACCTTGTTCATGTATATCCTGTGAGAAACTACACCCTGTCACTGTGACTTCCGATGGAGATTTCAAGTACCAGTAGCTGGTTTAACACAGATTAGTTGACAGGAAAAAGGACAGCCAGCCATTACTGGATGGTGTGTAGACAGGAATTGGTTGCAAAGAGGCTAGTGGAGATCAGCAGAACTGAGATGCAAAAGAAAGGATGATAGAACAAAAAAAGCATGTGTGCTTGTACCACACAGTCTGCAGTGGTTAGCTGACCACCTTTTAGTTACAAGCAGACCTTTGGATACATCCTAGGCCTGAATTCCACCTAGATCATTAGCCTTTCTGCCAAGAGGCAGCGCAGACATGGTACACAACTACTCCTTCTCCCCATTATTTATTACTGAACGCTGCAGTTTGCCCGCGGTCCTCCGCCACAATAAGATTAGCATTTTTTCAATTAGTGTACACGAATTAAAGCGCGGTATTTATTTTTGCCCCGGAGTTCTTTGACAAGCATTCTGGTTATTGTATATTATAGGAACGGGGAGGTTGACGTGCGGCAGTTCGTACCAGCGGGAAGATCGATAGGCATAAATATACATGGCATGACATCTACGTTAAAGATGACTTGGTGTTTGGCAAAATCTTTTCATCAAATGGAGAATTCCGCAGCTGTACAGCCGTATCGCCCCGGCCCTTGTTCTCTACCATCGCCCAGCATGAGCAGAGCTGCAAAGTGGTTGGGAATTGATTGAGGATGATTGAGGAGCTGGTTATATCCGTCACTGCGGCGGAATGCAGGCAAAGACGACCCCTGCATGGAACTGGCAGGCTTCCCCTGCACCAACCGCAGATCAAACTAAATTAAATTGATCCTTTGAAAAATAGCGAGATCTACAGATGTCAGGCTCACTCCTGCAAGGGCCCTAAATTACAGGCTGAATGAACTCATAAACGATTCTGCTTTGCGCGTCTGACACAACAGCCTTTTATTAGTGAACCTAGCATCATTTTTTTTTTTTTTTAAGGGCCCAGTCACACCATGTTGTTGTGATAATGTGTGTTTTCCTGCAATGTGCAACAACGCACATTGATTGCATTAGTACCATCTGGTGTCACTCTTTCCGAATTGCAACTCAATGCACCTGTCATCAGACACGCGTTGCAGCCAGTGGTGGCTGGTGCTCAACATTTTTGGGGGGGCACAAACAAACGAAAACAAACAAACAATTGCAGCCTCTCTGTGCCATCAATTGTCACCACTGTGCCATGCCATGAAATGCAGCCACTGTGCCATGCCATCAAACGCAGCCACTGTGCCATCATTTACCACCACTGTGCCCATCAATTGTCACCACTGTGCCATGCCATGCCATCAAACGCAGTCACTGTGCCATCAATTGTCACCACTGTGCCCATCAATTGTCACCACTGTGCCCATTAATTGTCACCACTGTGCCCATAAATTAGCGCCACTGTGCCCATAAAGTAGTGCCACTTTGCCCATAAATTAGCACCACTGTGCCCTGTAAAATGTCCCCTCCCCCCGCCCAAAACTTACCTTTCTGGGGTCAGCCATCCTGCTTCCACTGTCCCTCGATGTCTTCTAGATATGTGCATTCCCGTTCGTACGAATGTTATTTTCGTATGAAAATGTTAATTTTCTTACCCGCGGGATGTGTACATACGAAAACGGTAAAGCACCAAAATACGAAAACTACGGGATAACGGATGAGCCGCATAACGAACGACCGCAAATACGTACGAACGATCCGACGGGAAAAAACGACAAAACGAAAACGGCAAAATAACGATAATGAAATCTGTATCAAAAGATTTGCATTGTGTATTTTGTTTGGAAAGTTTATTTGGCTTTACTGTACTAGTGTACTCACTACTCAGCACAAAAGAGAAGCTGCTTTCAGTCACTGAGGCTGGCCATACATGTTCAATTTTCTTGTACAATTGTCTTTTAGATTTACCAAAAACCATATAATATGAGGTCAAACTAAACAACACTTTCAATTGTATGCAATCAGGCAGGCCCTTGCACTACATAGTTGAAGGTAAATCTAAAGAAAATTGTACAGAAAATTGCACAGAAAATGGTATCATGTATGGCCAGCCTAACTCTCTGGCCATTCAAAAAAACGATAAACAAAAGATTTGCATTTGAACCCGTTTCTTTTGTTATTTTCGTACGTTGATATGACACCTATAACAAAATATTTGCCTTCAGTATTTTGAATACACAATACGAACAGAAAAATGAATTCATTCAATACACATAATGAAATTCTTTTGTTATAGATGTCATTGAACAATGAACATACATCTGACACATTCACAAAAGAAAAGCATTCAAGATACACAAAATGCAAATTGACGAAAATTCACGATAATTATTGTCTAACAAGAAACGAACATGAATTAAACAGAATAACGAACCATCCCGCATGTACGAAAATATAACAGTAACGGAAATACGAAACGATCGGAATACGAAAAAATCTCGTTGTACGACAAACGAACGAGAAAATGGGCGTCTTACGAAAAACGAACGGAAACGAACAGACGGGACCATACGAAACTGAACAAAAAAAAAACATGTCTAATGTCTTCTCCCTCTCTCGATGACGCTTCAGCCAATCAGGTTAACGGTAACTATAACCGGTTAACCCGATTGGCTGAGATGCTTGTCAGTGTTAGCCAGGGAACGCACCCCCCGTCCGTCCCCTGGTTAAACTATTACGAAGCCAAATTACAGCCCTCAGGCTGTAATCGGAAAGCCTATCAGAGTCGCTGGCTCTGATAGGCACTTCCTAAGTCAACCAGCTTAGGAAGTGGCCGGCACTCACCAGGGGGCCAGTCATCTGGCAGCAACAATCATGCGGCAGCAACAATACATGGATTCATGCAATGCATGAATCCATGTATTGTCCATGTATTGTATTCAGTGGTGGTTCAGGAGCGAGAGGGAGCGACAACACACCAGCATACATAGCAGAGCAGGGCCCAAAAATAGTGCATGCACTATTTATTTTTTTGGCATCATTTTGCAAAGCATGGTAGCATGTTGCGCTACAGCACGTCTCCCAGTAGGTGTGTTGGGGTGCTATTCATGACGAATGGCACCGCATTGCATTTCGCACCTACAACATGAACGTGCCTTGCTGTGTGTTATCACAACAACATGGTGTGAATGGGCCATAAATGCAACAGTAATATGTATAGCAGGGAAAATAAATATTTAACCACCTGCAGATTTTTTAAGTTTGCCCACTTAAAAAGGAATGAAGGGCCTATATTTTTTATAACTTTTCTTCCTCCAAGCGTCTCTCTCCCAAGTACTAAAGTTCTGTTCACATCTAGGCGTTTTTGGGCTTCAGCTCTAAAAACACCCAAAAAGACCAATCCTATTCACTTTAATGGCCCCTCTTTACACCTGATGCCACGTATACATGGCCGGACTTACCAACGGGAAAAACGGTAAAAATAGAGAACCTGTTCTCTATCTAAGTCTGTCGGAAATTCCGGCAGAAAAAGTCAGATGGGGCATACACATGGACGGAATATCAGATGAGAAGCTCCCATCTGACTTTTTCCATCAGAAATTCCGATCGTGTGTATGCGGCATTAGTGTTCTGTCGCCTGAAGCAAAATGCCTGTCGCTCAAAAAAGTACATGAGCTTATTTTTTGGCAGATTACAGGCATTTTACTGCTTTTACATTGATGACCTTTTAACCTTAAAGCGGATGGCCCATTAAAAATGTTTTTTAAAAGCCAGCAGCTACAAATACTGCAGCTGCTGACTTTTAATATTAGGACACTTACCTGTCCTGGAGTCCAGCGGCGTCCACAGCAGAGGACGAGCGTTCGCTCGTCTCTCTGCTGCTCCCCCCTCCATCCACGGTGAGGGAACCAGGAAGTGAAGCGCTGCGGCTTCACTGCCCGGTTCCCTACGGCGCATGCGCGAGTCGCGCTGCGCCCGCCGATTGCCTCCCGCTGTGTACTGGGAGCCGAGAGTTCCCAGCACACAATGGGAAAAACCTGTCTTTTGCCTGAGACTGCGGGCCGGAAGTGGGTGCAAACACCTGTACAAAAACGCTGCAAAAACATGTGGAAAAAAGCTGGGAAAATAGCAATGCCTAGATGTGAACAGAGCTGTCATGTTTGCTTGGGGATCAAATACTTATTTTACTCACTGAGCTGCAACTCAGTTTATAACATTTGTATCACATGTTTTTTCTGGATTTTTGGTTGATATTCTGTCTCTATCATTTAAAATACACCCAGGGATGTACTGGCCATTGGGACTACAGGGAGTTTCCCGGTGGGCCGATGGCTTAGTGGGCCGGCTTCAGTGACAGCGCACCGCTACCCCCCTCCGCTCCTCTGTCTCTCCCTTCCCGCAGCGCTCACCTCCTCTCCCTTCCTGCAGCGCTCACCTGGGGGGAACAGAGAAGCAGGGGGAGGACCAGAGGAGCAGGGGGGACAGACAGCTGACTCAACAGCTATGGCCTCACTTCTGCCTAATCTTGTCCCATAAGGGGGAGCACCAAACTGATTTCTTGCCCCAGGTGAAATAATGTCTAGCTTCCCCACTGGTTTTGCCTATAAGAGTACCAGTACCAGCCGTTCTACTCTATTAAAGTAGAATGGCTAGTGGCTAGTGAAGGAGGAGAGGGGGGTGCGGGTGTTGTCCGGCCGCCATGGGAGAGACCTATCAAAGTGGGCCAGTCTGGATGAAGTCCAGGGCCAAATTTTTGTCCCAGTCCAGCCCAGAATACACCTATGGTAAAAATTATAGACCCTATATTTCTTTGTTAGTGGGCAAACTTACAAAATCTGCAGGGGATCGAATAATTAGTTTCCCCACTACTCTCTGAAATCTGGCTGCGATAATTTCATAGAACTCAGATTGAGAATAATCAAGGCGACTTTGTGTACTTGTGGCAAGCAAGTTCTTTCCCTTTGCTGCTTGACGTTTAATTCTTGGAGTCACCAATCTTGTTGCTCCCTTAACCCTGTGAGGAGCTTAATGCCGCGTACACACGGTCGTTTTTTGCGATGAAAAAAAACGACGTTTTTTGTGAAGTAAAAAACGACGTTTTTGAAACGTCACTTTCAAAGACGATGTTGCATACACACCATCGTTTTTTTCACAAAAAACGAGGTTACGTTCACCACTCTTTTCCATTGAAGCTCGCTTCATAACTAGCTTCTGGGCATGCGCGGGTTGAAAAACGTCGTTTTAAAAGACGTTTTTGCTACACACGGTGACTTTTTGTGAAACAAAAAACGACGTTTTGAAAAACGACACAAAAAATTCAAGCATGTTGGAATTTTTTTTTGGTCGTTTTTTTTAAGACAAAAAACGACGTTTTGCCCACACACGATCAATTTAAATGACGTTTTAAAAAACGTCGTTTTTTTTCATCGCAAAAAACGACCGTGTGTACGCGGCATAACAGTTGCCAAGAAATTAGCATTTTCAGAAGTAGCTCACTAGAGGCAACCCCTGTATCCAGGGCCACCATCAGGGGGGTACAGGCAGTAACCTACCCCCCCCCCCCCAGGTTCTCTTTTTCAGGGGGCTCATGCCTGAAGCTGTGTAAGGGGCCCCATAATTCCTGATGGCGGCCGTGCCTGTGTTTCTCTCATGTATGTTTTTTTCTTTTTTTTTGGAAGACCTCTAATTCCCAGCATCTCAGTATATGTACTTCCAATCTGTAGGTTATGTAAAGAAGCCCTCCGCTGTTATTAATATCTGCCATATGTACTGGTGTTAATGTGGGTGTTGTGTATTTTCACATTGAGTTTCTGGAACACATGTCACTTGCTGGTACAAGTTGTCGCATTGTAACCGATAAGAAATGACTGCACACTGTCATCCTCACACAGGATCACAGCAATCTCTGCAGAATTTGGGTCTTTTCCCCCTCCTGCTCTATAAACATGAAATCTAAAGGAACCCATTCAGACAGATCAATGGGGGGTGCGATATCAGACGTGAACTTGTGCTTTGACCAGTTCACAAACCAAAAGAAAGCTCTATTTGAGTGGAAAAAATTATATAAATTTCACTTGGGTACAGTGTTGCTTGATGGCACAATTGCCAGTTAAAGTAGCGCAGTGCTGAATAGAAAGGGGGTGACCGATGGTCAAAGTGACATTAAACAATATCCTTATTTTTAATAATGCAAATCAAATCTTTAGTGGTTCTGTAATCTGTAAATGCAATTTTTGTGTTATTTTAAAGTATCTGGGCAAAATTAAGAAAAACATTATAATATTTAGTACTCATGTCCTCGTGCTTTCTTGCTTTAAAAAGTACATTTTATCTGCCAGAAATACAGTGAGCTCCTAACTTCCTATAGGAAGCAGACAACTTTTCCTCTGTGACACTGAATTCCAATTCAGTAATGTAAGCCAAAGTTCTCCCTCTTGTCATATCCACATCAAAATGAGAAAAAAAAAAAAAAGCTGAACCCCCGGGATAACAGTTATTGTCTAAATACAAGAATCATGCGTATTCTTACTCAATTTTTGAAGTGCTTTGTGTATTTCTTCCAGATCTGAGCAGTAATCCAGTGTGAAACTTTCCCTCTGTGCAGGAGACCGCTTCCTGTAATAAAGACCGGTCACTGCTGCTCTCTCTTCTTGCGCAGGGTGACCGGTCTTGTCTCCGCCCCTTTCTGACGTTTTCTGCAGGCAACCTGTAGTGGGTGGAGCCTGCTGGGTCCCTCCTACAGCTCTGCTCTCATAGAGCACAGTGATGAGGTCACCGCTACCTTTACATATCACAATGTCTGGGTTTGCAAAGTCATTTGGTGCACACAATGTGGATTTCTATCCTTTGTAGTTATTCAATTCCTAATCATTCAAAGCAGCGTAAAAAAGCAAAGCTCTGTAGTTTACATAAAAGTACACAGCTACATGTCCCTAACTGATATGGTTATGCAGACCTTGAAGGTGGAAGACCATGTTGGACAAGGCAGCCTATATGAACTCCGACCTCTGACTGACTCTCAGGCCGCGTACACACGATCGAACATGTCCGCTGAAACTGGTCCGCAGACCGTGTGTACGGCCTATCGGACCGTTTTCCAGCGGACAAAAGTTTCTAAACATGCTTAGAAACCTGTCCGCTGGAAATCTGTCCGTCGGACATGTTCGATGGTTAGTACACGAAATCATCGGACCAAAATCCTGCGCATGCTTA
The DNA here is from genome assembly GCA_029574335.1 of Rana kukunoris. Lineage (NCBI taxonomy): Eukaryota > Metazoa > Chordata > Amphibia > Anura > Ranidae > Rana > Rana kukunoris. The sequence goes on from CM056051.1 coordinate 437,318,301, forward strand.
GAATCAAGTCGACGCATGCTTGGAAGCCTTGAACTTTGTTTTTTCATCACGTCGTTGTGTTCTACGTCACCGCGTTCTGGTCCGAGGGGATTTTAGTCCGATGGTGTGTACGCACATCAGACCAACAGACCACTTCAGCCTGGACTGATGAAAATGGTTCGTCGGACATGTTTCCTCGGACATGTCTGATCGTGTGTACACGGCCTCAGGTTTGAGAGGAAGCAAAACGAAATAAATGAGCAAATCTAATATTTCCCTAAATAAGCCAGAGCTCCCAACTGTCCCTGATTTGGAGCAATGTCCCTCTGTCCCTCTTTCCTCCTCATGTGTCCCTCATTTTGTTCTGATCTATAGAGTTGTATATAAAATGCACTTTTTATCTTTCAAAAACAGTTTCCCAGTGCTAAACTTTTCGTCCAAATTTCTAAATTGCTGCATCTGTAAATTTTAAAAGTCAATATAAAAGAATAGTGGTAAAAAAAAGTCCTTGTGGATTTAATTAACCTTTTTTTGGTTAATTCTCCTTTAAGGGTGTGTGTCAGGATGGGTGTGTCCTATGCCTACATACATTTGCAAGTAGGTGTCCCTCATTCCCATCTCAAAATTTTGGGAGGTATGAATAAGCATTCACATTTAAGTGCTTATTGATTGGTATGCGCAAAATTTATAGCAGCTACCAAATAGGGGATAGGTTTATTGCATTTTTATTAATATTTTTTTTTCTAGTAATGGCGTCATTCAGCGATTTTTATCGTGACTGCGACATTATGGCGGAAACTTCGGACACTATTTTGGAACCATTGTCATTTTTACAGCGAACAGTGCTATAAAAATGCACTGGTTACTGTAAAAATTACACTGGCAGTGAAGTGGTTAACTAGGAGTGGGCGCTGTAGGGGTTAAGTATGGCCTGATTTCTGTTTCTTACTGTGGGGGGGTGTTGCTGGGCGTGTGATGTCACTGATCGTCGTTCCCTATGACAGGGAACAGATGATCAGTGTCAATCTCACTAGGAAGCACGGGGAGTGGTTTGTTTACACTTATTACTCTCTGTTCTACAGCTCTTTGACCCGATAACGGGACACCAGCGGCGATCGGATCCGCGAAGTTGAGGACCGGGTCACGAGTACGCCGCCGCCGGCACGCTGCACGACCCACAGGTGGGCTCTTAAAGGGGCCGTACATGTACGCCCTTGTGCCCATCCGTGCCATTCTGCAGACGTATATCTGCGTGCAGCGGTCCTAAAGCCGTTAAAGCGGACCTTCAGACATTTTTTCATCTTTCCAATTATTAAAGCGGTTGTATACCCGCTATTGAAATATTTTTTTTCCCCCCACCTGAAAGGCAAAAGGCATAATCAGCTAGTATGCACCGCATACTAGCTGATTATGAAATACTTACCTCGGAACGAGGTGAAGAGCACTTACCTGGTCCACGCCGAGCGAGATGTCATCTTGCTCCGGCGTGTCTTCCGGGTATCGTCGCTCCAGCGCTGTCATTGGCTGGGGCGGCGATGTCGTCACGCCCGCGCATGCGCACGGGAGACTTCAATTTGGCAAGGTCCGGCAATCTGCCGGTCCTTTGCCGAGGATCCCCGCTGCGCATGCGCCGCTGCAATCAGCGGCGCATTGCGGGGGGAATATCTTATTATAGGCTTACCTGTAAGTGAAAGTGGTAGTATAGAGTATACTACCACTTTAAATCTTCTGCTCTTGTTGTTTTAACTCTGGACTCTGGATAGTAAAACATTTTTTTTCTGCCAGTAAATACCTTATACAGCCCACTTCCTGTTTCTTGTCTGGTCATTAGCATAGGCTTATGACATCATGCACAGCTCTCTCTCTCACTCAAGTGAGAGTTTGCAAGGAAGGTAGGAGGGATGAGTCATAGGAGGGCCAATGAGAGCTGCAAAGCTTGAGGTGTGTGTCTGTGTAAATCTAGGAAGTGAACAGGTAGCAGCTTCAGCTGCCCACAGTTAAAATGATATCAGCCAGACTCAGTAGATCGCAGCATATTTTTAGCAAGTACAGAATTGCAGTATATATAAAATAATATGCAAAGTGGTTGGAGGGAAGCTTCAGACTGGCAAAGACGTTTTTATTACAAATTATGGGAGCAGATTGCAGTTCCTTTTTAATCAACACCTATACATTTTAGATTGTCCCGGTTGGTGTGATTGATCTCAAAGCCTCGCAGTGCATTGCTACATTAACCGTCAGATTCTGCAATATTAGAGAAGGGAAAACAGAAGGTCACTGAAATGTGATCAAATGGTTTCCTGACTACAGAAAGCAGCAAAAACAAAGATTTTTGTACCGACGGAAAGGGACAACTGAGGGAAACTATCACAGACTGGCAAAAAGTCTAAAAATAAAAAAGGACAACTGTAGCTTATCTCTGCCGTGTTTGTCATTGACTTGCATGTGACTTCAATCTGCTGCCGTCTTGCTCAGTTAGTGGCGTGTTTATGGCACCAGACGCAGCTTCTGTACACGGTCAAAAATCTGTTATTATGGAGAGCCAAAAATGTACCAGTCTGCGCCACCTCCGTCACATCTGTACTCCCATCGCTTTCATCTCGCCAAGCTGCTTTCCATTTTAATGTTTATTGTAACCAAATACTAAATCATCCAAGTTAAAGACGCTTGTCTCATACATCGAAATGTCTGAATGAACAGTTCTGTGCTTAGCAGCCAATCAGAAAACGTTTTTACATTCTTTACCCTTTCCTGGACAATAGAGAGAAAACATCTGATTGGATACTATAAACAACACAGATCGTTTTCCGGACCAATCCTGGCATGAGGCATGGAGTGAGTGTTCCTTTCTCAGGGGGGATCATCCAGAGAACTTTCTTCATAGAGGAGTCCTCCAATGCAGTCCCTGACATCAACATAATATTCAGCAATGCTACAGAATGTGCTCAATGAATGCAGACATACTGCAAGAGATTTCAACGGGGTTGAAAAGGATTTTTTTTTTCCCCTAAATAGCTTCCTTTACTTTAGTGCAGTCCTCCTTCACTTACCTCATCCTTCCATTTTGCTTTTAAATGTCCTTATTTCTTCTGAGAAATCCTCACTTCCTGTTCTGTCTGTAACTCACGAATGAATGCTGCCACGGTTTACATATGAATGCTCCTGTTATTTACATATAAACACAGGGTCTGCAGGTGAGTCATCTGTACACAACAATAGGGCAGAGACGGGCAGCGTTAGTGACAGAACTTCACACTGAGATACCAGAACACAGCACAGGACTAAAACTTCAAGGGACAAGGGAATTTAAACTGGGATAGCTGGCAAGTATGAGGCAGCTGCTTTGGGCCCCACAACAATGACAGGGCCCAGGGCAGCTTCCCCTTTTGCCCCACCTTAAAGTTGGCCCTGAACATGATGGCACCAAGGGATAGTCCATCACTACAATATGGAGGAGCGCTGTCTGCTGAGAAGCTTTTACTCTCCCCTAAAATAAAATAGCAGTTACCCCCCTACAGTGCCAGCGAAACCTCACTAAGAATTTTACAATTTCTCGGACCTGGGCTTTAATAAAATGAAACAGTGCATGTTGTGAAACAACCTCATGGATGCTGTGCTAATTTACCCCTCTTTATTAAAAATGCGATTATATATTGATTACTATGTCCACGTAACTCTTTGGCCCCGTACACGCGGCCGAGGTTCTTGCCAGAAACCAGCGAGAACCTCGCTGGGAGCTGCATTCCAGCGAGAACCTCGGCCGTGTGTACGCTCTCTGCTCGCCCTGCCCGTCGGGAAACCCGTCTATTTTCTCAACGGCCCGTCGGGATGAATGGCTGGTTGCCATTCCCGACGGGCGGGTCGCAGATTCTGACGGCCGGCAGAGAACCGGCAGAGAACCTCGACGGGCGGCACGATGTGTTCCGCCCGTCTAGGTTCTCTGCCGTGTGTACGGGGCCTTTCACTGTTTTATATTCTTTACGCCTGATAAAGGGGCAGAGTTAGGCCCCGTACACACAGAACACATCGTTCCGCCCGTCGAGGTTCTCTGCTGGCCGTCAGAATCTGCGACCTGCCCGTCGGGAATGGCAACCAGCCATTCATCCCGACGGGCCGTCGAGCAAATAGAGAACCTGTTCTCTATTTGCTCGACGGGTTTCCCGACGGGCGGGGCGAGCAGAGAGCGTACACACGGCCGAGGTTCTCGCTGGAATGCAGCTCCCAGCGAGGTTTTTGCTGGTTTCTTGCGAGAACCTCTGCCGTGTGTACGGGGCCACACAGACCCTGAAACTAGTTGGACATAAACAGTCTGCCATCGGAATAATCTTGTATCTGGACTTGAATATTACGGTGTGGCTTTTCAATTCCTACACGCGTTTTTACCGCAATTTTGCCGCAATTTGCGATTTGCTTCCCCTCCCTTTCCTGACCTGCCGGGCTACATGCTTGGATAAGGGTCTGGTATGGATTTTGGGGGGGAACCCACGCCATTTTTTTTTTTTTAATCTCCATACTAAACCCAAGGGCCTGTTATGGACCCCACGCTGTTTTTTTTTCCCTCGATCTTTTTTTTTTTTTTTGCCTGCATTTTTTTTTTTACATTCAGTGGAGAGCTGATGACTCATCGGTTGTTAAGGATGTGGTGGCCGGCATCCCAGTCCCCTCCTTAACAACCAACTATAAACAGGATAAAAAACGCAAATTGCGGCAAAGTCGCACCAAATTGTGTTAAAAACGTGGAACTTGCGTTTTGGATGCTGGTCCATTAAAAGTCTATTACATGCCAAACTCTGCATTTTGTGGGGGGAAAAAAGTCCCTGAGCCTTTTCAAAAAAGCCAAGGCACAAAAATGCATTAATGTGAACATGTTCTATAGGAACCCATGTTAAAAAATTTCCACACATTTCTGCAAAATGCAAACTGCACCAAAATATTCATTAGTGCGCATAGAGCCTTTTGGGGATAGAACCAGGTGTAGCACCAGGGCTGCAGATACCAATAACAACATGGTTCCTTATGTGTAACGAATCAGATGTCTTATTCCAACTTTGGTGGACATAAAAAAAACTGCATGTTGTATATTATATTGCCGCAATGTCAACGTTTTAGAGCTTTCTTTTGTGTGAAACATCAGGCGTAAGCCCCCTTCACGGTCATCTACTCTTTGGCATGTGTATAAATAATGTAATTGGGGACGCCAGCCCAGCCCCGTTATTTTAACCAGACTTGTAATATTAAAAATGTAAATGAATGGGAAAATCAATGGGAGTCGACAAGTGTTTTGAGAAGTATAAATGGCCTTCCAGACGTGGAATCATATGTGTTATTGGTAGAGGCGCGGAAGGAAAAAAATGGTAATTATTAAATCAAGCCGATGATTCATGAGGCATGAAAGAGTTCGCCGAAGCCTGAAACAGCCTGATTTAGCTATCTAGCTACAAAGAATTGGCAAATGTATTTTCATAATATGAAATGGTCTCCCGTGTCCACACTACCAAAATGGATTCCAAGGTCCGGGCCATGTACAGAATTCCATCAGTTGAATATAAAACCTTTCCAACTCAGAAAGTACAAAACCTAGACACTTCCCATGTGCTAGTTCTTTTTATTCAATACGTATATTACATGGCTAAAAGTAGCTGGACAGCCCTCCAAGTGACTGAGTTCAGCTGTTTGCAGTTGAAGGGTAACGGTAATGTTACATCATACAAAGACATTTTAGCTAACTGTGTGCTTCCAAACTTGTGGTGATAGTTTGGGGAAGGATCTTTTCATTTCCAGCCTTATGCCGCGTACACACTATCGGAATTTCAGTCAACAAAACTGTGGATTTTTTTCCGACGGATTGGCTCAAACATGTCTTCCATACACACGGTCACACAAATGTTGGAAATACAGAACGTCAAAAACGCGGTGACGTACAATGAAGTACAATGATTCCGAACATGCGTAGAATTTTTGTGCGTTAGAATTAGATACACACAATCGGAATTTCCGACAAGAACTTTTGTTGTCGGAAAAATTGAGAACCAGCTCTCAAACATTTGTTTTCGGAAATTCCGATCGTGTGTTTTCTGGCATAAGTGTGTCCCTCTGTGCCATAAAAACATGGTTTGATGATTTTGGTTTGGAGGAACTTGAGTGTCCTGCACCCCAACCCTACTGAACACCTTTGGGATGAACTGGAACACAGATAGAGAGACAGTTCTTCTCAAACTACATTTTTACTTGATTTCACATTTCCACTACAATATCTTATGGAAAGTCTTTCTAGAAGAATGGAGGTTGTTAAAAAAGTAAGAGGGAAGCCAAATCTATAGTAATGGCCATGGCAGGGGCGGACTGGCAACTCATGGGGCCCCCGGGCAATAGAAGATTATGGGGCCCCCAGGCTTACAGATGGCCACCAAGCCAGGTGGCAGTACAGAGGCGGGGCAGCTAAAATCTCTGGATTTTCACATCAAAAGCATGTCGGTTTTGGACATATCAGGGTCAGATGTAAAAAAAACACAGATTTTTACATACTGTCCCTGGTTTTAATGAGCCTGGCAACCCTGATGGGGCCCCCTAGTGGCATGGGGCCCTCGGGCAGTGCCCGAGTTCCTCAATGGTCAGTCCGCCACTGGGCCATGGTTTTGGAATAAGCCAAACCAGCTCATAAAGGCATGGTGGTCAGATGCCCACTTCCCTGCCATTGTGGCTTAGTGGTTAGCGCTTATACCTGCAGCAGGAGTCTTTGGCTTCCACAACCGTCAGTCACAGCCAGTGGTCCATGGTTGGAATCCTGATCAGACACTACCTACATGTTCTCCATGTGCTTGCCATAGACATGTTGTTAAGTTAAATGGCCTCTTTCTAAATTGTCTCTAGTATGTGTATGTACAGTATGCATATGAGATAGAGACCATAACTGTTGGGGCTACATAAATATGTGTAATAAATATGTTTGGCCATTAAGTGTATATTTAAAAAATGACCAGGTGAATGACCCAAATATGAAAGGCTACTTTAAAATGTTTAAATTTGCTGTACATTTTAGTCAAAATTACAAATGAAACCTTAAGATGCACAGGAACACCATCCTACCTGTAAAGTACTTTGTTAGTGATGTGCAGCAGTCCAGCCCCACTGACTTTGGTGGTTATCTGGATAGAGCACCCTCTAGTGTGCTACTAGTGTGATTGCAGGCAAATTTATGTTTTTGCTCATGGTAAAATGAGTCTTTGAATCTAGGTCAAAAATGTACTCCAGTCACAGGGCTGGATGACTCATACATGCAGGTCTCTGATACCTCTACCTTGTTCTGGAAAGTTTGAGAACTTTCTGGAAACTGGAGGGCAGAGGACAGGAGCGTTGATCTGCATCCTGGGAGTCTTGCCAATCCCCAGGCGGTGGGCCTGGCATGGTGGCTAAGGCAGCCCTTAAACATGGATGAGTGATGCTGGCAGGGAGTCGTGAAAGATGGAGTGCTGAGGAGACTGTTGGTGGCCCTTGACGAGAACCCATGCTGGGGGGTTTGGGTTGGGCTGGCTTGAAAGGTATCCTACCCAAGAGGCAGCAGGAGCAAAGAGGACAGTGTGGGTACATCAGCATGGTCAGGAACTTGCAAGGCGAAAGACTGTGACAAATAGCAAGCCTTTCTGGAAAACAGCGTTGGGGCTAAATCCAGGGCTGTCTTAATAGCATCATGGGCCCCTGGGCAAAGGAATGCACTGGGGCTCCTACAATTGAGACAATTTTGGGGCAGCGTGAGCGCAGCGTGGGCTCAAGGACCAACTACTTTGGGGAAAGTGCAGGGGGGGGCCCATACAGCTGGGGGCCCTGGGCAGTGCCCAGTTGTGCCCTCTCATTAAGACAGCCCTGGCTAAATCTTTCCTTTACCTTGCACTGGGAGATCTTAAGTAGCAGCCAAATTTGAAAGGAAATTCCAATACTTATATTTAATAGTTAATATTTGTTAGTTATTTAGTTATTCTTTCTAATTTTCAGATTGTCTTTATTATATTCAGTTTATTTAAATTTTGAATTTACAAATTGCAATCATAACGAATTGCCCAAAAAACATGTGAAAAAAAACCCTGAATGAAACAAAAATGAACAAATTTTTTAGCAGTGTACATGTCTACCGGCGGTAAGCAGGTGTTGCATCACTTCCTCAATGCTTGTTAGTAGCCGCTGGAACACGATGGGGCTTCCAAGGAAAGGGAGATGTAGACCAGGGATCCAGCTGTTGCGGAACTACACATCCCATGAGGAATTGTAAAACTCTGACATTCACAGACATGACTAGGCATGATGGGAATTGTAGTTCCTGAACAACTGGAGGGCCGTAGTTTGAAGACCCCTGATGTAGACAAATCTGTAAATCTACCCTAATGGAAGTGAGTTCACACAGTTTTAATAGTACTGGGACACGTCTTGATGTTGTTGTACACCAGTAAATTCATCAGTTACCTTCTCAAGTATTCCTTCAGCCACAAAAGGGTTGCCAGCCACAAACATGGTGGCTGACGATCGTTTTTTCCTAAGTCAGCCACCGTTTGCGCAAGTAAACACAGCCGCTGTTATCTCAAGACTGACGGGGAAATAAATCTCATAATGTGACAAAAACAAAGATGAATGCTAAGCCCTATTTTCCGAAGCCTTGTTTACAAAGCGTGTATCAATATTGATGCTTTGTCTTTCCACCTTTTAATTGTAACTGAATACAAAGACATCTGTCGCGATGCTCAGGATTCCAGGTGCGTTCCGTACTATTATCCCAGACCTGGCAATGTTACAGAGACGAGCGTTTGGGATTTGCCTGCTTTACAATCAAATGTTTGGCTTTTTTTCCCAACTCATACATAGAACTGGTCATTTACCAAAGTCAGAGTCACACCTAATAAAGTATTTCCTGTGATCGACCACAGACTCCACCCACAGCGCTCAGCCCACTCAATGCGTCTCTGACTCTGTGGCTGCTGAAGAAATGATTGTGGGGTGGAGATTAATGTGACCTGGTATCAGCCCCTCCTTCAGTCCCTGTACAGCTGAGCTGGAGGGTGAGAGGAAGAAGCAGCACAAGGAGCCAATCAGTTCAAATGCTGATAGGAGGAGAGAGCAAGTGAGTGAGTTTTGTGCATGTTGGTGAGATCAAAGGAACACTAAAGGTTCGTTTTTTATTAGATGAATGGATTGCTGTAAGCTAGAGCATTTAATTATCACTTACCTTGTTTTTCCTTTTGACCTCCAAAATACAGTAATCCAGGTTTGAAAATGCCATTTCCTGTCTCTCCTCTTCTTGCTTTCCACCAGTACCTGAGCTGTTTTGCATGGTGGAAAGTAGAATGTGCTCACCCCCTCCCTATTACTACAACCCTGCGTGAAGATGCTCTCTTATCCCTCACAGGCATGGAGGCTAAACCTAATGGGAACTGTAGTTCCCATTAGGCCGTGATGTAGCAAGAATGAATGTGCACCGCAAACCAGGAAGTCAGTGAGAAAAATGATTCAGGAGTGACGGAGGTGAATAAAACAGCTCGATTTCAACAGGTATCAAACTAGTTATAATGCAAAACATTACTTTTTACTTTATCAGCTACTGTCAGACTTTAATTTAAGAGGAAAATATTTTTGTCTTTACAACCCCTTTAAATGTGGTTAATATGCCATGGTTATGGTTTTATAAAGAAGGAATAGCTGTTTCCGCGTAGAAGTGGTAATCGGCAGATGAATAGGTGTTTTTTAACAAAACTCCAGCATTGTGGAAGTCCGTAAAGGAGTCTTGGTTTCATAATGGTGTAAACTATGTACGGTTAGATCAAGGCTTAGTTGTTGTGTATGGTACTTAAGAGGGTGACGCAGTGTGCAGCATGTGCCCCTGGATGACGTCATCTGTGACGAAACGAAAGGGAGGAGCGACACGCTGACATCACCATTACCCTCGTGTCCTGGAAGGCACACCAAACTTAGGGCAATTCTGTTTTTACATTCCTGTAAGTGCAATACTTTATATTTTAATAGATGCTTAAAGGATTTTATGCATTTTTTATCTTTTTGGTATATAACCTATCCATCCTATTGAGTGACGTTCCAGGCACAGGAGAGCCATACAACCAGGAGCAAGATCCAGGCTGGGTTTTAAGCCACAGGCGCTGAGTGATCCCTTATAATGAGGGATCAACTGAAGCTGATAGGCAGTTAATTTAACTGTTGGTTGCGGCACTGTTCCACAAGGTGGTGGATGGTGGAGTTTAAAGCCTTGTACACACGATCAGTCCATCCGATGAGAATGGTCTGAAGGACCGTTCTCATCGGTTAACCGATGAAGCTGACTGATGGTCTGATGTGCCTACACACCATCGGTTAAATAACCGATCGTGTTAGAACGCAGTGACGTAAAACACAACGACGTGCTGAAAAAAATGAAGTTCAATGCTTCCAAGCATGCGTCGACTTGATTCTGAGCATGCGTAGATTTTTAACCGATGGCCGTGCCTACTAACGATCGGTTTTGACCTATCGTTAGGTATCCATCGGTTACATTTTAAAGCAAGATCGGTTTTGACCGATGAAAACGGTCCATCAGACCGTTGTCCTCTGGCTATCCTATCGTGTTATTAACTATCTCAATTATTGGTGGACTTTTTTTGGACTCTTTGTGCCTTTAATTACACATCTACATATATTGTTCATGTAAACAATTAGTATAATTCTAATTTATATACTAAATTAGTTTAAATGCTGATAGGAGGAGAGAGCAGAGTGCTAGAGATGAGATCATCAATGTGCTGCTTCTCCTTTCACTGTCCAATCACAGGCTTTGGGAGGGTCAAGAATAGTCTGTGCTCAGAGGAAGTGTGTTGATTAATGCTGGTCAGATCTACCATCTTGTGGTAGAAAATAAGTATTGCAGGAAAGAGCATCAGAGGCTGCTTTTCCATTTTATCATTTAATGGGCTATTAATATTTATCTACACTATCTGTAACTTTTGGCTGTGTATATTGAGTAAATTAAGTGATTTAAGTCCAGCACCAATGTCACTTACCCAGCTGTAAAAAAGTGGGCAGGGCAAGAAAGATGCAGCTTGGACCAATGAAAGCAGGTAAGAGTAGGAGAGAGGCAGCAAATGCCATGGGAGAATATTATATAGAAATTCTGTCTCCCCCAGTCTTTCCTTTCCTGATTTTATTGATTTCTTTACTTATTTTTGCATCCACTATCTACCATGAACTATTTAGGAGCCTTTGCAATACTTTTATTTATTTTGCTATGACCCACTTGTGTTGAAGATGTTACACATTGTATTTAAAGCTAAAGTGTAATTTTAGAATTTGCCTTCCCTGGTTCCTCCCTCCCCCTCAACAACATGTTAATGCCATATATAAATACAAGCTTTCTATTTTTATTACATACCTTATTTTTGATCCTGTGACATCATCACCAGGCCCATGTGCTTCTCTATGCAATGCATGCAGATCGTAGCTGGTGGGAGGGGCTGGCAGGAAGCCGTACATAGATTCCTAAAAACATCAGCGCACTCTGTCTCAGTACTTCTCTCACTGTAAGTGCTCTTAGGCCAGTTGCACTCAGATTATAGTTTTTGGGAGGAGTTATGCAAATTAGAAAATGCCTTTATGAGTCAATATGTGGTCAATGTGATATGTCAATCTGAAGTCGTGGGCATTTCTAGGCAGGCTGTATTTGCACATGGATTACCCTAGGAAATGCCCACATATAATCCTGAGACTTCATGATTAGCCACTCTCCAGCCAACCACAGTAGTTTTTCTGCTGTTGGGTGACAGCTGCATGCCGAGCGACATACAGGCACATGTACACTGGCGTGCCTCCTGGAGGCGCACAGTACATCACTTCCATGTTGCCGATCGCAGTAGCCATCCACTTTGTGTGGCCGGGATGCAATCACATGATCTCAGAGCCAGTTCACACCACATGCAGTCCAGTGCGTTTCTTTTCTGCATCGAAAACGCATAGAAAGTAAGTTATATGGCTTTCAATGGCATAGTTCACACCAGTGCTTGCAGTTCCAGTGTGTTCCAATTCCTAGAAAAAAGTAGAACCTGCTGCATTTTTCCAGCACTGGATTGTAATGAAACTCTGTAAAATAAAAAACGCACTGGTATGTACCGGAAACGCACCTAAATGCACCAAAAACACACTGGAACACACATGTTCTTAATTAAGGTTAAGAGAAGGAGAGGGGAGAAAAAAAGCATTGGGTGGCATAAAAAAATGCACTGGAACGCATCAAAAATGCACATGCAGAAAAGCATCTGGAACGCATCCAGACTGCGTTTTTTATGGTGTGAACTGACTCTTAGGCCACTTTCACACTGACACGTTTTTCAGGCGGTATAGCGCCTAAATAACGCCTGAAAAAATCCTGCCCTGCAGTCTTCAGTGTGAAAGCCTTGGCCTTGGCTGAAGCGGTGCGCTAGCAGGACCACTCCAAAAGTCCTGCTAGCCGCATCTTTGGAGTGGTGAAGGAGCGGGGTGTTTACCGCTTCTCCACCGCTCCTTCCCATTGAAAGCAATGGGAAACTGCGGTAATACCGTTGGCAATGTTCCTCTGCAGAGGCGCATTGCTGGCAGTATTAACCCTTTTTCGGCCACTAGCGGGGTAAAAACCGCAACGATATCGGCCGAATATTGCAGTAAAAACGACGGTATAGCGGCGCTAAAAATAGCACCGTTATACCGCCAGTGCACCTCCTGTGCCCAGTGTGAAAAGGGCCTTAGTATCAACACAACTGGTATGAATGGGTTCATTCACACCAGTTGTGCTTAGTATTGTGATGCTGTGATTGGCCCACAGCTATCACATGGTACCTGGGCCAATCAGAGCACCCTGTACCATGTGATTAGTTGTAGCCAATCACAGATCACTAGTATTTACAGCTGTTATGAATGTAACCCATTTATGACAGTTCAAGTGTAACAAAAAAAAAATCCTTGATAACCCCCTCCCCAGAATAGTACAGTGGCACTATGGTGAAAAATTATAACAAAAAAAAAAAATGTGCTAAAAAATTAAAAAGAAAATAGTTTTTTAATCAAGTTTTTTGGGACCGCACTGCACTGGTGATAGTATGCAAAAAAAAAAAGTTTTATTGAATTTTTTCGTTTTTCAAACAAATTGTGACAAAGAATTACAACTTAAAAAAACTTTCCATGCCTCTTACGAAATACTTTAGACCAGCCTTTCTCAACCTTATTACTGCTAGGGAACCCTAAAAATTATTTTCAGGTCTTGGGGAACCCCTGATAAAACCCATTCATTGGGGGTCAGTGGTGGGGACAATGCCCCTTTTTTTTACAGTAGTGGTAAGAATGCCCCCCTTACAGAGAACTATGAAGATCATTGGTGTAATACCACTGGCTCCTCCAAGTGGAATTGGCTCAGAACTATGTAGGCACCATCAAACAGGAGGTAAATCAGCCACAGCTCAAGGAGCCCCTAGCCACCTCTGGAGGAACCCTGGTTGAGAATGGCTGCTTTAGACTGTCTTTGTACTGACAGAATTCAGGGAATTGACATTTCAAGAATCAATTAAAAAGAAAACGTTGTCTTTGGGTTCGCTCGATTGATCAACTTAGGTACAACCAGCCTGCCTAATTTTACATGTGATTATCGCCAGAGGCTGTTATAGCCGCTAGCAACAATCACATTGTTCTGGCCTGCGGGATGGCCTTCACCCCCCCACCAGCAGAACGCAGTGACTCCAAGAGAGGGATTCCCCTGTCAATAGAGCAATGTTGTTTTCCTGCAACCAGTGGTTGAATTTAGCTCAGTCTTTGGTCGGCCTAAGTCATTTCAGCCTGTACAAGACTGGAGGGGAGGCTGGAGCTCAGCTTTAAACTCTCCCGTCTAGAACTAGAAGAGAACGCAGGCTGGCCCATTAGCATTTTTGACAAGCTACAAAGTGTCTGTTCCGCCTCCAGGTGATAATACAACCTGTACAATGGCACATTACCCTCTTTAATCCCCGGAGACCTTTAGTCACCGCGATCTGTCTGTTGCGTTTATCAGACAGGTCATTACACCGCCGACTCTTCCATAGAATTGTGTCACCGGAGGAGGCATTTTTTTTTCCGACTTCTCTTTTGCGCTGTCAACCAGTCGTCTCCTGACACCGTGATAAAGAGGGCCGGTTACCCCTTCAGGCAAGAGAGCTAAAAATACCCCACGCCTTTCTCGACCCCGGTCCCCGCTCTGGCGTATGTCACTTCTCAAGATGACTATCCGTCAGCGATGCCAGAGTGGGCTCGGGAATGAGAGCGGCAATGGGGACGATGAATATGATAATGGGAGGGAGAATTAACCCTTTCATTGTCATTAAACAGCAGATATTCAACCACAGTGAGTTGATTTCTGTAGTGTATCTAAACTCCAAGAACAAAAACGTAATATATTGCAGCTCACAAGTCCTTAGATGTGATGGTTGCATTAGTTTTCTCTTTTTATTTAATTTCTTTGCACCTGGTGCCATAACACCCTTCTGCCCTATGGTGACCTCACTTTCTCACTGTACTGTGTGTATGGAGAAGCAGCATTGGTAGGAGCGGAGCGGAAACTTAGAACATAAGGCTTCATGGACACTGGATATCAAAAATGCAATTTTTAAAAAATGTTAACAACTTCAATACAGGGCACTTTCACCCTCCTTCCTGCCCGCCGTGCCCGGTACAATTCTCAGCTTTCAGTGCTGTCGAACTTTAAATGACAATTGCTCGGTCATGCAACTCTGTACCCAAATAATTATTATTTTTACACAGATAGAGCTTTCTTTTGGTGGTATTTAAACACCACTGGATTTATTTATTTTTGTTAAAAAACAAAAAATAAAAACATTTCTTGGTTTCTGTTAGAAAAAATTGTAAATAGGTAATTTTTCTCCTTCACTGATGTGAGCTGATGAGGCTGCACTGATTGGCACTGATAGGCTGCACTGATGAGACGGCACTGAAGAATACTGATGAGGTGGCAATAATATGCAGCACTGAGGAGCACGGATAGGCGGCACTGATGAGACAGCACTGAAGGGTACTGATGAAGTGGCAATAACATGCAGCACTGATGGGCACTGATATGCAGCACTGATGAGCACTGATAGGCGGCACTGATGAGCACTGATAGGCGGCACTATAGGCACGGATAGGTTGCACTGATTGGCATCACTGATGGGCACCGTTGGGCTGCACTGATGATTAGTGCCCTGATTATCTGAGCAGGTCTCCCCTGTGAGAAAACGCCACTGATCGGCTCTCCTTGCAGTCTGTCAGTGTAAGGAGAGGAAAGCCAATAACTGGCATTTCTTAGTTTACATGAGATCAGCTGTGATTGGGCACAGCTGATCACATGGGTAAAGACCCTTGTCATCGGCTTTTAACTGAGATCGGGGGTGCACCATGTCTCAGGGACACAGTGTGCCGCTAATCGCTGTGCTGCACGCCCCCTGTGGGCGCGCAATTGCGGTGACAGTGGGACTACTGTATGTCAAAAGATGTCGTCCCAGAACGAAAGAGCCACACTGCCACCGTCACTTCCCCGGACAACAAGAGTGGGGCTACCTGTGTGCCAAGTTTGGGGTCCAGGGGACCTATGTCCAGCTGGTACCGGGTCCCCAAATCCAGGAGATCAGGCGCAAAAAGGTGACTCGAGTATAAACTGAGGGGGGCATTTTCAGCACACAAAAATGTGCTGAAAAACTCGGCTTATACTCGAGTATAAACGGTACATATGCAAATTTGGAAGTGAAAAGTACTTAAGGTACCAAGCTTTTGTTCCCTTGAGACTATGGCATATATAATGTATAAATATACTTAGAAAATTCTAGAAAAACAGTAATTCTACAGCATCCCCTTTTTTTTAAAGGGACCCTATCAAGGAGTCAACAAAATTAGGAAACCTGTATAGAAGGCCATTCTCTACATACCTGTCCGTTGGCCTGCTTGCTAATCCTTCCTGGCACAAATCCCAATTAACACATGGGACATAGGGGGACCACATTTCCAAACTACCATTCAGGGACACCCCCCTTCCCAAAAATCATCTTGTGCTGTAATGAATCACAGCACAGTGATTGGACACAAGAGGCGGGATTTATGATTTCTCCAATCACAAGCAGGGGGCGGGATTGTGCTCCTCCAGGTATTCCCGGCCAGGACAAGTACTGTCAGTGAGTAAAGCGTTGATGTGGCAGCCTTTTTTGGGGGCATCAGAATGGCCCAGAGGGGTAGCTGTGTCAGTTTCATTCCGGGACACTATATTGTCCTGGAATAAATGTGCCCGGGACAGACCTGCAAAATGCGGGACTATCCCGGGCAATCCAGGGAAACGTGGTCACCCTAATGGGACAGGGAAAATAGCGCCCCTCCCCCCCATTACTGTGCTTCCTCCTGCTGACCCCTAGTCAGTGCAGGACACAATAGTAATGTAGGGGTTGGCGGGAGGAACCACATCGCCCAGTGGGGGGGATGTAGAATAGGATCAGTACCCTGGCCAACAAACTGGCCAATGGAAAGTTATTTATAAGTCTGCTTTCTTTACAGGGTAATGTCGTGTAATTTTGTGGATCCCCTAGTCGCTTTAAGAAAACACTGTTTTTAGGCAGAGAAGTTAATTGCCTATAGAAATCCATTAATACATTTTTCAAACAGTTATGGAGGTAAAAGTACAGAAGGAGACAAATCAGGTATTTTGCCTTGTTAGCTGTGTGGTGTGTCAGAGCTGTCAATATCTCAGGACTGGATGGACAGAAATAAAACATCATTTGGCAGCATAGGTGTGCGCAGCCTTTGGCATTAGGGTGTGCACCCCAAAGCTCAAACACACTGTACCAATCACTCACGATGTTCATTCAGAAAGGGAAGGGGCCGGTAAATGGCATATTTACTGGCCCCTTCCCCCACTCATCCTAAAACATCCACAGCAACAACCAGTGAGAGAGGAGGGAAAGCCGGCGGTGCTGTAGGGGGAAGGAGGGGGAGCCAGGTCAGTAGGGGGAATCTGTTCTGCAAAGTGATTTGGGCACACCTAGCACACCCTGTGCGCACGCCTATGTCTGGCAGGTAAAAGAGCTCCAGTATATATACTTAATCTACTGTATGCGTTGAGCTATTTTCCTGGGGTTTAGTCCTAAAGCCTGAAGAGAAATACCCGCATGCAGCTCTGCAACACTCTAAATTTCATAAGTAATGTATTTTTTTTTTTTTTTTATGTAGTCGGCAATGATCCTATTGCTCCTATGATTTGCATGTAGGGGAATGTTAGTAATGTAAATGTTAGTCTTCTGTGTGTAAGTATTGCTGGCGTTCACATTAAACAATAATCAGGCAAATGCACATAAACTGATGCTATGCAAATGTGCAGCTTTTTAATGGCTGGAATTCCTCAGATAGTATCAAGGGATTTTAAAATGCATTTGCTTTTCTTCATTGCAGTTCCTTTTTGAACCACTGGAGGTCAATCACTGCTAACCCTGAATTCCCATCCGCTCAGCAGAGGTCTCCAGTGTCTGGGTGGTATACAGAATCGATTTAGTATTTGGTATTCAGTGAAGATTGCTGCTAAGGGTTTGCACGTGTGTATATATATATATATATATATATATATATATATATATATATATATATATATATATATATATACTGTATACATAGTATAGTAACCAGTAACATATGAATTGCATGGCAAACCTAGCATGGCTTTAAGTTTTGCTTAACAACGCTTTATAGAATTTTTAGATGCTGCAAATGCTTAAGATTTATGTCAGAGCAAAAAAAAAATGTTGGCAAACCAACTTGTATTTTTGAAGTACTTGCAGCCCTTTCGGAGTGACAAATCCAAGGGAAATGTGCATGCATTGAGACGTTCCTGTCTAGATGCACTCCAGCAATGGCTGCATTGCAAATTTCAGGGCAGGTTTCCTGATGGTGACAACAGTGGACCATGTTTATGCGATATGAGTTGACAAGCCTGTATGACAACACAGAAGCACAACTAGGTGAACAGGACAGAATGTTGTCACTAGTGATGAGCGGAATACGCCATATTCGATTTCGCGATATTTCGCGAATATTTCGAAGAATATTCGCGAATATTCGTTAATATCGAATATTCGTGATATTTTATAAAAAAAAAAAAAAATTGCGAAATTTCGCTATTTTTTTTTTGGATAAAATATCACGAATATTCGATGTTTACGAATATTCGCTATATTTTATAAAAAAAAAAAAAATGCGAAATTTCGCTAATGCGAAATTTCGCTAATGCGAAATTTCGCTATTTTTTTTTAATAAAATATCACGATTATTCGCTATATTTTTTTAAAAAAAATAAAATAAAAATTGCGAGATTTCGCATTGCCGAAATTTCGCATTGCCGAAATTTCGCAATTTTTTTTTTTTTTATAAAATATCACGAAAAAAAAAATTGCAAAATTTCGCTAGTGCGAATGCGAAATTGATTGCGAAATTGATTGCGAAAAAAAGAAAAACGAATATTCGAAATAGCGAATATTCGCCGCGATATTCGAGTTATTCGCGAATACTCGAATATGCAATATTCGTAGCGAATATTCGCAATGCGAATATTCGTGAGCAACACTAGTTGTCACCCTAGTACAGGAAGTGCTTGAACGAGGACCTTCATGACAGGGTCACCGGGATTATTTTAAAGATGCAGATGTTAAAAATCGTTTACATGACTTTTGGAAAGTAATTTGCATGTTTACCTTTTTTATTAGGTTTTAGTGATTGGGTTTACCTATACTTTTTTTTTTTCGATTGGCTAAAATGGATTATTAAGCGTAAATTTTTCTCCTTTCTGTCTTAAAGGAGTTGTAAATAAAAACATTTGTTTTGCTGAAATGACTGTTTACAGGGTATAGAGACATAATAGTTAACTGATTCCTTTTAAAAATGATTAAAAATAGATAAAAATCAATCATATAATGTACCTGTAGTTTCTAGTTTAGTTTTTACATGTTGTTTCCTGCCTGTGCTGTACAGAGGCACAGAGCCAATGCAGGGCGGTGATGGTTTGGAAAACAAAACTGATTGGTGCTGTGGGGTTTTAGACACACAGTAATCACACCTCTTTGATTAGTGACCACAGAGAGAAAGCTCCCAGTACTGTGGTTATCAGGCAGGCCCGTCGGAACACGACAGGCAAACCAAGCAATTGCCTGGGGCCCGAGCTGGCCAGGGGCCCCGAGCTTGCCAGGGGCCCCAGCAGAGAGGGCCCTTGCCACACCGCTGCTTCCTCCTGCAGTCCGGTCGGCCGTGTGCCATAACCACTCCGTACAGGAGATTCAGGTTCCTGTTCCCGGCCGGACTGACAGGAAGTGCACACACTGATTGTTCACTTCCTTTCAGTCCGGCCCCGGGAACAGTAAACTGAATCTCCTGTACCGCGCGGTTATGGTACACGGCTGACCGGACTTCAGGAGGAAGCAGCGGTGCGGCAAGGGCCCTCCCTGCTGGGGCCCCTGTGCGGACACCAACATATGCCGGCATGTGAGGATAGAGGTAAGCCGACAAACCCCCCCCCCCCCCATATACAATCACATAGGATATTTTAGAGACGCTATCAATAGTTTTATATATATATATATATAATAGTAAAATGTTCACTTTAAAGGAAAACTCCAGACTGACTTATAGTAACTTTATCCCAATGAGAGATAGTATGCTATAATAATCAGTTAAATATCCCCTTTCAAGTGGAGTTTCCATCCCATTTTTTTTTTTTTTTTCATTATTGTGCTCATTAGACCTAAAAAATAAAAAAAATAAAAAAAAATTTTTTTTTTTTACTCATCTGGAAATGCCTGTTGCTATGCGGTCCCACAAAATCTGCCCTTGGAATCACCTAGGATTCTGACATCTCCCTCTAATGCTCCTGGGAAATGTGTGTCATCATTTCCCAGGATGCAGTGCGCTGTCCAATTATCACTCCCCATCCAAGACTTCCAGGAAGTAAGTGCTTGTGGGCTTCACAATGCCCACAAGCAAAATGACAACGGTGTGGACATAGTTTTATAAACTATCTTTTTTGAATAACTATGCAGAGCGGCGGCGGATTGTAAAATAGTAAGTGACCGGATTTATATTATAAAAACGCAGGATGAAAGGACATACATTTAAAAAATGCTAATTGTAGTTGGAACCCCCGCTTTAAGAATACTAACAACACTATCCTAATAGCAAGGCCTTGCACTATCTTCACTGCATTGTTGGAGCTCATAGAACCGAGTTTCCTGGCTGCAGCAAAGAGATGGTGAACAATGAGGATAAATCCTAGATGATAGTTATTCTATTTGTAATCCAAGAGAATGTGGTAGGTTTCCTGTGTTCAAAGTTTAATATGGCAGAACAATGGGATCTGTAGGCATAAGTTTTCTCACCAATCCTGATAGACCTCAAAGCCAACTGATGGGATCCACAAACGATTCTTCCTCACGCAGATAGGCTGAAGTAGGGATTCGTCTGGTTCCCAGTGTCCTAAGCTGCTGCAGTGTGTCTTTCTCCCAGGAGCTGTTAGCTGAACTTGCTGGGACTGGAGCAGCGACTGTGGATTTGCACGCTAGGCCGCAACCCCCTGACACAGCGGCGATGTGGTGCTCACAGTTAGATCCAGAAAGTAAGAGAGCATGGGCCTGATCTCTAGATCCCTATATACTATCTCCCACAATGACTTTCTTTGTGATTAAGGAAATTATGTCAGCAATAGAAATCCAGCACTAGGTGGATATAGAATCAAGGCTAGAATAATTATAGACATTCTGCAAAGGTCAGTTAACCGTAGTCTGCTCCCGGCTACAACAGGATTCCCTAAAAGTGATTGTAAAGTCTTGTTTAAAAAAATAATAATACTTACCTGCCCTGTGTAATGGTTTTGCACAGGGCAGCCTGCATCCTCTTCTTCTCAGGTCCCTCTTTGCTGCTCCTGGCCCCTCCTCCTGTCAAGTGCCCCCACAGCAAGCAGTTTGCTATGGGGGCACCCAGGCCGAGGTGCAGCTCTGTGTATCCATTCAAGCACAGAGCTGCACATAGAATGCATTACAACTCCTTTAACTTTAGTTTGTTTGGATCAAGCTAGTCCAGTTTTCTTCACTAACACTTGCACTCACTGGGAGCTCTGTATAAACTGTATGTATGGAGATTGTGACGTTATCTGCCTGCTTCTCTATCTCAGCCAATCAGAGGAAGCCTTGTATTTATTCATAAAAATACTTGATTTCGGTTCAGTAATCGGGACAGGAAGTCTCTATACTGCTGGCGGAACAGCACTATATACTACGCTATATTGCCAAAAGTATTGGGATGCCTGCCTTTACATGCACATGAACTTTAATGGCATCCTTGTCCTAGTCCGTAGGGTATAATATTGAGTTGGCCCACCCTTAGCAGCTATAACAGCTTCCACTCTTCTGGGAAGGCTGTCCACAAGGTTTAGGAGTGTGTCTAGTATGGGAATGTTTGACCATTCTTCCAGAAGCACATTTCTGAGGTCAGGCACTGATGTGGATGAGAAGGCCTGGCTAGCAGTCTCGACTCTAATTCATCCCAAAGATGTCCTATCAGGTTAAGGTCAGGACTCTGTGCAGGCCAGTAAAGTTCCTCCTCCCCAAACTTGCTCATCCATGTCTTTATGGACCTTGCTTTGTGCACTGGTCCAAATCATTTGGTGGAGGGAAAATTATGGTGTGGGGTTGTTTTTCAGGGATTGGGCTTTGCTTCTTAGTTCCAGTGAAGGAAACTAAGGCATCAGCATTCCAAGACATTTTGGACAATTTCATGCTCCCAACTTTGTAGGAACAGTTTGGGGATGGCCCCTTCCCATTCCAACATGACTGCGCACCACTGCACAAGCAAGGTCCATAAAGTCTTGGATGAGCGAGTTTGGGGTGGAGGAACTTGACCATCCTGTACAGAGTCCTGACCTAAAGCCGATAGAACATCTTTGAGATGAATTAGAGCAGAGACTGCGATCCAGGCCTTCTCATCAGAGCCTGACCTCACAAATGCGCTTCTGGAAGAATGGTCAAACATTCCCATAGACACTCCTAAATCTTGTGGACAGCCTTCCCAGAAGAGTTGAAGCTGTTATAGCTGCAAAGAGTGGGCCAACACAATATTAATGGACCGACTAAGACTGGGATGCAAATAAAGTTCCATTGTTTTAAAGGCAAGTGTCCCAATACTTTTGGCAATATTGTGTATATAGAGCTGATGCTACATACAGCTTATACAGCGCCCCCCAGCTAGCACAAGTGTTAGTGAAATAAATAGTTTGTTGGGACTAGCTTGGTCCAAATTAACTATTTGAAGTTAAACCGAACCTGAAGTTAGGTTTTAAAGCTGAAATCCAGGATGCAGGGCCATTTTAATAGCATCATGGGCTCCTGGGCAAAGTAATGCTCTGGGACCCCTACAATGATGGCAGTGCAGGTGAACAGACATAATGTAGGTAGGAGGCAGACTGCCTCCCCTGTGTATCTATCACTCTCAGTGCCATCATGGGGCCCCCCAATTTCGGGGAAGCTTGGGCTCAAGGACCAGCTGCTTTGGGGAAAGTGCAGGGGCCCCCCATGCAGCTGGGGCCCCTGGGCAGTGCCCAGGTGTGCCCTCTCATTAAGACAGCCCTGCCAGGATGAATGAATATTGTCTAAATACAAGAGGCAGGTATATTCTTACTTGAATCTCGGTGTGCTTTGTGTATTTCCTCCAGATCTGTGCAGTAATCCAGTGTAAAACTTTTCCCCTGTGCAGGAGCTTCCTGTAATAAAGACCAGTCACTGCTGCTCTCTCCCCTTGTGCAGGGCTACACTGCTCTTGTCTCCGCCTCTCCTATAGTTTTGTGCAGGCAGCCTGTTGTAGGAGGAGTTGCTGGGCACCTCCCACAGCTCTGCTCTTTGCACAGGCTGTATATAGAACAGTGATGATGTCATCGCAATTTTTAAAACGTAATATCTGGGTTTGTAAAGAAAAGGTTAAGTTATATCCTTTTTTAGGCTATTGAGAAATATATTTAGATGTAAGTTCTTGTGATGCAGTTCATTTATCACCCAGTCAGTGGTTTGCCCGGTGTTCTCATTTTGTCAGCGAATTGCGCTAAGTCCCCATTCTATATCTGTAGCGCCTCTTCGCTCTCATCCCGCGTCCTCTCCACGCATCCTACCATTCAGGGCTTCCCGCCGCCATCCTGTATTATGCAGCCGCTGTGAAATGAAGCACAATGTCCTTCTGGGTTTCTGTCCTCATAAGAGCGGTGACTGAAGATTTAGAAACCTCCACGAAATCCCGCCGAAGCAGCCTTATGAATCATTCATGGCGGAGAACAGCAGCTAAGAAGGAGACGCTTCTCAGAGAAAGTGAGAGGCCGAAGGTTCCCTGGAGACAGGAGATTGAATTTATCCCGTTGTACACACAGTTTTAATGGCAATAGAAACATTTCTCTTCCCCTCCATTCCCTCGCAGCCCCCGCACGGCACAGCGCAGCGCTACATTCACTGGCTAGGCCCTGGATTTTTTTATTTCTTACCCTTTTTATAAATTAAACATTGCCTTTCCCAACATACAGACATATTCCTCAGGGCTGTAAAAGAAACCTGTGCTAGTAAAACACATAGGAGTTGATTTACTAAAACTGGTGCATTCTGAATCTGGTGCAGCTGTGAATGGTAGCCAATCAGCTTCTAACTTCAGCTTGTGTAATTAGGCTTTGACAATAAAACCTGCAAGCTGATTGGTTTATATGCAGAAGTGCACCAGATTTTGCACTCTCCAGTTTTAAGTAAATTAACTCCAGAGGGATTGATTTACTAAAGCTGGAGAGTGCAAAATCCGGTGCAGCCCTGCATAGAAACCAATCAGCTTCTAGGTTTTAGCCCACGTTTACACTGAGGGTTTAAAATTGAGGAGTGCCAGTGTCAGAACACAATGTCCCAGCAAAGGGATTCCCCCATCCACCTCCCGAAAGTCGCCAAAGGTAGTGCAGAAGTGGGAATCGGTGCGGCGCAGCAAATTCGGCGTCGCACCGATTTGAACAATGCCATTGCCAGCAATAGGATCTGGTTTGGCATGCGATTTGACATTTCAAATTGCATGCCAAATTGGCCCAATGTGTCAAAGCTTAATAGAACAAGGTGAAGTTAGAAGCTGATTGGTTGTCATGCACAGCTGCACCAGATTTTGCGCTCTCCAATTTTAGTAAATCAACCCCAGTGTCTGTAAAAAGGGTATCTAAAGCAAAACCTTTCTTTTCTGTTGAGGATGAAGTACCGTATTTATCGGCGTATAACGCGCACCCCAAACTTAGAATGGTAAAAAAGGAAAAAAAAGAAAACGTACATTTTTGCCCTTCGTCCGTCGGCGGCATTGTCTGGCGTTCGTCTGCTGCCTTCTACGGGGTCCGTCCAGCCTTGTGAGTGTCCGTCTGCGGCTTTGGAGGTGTCGGTCTGCGGCTTCATGCGGCTTCCGTCCAGCCTTCCATCCACACCTTGCCAGGGGTTGCAGCAGTGTTTGTTTTTGGATTTGGCGCCAAGCCGAGAGAAGCTGGATTTCCTGTGTGTTCAGCTCCTCTCGGCTTGTCTCGACTCCTCTTGCGTGGCTGCGGGAGGAGCCGAGCGTGGCCGAGCCTAGCCAAGCCGAGTGCGCAGTACACTCAGCTCGGCTCTAGGCTGCATCGCTCGGCTTCTGTGCGGTCGCCGTTGCTAAAGTGCGCCTGCACCATTGTCTACATGACATGCGGCATAGACATCGGCACCCGTGATTTTTGTAAATATCTCCTAAACCATAGAGGTTTAGGAGATATTTCAAGCACCTACAGGTAAGCGTTAATCTAGGCTTACCTGTAGGTAAAAGTGGTTGTAAAGGGTTTACAACCACTTTAAAGTGGATGTAAACCCCCCATACACCCAGTGTAGTGAAAAGCCTCAGATGATACACAGAGATTAACCAAATCTCCCTACATTGGTTTTATATGTATATCTGCTGTCTTTACATTTATATACTGTTTAGAAAGTTCAGATGTGTTGGGAGATTTTCTCTTACTGGTTTACACAGAGTGTGATGTCTGGGCATACAGCCAAGATAGCTAACATTGCTGATTGGAAGAAAGGCACACACCCCCTCTCCTTATAGGCAGAGACTCTGAGAGCTGTTTTGTAATAAGAGCTGCTCTCTGCTAATCTATTTTAGCAACCTCCTTTGACAAAAGATTCTGTCTGCTTTTGTCTAGAAAAACTAAAAATATGTCAGGCGTTCTCAGGCTGATAACAGAGGAACCGTTCAGAAGAGAGCTATACGACTTAGCTCATTGAACAGAGATAACACAATACTGCAGATATAAGTGCCCAGCTCAAATTTCATGAATCGGGTTTACATCCACTTTAAAAACAATAGCGACACTTGTTTCTGTGACAACCACCTAGGAGGGGATTTTTCCCACTGTGGAGAGATTGTCTATGACTTCCTGTTGTGTGTATATGACAAACAGGAAGGAAAACCTCCTCAATGGACAGGGCAAAAAAAAATCTGAGCGAAGATTGAAAGTTTATGTAAACCTAATCAACAAAATCTCATATGATATACCATGTTAACTTAATTTCAAAAGTTATTTTCAATATTTGTGAATCAGAGCAGCGTTCGTAACTTAGTTAAATATATTGGCCCGGATTCAGAAAGCACTTATGACGAAGTAAATCACTTGACTGGTGTACTACTAGTGTTTGCTGAATAACCAACCACCCACCTCTTAACCACCTATATTAAACACTCGACACCTTCTGGATTAAATGGCCAACAAAGGTCCCTTTATTAAATACCAAAAGGTAAATATAATATTAACTTTTAAACAACCATTTTAAAATATATATATAACCGTATAAACTTTTTTTTTTTTTTAACAATAGATTTTTATTAAATGTATTTACTTAACAGTACAGATTAAAATTGTCACATTAATCCTTAGTAACAGAACGAGTGACCTTGGTTCATAAGATTGTTCCTATAACAATACAGTACTTGGTAGCCTGTACCAGCCCACCCCTATCGGGTTCAATCTGTAGGCATGGCTAGGCCTCCAATTGAGTTAACTATTTGTATATAGAAAATCATAAAGAAACAGAAAATATATACACATATATACATAAACATATATATATATATACACGTACACATGCATACAGAAATTAAAAAAATGAACTTAACAAAACTTGCTACACAGATCAATAAAGTAGGACCTTATAAACTTTTTAACATTTACCAACATTCTTTTTGAATAAATGAACCCAAACAACAACACTCTATGTGCCCATCCCATGACAGGCCCCAACTCCTACCAACCATCTCAGGTATATCGATCTTATATCTCTATACCACCCCCACCCAATTCTCAGGAACCCCAAAACCAATGCCAAGACCACCTGAAAAACAAAAAGATGATGAAAGATGATGAAAAACACCCATACCAGACACTTCCCCAGGGAGGGAGGGAGGGAAAAACAGCCTGTTTGTTACCCTTAACTGCAGATGGCTCCCGAATGACTGGCCCCGCCCCTCCTCCTTTTATGTGACCCTCCTTGTTTTCCTAAGCCCCGCCCCCCGGCCAGACTTTTTACCAGCCATTTCCTCTTCCTGTGTGCGCTCCACACAGCGTTCCCCCAGTCATGTGGCCCCTGCGCCTGGGTTCCCCCTATTTCGGGGCTGTCTTTACGCCGACGTAGTGCAAATGTGCACCCAGCGTATGTGTGCACCAGAGTCACAAACCAACATACGTCCAAAAACAGGCCATCCTACCCCGACGTATCGTGCTTACGCCGGCGTAGCGTGGGCGCAAATATGGTTTGGATGCATGTTGCTTCTCCCATTGATTAGGCATTCAAAAATGCAAATGAGGGAAATATGGCGATTCACGAACGTACGTGCGCCCGACGCATGCTATGCGATGCTTGCGTAAGTTGTACGTCTGGCGTAAAGTTATTCCCCATAGATGAGGCGCAACCCAGCAATAAACATGCAAATGTCTGCCCCAGAGAACACAGGCTGGCGTATTGGGCGTACGTTACGTTCACGGCGTACGTAGTGATCCGGCGTAGCTTAGGCAGTTGTGCCGGCGTAGTTGTGAGCATGCGCATTAGGGTGCAGTTTCATGCTTCCACGTCACGGCGCATGCACAGTTCGTGATACGCCAGGCATAAAACACTGCACCATGCTTAGACCATCATTTGCATGGGGTCACTCACACTTCCAAAGAAAAGAAAAAGAAAGGCGCACCAGCCTAGTGCATTATCACTTAACACTTTATTCAATAGTAATAGTATTAAAAACTACTCACAAACAGCAGATTGTCGAGCTCTGATGAAGAGGCCCTAGACGCCTCGAAACACGTCAGCCGGCAGCAACATATTCCCTGTATCCCCCTATTGTGGAGTGTGGAGTGTGGTCCGAAGAGAATTCACCTACATTTTGTTGACAAGCCTGTTCAATCTGCTGTTTGTGAGTAGTTTTTAATACTATTACTATTGAATAAAGTGTTAAGTGATAATGCACTAGGCTGGTGCGCCTTTCTTTTTCTTTTCTTTGTTTGTGCCAGGACTTCCCCATCCACGAAGGGCAGCAAGGTCACTGCTAGCACCACCCTTTTTAATTTTCTGACTTTAGATGAAGATCCGTTAATTATTGGACAACCCACCCGTGCGCAGGAGTTTGCGTGGTTTCTGTCACTCACACTTCCACTTAAGCTGGCCTGCGCCTTCGAAAATACACTACGCTGGCGTATCTTGGTGAGCAATAGCTTGCTGAATACAGTACATGTCTCTCCGCGCTGCGCCGGCGTAGCGTATTGTGTGTGCGCTACACCTTTGTAAATGTGCGCCCACTCTCGGTGAATCCGGGCCATAGTCTGGTTGACAAAAGACGCAAGTCCATCTAGTTCAACCAATAGAAGGGGGGGGGGAGAGAATTATACAATCCTATATACACAATCCTATATCCACATTTGACCCAGGAAGGCAAAAAAAACATAACGCATGATCTAATTTGCTCCAGCAGGGGGAAAAAACTCCTTCCTGATCCCCCAGGAGGCAATCAGATATTCCCTGAATCAACTTTATCTATAAATATTAGTATCCAGTTAAAAAAAAAAGTGTAAAAAATGAAGGGGCTTGTTCAGGCACTTACAGTTATGGGGTGACAACGCTTTGGCTGTCTATTATTTGATCTCATGTGTTGTCACTGTGAAACATGCTCTCCAAATGGAGACTCCAAACTGCCATTTTAACACACATTACACAGACATGGTCCAATGTTGTCACACTCAGGAAACTCACCCCAAGAAATGGCAGCAGCCACCACTGGAGCGCAGGTAGGCACAAAGTAGTTGCAAAGAGAAGAAGCTACAGGAGGTAAGCAGCTCTGAGTTGCAACAAAGGATGGAAAAAAAGGTGTCGTGTGTGTAGGACTTTTAAAAGATTCAAATGGTACATTTTCACTTTGACCACTGGAAACAGAATTTCAGACAGAGGAGGGTTTTCTCACTAATAATGGGCCTCACATAAACAGAACCTAAAAAAATTAAGGTCCGACAAGTTTGCTTTCGGGCAGTGGTCTCCAAACTGCGGCCCGAGGGCCAGATGTGGCCCTTTGCTAGCCTTTATCCGGCCCTTGGGGAACTATTCCTCCCATTGACTCCAACAATGGGTCACTGTTTCTTCCACCAATACTAATCATGGAATACTATTCCTCCTACTAATAGGCACACTACTCCTCCTGCAATTGACCACAAACCTGGGGGCCATATTTATTGTCACTGATGCCGGGCCTGGGAAATGTTTTGCCCACGCTGGCTACAATCCGGCCCTTTCTAAAGTCTGAAGGATAATAAACTGGCCCTTCGTTTTAAAAGTTTGGAGACCCCTGCTTTAGGGCATGAGCCATACTCAAAGCAGCTATATTTGGGACCTGACCCAATGATCATACCTTAGTAGCCTCTTAAAGTGGGGACATAAGTAAAAAGTTGGGATCGATGTAAAGCCTACTTTGTCATATTAAACTACCTAATGGAACTACAAGGCTTGAAAACTTTTCTTCATCTTGCCATACCAAATTATTCACTACATTCACCATACAGCCATATCCTCATTCTGAGATCTGACCTTTAGCAACTGTCATCCTTCAACTCTCGACCGCCATACCCGGAGCAGAAGAACACGATTCTCGCCGCGGGGAACGACGAGGACCAACGAGGTAACACGCAGTTAGCAATGTATTTACTTCTATTCACTTGTAAAGAGAAGTTAATATATTGTTAGCTGTGCATTAACCAACTTCTCTCTGCACTGCAGAACGAAGAACGAGAAGAAGCACGGGCCACAACTGCCGCTGCCATCACAAATCCAGAACACTCCATCATTAAACTGTGAAATTCATTGTCTTGCAAGAAAATTCATATTTGGTTCATGATAAAAAAAAAGAGCATGATGGAAAAATAGATAAAAGAGAACTCCAGTCAATAGCATTTGGCGAGAAAATATTTTGTGATCACTCGTGGGCTTTCTGCTTTGGATGCTCTAACTATTAACGAAAAAGTCATTACCATTTGAGCTTCTAATAAAGGCTCCAACGTCCCATGGTTGACCCAAAATTGTAAGTCTGGGTCTTCTAAAATGTGTTTCTTATCCTCTAAAATGAACTTCTTCTGTGTGCAGAAGTTAAATACTGAACTGAATCTTGACTGGAGTCCTCCAGACATCTTGAGGAAGACATCTCTTGAGAAAGCAGGGAACATAGAGCAATGCAGCAGGTCAAATCATTGTTGGGAAAGATATATTGGCTCATGTTTAGTCATTAATAGTGGATCAGACATTGATGGGGAACCTCTAACTGGAGAAGAGAGGCTTGACTGCTGAGGAGTATGTGCATCAGATATCACCACAACTGTAGTTTGACCCAGAAAAAGAAATGAAAGGAGTTGTAATGAAAAAAAAAATCCACCTTAATGCAATCTATGTATTAAGGTGAAAAAACATCTGATGCTGCCCCCCCCCCTGAGCCCCCGTTACACTTACCTGACCCCTCGAAAGTCCCGCGCACGGTCCTGAGATCCTCTTCGCCACTCAGCCTGGCTGCTGATTGGCTAGAGCGGATGGATTGAGAGCAGCGCAGCCATTGGCTGGCGCTGCTGTCAATCACATCCAGTGATGCAGTGCACCAAGGGGCGGGGCCGAGTGATACAGTGAGCGGCTATGGCCGCTCGCTGTATCACGGGAGCGCGTGCGCATGGACTCACCACCATGCGAGCTCTCGCATGACTGTGGTCAGTACTTGCGGATAGGACCAGAGACAGCCGCCGAGGGGCCCCAGAAGACATGGATCGGGGCCACTCTGTGCAAAACGAACTGCACAGTGGAGGTAAGTATAACATGTTTGTTATTTTAAAGGAATTTTTTTTTCCTTTATTAACCCTTTAAATACGGAAAGAGGAAGGCCAAGTTAATAAATAGTGAATTGTAAAATGCATGACTTATCTATCAAAAACTGTCTCCCAATGCTAAACATTTCATTTGGTTTGTAAATTGCTGCATTTGTATTCTAATTCTAAAAGCCAATATAAAGTAATAATAGTAGTGGTAAAAAAAGCACTTGTAGGTTTAACCAATCTTTTTTTTTACAATTCTCCATTAAGGGAGTGTGTGTGCGGGGGGGGGGGGGGTGTCCTATGCCCACATACTTTTTCTAATAGGTATCCCTTGTTCCCATCTCAGAAAGTTGGGAGGTATGTACTGCAGCACACCTGGTCAGCTCATTATCACTGCATCTTCCTTCGTGCTCTAAAGGGGACAACAACAGGCTGATACCAAGACAAACTCAGGCATTTAAAAAGGCACATTTAGGCCTCTTTCACTGGGGCGGTGGCGGCATCGTCTGTAAAGCGCCACTATTTTTAGCGGGGCATTAGATGCTTTTAACCCCCGCTAGCAGCCACGGTTTGGCCGTGCTGCCCATTGATTTTAATGGGCAGGAGTGGTATACAGGAGTGGTGGAGCAGCAGTATACAGCTCCAAAGATGCTGTTGGTATGAGTTTTATTTAACGTCCTGCCAGCGCATCGCCCCAGTGTGAAAGCACTCAGGCTTTCACACTGAGACTGCAGGGGAGCTGTTTTTCAGGCGGTTTACAGGTGCTATTTTTAGCCCAAAAGCACCTGAAAAATGCCCCAGTGTGAAAGGGGTCTTAATGATGTATTATTGAATACAAAGTTGCATCAATTTGTGATCTATATCTGCCTGGAGTTCAGCTTTAAAGGAGAAGTCTAGCCTGAGCTTTTTAGGCTGGGCTTCTCCTAAGGGAGCCACGGTTTGGCCGTGCTGCCCATTGATTTTAATGGGCAGGAGTGGTGGAGGAGCGGTATACAGGAGTGGTGGAGCAGCAGTATACAGCTCCAAAGATGCTGTTGGTATGAGTTTTATTTAACGTCCTGCCAGCGCATCGCCCCAGTGTGAAAGCCCAGTTTACCTGCCACCAACACAGCGCCAGATAGAGATGAGCTGGGCCAGATAGAGAAAGTTGAACTTGAGATCAGCTCTGACATTTTACCCCTCCCCTTGCTGCCTGCACAACCAGTGAGAGGAGAGGAGCTGCTCCTCTCCCTCCTCTCGTCCTGTGTCTGCCCCGCCCACTCTCCCAGACAGACACTGTTCTGCTGCCTAAAGGATGTGGGCGGGAATATTCAAACTAAAGCCAAACAGAAAGGAAAGATGGAGTCTGATATCCATCCAGTCAGTCTCTCCTGCCTCCGAGTGAGTACATTGTACACTGATGTAGGGGTGCCCTTTATTCCCCTCTCTCTCTCTCTCTCTCTCTCTCTCTCTCTCTCTCTCTCTCACCTTTCTTTCTTTCTCTCTCCCTATTATCTATCTATCTATCTATCTATCTACAGTATCTATCTTTATCTATCTATCTTTCTTTCTTTATTTATCTATTCTATCTATCTTTCTATCTATCTTTCTATCTACCTTTCTATCTATATCGTCCTTCTTTCCCTTCTTTCTTTCTTTCTATCTTTATCGTTAATTCTTTATCTATCTTCCTTCCCTTCTTTCTATCTTTATCTATCTCTACCTTCCTTCCTTCCCTTCTTTCTTTCTATCTTTATCTATCTTTCTTTCCTTATCTATCTTCCTTCCTTTCTATCTATTTATCTATCTTTCTCTATCTAGCTATCTTCATTCCTTCCCTTCTTTCTATCTTTTTTCTTTATCTATCTTCCTTTTTATCTATCTATCTTCCTTTCTTCCCTTCTTTCTATCTTTATCTATCTTTTTTTTTATCTATCTATCGCTATCTATCGTTCTCTATCTATCTATCTGTCTTCCTTCTTTCTATCTTTATCTATTTTTTTTCTTTATCTATCTATCTATCTTTCTCCCCCCCCCCCCTTATCTATCTTTCTCCCTCCCGTTATTTATCTATCTACTAATCATATTTCTTCCTTTTATCTATCTATCTATCTATCTATCTATCTATCTATCTATCTTTATCTCACCCCACATCCCATCATTAACCCCCGACGCCCCCCCCCCCCCCCCCCCCGGGCTGCTCAGTTTAAAATGCCCGGGCCTATTTTTTGTCCCAGTCAGTACAATATACAGTGTCACCATATATAAATATATTTAAATATGTACATTTAATTTAAATAAATGAATATTTTAATTAGCAGATTGGAACTCTAAACAAAAAGGTATCTGTGATTTTTCATGGTGGAACCAATAAATACAGACTTACAAATTTACAGTTTTGCCTCAGTCTCCAAAGTTGGCCATAGATATGTCATTTATTTATTTATTTTCATTCAGCCAGCGGGACACCCACACATGGATCGAAATGTATTAAGTACCTGTTGCACCTGCCGAATTTCAATCCATCTATAGCAAGCTTAGTGTTACTAAACCTACAACAGTAAAATCAGTCTGTATATGCAGTAAAGCATGCTTGTTATACTCACTGTGGGACCTAAGGGGTTAATCTTTTGTATTGTGTAAAAAAATCCTGTCTTCTCTGATCATCCTCTTCTTTCACAGTCTCCAAAAAATAACCCAATATTTACAGAGCCAGGGGGCAGGCGGCACATGCTGAGTTTAGTGTGTTTTGCTCTAGAGTTTTTTTTTTTTGGGGGGGGGGGGGGGGAGTGCATGTGGTCAGCGCAGGGCCAATCAGCACTGTCCAGACAAAGTGTCAGGGGTCCTGCATTCACACAGGACAATTGTGGGAGAAGGAAAACTCCCCTTACAAACTCTAACCAAGATACTGATAGAAGTCGCAAGACAGCTCTAACTGCTGATGAGAAAAGATATTTAGCAGTTTATATTTAAAAAAAGCAATTGCATTTCCATCTTCTGTGTACTGTGGGAGACCAGATATAGTGAATGCAGGGTCCTGGGTTTAGTAACACTTTATTGCTGTGATGGCTGCCAATGTGTTTAACAGGTACACTTCAAAGCCAGACATCCAGAATATTTTGTTGCATGTGTCATCTCTACATTAAAACCCAACTCTGGCACAAAATTGTTCAGTTTTGGATAAAAATGGCAGGCCCACGCCCCCCCGTCCATAGAAAACTGGATGGCGACCATGAACCAAACCATTTCCAGCGAAAGAGTGTGCCTCACTAGACAGGGGAACTACTGTAAATTTGCGAAACTGTGGGGACCATGGCTAAGGGCAGCGGGAGATCCCCTTTAGGGAGAATTGGCGATGAAACTCATCCCGGTTCACTAGGAACCAATCCTCACTGGCCAGTACGGCCAGAGACCCCCTGCTTAGCTACCCCCTATGGCAGACCTACGGGCATGGTCTTAGTCCACTTTTCACTCTACCAGAAGACTCCTCTTGTCAGTAACTCGAGTTTGAACTGAATACATCAATGCAATCCAGAATTTCCCTAGTTAAGGCAATACAAGAAGAGTACGTTTCCGCGAGCCTGGAGAGGGGGGGAGGGGAAGGGAGCCACAAGGGGAAGATACAAGGGGACATAACAGGAAGCAGGTATTTTTTCGCTGCCTTAAAGTAATAGCATATCGGTGGTTCTATTTCTTACTTACTTTAGTTTGTTACCTGCAAATTTTGTAACTGTGATATTGTACGTGTTAAATGTTGTATCTAAAAAAACAAATAAAAATAAATTATAATAAAAAGGGGAAAAAAAAAAAATGTAAAACAAAGCAGTATCCAGTATATACATATCTCTGCACCAGATACAATTAGAAACAAAGTAAAGTTTGCAGTTGAATATGTCTTTAATAAACTCACATGCGGTGTACAGTGTTTATATATAGCTCCTGGGTGTACCCTGTGATTACCGCTGTGAGTGTGAATTTATTTTCTCATTCTAATTTCTCTTTAATGAAGAATGCTCAGCTGCCCAAGTTTTATTACATTGCCGCCTGGTATCTGAGACTCTCTGTAATCTCACAGATGCCACTGAGTCATTCAGGTCTCAAAAAGGACTTTTCTCGCATCCAAACTGCTCACCCACATCCCTCCACCGCAGAAGTAATCTCCCTGTGTCACAGGCTCAGTTTCATTTACCTTCTATTAAGTCACTAAAATTACTTCTATCTCTGTTCCTGAGCAGACAGGTGTCAGACCAACTGCAAGGATTGTGAGGTCTGTAGGAGTTAAAGGGGACCTGGACTCAAAAAGCGCATGTCAGCTATTTTAAAGTTGACGTTTTTTTTCTGCTTAAATGAAATACCTTATTTTATATCTAATGATGTCATCAATGGGTCTCTGTGCTCCTCTATGCAATGCAGGCATCTCATGACCGGGGGGTTGTCGGGGCCTCTGGAAAACTGGACTGGACCAGCTGGACCAGCTCTTAGGCTAAGTTCACACCTAAGCGTTTCCCAGAAGCGTACCACAGTTCATTTAACATTACTTGCTATGGACCATGTTCACGCTTCCGCGTTTTCAACTGGTGAGGTTTTTTGGAAGGTTTTATGGAAATAGGGATTTTTTTCTACCCGCAGCAGTTTGTGTTTTTGGTTCCATAGACTTCAATAGAAATGCACCAGAAACGCAAGTACTGTGTTTTTGACCCTTTTCCTCAGCGTTTTGCGTTTTTAACCTCTTCAGGTCCGCGCTATTAACAAAATACGTGAACAGCGCGGACCTGAGGCGCCGGGGTCACGTCTTTGGATGTCATTTGCTTGTAATTCCCCGCGCACGCCACAGAATGGCGTGCGGCGGGGAAAAACAGTCCCGACGCATCACCGAGGATCCGATGCGTGTACCCGGACGTCAGGTACACGCGATCGTCAGTGAGAGAGCAGGGACGTGGAGCTCTGAGTGTAAACACAGAGCTTCACGTCCTGTCAGTGAGGTGACAGATGCTGTTTCTCTTGTACATAGGGAGACAGCATCGGTCACCTCCCCCAGTCACCCCCCTCCCCCCACACAGTTAGAACACACCCAGGCAATACATTTAACCCCTTCCTCACCCCCTAGTGTTAACCCCTTCAATGCCAGTCACATTTATACAGTAATTAGTGCATTTTTATAGCACTGGTCGCTGTATAAATGTGAATGGCGCCAAAAATGTGTCAAAAGTGTCCGATGTGTCCGTCGCAATATCGCAGTCCCAATAAAAATCGCAGATCGCCGCCATTACTAGTAAAAAAAAAAAATATAAAAAAAAAAATCATAATTATGTCCCCTATTTTGTAGGTGCTATAACTTTTGCACAAAGCAGTCACTTATTGTGATTTTTTTATTTATTTTTACAAAAATACGTAGAAGAATACGTATCGGCCTTAACTGAGAAAAAAATATATATATAAAAAAAAAAAAATGGGATATTTATTATAGCAACAAGTAAAAAATATATATATATTTTTAAATTGTCGCTCTTTTTTTCATTATAACGCAAAAAATAAAAACCGCACGGGCGATCAAATACCACCAAAAGAAAGCTCTATTTGTGGGGAAAAAAAAGGACGCCAATTTTGTTTGGGTGCCACGTTTCACGACCGCGCAATTGTCAGTTAAAGCGACGCAGTGCCGGAAGCTGAAATTTCGCCTGGGCACGAAGGGGGTTTATGTGCCCAGTAAGCAGGTGGTTAACCCGCATGCCAACAAACACCTTGCCTAACAACGGACTTCCCAGTCTGCCCAGAAAACCAGGAAGTTCATTTATGTAAGCAGCATGGTCTAAACGAGATAAGGGATGGATGGAGATATTTCCCTGGAAATATACCCAAGATGGAAATAATTCTCCCAAAAACAGAAAGAAAATAAATGTAAGTATTGGCCGCACCTACTGTATGCAAGTTCAATTTTTTTTTTACTTTATTCCTCCCACTGATACCTATAATGGGACCAGGGATGTATTTAGGTTTTGTGCTGCCCTAGGCCTGACTAAACTTGTGCACCCCTAATTTAAATTTGACCCACCTCTTCCTGTCAAGGCCACACCCCTTACTGTTAAAGACCTGCCCTTCCCTTACCTTAGCCTTACTCTATCCAAAATTAAATAGAAAAGTGTTCCTAAAGTTCTACTTTAGGCACAAAATTCTGATAATTTTATGGAGAGGACTAAAAAGATTTAACCATGCCAACGGTACAGCAGAAAACATATACCACAGTGAGGAGGGTTTGTGGTCCAGGATGATAGGACAGTCAAAATTAGAAGCTCCACCCCCCCTACAGTTGCGGAATGCTTGCCTCTCTGCCCAGTCTGTCCCATAAGACTGGCGCTACACTAACAGTGCTACACCAATAGTGCAAGCCGGCAGAGACTCTTTCCGTGCTGCCCCCTGCAACGTGCTGCCCTAGGCCTGGGCCTTGTTGGCCTAGGCCAGGATACAGCTCTGAATGGGGCACTATTTTGTTACTGACATCAATGATGAGATGCATTTCCTGCTACTGACAGCAATGATGGGAAACAGTTCCTGCCACTGACACCAATGATGGGAAACAGTTCCTGCCACTGACACCAATGATGGAAATTCGGAAGCATTTCCTGCCACTGACACCAATGATGGAAATTCGGAAGCATTTCCTGACACTGACACCAATGATGGGAAACAGTTCCTCCCACTGACATCAATGATGGTCCACTATTCTGCCCACTGACAGTAATGATGGAAAACAGATTCTGCCAATGACACAAATGATGGTGCACTATTCTGCCCACTGACCTCAATGATGGGAAACAGTTCCTTCCACTGACACCAATGATGGTCCACTATGCTGCCCACTGACACAAATGATGAGAAACAGTTCCTTCCACTGACCAATGATGGTCCACTATTCTGCCCACTGACACCAATGATGGGAAAGTTCCTACCTCTGACACCAATGATGACTTACTTCCTGTGACACCAAAGCTGTATATTCCCAACCCCCCAAAAAAAACAACAATGCAAAACACGTCAAAAACGTGTTCAAAGCGCAAAAACAGCAAACTGCATAGTGAACTTAACCCTAGGAGGAGTGATGCAAACATCAAAATTCCTTGATGGGTGGATCTCACAAAAGAGAAGATGGAGTTCCTAGGCTGACTGATCACCCACATGTAATGCTTGAAATCCAAATGAAAAGAACGGAAATCCAATTAATGTAAGGGGCCGGCCAGGGACGATTAGGCTGGGGAGGCCAGGGACGATTAGGCTGGGGAGGCAAGGGACGATTAGGCTGGGGAGGCAAGGGACGATTAGGCTGGGGAGGCAAGGGACGATTAGGCTGGGGAGGCAAGGGACTATTAGACTGGGAAGGCCAGGGACGATTAGGCTGGGGAGGCCAGGGACGATTAGGCTGGGGAGGCAAGGGACTATTAGACTGGGAAGGCCAGGGACAATTAGGCTGGGGAGGCCAGGGACAATTAGGCTGGGGAGGCCAGGGACGATTAGGCTGGGAAGGAAAGAGCTAGATGACACTGTACACCAGGGGTGCCCAACCAGTGGCCCGGGGCCCCATGTGGCACACGGAGTATTCTGATGTGGCTGCGACCTCCTGCTCTGGGATGGAATAAAATACTGTTATTAAAGGTGTGTTTATTACTAAAATCACAGTGTATATATGGACATATCTGTTCTGCAGTGGTTACTGGGCTGCTTTCAAACTGATCCATAGGTGAAGAGCACACCTGCTGGTTACCTGCACTGAGCCATAGACTTCTGTTATTACCTGCGGGTTTGGTGAGCTTTCTGAAAGTGCACAAAACCTGCAGAATATAATAGAAAGAAAAGCCAAAGGTACACTGCGTTGCACCCACGGTGTGAGTAAACCGCAGCGCATCAGTGGGAAAGCAGCTCCGGCCAATTGGACCCTCCATTCACCTCTAAGGAGTGGCAGACATAAACCGACTTGTGTTCTACCTCCAATCCGATCCACAAAAAAAAAAGAAGAGCATAGTGGGTTCTCTGCCGGCCGCAACCAGCCATTCATCCCGACGGGCCGTCGAGCAAATAGAGAACCTGTTCTCTATTTGCTCGACGGTTTCCCGACGGGCGGGGCTCGCCGAGAGCATACACACGGCCGAAGTTCTCTGCAGAATGCGGCTCCCAGCGAGGTTCTCGCTGGTTTCTGCCGAGAACTTCGGCTGTGTGAGGGTAAAGCCCCATACACACGGCCGAGGTTCTCGGCAGAAACCAGCGAGAACCTCGCTGGGAGCCGCATTCTGCCGAGAACCTCGGCCATGTGTACGCTCTCTGCGAGCCCCGCCCGCCGGGAAACCCGTCGAGCAAATAGAGGACAGGTTCTCTATTTGCTCGACGGCCCGTCGGTATGAATGGCTGGTTGCCTTTCCCGATGGGCGGGTCGCCGATTCTGACGGCCGGCAGAGAACCTCGACGGGCGGAACGATGTGTTCCGCCCGTCGAGGTTCTCTGCCTTGTGTGGGGGGCCTCAAGCTTGCATGCTTTTAAATAGTCTGGGCTCCTTCTGGTGGTCTTGTATGGATTGAATTAATTCTGCTGCAACGGAGGCCGGCTCCAACATACGGTACATCCGCCGTGCACTCATTGGCACCATAGAGCCTTGCCCAGGCTGACTCAACTTCCAGAAAACAAATGAGACAATCCACAGAGCCAGATGCAGAAGATCAGGAGGTTTATTCAAAGAGCAAAAGGTTCTTGATTAGTATGCAGCAAGGGCTTGCTGTAACACAGCCTTTAATGAACACTTGTGAGCTGCCTTTTGCCCTTTGAATAAACCTCACAAACCTCTTCATGTTCTTCTGGCCGCGTGTCATATCACAGAGTCCCCTGGCGAGACCCCAAATATCTATCAGGTTACCCATCACTCGTCTGAAGCCACTACTTTATTAATTCTGATTTAATGCCTAAAGTTAATGCCTAAAGGCCTTTTGCGGCTGGAACTCTGCTTTAAACTGCATACAGACAGTGGTAAAAACAACATTAGGTTAGTAGGATGTGGGATGAGTAGAACTGTTGTTGTCTGTGTCCCCATTTGGGGAATTCCTCTAATTTATTTTGTGGTCATCAGGACAGGAAATACCTTAGAGGCAAGAAAAAAAACTCCACTGCCATTTTTTTTTAAACGGGCTGTAAAGCTAGTATGGACGTCAGAATAAAGCAGCGTTTTGCATTGAATTCAATGCACGTTTTGCCGTGCTAGCTTTCAGCCGCATTTTTCTTTCTCTATTCAAAATTAATGGTTACCTATGGGAGCTTATTGATTTGAATAGAGGTCGCACCAGAAGTCGGATCAAGATGATCCGACTTGCGGGGCAACTCGTGTGCGGAGGATCTTGAAGGGGAACTCTGCAAAAAAAAAAAAACATTGCGTGAGGTTCCCCCCAGGATATTAGACCCTTCGGTCTGGTATGGATCTTAAGGGGAATCCCCCAGTATCCATACCAGACCCTTATCCGAGCACGCAGCCCGGCAGGTCGGTAAGGGGGGCAGGCGAGTGAGTGAGTGCCCCCCCTTCTAGACCATACCAGGCTACATGCCCTAAACATGGGGGGGTTGGTGCTGCGCCCCCCACACCAAAGCACCTTGCCCCCATGTTGATGGGGACAAGGGCCTCTTCCCAACAAAACTGGCCATTGGTTGTCGGGGGCTGCGGGCGGGGGCCTTATCGGAATCCGAAATCTGGGATCCCTCTTTAATAAGGGGGCCCCAGATCCCAGCCCCCACCCTATGTGAATGAGTAGGGGTACATCGGTACATTCACCTGGGGGAAAAAAAGTGTCAATAAAAAAACACACTACACAGATTTTTTAAATAATTTATTAGGCAGCTCCGGGGGTCTTTTTCCGACTTCTCCGCTCTCTCTGGCGTCTTCTCCCGCTCTCTGGTGCTTTCTGCCTTCTGCCGGGCTCCACTATCTTCTTTCAGCTCTTTTGCTAGCGGTGGCCCGATCTTCCCCGGCGTCCTCTTCCCTCTTCTCTTCTTCGGATGTCGACTAGACGAGCTCTCCCGCTGTAATGCCGGGTGTGCAGTCCGCAACAAATTATATAGGAATGGGGCGGTTTTTTTTTTGGTGGGGGATTCCCCTTAAGATCCTTACCAGACTGAAGGGTCTGGTATCATCCTGGGGGGAACCTCACGCTAATTTGTTTTTAATATTCGCGGGGTTCCGCTTCAAAATCCTCCACACACGAGTCACCCCGCAAGTCGGATCACCTTGATCCGACTTCTGGTGCGACCTCTATTCAAATCAATGGGCTCGGACGAGGCTTAACACAGCCAAGAAAAACTATTTTTCTGAGGCTATCAACGGTGCCCTAAACCGCCCCCGCGAACTCTTCAAGCTGGTCACTCAGACCATGAATCCAGGATGTCTTGAAGCCCCCAACTTGGATACACAAGAATTTTGCGATGAGTTATCGGATTGCTTCATTAACAAAATTGAGGCAATCCGACAAAGCATTCAGCAAAACAATTGCTCTCCCAGCCCCCCCCCCCGTAGTTATTTACACAGCACCGGCAGTAATTCACCACAGTTAGGTGAGTTCACGCTGGAACCCATCTCCATTTAGACCACAAAAAATATCATCGGCACTCTGCGCAACAGCACTGCGCCAAATGATATTATCCCCACCAAACTGCTGAAGGAATGCGCCGACATCCTGGCACCTCCTGTCACGCAGCTTATCAACCAATCCTTCAGGGAGGGCATAATGCCCTCCCAGCTGAAGGAGGGCTTCATTCAACCCATCTTGAAGAAAGCCACCCTGGATCCTAAGGATCCACTCAACTGGCGCCCCATAACAGGCCTAAATGGTCTCTCCAAGGTAATGGAGAAAGCAGTGGTACAGCAGCTGCAACAGCATCTAGATACCCACAACTTACTCGACCCATTGCAATCAGGATTCCGTCCCGGACACGGGACGGAAACAGCATTGCTTAAGATATGGGACGACGTTCTCGAGGCCGCAGACGAAGGAGAATCTTCTCTTCTGGTTCTGCTGGACCTAAGCGCAGCCTTTGATACAGTAGATCACAAGCTGTTATTGACTCGACTGGCCAAAATAGCCAAAGTCGCAGAAAGCGATCTATCCTGGTTCTCCTCTTTTTTGGAAAACCGATCGCAAATAGTGAAGCTAGGACCCTTCACTTCTGAACAACGCACATTATCGTGCGGGGTCCCTCAAGGATCTCCCCTATCGCCAATGTTATTCAACATCTATGTGCGTCCTCTTTTCGAAATCATCAGCAGCCAAAAACTGCTCTATCATTCATATGCAGACGACACGCAACTGTACTTCCGCATTTGCAATAAAAAGGATCACCACCTCAATCTAGAGACTTGTCTCTCTTTGATAGAGGACTGGATGACAAAGAGTTATCTCAAACTCAACGGAGCGAAAACAGAACTTCTTCTGTTTCACGCCAAGCGTAGGAATCAATCGGCAACAACCTGGATCCCCCCGCCCATTCTGGGCAAAATCATCACCCCTAGCGCCAAAGTCAAAAGTCTTGGGGTCATCTTTGACTC
This sequence comes from Rana kukunoris, assembly GCA_029574335.1. Classification (NCBI taxonomy): domain Eukaryota; kingdom Metazoa; phylum Chordata; class Amphibia; order Anura; family Ranidae; genus Rana; species Rana kukunoris. The sequence continues at coordinate 437,360,255 of CM056051.1, forward strand.
CGACATGACAATGAACGCACAAATAGGGTCAGTAGTCAGCGGATCTTGCCATCTGCTGCGCCTACTACGCAGACTCACGCCTTTTATTCCCAAGAAAGACATAGCGGTCGTGGTGGGAGCGATTGTAAACTCCAGACTGGACTATGCAAATGCCCTTTACCTCGGACTCCCCAAGTACCAAATCGCTCGTCTTCAAGTCGTTCAAAATACGGCCGCCAGACTTGTGACTGGGAAAAAACCCTGGGAATCAATCTCACCTTCACTGAGATCCCTTCACTGGCTACCTGTTAAAGACACCTTTAAAGCTTAACACAGCCAAGAAAAACTGTTTTTCTGAGGCTATCAACAGTGCCCTAAAGCTCTCTGTCTAACGCATAGATGTATCCATGGGAATGCTCCCCATTATCTATGCGAAAAATTAAAAGTTCACAATCCCAATCGTATTCTACGATCCACCAATCAAAATCGGCTTCAGATACCGAAAGCCAGATACAAGTCCAAAGGAGACAGGAGATTCGCTGTCCAAGGTCCCAGACTATGGAATGCCTTACCAGCCAGCATTCGGTTGGAGGAGAACTACTTAGTCTTCAGGAGAAAGATTAAGACTCATCTCTTTTGATCTCAAAGGAGACAGGAACACCAAGCGCCCAGAGGCGATTTACTTCGCATGTGCTGCGCTATATAAGTTTTCATTCATTCATTCATTCGTTAAGCCTTGTTAAATCGCGTTTGCCACCATCTGATGTCTTTACATCTCTAACGCTGGTCCTGTTTGTTTTTTTTTGCAGCTTAAAAACGCCCATTTACGGCTCCAAAATGTCATGGTGTGCATAAGGCCATAGGCTAACATAGAGAGCCGTTTTTAAGCTGCAAAAAACGCTCAGAAAAGTGGCTGTAAAAACGTCCGTGGGCATGAGGCTTCGGCTTCATGTACACGGGACGTTTTTACAACCTCTCCTGAATGATTTAACTTGACAGATAGTAACCCACGTTTAAAACAGACGTTTTGCTGCGTTTATATGCCACATTTTGCATTTTTATAGCACTTTTCGCTTTAAAATGACAATGGCCCCAAAATAGTGTCAAAAGTGTCCAATGTGTCCGCCCGAAAGGTCGCAGTCATGATAAAAATCGCTAATCGCCGCCATAACTAGTAAAAAATTTTTTTATATAAATGCCATAAAACTATTTTGTAGACACTATGGCCCGGATTCACAAAGCACTTACGCCGACGTATCTCGAGATACGCTGCGTAAATGTAAATATACTCCGCCGTATCTGTGCACCGTGCCCACAGAACTAAGATACACCTAAAAACAGGCTTCAGTCCACCGACGTAACTTGCCTATGCCGGCGTATCGTGGGCGCATAGTTATGCTGCACTCATCTGGCACTCCCATTGATTTCCTATTTAAATATGCAAATGAGGCAAATACGGCAATTCACAAACGTACTTGCGCCCGGCGCATAATTTACGCAGTTTGTGTAAGTCGTACGTCCGGCGTAAAGTTATTCCCCATATTGGAGGCGCAACTCATGCAAAGGTATGGACCAGGGAACACAGCCGTCGTATTTTACATAGGTTACGTTCACGTCGTAGTCAGTGTTTCGACGTATCTTAGGCAGTTGTTTTAACGTGATTGTGAGCATGCGCACTGGGATGCGTCCAAGGCACGACGCATGCGCAGTTCGTTTTAAGTACTTGTCTGAAGCTCAACCCATCATTTGCATGGGGTCACGCTTCATTTGAATGTATCACGCCCACTTCCAACCCACTTCCACTTACGCTGACTTACGCCAACGAATATATGCTACGCCGGCGCAGAGTTGGGAGCATTTGTTTTGTGAATTCCGTGCCATATATATGCGCCGATGTATGTGAATCCGGGCCAATAACTTTTGTGCAAACCAATCAATAAACGCTTATTGCGATTTTTTTTACCAAAAATATGTAGAAGAATACGTAGGGCCTAAACTGAGGAAAAAAAAAAATGTTTTATATATTTTTGGGGGATATTTATTATAGCAAAAAGTAAAAAATATAGATTTTTTTTAATTGACGCTCTATTTTTGTTTATAGCGCAAATAATAAGAACCGCAGACCATAACCCCAGTATCCTCTTCAAGAGCCGGCGGTTCCCTTTCAGATAAAAGTGGTCTCTGCCATGGATTCGCCACAAGATCACTTTTATTGGCGGCGGGAGAGGGCCCACCCCCTCGCTCCGCTCTCCGGTGTTGTCTTTTGGACCCCAGATCTCATATTTAAGAGGACCTGTCATGTTTTTTTTTTAACAAGGCATGTTTAAATTGTAATAGGAATAAAAGTGACACAATTTTTATTTTTTTTAAAGAACAGTGAAAAAATAAAAGGTAAAACAAATAAGTAAAAAAAATTTTTTTAAACGCGCCCTGTCCCGCCAAGCTCGCGTGCAGAAGCAAAAAGCATCCGCGAGTAGCGCCCGCATATGAAAACGGTGTTCAAACAACACACATGAGGTATCACCGCGATCGGTAGAGTGAGAGCAATAATTCTATAGACCTACTCTGTAACTCAAAACATGCAACCTGTAGAATTATTTAAACGTCGCCTATGGAGAGTTTAAAGGGTTAAAGTTTGTCGCCATTCCACGAGCGGGCGCAATTTTGTAGAGCGACATGTTGGGTATCAAATTACTCGGCATAACATTATCTTTCACAATATAAAAAAAATTGGGCTAGCTTTACTGTTGTCTTATTTTTTTATTCAAAAAAGTGCGCTTGTAAGACCACTGCGCAAATAGGGTGTAACCGACAGTATTGCAACATTCGCCTTTTTTTCTCTGTTTTTAACTTGTAAACACCAAATCTCAGAAATAAGCTCGGTAATGAAGTGGTAAAAGCATAAACATGAAGAAATGTGCCCTTTTCATACACTTTAGGAACATTCACAGCAATAAAAAAAAAAAAAAAAAAAAAAAAAACAGGCATAGGTTCCAAGTCCGGTTGCTGTCCTGGTTCTTCATTTCTTTCCTATTATAATGCTAATTATATTTTAAAATAAAACTTTTTCATTTCCATTACATACCTTATTTTATACCCACTTGGTCTCTGTGCTCCTCCATGCAATGCAGGCAGATCCTGACTGGTGGGAGGAGCTTCCTGAAAACATAAGAGGACCCTCAATACTCCTCTCAAGAGCCGACAGCAGGCTCATCGGAGGAGTTATGCAAATGTGAAAGTGCCTTGATGGGTTTATGTCAATCTGGAGGAGTGGGCATTCCTCGGCAGGCTGTATTTGCCTGAAAACAACTCTAGATAACGCACACATGCTGAGCCTCCATGATTGACAGGACTGAAATCCAATGACTGAAAGGGGTGAGCCAAGGACATTATTGTCACGCTCAAAGAGCCAGTTGTATCTGTTAAGCCTCATACACACGACCGTTTTCCTCGACAGAATCCATCAAGAAACTTGGTGGCAGAGCTTTTTTGCTGAGGAAAACGGTCGTGTGTATGCTGTGTATTGAGAACGGTCGTGTGTATGCTGTGTATTGAGAAAACTGACGTGGAACTCGACGGGAGTCTTAATTTTCTTGTCGTGTTCCTCGTCGGGCTGTTTTTTCAACGAGAAACACGTTCGTGTGTATGCTTAGAAACCCGCACATGCTCAGAATAAAGTATGAGACGGGAGCACACCTTCGGTAAAAGTAGCGTTTGTAATGAAGATAGCACATTTGTCACGCTGTAACAGACTGAAAAGTGCAAATCGTCTCTTACCAAACTTTTACTTAACACGCAGTAACATGAGATTAGCAAAAGCAGCCCCAAGGGTGGCGCCAGTGGAATCGAACTTCCCCTGCCGGCGTATGTGTTGTACGTCACCGCGTTTTTGAACGAGGAGATTTGGTCTTGACAGTGTGTACGCAAAGAAAGCTTGTCAAGTTTCTCAACAAGCCTAACAAGGAACTCGTTGTGAGGGCTTACCTTGAGTGGAGTCCATTTTGCAGACTTGTAAGCTTACCTTTGCGACCCGATGCGATCCGCCCCCTGAGATTGGGACAGAGGGACGGACGCACCGGGAGGCACCGGTACCAGCAGGAAGATGATGGTCAGGTGAGTGGAGCAGGTACAAGCGGATCACCGACTGGAAGGCTGCAGCAGATGAAACAGAATATAATCCAGGCGCAAAAGTATTTCACAGGAATTAAGTATTTCACCGGTCAGCGCAGGGCTGAAAACAGGTCCGGGAGACAAACCGTGGTCAGGGGCTGGAGAAGACAGGGAAAGTCCAAAAGTACAGGCCGGGGTCAAAGGGCAGGAGACAGCAGCAATCCAAAGTACAAAAGCCAAAGGTCAGAAGCCGGGGTCAGTCTTGCAGCAGAAGATCAAATACAGGAACCGTTGGCACCGACAGGAAGATCAGATAACAAGCAGGATGATCAGATAACACAATGAACTGACAAGGCTCTCAGAGTGAGGCAGGGCTTTATACCCTGGTTAATTGGGTAACCTGCCTCAGCTGGACCAGGGTAGTCAGGTGCAGATTGCAGGGAGATCAGGCAATCAGCACATAGTTCAGCACCAGGCTTCAATGGACAGCAAACAGAATCTGAACTGAGAAGTGGCTCAGAGGTAAGGTGTTGAAGCAGCAACGGTGAGGTCCTGGGTTCAATCCCACCCAGAGGCACTTGGAGCGCAACCACGCCTCGCCGTCTGCCTGGCACGGCAGGGACCGTGACACTCGTCGAGGAAAACGATGTGTCTTTTACGGTGAGTTCCTCGGTCGTGTGTACGAGGCCTATGACTAGATATCCAGAGAATCCCCCTGCCCCCTTTACATCAGAAATCAAGAGTCCCCCACACTCTCTTACATCAAAGTGCCCCCTCCTTACCATGTTGTGCTGCTGGGAAGTAGCAGGTGACACTGAGTGGAAATTGCAGGGTCTGAAGAAGGACCACAGGATGGCTGGAGTCGCCTGCTGAATGCTGAGACTATTATATTATATTATACATGATTTATATAGCACCAACATTTTACACAGAGCTTTAAAATCTATAGGGGGCAGCACAATTACAGTAGGAAAAGAGATGATGGGGTGCTGCGGCGGCACAGATTGGTGCAGGATCTGTAGGAGTTCTGACCTCCTCTCTGCTGCTGACTGCTGAGACGAGGGGTGGTGTGGCAGAAACGAACCTCTCTGCAGCTGCACAGAGAAGCGCAGGATCTGGTGGAGGAATCCTATCCTCCTCTTACCTGCTGACTGCTGAGACAAGGTAGGGGAAGAGACGAGGAGGTGCTGTAGCTGTATGAGAAGTGCGAGGGCCACATGAAATGGCCTGGAGGGCTGGATTTGGCCCGCAGGCCTTGTGTTTGGCAGATGTGAGCTAAATGATGCTAGACATCCTCCAGCCATGAGGCAGGATCTAGCTGACTTGCTGCAGCTTCTAAAGCACATTGTGAGACGCTCACAGTGTGCAGTGAAATCAGAGTAAGTAATTTCAGTACAGGACAGCCTGTACAAATGTGCAAGTCTAAAGGTAAAGCCTTGCAGTTCCACACGCTACCGCGTTTCCCCGAAAATAAGCCGGGTCTTATATTAATTTTGGCAACAAAAGACACAGTAGGGCTTATTTTCGGGGTAGGTCTTACCATGTAATGTGCAGTCTTGTCTCCCCCTCTCCCTCCCTGCCTGTCAGGAATCCCCACTGTGAACTGAGTTAAAAATGCTTGTAAAATACTATAATCCACTCTATTACAGTATTATATAATGTACAATGTGTGTGTTTTTGTAATATAATTGTGCCAAATACATTTGTTATAGTGTCGCTCCGCGATTCTGTTACCCGCCAGAGCTCTCTTTTCTGCATTTATATTACAGAAACACACACATTGTACATTATATACTACTGTAATAGAGTGTATTATAGGATTTTACAAGCATTTTTAACTAGGGCTTATTTTCGGGGTAGGGCTTATATTGCAGCCCTCCTTGAAAATAACGCTAGGTCTTATTTTCAGGGTAGGTCTTATTTTTGGGGAAACAGGGTAATAGCCCAGGTTTCTTCAACTGTGCATGACTAAATGTAAGGCTAATGTTCAGTTTTAAATGACTTTTTATTTGCTGCCAATGCAGAAAACATTCCCGAGACTCTTTGACTACTTTGGAAAGGTGTTCCTGAAGTCCACATCACAGGATAATACTAAAAGTTAAAATTGGATGAAAGTGCCAGAAAATTGCTGTATGGGCAAAAAATTGCTGTATGGGCAGTGTTGGGCTTTGTATACACCAGCATGTGGGATCTGCTTTTCAAGTGTGTTTGCAAAGTTTTGTGAAAGGATCTTTAGTGTAGAGAGTATGAAATGTCTATAGAGTCTCCTGGGGTCGTGTAGATTGTTGTTTTCCAATTTGTAGCAATGGCTTGGCAATGTTTTGTGTTGAGTTTTTCTGGACTCAACCTTTTGTAAATGCTGGCAAATTGAAAAGAAAATCCAATAACCCCGTAAAATCAAAGTTCATTTACAAAAAACAATTGCTGATCAAATGTATCAAACTCACAGAGATCGCAAAACCAGCTAAAGTGCGTTTCTATAGGAGGATATATTGACTTACATTTGTAGCGCTTACCCCTGCTGGAGCCAGAGCCGGATTAACAGAGGGGCTGATGGAGCTGCAGCTCCAGGCCCCTTTCTTAAGATAGGCCCATTTGTCCAAAAAAAAAAAAAATCTAAAAAAAAAAAGATTGACTTCAGGGGTTGTAGCTCGATGACCAGAGGTCACAGAAACCCCACATTTGGGGGGTAGGCAGTTAAAGACCTACCCCACAACCGGTCAAAATATGGGATGGCTATCATTTATGGTTCCGGAGATACGGGCCTGCTTGCACAGCCTGTCAGAAGCTACATACAGAGCGGCCAGTATAAATACAAGCTGACACACTGCAGCAGACTGAGAAAAAAAATCATCATTTGTTTTTTGCTAGAAAATTAATCTATGGTATTTTTTGTAACTTTTTATGTTGCAGAGTGTAGAGCTGCACGATTCTGGCTAAAATGACAACTGCAATTTTTTTGCTTAGATGATAGATCACGATTCTCTCACGATTCGTGCGGCATAACATCATCTTTCACATTAAAATGAGAAAAAAAAAAAAAAGGGCTAAATTTACTGTTTTGTTTTTATCATTTTTATTATTCATTGAAGTGGGCAAATGCAGCGTGACATAAAATATTGCAGCAATTGCCATTTTTGTCTCTGCTAATATATATATATAATGTTTGGCGGTTCCAAGTAATTTTCTAGCAGAAAATGTTCCAAGTAATTTTCTAGCAGAAAATATTTTTAACTTAAACAAGTGTTGGACTTTAAGTGGTTACATTTCTTGCATTTACACACAGAAGTTTGATCTAAAAAGGAAGTTGGTTACAATGTTTCATGTTGTTTACAAACTTGTCAGACTGCCCGGATATTTTCTTTACACACAGAAGTTTATCCCTTTGATCTATGAAGAAAGCGTTAGTTACAATGTTTCCTGCTAAGAACTTGGCAGACTGGCCGGATATTTGTTATATGAAAGAATCAGCAAACTCTGCATTGGAGATATCAGGGGGTGAATCGAGATCACGATTTTTTAACGATTAATTGTGCAGCTCTAGCACGGTACTGTATTTGCGCAGCAATTTTTCAAACATGTTTTTTTGGAAATAAACTGTTTCATTCATTAAAAAAACACTAAAGTTAGTACGATTTTTTTTTTGGTATCCTAAGCGATGCTTTAAAAAACATTTAGGTTACATGTTTAGAGTTACAGAGGAGGTCTAGTGCTAGATTTATTGCTCTCGCTCTAACGATCGCGACGTATGTAACCTGTGTGTATCTGGCTCTGATACTAGCCAGTGCCTACCCAGCTACTGACTGGTATCTCTCCCCAGCCTGTCCCCACACACCCTCTCACCTGCTGACCTGTAGATGGGGGAATCACTTCTGCAGTGTTATTGTGTTCTGCCAGTGAGTACAATGATCAGTGTTGCTATCTATAACTGGCAGCACTGATTGTTTTGGGAAAAACAGGCTGGTTGTACTCAAGTCGATTAATAGATTGACTTGTGTAAACCAGCTAGCCCATACATAGATCGACTATGGCTGGTCTCTGCATAATTGGTGTAATTTCAATCCATGTATGACCCGCTTAACCACTACGCAGTCCCTAAACATCCTTCCACTCCTGTACATAGTGCTCACTGTCATACCCTCCACACTCCTCTCCTGTACATAGTGACCACTATCATACCCTCCACACTCCTCTCCTATACAGAACACCCACTGTCATACCCCCCACACTCCTCTCCTGTACATAGTGCCTGCTGTCATACAATTCTATCCTGTACATAGTGCCCACTGTCGCACCCTCCACACTCCTCTCCTGTACATAGTGACCACTATCATACCCTCCACACTCCTCTCCTATACAGAGCACCCACTGTCATACCCTCCACACTCCTCTCCTATACATAGTGCCCACTATCATACCATCCCCATTCCTCTCCTGTACATACTGCCCACTGTCATACCCTCCACACTTCTCTCCTGTACATACTGCCCCATCATACCCTCCACACTTCTCTCTGGTACATACTACCCTCTGTCATACCCCCACACTCCTCTCCTGTACATAGTGCCTGCTGTCATACACTTCTCTCCTGTACATACTGCTCACTGTCATCCCCTCCACACTTTTTCTCCTGTACATACTGCCCACTGTCATACCCTCCACACTCCTCTCCTATACATAGTGCCCACTATCATACCATCCACACTCCTCTCCTGTACATACTGCCCACTGTCATACCCTCCACACTCCTCTCCTGTACATAGTGCCTGCTGTCATACACTTCTCTCCTGTACATACTGCCCACTGTCGTACCCTCCACACTCCTCTCCTGTACATACTGCTCACTGTCATCCCCTCCACACTTCTCTCCTGTACACACTGCCCACTGTCATACCCTCCAAACTTCTCTCCTGTACATTGTGCCTTTTGCCGTACCCTTTGCACTCATCTCCTGTACATAGTGCCCAATGTTAGACCCTCCACATTCCTCTCACTCACATGCACATACTTCCCACTTATATACCATCCGTACTCCTCCCCTATGTCGCTTACCCGCAAAAACAGTTCTTTAAAATGATACTGAATACCCTCAATGTTACCAGCTCTAGAATGGACACACTTTTGTTAGTTCAATTAAAGGAAATCTCAGTCCTCATATTTGTTCTGTCCCATTATTAGAACTTATTTAATTGTGTGATTACTACTGTGATGTACAGAGGAACATAGGGGATCTCAGCTACTCTAAATATAGCACTTGTGAAAAAAAATGTCCCTGAAAATATTTTTTAAATGTTGGCAACTATGCACTTATGCACTGCCTAAGGGCCACTGGGTCAGTAGGGGGCCCCATGAGAGGTTTCTGGGATCCTGTGATATTAAAGCAGTAGTAAACTTTCCTGACATTACTACTTTTTAGAGATGCAATTAAAATTTGTAGAATGGCATCAACTACCTTAAAAAACAAAATAAAGGTCCTTTTGTGAACGCTACGCATACAGCTCCTATGGTGGGCGGATGGGGTACCCCTGAATGTGAATGAAAGTACCTGGCACCTGATTTTCAACACTGGCGGACTTTCAGTGTGGCCCTTCTTTAGGTGGTGCACTGTCCCTTTAAGAATGTTAATAGATGATTGAGGGGTAGGCCACTAAGTAGGAGCAGTCCCTATTTGTGCAAATGGAGTGTGGTGGCCATTTAGGATAGGTAGTTCAATTTGCCACTTGCTGGCAGACGACTAGTGGTCCCAAAGCTTGGCGATCTGCAGGTTCCAGAAAACAGGTCCCAGTAGCTCACAGAGGCCACTCAGTCTCTTAGTTCCAATCCCGTAGAAACAGTGCAATGAACATCTCTCTCTAAAGCTCTGTCTCTGAAGGCAGCTCAGTCTAGAAGGCCCAGGTGCTGGCCAGTCCCTTCTCTCTGATGTAGGTGAACAGGCACAGCAACAGGTCCTCTTAGCTCCTCTCTAATGACTATGATACCTCAGACATGAGGCACCCCTATCCGTTCTGCCCAGGAAAAGTCTGAAGCTCGCCTTCTCTAGGTTCAGCCTTATATGTTTGTTTGTTTGTTTGTTTGTTTGTTTTTTTATTTCTTAATTACTCGCTTTACAACAAATTTAATGGTTTCGTTGCGAGGCCATCAGAAACAAAATCAACATAGTTCAGACATATAGGTACACAAAAACATAGAAAATCTAAAACATGATTAAAAGGAGGAAAAAAAATTTGTCACATTATAGGAATTGAAGTCCAGCAACCATTAGTTTCCTACAGCAAGTATGGTTCAGAGCCCCTGACGCGTCATATTCGGCTCCCTATCACACAATGCTCCGGAAGTAATGAAGCGGCCAACTGCACATGCGCGATGCATTCCAAATGCAATTGTGATGCGTTCCAATGGATTTACGACAGTACACACCAGCGAAGCCGTCATTCAGGGCGACGTGGACTTAGGGGAAAGTGGCCAGTCGGTCTCATGTCTTCGCTTCGCTCGGCCTCCTGGCTGTTTTTTTTAACATCCTCCAATCCACGGGATGTTAAGGAAAGAGCCTGGATGCCGAGCGAACGCATCGTACATGCGCAGTTGGCCGCCACAGCACTTCCGCTGTTATAGGGAGCAGAGTAAGACAAGTCCCCCCCTTTAAGAACTACAATTCCCATCACCCATAGCTTCTTCCCAGCATGTTCTCTTTGAAGCTTTCATTGGCTCCTTTAATTCCTCCCTCTGATTGGATCCACACTGCACTGCCAGGAGGGAGGGGAGAGGAGCGAGCAAACAACACAACAGTCACAGAGCAGGCAGTAGTTAGAAATAAACAAAACTGGCTGAATTCCCTTTGTCACTGTATAGCAATAGGAAGAAATAGTCTGTACAGAGCCAGCTGCACCCGGCTACACATTATATATGAAAACGTAAATACTAAAATCTCAATATTTCGTTTTAACCTGTTGAGGTTCATTCAAATGTCATTTTCAATATTTATCAAATCTGCAGTTTTCATTGTCCTACCACTGATCCTACCACGATGGTCCTTGTTCAAACACTTTCCGTTCATAAAGTAACAATATTCTGTCCCTGCCTCCCAGTTGTGCCCCTGCGTTATCACCAAGTCACAGGGGTTTCCAATACAAACTACAAGTAGCCATTTCAATGCCCATTACGCAGGTATGGGCCACTGCTATCACTATCAGGAAACCAGCCCTGAAAATGTCAATTGTTTGTGATGCAGTGCTTTAGAAAACAAAGGGCCAGATTCACAGAGCCGTAACTCCTGTCTAACTGGTGTTAGACTGGAGTAATTTCAAATTACGTGCGTTTTTTAGCTAGTCGGAAATCTCAAACCATGAATAGACGGCTGCGGGCTTCAATTCGACTGGATTACGTGTTCGTACGCCTTCGGATCTACGCTGCAATAAAATTGCGGCCACTGGGTGGACTTCCCGTCGTTTTCCGCGTCGGGGTATGCAAATGAGCGAACGTCTATCGCAATCTCTTACGGCATCTTTAGTCATCTTTTTTTTGCGTAACACTATACCAGCTTTTTGCTGGTCTAATATTAGACAGCCCATGTTAAGTATGGCCGTCGTTCCGCGTCGAATTTCCACGTTTTCCGACGTCTTTTATTATTTTTTACGTGAGTCGTCCGGGAATAGGAATGTTCCTAAACGACGCTACTCAAACAACGAATGACGTAACGACGTGATTTTGCGCAATGCACGGCGGGAAATTTCTGAACGGAGCATGCGCAGTTTGATCGCCGCGGGGACGCGCCAAATTTAAATGCTTCACGCCCCCTAATCGCGTATTTCGATTACGCGCCAAGAAATAGACTACGCCGCCATAGTGTACAGGCAAAAATCTACCAGAATTCCATTAAGAGCCTGGTAAAATACGGCAGCGTAGAGTATTTCGATTACGCAGCGCAAAATTAAGTGTATCTGAATCTGGCCCAAAATGTCATTCAGTTGGAGTGCTTTATATCTTTATATATTGATGTTGGTTCACTATCTGAACTTTCATAAGCTAAGGAAATTTAAAGGTGAATAATATTTGACAAATACTTTCTAAACACAAGAGGTGCACTATATTACCAAAAGTACTGGGACGCCTGCTATTACACGCACATGAACTTTATTGGCATCCCAGTCTTCATCCGCAGGGTTCAATACTGAGTTAGCCCACCCTTTGCAGCTATAATATCCGTGTCTCTATGGATCTTGCTTTGTGCACTGGTCCAAATCATTTGGTGGAGGGGGATTAAGGTGTGGGGTTGTTTTTCAGTGGTTGGGCTTGGCCCCTTAGTTCCAATGGAGGGAACTCTTAAGGCGTCAGCATACCAAGACATTTTGGACAATTTTAAAAAGGCATGAATGGGCGAGTTTGGAGTGGAGGAACTTGACTGGCCTGGCTTCCTGACCTCAACTCAATAGAACACCTTTGGGATAAATTGGAGTGGAGACTGCAAGCCAGGCCTTCACATCCAACATCAGTGCCTGACCTCACAAATGCACCTCTGGAAGAATGGTCAAACATTCTCATAGACACACTCCTAAACTTTGTGGACAGCCTTCCCAGAAGAGTTGAAGCTGTTATAGCTGTAAAGGGTGGGCCAACCCAATATTGAACCCTACGGACTAAGAATGGGATGCCATTAACCACTTGCTTACTGGGCACATACACCCCCCTCCTGCCCAGGTGAAATTTCAGCTTCCGGCACTGCGTCGCTTTAACTGACAATTGCACGGTCGTGCGACGTGGCTTCCAAACAAAATTGACGTCCTTTTTTCCCCACAAGTAGAGCTTTCTTTTGGTGGTATTTGATCGCCTGTGCGGTTTTTATTTTTTGTGCTATAAACAAAAAAGAGCAACAATTTTGAAGAACAATACAATATTTTTTACTTGTTGCTATAATAAATATCCCAATTAAAAAAAAAACTAATTTTTTTCCTCAGTTTAGGGCGATACGTATTCTTCTACATATTTTTGGTAAAAAAAAAAAAAAAATCGCAATAAGCTACTGGTTTGCGCAAAAGTTATAGCGCTTACAAAATAGGGGAGAGAATTTTTTTTTTTTATGATTTTTTTTTTACTAGAAATGGCGGCGATCTGCGATTTTTTTATGGTACTGCGACGTTATGGCAGACACATCGGACACTTTTGACACATTTTTGGCGCCATTCACATTTATACTGCGATCAGTGCTATAAATATGCACTAATTACAGTATAAATGTGACTGGCATTGAAGGGGTTAACACTAGGGGGTGAGGAAGGGGTTAAATGTGTATCCTAGGTGTGTTCTAACTGTGGGGGGAGGGGGGTGACTGGGGGGGTGACCGATCTGTGTCCCTATGTAGGAAGGAACACAGATCGGGCTCCTCCTCTCCAGAGACAGGACGCTGTCTCTGTGTAAAACGGCAATGAGAGATGATCTATGAGATCATCTCTCATTCGCCCACAGATCGCATCGCAAACGGGCACTCTGATTGGCCGTTCGCCGCGATCTGTGATTGGCCATGTTCAAGGGACACGGACAACACAGGGCTTCCCCGCAGCGCGCTCTACAGCGCGCGCTGGGAACGCCCAAAGGGGATGCCGTCATTTGACGGCATGTTGGATATTCAGACCCGCGCTGTTGCCGTCATTCGACGGTAGCGCGGGTCTGAAGTGGTTAAAGTTCATGTGTGTGTAAAGGCAGGTGTCCCAATACTTTTGGTAATATAGTGTATGTGTATCCATACTTGAATTATGGCTTTATCTGAGTATTTCTTCCAGGTCTGTGCAGTAATCCAGTGTGAAACTTTGCCTCTGTACAGAATCATCACTGCAGCTCTCTGTCCTTGTGCAGAGTGGCCTGCTAGGCCCCTCCCAAATGCCTGCTCTCTATGAAGGTTTTTGTGTCGGTAAGTGCGACTTTGTTTTCAGGCTAAGGACATTTCAGTATTTGCATACTTAACAAACAGTAAATAAACTGTAAAACAAACCAGCACTGACATATGTAGCTGCAGGTAATATGGAGCAATTCATTCTTAAAATGGATAAAAACCCTTACATATACCCAGCGAACTGAACAGCCTCAGATGATACACAGAGACAAAACAAATATCTCTACATAAGTTTTACTTGTGTATCTGCTGTCTTCAGCTTTATATCTTCTTTAGAAAGTTCACATTGTGTTAGAGATTTTCTCTTCTTGTTGAGCACTGGAAGTGAAGTCTGGGCATACACCCAAGATAGCTGATTGGAGAAAAAGGCACACACAGAAGTTATCATGCTGATAACTGAAGAACAGAGTAGGAGAAAGCCACGGGACTTAGTGCTTTGAAGAAAGATAAGATACCACTGCAGATATATGTGCCCAGCTCAAAATAAATGAATCAAATTTACATCCACTTTAAAGCTCACTCTATCAGCAGCACAGCTAACCTTGAGCTCCCCCCAGTTCTGTGTTTACATTGACAATGTGAAGGCTTGAAGACCGGCAACACTACATGGAGTGGAAAGATGAGATGCTAAGCAGTTGAGCTACTGCTGGGAGGAAAAGGAAAGTGAGCTGGACTCTGAGCCACTGCTGAGATGGGTAGCAGAGTACTAATCTGCATGCTTACCCCCTTAGCAAATCTGCCCCTATGCTGAAATGCCCTTGCCAGCACAAATCTTTGCCCCCCGCCCCCCATCCCACCTCCAAGCTCGAATTATCTCTCCTTTCACATCCCCTCAGCACAATTAATTAAATTTATCCCCCCCCCCCCCCAAATCACAGCTCCTAGCACAAATCCTCTACCACCACTCCAAATCCCCCCTCCCATTTCAAATCCTCTCCAACACTCCAAATCCCCCCTTCCAGCAAAAATCCCCCCCCCCAGTCCCCCTCCTAGCACAAATGCTCCCCCCCAAATTTCCCCTCCTTGCACAAATCCCCCTTACCCATCAATCATCCCTACTAGCGCAAATTCCTCCCTCAAACAAAGTTCCCTTCTAGCACAAATTCCTTCCCCCTCTACCATATCGCCTCTTCTAGCATAAACCCCCCAAATTCCCCCTCCTACCACAAACCATTCTTCCCAATCCCCCCTCCTAACACAAATCCCCCAAATTACCATTCCTAGCACACATACCCAGAACAATCCCTAATCCCTGCCACCCTCTAAATTCCCCACATGATACCACAGTGCCCAGGGCAGCCATTCCTTCTGCCCACCCCTTGTCCCAGCCCTGGCTGGGAGAAGCTGCAGAGACAGTTGAGCTATGGAGCCACTGCAAGGAGGGGTGAGCAAAGTGAGCTGAGCTGGTGAATCACTGCTCAGAGAGGCTAAGCCGCTGGAAAGACAACCTGAAGAAAACTGAGCATGAAGTACACCATAATGCCTGCAGCTATAAAGGTCAGTAAAGGCGTGTTTTAAAGCTGATCTACTGCTTGATAAGTATACATGTCCATATCCTGGTCTCAGGGTCAACTGAAAATGCTCTTTAAACTGGAGCATTCCCTTTCAATTACAAACTGTTATTTCATAGCAAATTTTCTTGGATTGTTCTCATCAGCTACAAATAAAACTGAAAAAAAATTGCTGTGTACATAAGACTGACATAACCATCTGTTTGCAGGCCCTTTAAACCCCTCCGACGTGCTAAACTCCTGTTCAGTATAATCATATCTGCTGGAGGAATTTGCGGTTTGCGGGCAACGGAGACAGTTTCATCATTATTGCTGCCTTGGCTGCACATGTAATTATTCTGAGAAGAGATGAGTTTGTATAAAGGTGATTTGAAGGGTGCCAGAGGGCCTCGGTGAAGGAAACGCTCTGTCCATGGAACCTCATTAGCATGGATCTTATTGTGGAAGTGTCTGTGTTGTATTGTTTTTCTTCTTTTTTTCTGCCTCCTGCTGGAGTGTTCAGCTCAAATAGCTGCCAGTAGTTTGACCGTGTGATTCTCCGTCTCTGACTTACTTTTGGCAGATAGACACACCAAACCTTGTTGCCCTCTTTTCTTGTTAGGTATGGGAGATCACTTCTTTTGTTTTCTACTGTCATCTTTACTAACGTACAGTTTGAATATCAAATAAAGGAGTATGTAGGTAATATATACAGTGGGTATAGAAAAGAATCGCCCCCTCCCCCTTTAAAATAATCACATTTTGTTGCTTTGTAGCCTGAAATGAAGACAGACACCATTTTTGTTTTATCCAGCTTTATCTACTAGTGCAACTTATTACATCCAAGTAAAAGATATAACACCGACATGTCAGAAAAAAGAAACAAAAATCAAAAACAGAATCACTGAGTTGGAAAAAGGATCATCCCTTTTCTGTCAGTATTTAGTTGAACCCCATTTTGCTTTAATTACAGCCTTTAGTCTGTTGGCATATGTCTCTACTAACCTTGTACACCTAGAATTAGCAATATTTGCCCACTCTTCTTTACAGAATGGCTCAAGTTCAGTTAATTTGATGGTGATCGTTTGTGGACTGCAGTCTTCAAGTCATTCCACAGATTTTCAATGGGGTTTGAGTCTGGGCTGTGACTAGACCATGTAAGTGTAGTGGGGTCGCCCTGTCTGAGTCTAGTGACAGGCCATCCCGCTGGAACTTTATGCATCATTTGTAAATATGTTAGACATTGTTGTGAAGTCATGCATTGCGGGATTACCAGTAGAGGGAGATATGGACTCCATTGACTCTTCGGAGAAATGGACTACATTTCCCGCAATGCCTTGCCCTGTTGGAACATGTGATGCCTCCGCATAGACTTGTGGGGGAGGTTATTTAAGGAAAAGGAGTGGCGCTTTTTCGCTCTCTCGGATCCAGCCTCTTCTCCTCTACGGAACTGTTGACAGAGACAGCCGTGTGGTTAGGTCACAAGCCGGGGCCTAGATTTACCGAGAGACCAGCCATCCGGAGGGACGAAAGATCTCCAGTATCCAGCCCGTGTACCCGGAGTTCGAAGATGCAGCCCAGCTGACAACCGGAACAGTGGTGCTGTGGAGCAGTGTTTTGTCAATGCGCCATCTGTGAGGAATACAGGTAGATCGGCCTGTTGGGTAAGAGAGCACATGCTCAACTTCTAAGCTCTCCTCTTAGGCCTCGTACACACGATCAAATCTGTCTGCTGGAAACGGTCTGTTAGACCGTCCCAGCAGACAGATTCGATCGTGTGTACGGCCGAGCCGACGGATTTGGCCACCCGACAGATTTCAAAGCATGCTTTGAAATCTATCGGGTGGGAATCCGTCCGCCCGACATGTCTGCTGGTTAGTACACTTACCAGCAGACATGTCGTCCCGCACCGCCGCCGAATGGATTCGGCGCATGCGCGGAAGTGTTTTACTTCCTGGTGCGGTGATGTGGCGGCGTCAACGTCACCGCCACGTCACGGACACGTCAGCGCGCCGTCTGCTGGCGGGGATTTTGGTTTTGCTCATGTGTACACGCGAGCAAACCAAAATCCTATCAGACAGATTTGTTCAAATCGGTCGGTCCGACCGATTTGAACAAATAGATTGCCTCGTGTGTACGAGGCCTTAGACAGACTTTTCAGTACCACCTCACAGGCCTCCCACCTCCTTTAGGCTCTCAGTTCAGGCTTAAGGGGCCTGTGGTGTTTGCAGTATTTACACCAAAGTGATTGACACCGGACGGTGATCAATTCTCCAATGTGCTATTCAGGATACCTTGCTTAATCAACTTTCTTTGATCATTTGCCCTCTGTGGATTACAAATTCTAACGTGCACCAACCGGCCGCATCGTGGACATTTACTGTTCCGTAAAACTGCCCGCTAGAGGGCGCTCATGAGCATAGACTGCCTGTTTAGTTTATGTGAATGGTACCATTCTTAGGTTTACAACCTCGTATTACAAACCTGATTCTTGCAAGGGCTCTTGCGAATCAGTTGTGTTCGTGTTAGGTTTTATTCCTGTCTTCCTTAGGTTTTAATACAGTAAACTTACCTTCTTTTGTTTAAATTTATTCACTGTGTGGAGTGTATTTTTCTCACCTGGAAGGACCATCCATAACACCAGGTAATTCACTGTTATATTGCCACTGCATGCTCTATGCCTGTTATTGTGACCCCAGCCCAGCAGAGGTATTACCCCCTAACGTTGAACCCCGCCCTTACCAAGACCCGCCATGGATGCCGCTGCTGCAGCTAAGTGGTACACAGACCAGAATGTTCCTGTGAAGAAAGGCCTAGTGTTTGAGGTGAAGTGAGAAGTTTGGAACGAAGAAGAAGCACGCTTGGTCTTGGAAGCTTTGTCCCAAGGCCAGAAGTTCTGGGTGATACGGTTAGAAGTGGATAAAACCAACTCACATATCTATATCCTAAGTGAATGGCGAGGAGTCCCAGACTTCCTAAAGGTGCCCAGTGTGAAAACAGCTGGTGGCAAAGACTTTTTCTAATGCAACCTACCCAAGTCTCAGCTGACTCTCCCTCTCCTAGTGCAGCCCCATCCACTTCTTCTGGTGCCCCGACACGCAGTGAAGGCTTGAGTAAACCCGTGAAGGGGCCGGAAAATAAACCCTTTAAAGACCTCAACCCAGAGTTGTGTGCTGTTTTGGAAGAGATTTTAGCTCAGTGCAAAAAGGATTCCTCTGACTGTTCGAATACAGGGTACAGGAAACTCAGGGCCTTCTCAGGGAAGCACCCTGTGCCATCTTCAGAAGTTGGCTTTGAAGAATGGATGGATCAGGCCACTCAGGCTCTGGAAGAGTGGGGAATCCCAGAGAAGAGTAAGGAGCTTAGCAAAGGAGATTGCACTGCCCAAGATTATTTGGAAGTTTTGCAGAATGTGTTCGGCAGGATTGAAGACATCAGTGAACTTCGCTGCCAATCGGAGCATTGTTTCCAAAAGAGGGGAGAAATCTGAATTTGTCAGTCGCCTGGATAAGATCCTACATCGGATGTTGTTAAAGAAAGGGATAGAGTCGAAGGATGTAGATGAGACACGCTTCCAACAAGTGGTGAGGGGAGCCCAACCCATGGATCCCATTGTCTTTCAGTTGCGGACCCTAAAGGGAAGTGGAGTGTTGAAGTACCCCGACCTGATTCGGACCATTCGCCCAGAAGAGGATCTCCTAGATCAGAAGAATAAATATCAGGCCTGCTCGAGTGCGTGTTGTAGCCACTGAAGATAATGATCCTAAAGTCGAACTTCTGGAATCACGGGTGTGCCAGCTGACCGAACTAGTGGCTGCTTTATCTGGCCAAGCGGGATTTACCCCCTACAAGCTCAGGAGGGATAAGATCGAAAGGCCCGCTTATGGATCTTATGACCAGCAGGGCACCCCAAGAAGGTTAATTTCCTGTCTTAACTGTGGAGGACATGGACACACCAGAGAAGTCTGCCCCAGACCAGTAAATGCCTATCCACCAGTGTACAGGCCGGCGAAAAACTTCAGAGGGCCCTGGTGAAGGAGCCAAACGGGTGCCCGCCTATCGAAAATAGCTCCAACGCAAAGAGGGAAGTAAGGGAACAGAGACAGGAGGTAGATTTTTCACCCAAGCCACCTATCAACTCCCAGCCCAGTGGCTGGACAGAGGTCAGGAGAGGCCCTCGCAAGAGAAGGGTGAAGGTACGAGTCACAGGAGAGAAGAAAAAAATAGTGCCTTGTAAGTTTCCTGCAAACCTAGTGGGGCCTTCCCGTTGGTACCCATGCAAGTGGAGGGGATCTATACTAAAGCCCTCCTGGACACTGGAGCACAAGTGACTCTTCTGTACAGGGACTTCTACGACAAGTACCTCACCCATTTACCCCTGCAGAAGTTGGAAGATTTAGAGATATGGGGTATTGGAACTCAGAGCTTCCCCTATGATGGGTACCTATCAATACGCTTAACCTTTGACCCCGCGATAGCTGGAGTAGCAGAAACCTTCGATACCTTGGCGATAGTATGCCCCCGGCCTTCAGGGGCTCACAAGAGTTCCCTTATCATAGGGATGCGGCGCGGGAAATTCCACCAGAATGGGGGAAGAGGATGGAAGCTCAGCTTACTAGATGGCAGTAGATCTTCTCAAAGACTGAGTTTGATGTTGGATGTGCGAAGAGCGCCACCCACCGGATCCGACTGAGGGAAGACAAACCCTTCAGGGAGCGAGTCCGAAGAGTTCCCCTGACAGATTTGGAAGACCTCAGGGAGCAGCTTGCGGAGTTAAAAAGGGCCGGCACCATCCAGGAATCCAGGAGTCCTTATGCTTCCCCCATAGTAGTAGTAAGGAAGAAAAATGGTTCCCTGAGGCTGTGCATCGACTACAGAACCCTCAACAAGTGCACTATTCCTGATCAATACACTACTCCTTGGATTGAGGATGCATTACAGAGTTTGTTGAGAGCTAAATGGTTCATGTTATGGACCTGAAGAGTGGTTATGGTCTTCTCAGCCACCGGAGCCTAGTACTTTGTTCCTGCCCTCATCTGAAGCGACAAGCAATGGGACACTTATGCCAGAGGCTCCTGAATTCATACCTCAAAATGTACTTGATGGAGAACTAGATAATAACATTGATCTGTACTCTGCAGAAGATTGTTTGAAGGCTTTAAGCCTGCCGAATACTGGCCTAGTTGATTCCCGAGGATGTGAAATCTCTTGTGTCAGAAACAGAGGATGATGCTGTTCTTCAGAATGATGAACCAGACCCTGTTCTTCCTGTTTCTTCAGTGCCCGAGGAACCAAAAGAAAGAAGAGCTAATCACCCACCAAAAAGACTGACCTATAGCCAATTGGGTAAATGCTCTGAAAAAGCTGTTCTCACCTCAAAGAGGTCCACTGTAGACATGTGCACAACAAAAATTTTCGTTTATTTCTGTTTCGTTTCTGTTCGTTTATCGTGATTCGTAACGAGTCGTGATTTTGTAAGACGTTAGTTATCGTATTCGTACTCTTTAGTATTTTCGTAACACTTTTTTTTCCGTTTCCGTTTTTTTATGTTAGTTTATTTTTCGTTGATTTGAGATTAGTATTTTCGTTAAATGTTGTATTCTGCCTCGTTCGTATTTTTACAATGAATTTATTCGTTCATTCGTTTTTACGTTGGTTTATTTTTCGTTGTTTTGATATTCGTATTTACATTATATTTTCCATCATGCCGCGTTTGTATTTTCGTAAGAAATAAATATTCATTGCTTTATGATCATTCGTATTTTCGTGTCTAATTTCATTTGAAGATTTTTTGCATTCGTAATTCTGTTAAAATACATTTTACGTTTATTCGACACACTACTCATCGTAATTTTGTAAAACATCGTAATTTACTGCGATTGACTTGACAGATCCACAAAACCGGTGCAACCTACCCAAACACACCCTGGACTCTGGATGGAATGCACTGCAGTCTAACACAGATAAGGACACACGGTCAAGGAGCCACTAGGTAATAAGAAAGAAGCTCATTGGGGCAGTACTAATGAAAGTGAATTTACGTTATTTCATTTCCGTTTTCCAAAGATTCGTAATTTATTTTTCGTTAGTTTTGCTTTTCGTTTATTATTCTTTGTTCGGCATTTCGGTTGTTGTCTTTTCGTTCTTCGAATATTAGTAAGTTTGCATTTTCGTTTATTTTTCGTAATTATGATTTTTTTTTTTGTGTTCGGTATTTTCGTTATTTCTATGTTTTCGTTTCTTTTTTCTTTCGTTGTATTGTTCTTTTACATTTAGTAGTTTCGTATCTTCGTAGTTTTCCATATTCGTTATTTTTGGAAATATCGTTATTATTTGCGCTAAACCATTCGTTTATTCGTAGGTTAACGAATCAACGAAAATATCGAATAATGACGGAAAACGTATTCGTAACGAAAAAAATTGCACATGTCTAGTCCACTGTTTCATGTGATCCTCCCAATGCAGATTTAGTGGAGGATGACCCCTGCTCACCCCCTGACACATCTGAACCCAATGCTTTGGTTTTAGCAAGCGGTGGACAGGATAGCCTGCCCATATCCTATGATTGGTGGGAGGTTCCCCTGTCCACCTTATGTCAGTCTATGAGTTGTTTAGCTTTGAGCAATGTGAGAAAAGATGACCAGGGTTTATTCGCCCTCTTTGGGGACCAAAGATTTCAGGTGGGGGGAGTGTGTAGCGGGTCGCCCTGTCTGAGTCTAGTGACAGGCCATCCCGCTGGAACTTTATGCATCATTTGTAAATATGTTAGACATTGTTGTGAAGTCATGCATTGCGGGATTACCAGTAGAGGGAGATATGGACTCCATTGACTCTTCGGAGAAACGGACTACATTTCCCACAATGCCTTGTCCTGTTGGAACATGTGATGCCTCCGCATAGACTTGTGGGGGAGATTACTTAAGGAAAGGGAGTGGCGCTTTTTCGCTCTCTCGGATCCAGCCTCTTCTCCTCTGCAGAGCTGCTGACAGAGACAGCCGTGTGGTTAGGCCACAAGCCGGGCCTAGATTTACCGAGAGACCAGCCATCCAGAGGAACGAAAGATCTCCAGTATCCAGCCCGTGTACCCAGAGTTCGAAGAGGCCGCCCAGCTGACAACCGCAACAGTGGGACACCTTCACCGGGGACCTTTGTGCTGTGGAGCAGTGTTTTGTCAATGCGCCTTCTGTGAGGAATATAGGTAAATCGGCCTGTCGGGTGAGGGAGTACATGCTCAACTTCGAAACTCTCCTCTTAGACAGCCTTTTCAGTACCACCTCACAGGCCTCCCACCTCCTTTAGGCTCTCAGTTCAGGCTTAAGGGGCCTGTGGTGTTTGCAGTATTTACACCAAAGTGATTGACACCGGAGGGTGATCAATTCACCAACGTGCTATTCAGGATACCTTGCTTAATCAACTTTCTTTGATCGTTTGCCCTCTGTGGATTACAAATTCTAACGTGCACCAACTGGCCACATCGTGGACATTTACTGTTCCCTAGAACTGCCCGCTAGAGGGCGCTCATGAGCATAGACTGCCTGTTTAGTTTAGGTGAATGGTACCATTCTTAGGTTTACAACCCCTTTTACTTGTATTACAAGCCTGATTCTTGCAAGGGCTCTTGCGAATCAGTTGTGTTTGTGTGCAGAGGTCACAATATCTCACTTACCAAACTTCTGATGTGTCAAGGGAGGGTTCGAGCTAGTTACATAGGGGCGAGCTAAGCCAAAAGAGAGTAGATCCCAAATCAACCAGCGGCTCCTTCGAGGGTAGCGCTACACAAGAACATTCACCTTTTTCTCCTTCAACCACTGTGTGGTCATTGTTGCTGTGTGCTTTGGGTCATTTTCATGTTGGAAGGTAAACCTTCTTCCCATGTACAACTTTCTGGCAGAGGGCAGCAGATTGTCCTCAAGAACTTGATGGTATTGTCCCATTCATTTTTCTTCTATCCTGACCAGTGCTCCATTTCCTGCTGCAGAGAAACACTCCCATAACAGGCTATTACTATCTCCATGCTGTACTGTAGGAATGGTGTTATTTGGATGGTGCGCTGTATTGGATTTCCGCCAGAAATATTGTTTTGTGTTGAGGCCAAATAATAACATTTTAGTCTCATCTGACCACCTTAACCACTTCACCCCAAGAGGATTTGGCTGCCAAATGAAATGACCAAAACACTTTTTGTGATTCGGCACTGCATCATTTTAACTGACAATTGTGCAGTCGTGTAATGTGGCTCCCAACAAAAAATTGTCCTTTTTTTCCCACAAACAAAGCTTTCTTTTGGTGGTATTTGCTCACCTCTGCGTTTTTTTATTTTTTGTGCTATAAACAAAAATAGAGCGACAATTTTGAAAAAAAAAACGTGGGCACGGTCACAGAGCTTGCAGCAGGGGGCATGCGCCCGTGCCATTTTGCCAACGTAAATGTTCGTGCGGCGGTCAGCAAGTGGTTAAACGCACCTTGAAGATTCTGAGGCCACGTGAAAAAAGGTGTTATGGTCAGATGATTTCATTTAGGGCTGTGGAAATTAACTATTAATTCATCGATTAATCTTTCATTTTTTTTGATCGATCAAAATTCTTTTGATTGGTACTCACCTCTCCGCCGGCTTCCGGCCTTCAGGGAGTTCTGTCGGAGATCCGGTGACGTCACGGACACCGGCGGGGCATGTCGTGTCCATCTGAAGGGCTCCTATGCTGTGCCTTCATATCTGCATGCCGGCAGGACCTTACTATCTGCCACACGCAAGGGCTGTTACACTTCCCTCTATCACTTCCCTCCATCAACCTGGAATTCTACAGCCATCCACTGGGAGTTGTGATAGTTCCCTTCATGAGACATCTACATGCCCAAGAACTGATGTTAACTTCTCCTCATCTGGATTCAGCAGTGGCTATGTTGTACACATTTTTATACCAGTATCATACTTAGCTACATGTTTTTATGACTGCTTTTGTTACCGTTTGGTATTACTCGCACCATTTTTACAGTTTATGTAGCTACATCGATTTTATCTCCAGTGCAATATTTATTTTGTTACCTACTTGAAGACTATATAAGTTCTAATGCTATTCCCATCAAGCGCTGCCTTTTGTGTGTTTTTTGTATCCTGCTATCCATTTTTCCAGTGGTTGGTAGCTGCATTGGGAATCAGCCTGCAAGGAGGAGATCAGCTAAAAGTAGTTGGATCTGTATGTGCGTTATAATTAATCGGAAAAAAAAATCGATTAATCAAACACCATACAATATGTCTGGCCGAAATCCAATACAGCTCACAATCCAATAACACCTTGCCTTCAGAACTACATCTCCCAAGAGCTTTTTCTCTACACACAATGTGCAGACAGGTTCTTGTGAATAAAGGTAGCGGTGCAGATTTGCTGGGAAGCAATGTATGCATGTTGTTTGGAAAAGATGGGGTGGGGATAGGTAGAATTCTGTACTCCAACAGACAACGATGATTAGAATTTCAGATCAGCAGAGGAAATATTCTCTGCACAAACAACAGGTTATGAGCTCACTGGGTTTCTGGAAAAACAGATATTATTTTGTTCTTGTAACATTTTTACATGGGCAATGGTTACAATTCTCAGTTTGCTTATTTATTTTGAGAAAAATTCTCCCCTTAGACAGTTGTTTTAACAGCTATTCCCATTAGAAGATTTACCCTCTTTTTCTCTTACAGTAATAACTCAAAATACTGGAAAAAACATCACTTCCTTTCCTGGACAATGGCCACTAGGAACAATAGGGGCTTTTTTTTTATTGCTGTATGTGTCCCCTTGATGACTAAGGTTTAAGTAAGACAGGTTCTACCCGAGCTAAGGCAGTTCTAATTACTGGCACCCAGAGCTTTTTTTCTCAGAAAATGGGTGCAGGAACTTAACCAAGACCCTGTTCAGTTTTCACAAACAGTAGAAGGGTCTTAAAGGGGCATTAAATACCAGGATTGCATAACATACAGAGTGCAGAGTTCAGGGGGTTACACACAGAGTGTAGAGCTGTCACTTGTAAACACAAAAACCGGACTTCTGTGTTTACAAGTGATTGTGGTGAGCAGGCACCAAAGGGTCTGAGCCAGAGGTGGTGGAACTGAGTTCCCCCAAGTTCCCCCTGAAAAAAAGCCCTGCTGGCACCTAATTAGAACACCAGGTTCTAATATCAGAAATGTGTATGGTAATAAATGTAGAGGTATTACTTTTTCCACATGACAAATCTACATTTTTGTTAGCTTAGATCATAAAATTAAGGGCCCTTTCACACCTGCGGACCGTATGTCTGTTTTTCATCCATCCATTTCAGATGAAAAACGGACATACATGTATCCCTATGGGATGAAATGAACATCCGCTGACATCTGAGCTCATCGGTGTTCGCTATGCTCCGATTCTGCAGATGGAGGAAAATCCTATTTTTCCAATCATCTGCGGATCGGATGAACATGGACAGATGGTCCTTGTCCATCCGATACCCCCATAGAGTAGAGCAGAGATCTGACAAGGCGGTCCCTGCACAATCCACCCTGTCATCTGCCGGCTCAGCAGGGATCAACGGAGCGATCCCCGCTGAGCAATCGGGTGTTAAATGTACGGATCCTCGCGGGATCCGTACGTGTGAAAGGGCCCTACCACTCCATATCAATTTTATGTGTTTTTTTTATTGTAATGTATCACCTTCATCTCTAGGCACTTGCAGCGCACCCCCGTAAAAGCGGCTGGCAAATGCAATCCTATCTCATCCCCTTAGAGCACACACAGCCAGGCACGCCACATTTTCTTCATTCTTCCACTGGATCAGAAAACAGTCTAGAATGTTGTTGTTTTTTTGGAACATTGAACTGGGATTGTAACAGGGAGCACGGGATAACCCCGGAAAAGGTAGAACTTGATAATTTGAGGACGCATCAACTTCTGGCTGCACTGCACAGAACTGCACTGCATGAACCTGTTGGCTCTGCACTGCACACACTGAAAGTCCCACAGGATGTCTATGTTGCTGGTGACCTGTACTCCTCCCAGAGTAAAAAAAAAGCTACATTTTTCCTCAGCACTGGGGACATCTACTCACATAGCCACAGGATGACCGATTGCCTCCTGTCAATATCCACTAGGCTCTCCCTAATGAGGGAGATGTAGACTTTTCCATCAACTTCCTCTTGGCTCTTTCCAGTGAGCTTCCTCCAGACCCAAGCCTGATTCCTGGACAGGGACTTAAGCCTAGCTGGGACCTTTGTGTCTTCCTCAAGGCTTTCTCTAGGGCCCCATGGCAGCAAGCAGAGCCCCTGCACGGGGGTCTCCTCCTGCAGGACTGGACCCAAGAACATTGCCCTTTGCTGCTCATGCCCTGGACTATTTATGGGCTCTCTCACCAACTTATGGGAACACCTTCCCAAGGATTTGCTGGAGTTCCATAAAAATTCAGGCTGCCTGCTCTGTTCTTCTTCTCACTATACTTCTAGAATCCTCTCAAAACTTGTGAAACAAAGAGCCAGTTTACTGCCCTTAAAATTTTAGGGGGGCCAAACTGTGGCTAGTGGGAAGAGAAAACGAACTGGCAGTGGCAAGAGTAAAAACATTACATCACCGGTGTCAGTGGGTGGAACAGTGCCCTATCATTGGTGTCAGTGGGAGGAATAATTCCCCATTATTGGTGTCAATGGAAGGAATAGTGTCCCATCATTGGTGTCAGTGAAAGAAATAGTGCACTATCACCGGTGTCGGTGGATGGAATAGTGCCCCATCACTAGTGTCAGTGAGTGTAATAGTGGCCCATCATTGGTGTCAGTGGGAGGAATAGTGTCCAGTCATTGGTGTCAGTGAGAGGAATAGTGCCCCATCACCAGTGTCAGTAGGTGGAATATTTTTTTTTTCCGACTCAGAGAACACTAACAGGAGACGTAATCAATTTTTCGTTCATACGCTGTCTCCATCCTAGGTTCACATCATAGTAGGAAGTTGCCAATACCGGCCATTGAAGGGAAAAATACAAATAATGCTAGAGTTTACATAGTAATAAAAAGTGCCCCTAACCAAGTCTACAAACCCAAGCCCCCCCCCCTCACCCCCTCCCCCTACCCAAACCCACCCCCCCTCTCTCCGAACTTCCGTCTATTATATTATCTCTTATCCACTTTTACTAAAATGCGCTTCCTGCTCTATACCATCTTAACTAGGTAACTCTGTGATGACTTATAATCAACCCAATCTTGCCATTTCAGTTTAAATCCCCCTTCTCCTTCCTCCCCCATAAATCTAAGCTGTTCAATATAATAAATATCATTTATTTTGCCGAGACAATTCCTCACTGTTGGGCTCACGGGATCTTTCCAATGTTTGGGGATCAGTCCCTTCGCTGCATTCAAGATATGGGTGAGCAAGGTATTCATATACTGTTTACTGGACATATTTGTCCCATGCAGGGCCGTCTTTAATATGGTTTGGGCCCTGGGCAAACATTTTTTTTGGGCCCCCCCTCCAGCTTATTTTGGGCCTGGCTGGTTCACATGTATGTGTTTTGGCGGCCCTCATTTGTGCAGGCACAGCAGCCCATTGATCTGAATGGGCTGCCATGCCTTTGTTTCCTGCAGAAAAAAGGTTCATTCAGCATTTTAAAAATCAGCTACCTTAAAATCCATTCTACTTTTGCACCATGCTACTTACCTGCAGTTCTTGCACACACAAACGCACTGTGTTTTTAAAAGCGTGACCTAAACGTCTAAAAATGCAGCAAGTTTGACAGTGCAGGAACTGCAGATAAGTCACAGCAGACAGCAGAATGGACAGACAGTGCTGTACTTCAGTGCTTGATGGGCATAGGTGTGCCGTGTGTGCAGCCTATTACATGAGGCATGCGCTTTTCTTTGCAGGAAATGCAGGCATGGCGGCCCATTCAAATGTGGGCCGCCAAAACACATACATGTGAACCAGTCAGGCCCAAAATAAGCCCATCAAGCAGTTAAATACAGACAGTAATGCCATGTGCTCTGAGGCCTCACTCAGCCTGGACTGCAGGGCTGCTCTGTGACTTAAAGAGTTCCTCTATTTTACACATGGCATGGCCTGGGGTCCCATGGTGCTAAAGCAGAATGGACAGACGGTGCTGTGACCCCATGCCATGCCATGTGTAAAATACAGGAACTTTTTAAAACACTGACCAGACCTGCAGTGAATCATCAAATATTATAAAGACTTTGGGCACACTCTACAGAAAACTTGTATTTACAATATAGCAAACAGTGACATACCTTGAGGAGCAGGACATGAATAAGTCAGCCTCGGGAAGAGCAAACTGGGGATGTTATAAAATCACATTCTAATTCACTTTTATATACAAGCAGCACCCAGTGGCAGGAAGGGAGAAGTGCACGTCTAAAGGGAAGCCAGGGGTGCTGTACATTTTAAAACACTGGGAAGGGAAGCAGTACTGTCACCTGGCTGCGTGCCGCTGATGATTTTCAGCCTGATTTGTGGGCAGCACAGGGGCTTAACGGGCGGCAGGGCCACCATCAGGAATCATGGGGCCCCTTACACAGCTTCAGGCATGGGCCCCCTGGAGCAGAGAACGGGGGGGTGCTGCCCCCTTAAATTGAGAAGCGGGGGGGGGGGGTGCCGCAAATTTAGAAGCGGGAGGCCCTTTACAAAAAAAAGATTTAATAAAGAAAAATATATATAAAAAAAGGGGTGTAGCCATCCGGGGCCCTGGGGACCTCTGGGCCCTTTAATAAAAATAAAAAAAGAAATAAAAAATATATATTTGCCATCTGGGGACCTCTGGGCCCTTTAATATTTTTTTTTAATTAAAATATATTACAAAACAAGGGGGGTTGCCATCCGGGACCTCTGGACCCTTTAATAAAAAATAAAATAAAAAAAATATATTAAAAATAAACATTTATAAAAAAAAAAAGTGGAGTTGCCATCCAGGGGACCTCTGAGCCCTTTGATTTTATATATATATATATATATATATATATATATATATATATATATATATATATATATATATATATATATATATATATATATATATATATATTAAATAAAAAGAAAAAAAAGAAATAAAATATAAAAAAAATTATAAAAAAGGGGGGTTGCCATCCAGGGCCCTGGGGAACTCTGGGTCCTTTAATAATAATAACATTATTATTTTTTTTTTTATAAAACAATTTTTTTTATAAAAAAAGGGGGGTTGTCATCTGGGGCCCTGGGGAACTACGGGCCCCTGGGGACCTCCAGACCTCTAAAAAAAATTGTCCCTTTAATAAAAAATAAAATAAATATATTTTTTTTATTTAAAAATAAATAAAAAAAAGGGGGTTGTCATCTGGGGCCCTGGGGGCCTCCGGGTCCCTGGGGACCCCTAAAAAAAATTGCCCTTTAATAAAAAAATAAACATATATTAAAAAAAATTGGCCCTTTAATAAAAAATAAAATAAAAATATATAAAATAAATATTTTTTTTTATTTAAAAATAAATAAAAAAAGGGGGTTGTCACCTGGGGTCCTGGGGGCCTCCGGGTCCCTGGGGACCCCTAAAAAAAATTGGCCCTTTAATAAAAAAATAAAAATATATTAAAAAAAATTGGCCCTTTAATAAAAATAAAAATATATAAAATAAATATATTTTTGTATTTAAAAATAAATAAAAAAGGGGGGGTTGCCATCTTGGGCCCTGGGGACCTCCGGACCCCTAAAAAAAAAAAAACAGCTGCCCCTGTTTGCCCTATGGTAGAGACGGCCCTGGTCCCATGGAACAAGCACACCCACGGGTCGACTGGTATTTTAATTCCAGTGATTTCCTTGATTACTGATACAACTTTGTGCCAGTATAGATTGATTTTGGGGCACGTCCACCATAGGTGTGACATGGTTCCAAGTTCCATACAACCCCTCCAACAAAACCCGGAAGTGTCCCCTTGGAATCGGTCATTGGTGTCAATGAGAGGAATAGAGTCTCATTATTGGTGTCAGTTGAAAAAATTGAGTTTGTATCGGTGGAAGGAATAGTTCACCAAGGACCACATTAGGGCCACAGTTTGCAGATCCTGCTCTAGAAGACATGGGAAAGTAACAGAGCAACAGCCAATAAAACATTAAGCAGCCCCAACTAATTAACCTCAGGCCCCACTGATTACATGTACCCAGCAGTCTGCTCTACACTAGGAGGGTGCTACACACTATTTGAATCAACATCTAATGTTTGGTCAACATTTGCCTAGTCAAATGCTGAAAAACAGTTTCCATGGGGTGTACTTTTATTTTTTCACATAACACATGTGAGTTTAACTTGTTTTATATATGCTATTTAATTTACTTGTAAAAACCTCCTTTGTGTAGACATTCAAAAGGTCTAAGACTGCTGCTTCATTCTACTATCTTGGATGTGAAACCAGCATCCCCAGCAGACTCAGAACTGTCACTCAAGTAACATTCTATAGTATTCACATTTGCTCATTCCGCTTACATAAAAGATTTTTAGGGAGGGGAGAGACAGAGGAGCTGACAGCACAGTAATTTATTAGATACTTTCAGAAGAGAAGAGGACTATGATGATGAAGTAAGGAGGGGTTGTGCTAGGAAATTGACAAACCTAAAGTAGTCACATTTTCTAGCAGGTTAAAAGGTACATTTCAAATGAATTAAATATCATTTATGGAAAGGTAACACTGAAAGTAAACATTATGGGGTTTATTAAAGGCAAATAGACTATGCACTTTGCAAAGTGCAGTTGCACTCTGCAAGAGCAGTTGCTTCCAGAGCTTAATAAATGAGCAGAAGCTCTGCTGACTTATCATCCTATCATGTGCAAGCAACATTTTTTTTTTCTTGCTTGGGATTGGATGATTTGCATTTTTTGCCCTGGAACAGCTGCACTTGCAAACTGCAACTCGAAAAGTGCCAAGTCTTTTTGCCTTTAGTAAATCAACCCCTTATTATATTTGATTTTACTGTGTTTTTATCTGCATTTTTCAAAGTTGGTGATAGGGTCGCTTTAGCACAAAGCTCTTTTATAAACCATAGAGTCTGGGTGAACCCTTGTTGAGAAACTACCACTATTTAGCATGGTAATCTTCTTCCTACTGTGGGAACCACCTATAGGCGTTTGAATGTGCATCGGCCAAGCATGTTGGGGAAGGAATCGCAATTGCCCAAAAGAATACAACCGAACCATGCTTACCAATGCTTTGCCCACACTTAGTTGGCAAGGGGGTATTTGTACACATGCCATAGTGTCAATAGATGTATGGTAATTTCTCAGAGTCCTCAAATTTATACAACAAACATGTTATGACCATGTTATGACCATGGACACCTTTAAGTCAATCTGCACACAGGATTAACAAGCAGTAAGTGAGCTTTAAAATAAGCCTTCACTTCCCTTCTTAGCTACAGGCACTTTGGAGCAATTTATCCTCAAACTTCACTGCAGACACTAAAGTCATTCAAATTTCTTCTCTGAGCAGGTCAGCTCCCTGCTCCTAGCTTTGACTTAGCAGCTCAGGTTGCCCTGCTCGCCGCAGCTCTGACAGCAATGGATCAGCAGCTCAGCCCCCCCTCCCATCAATTACTTAGCCGCTCTCTTCTCACAACTTGGTGGTTGATTTACTAAACCCAAATCCACTCTGCACTACAACACTGCATGTGCACTTGAAAGTAAAATCGCTGTAGATTTAAGGGGAAGATCCGAAATGAGGGGAAGCTCTGCTGATTTTATCATCCAATCATGTGCAAGCTAAAATGTTGTTGTTGCTTTCCTTGCATGTCCCCCTCAGATCTACAAAGTGGATTTGCCTTTAGTAAATAACTCCTAATGCATGCCAATACAGAAGTAAGTAAGGGCGCATTTTAAAGCCTAGTTCTAACTAATTAAAAAAGCAGCTCTGGTGCTAATACTCATCTAAACTCCAGTGTTGCCTCCCTCGACCTCACCAGTCCAGCAAAGCTTCAGTACCTCTTTCGGGTTGAATGAGGCCTACCATAATTTAACCCACTTCCATTTGAGAGAGAGTAATCTCATTCACTGCAGTGCTTGATGCTTCACATGATTTTCCTTTGCTCCAGCAGCTAAACAGAAGGTTATGTAGGGAGGTGAGTGAAAAGACAAAAGGAGCTGGACCAGCACAGAGAGTATGAAGGCACTTCCAAAGGAGGAGAGACACTTCCAAAGGAGGAGGGGGGGGGGGGGTGCTGTGCTTAGGATTCGGAAAGTAGGCACACTTAAAATACTTGATTATATTTGCTTTTCTTTGATTTCTAAAGTTGGTGACAGGGTCTCTTTAAGAACGTGTACTGTAAATGCTTGAATGTCTGACCAATGCCTGACCACAGACTCTCTTCAAACCCTTACATATACCCATTGAAATGACTGGCCTCAAGTGAGAAACAGAGATTAAAAAAAACAAATCATCCTACATAAGTTTCACCTGTTTATCTGCACCATCTATCTTCCTCACCCTTCTACAACATATATTTTACACAGCATCTCTCAGCAGCCAATAGCAGGCTCACACACACTGCAGAGCTGATAAAGCACAGAGATCTAAGAGCTGAATTTAGGAAAAATACAGTAAAAAGAACTTTACCCTAATGCATCCTCTGCATTAAGGTAAAACATCTTTTAATAGTAGCATACCCAAGCCCCCCCCCCCCCCCCAAATACTTACCAGAGCCCAACTTTAATCCAGCGCTGTGGAAAAAGCTCTTCTCCCATCTCCCCGCTCTCACAGGCTTGGAGAGCAGGGCCCAGCTGGACTGTGTATCTGAATAGTCACAAACAGCCACAGGATCGAGCACGCATGGGAACCCCATGACGGGGGAGGAGCCAGGAGCGCCGGCAGGGGATCCGAGGAAAGGAGGATTGGGGCTGCTCTGTGAAAAACAACTGCACAGAGCAGAACATTTTAAAATCACTTTAAACTTTTAGGAATGCGTCATGCAGATAGTAGAGAGCTGAGAGATCGGAGAGGAACCAGACTCTGTGCTTGATTAATTTTTTGTCTGATGCCCTATACACACTATCAGTTTTTTTGCAGGTTTTTGTCTTCAGGTTTACCAAAACTATCTAATATGAGGTCAAACCTTGAGGCCGCGTACACACGATCAGACCGGTCCGATGAAACTGGTCTTAAGACCAATTTCATCGGACCAATTCGATGGTGTGTACGGCCCATCGGACCGTTGTCAGTCGGACCAAAGTTTAAAACTTGCTTTAAAATCTGTCCGATGGACACCTGTCCGTCGGACCAAAACGATGGTTAGTACACAAAAGCATCGGACCAAAAACCTGCGCATGCTCAGAATCAAGTCGACGCATGCTTGGAAGCATTGAACTTAGTTTTTTCAGCACGTTGTTGTGTTTTACGTCACCGCGTTCTGGTCTGATCGGATTTTGGTCCGATGGTGTGTACACACATCAGACCATCAGACCACTTCAGCCTGGTCCGATGAAAACGGTCTGTCGGACCATTCTCATCTAACCGGTCTGATCGTGTGTACGTGGCCTAAGGCGGCGTACACACGACCGAGGTTCTCGCTGGAAACCAGCGAGAACCTCGCTGGAAGCTGCATTCCAGCGAGGACCTCGGCCATGTGTACGCTCTCGGCGAGCTTCCCGTCGGGAAGCCCGTCGAGCAGAAATAGAGAGCACGCTCTCTATTTGCTCGACGGCCTGCCTGGAAGAATGGCTGGTTGCCATTCCCGACGGGCGGGTCGCCGATTTCGACGGCCGGCAGGGAACCTCGACGGGCGGAACGATGTGTTCTGACCGTCGAGGTTCTCTGCCGTGTGTACACGGCCTAAGAGTTTCAATTTGTATGCAATCAGGCAGGCCCTTGCACTACATGGATTTGGTAAACCTGAAGACAAAAACCTGCAGAAAAACTGCTAGTGTGTATGGGGCTTTATGTTTACTACCACTTTAAGGCCTTCCTGCTTTAGGTCAACAAATTAGGTTTATAAAGATAATCCATCAGCACAACCATCCAATAAAATAAAATAAATTAAAGCTGCTGAACACTCAGGGTCAATAAACCAAATCCCAGCACATTGATATTAAAGAAATAGTGCAACGCTAAAACGATAAATAACTAGGCAGAGAAACTGAATATATTAGATGCCCGAAAGCATTGACCACTTGTGATGCAAATTCATAATGGTGACAACGTGCTGAGCCTCCACCTCTGATATCACTAGCAGCTCACCTCAGATAGTGGACCCTCTGAATGAACAGATGGGTCAATTGCGCCTTCCCATAAAGGGTCAAAATCCACACCGATCAGTGAGGTAACCACCAGCCATAATAAATGGATAGGTCCATTATTCCAAATCCTGATCTCCTTATGGCAATATACAGTACCGGAACTCCAAACTATTATGGCACATGTAACAAAAGGAGATATCTAGTGCTCTCTGTATACAACTTGATTTATTAAAGAAAAGAGAATAAAACGTACAAACATGGCACGTTAATCTAGTGCCAGGTAGACAAGCGTTCCGTATTACCAACAAATTAGGTAACAAAAAAACATTTGATTGTTGTGATAAATGCAATGCTTGATGGCGGAGTGCTGTTTATGCTATTAGGCAACATTAGGGTACTTATTGGTGAGATACTGCGGGTAACAGAGGTAAAATGAACAACTCTGCCTGCAGGCCAAACTTGCTATAGGTGCAGTGA
This sequence comes from Rana kukunoris, assembly GCA_029574335.1. NCBI lineage: Eukaryota > Metazoa > Chordata > Amphibia > Anura > Ranidae > Rana > Rana kukunoris. The sequence goes on from CM056051.1 coordinate 437,395,394, forward strand.
GTGTTTCCGACAAAGACAAGACAGAAGTCTTCCTTGGCAAAATGACATTAGACATATAGCATACCCCAATTAACTTGTTTCTTTGCACAATGGACATCCACCACTGTTGTAACTACTGACGCAATTTTTACAAATTAGGACAATTATCTGGTCCTGTCTTTCCAAACAGCAAAAAAAAAAAAACAGCTTAGGTAAGCATACATTTGATGGAACACTGCACATGTACCTCCAGACAACTAGGCTCTGTTCTGTTGTAGTTAGGGAGCTCTAGAAATAGGGAGAAGATACATAAGATTAGACGATTGTGAGGCAGATCAGCCAACATTGTTGTGATGTATCTGTTTTGAGGGATACTTACTCATCCATGAAGTACTGTATATGACTGGTACTTCCTTCTTCTGTCTTTATGGCAGCCAAGTGAGGGATTCAGTGAAGGTACATTATAAAAATCAGGTCAGCTTCACAATTGGATGAGCTGTTTGCCAATGTATTCTGTTTTCTGCTCCTAGAGGGGAGCTGAAAAGTGTCATATGTCTAAAATACTTCATATTGCACAACTTCCACAGCTCAGGGGAAATCGGTTCAATGTGATAGGATAGGGACAAAAAGCATTCATATATCTCCCAAATGGCATCATTTTATGAAGGAACAGTCCCAAGGACACAGACCCTGTCAACGTTGTTGCAGTTTCTCCCACATGTATTCAATTCAATGCTTGATTGGATTGGCTTTGGGTGGACTATTCAGTCATCTATCAAGTCTTTGATGGTGACTTACAATTTTTACACATTACTATAGTCTTTTGGAAGTTTCGTTGGTGGATGATGAAGCTGTCTTCAGTGTAGGCAGATTGCAGAAACTTCAAACCATGAGGCTAACTCAGAGACAGTCTTCCCTTCCTGTACTGGAGACCTTACAGTGTATAGGAGATGAGTGTAAATCTCAAGGTGAGAGAAATTCTCTTCTTAGTTGTCACCTAACATTTGGCCCAATTTGATTATTTAGTCTCACTTTTTTGCTTTGGTGACAACCTATACGTTTTTAATTTTTAATCACTTTCTATCCCAGTGGCACCAGGACAAATAGAGAAGGTAGACTTATACATCAATAAAAATAACAAGGTCTAACGTTACCCTGCTATATCCAAGGCTAAAATAATAGTTTTCATTTCAAATTGAACATTTTAAAAACACTTTAAACCTTTGAATTTTTTTTATATGTTTTTGCATATATATATATATATATATATATATATATATATATATATATATATATATATATATATATATATATATATATATATATATATATATATGAGAGCGGTGCACACAGAATCTGGCAAAGTCTTGCATACTAACCAATAGTGTTGAGCAGAATATGCCATATTCGATTTCGCGATATATCTCAAATATATAGTCGAATATTCGAGATATATTCGTTAAATGCGAATATTCGCGATATTTTTTGAAAATTAAATGATTGCGAAATTTCGCTATTGCGAATGCGAATGCGAATGTGAATGAAATTTCGAGAAATGCGGAAGGAGCACTCTGATTGGCTCAGAATATTCGTGATATTTTATAATACAAAATAATTGCGAAATTTCGAGAAATGCGGAATGGAGCACTCTGATTGGCTCAGAATATTCGTGATATATTACAATACAAAATAATTGCGAATATTCGTCAAATGCGGAAGGAGCACTCTGATTGGCTCAGAATATTCGTGATATATTACAATACAAAATAATTGCGAATATTCGGCAAATGCGGAAGGAGCACTCTGATTGGCTCAGAATATTCGTGATATTTTATAATACAAAATAATTGCGAAATTTCGAGAAATGCGGAATGGAGCACTCTGATTGGCTCAGAATATTCGTGATATTTTATAATACAAAATAATTGCGAAATTTCGAGAAATGCGGAATGGAGCACTCTGATTGGCTCAGAATATTCGTGATATATTACAATACAAAATAATTGCGAATATTCGGCAAATGCGGAAGGAGCACTCTGATTGGCTCAGAATATTCTTGATATTTTATCGTAATTTCGCAAAAATGCGAATGAGAAATTGATTGCGGAATTTCGACAGTAACACTCTGAAATCGAATATATGTGTTATTTTAGCTAAAAACAATATTGCGAATTTCTCTAAAATAATCGCGCGATATCGCTATTGCCGAATAATCGCATTGCGATTTTTCGGCAATATAAAATGATCGCTGCAGCTACTCGGCCCAAGGTCTCTAATCATACCAGCAATGCTTTTAGACGTCGATGGGGATCTCTAAGATGTGATCTGTTCTAAAAAAAATTTAAAAAAATACGAATATTCGAAATAGCGAATATTCACCGCGAAATTCGGAATATATCGCGAATACTCGAATATGCCAATTTCGAGCCGAATATTCGCAATACGAATATTCATGAGCAACACTACTAACCAATCAGCTTCTAAGTTTTATTGTCAAAGCTTAATTTAACAAACAAAAAGACAGAGCGCATTGGCTCCTTGTGCAATACAATTTATTAAAATACAGATAAAAACACCAGTAACACAAAGAGCTCACATTGTATAGTATGAAACAGAGGCGTCTGTCAAGCTTTGCCTGTGGCCTAGGCTCCAGGCTAGATCAGAGGAAGGCTGGCGGTGGACAGTTTGGGTAAGTTGGTGACTGGTGTGAAGCTGCCGACAAGCTGCACTGCACGCAAAGCGCACACCCACAGAGGAGATCCTCTGATGACAGAGAAGCCAGGTCCACCTACCCGATAAGGTGCTGCTCCGGCGTCATCAGCTCTGTAAGTTGCAGGACAACGCATTTCAGAGGGTGTGGCCTCCTTCTTCATGTCCACCCTGTGCTATCTTGGGAGCCCTTATATAATAACATTACCCAGATTGTTAACCCCTTCATTGCCAGCTGATGGGCTTTCCACAAGAAACACATGACTTATGTTTAAAAAGCAACTTAGTTGATCATCATGGTACACATTCAGTTCTATTAACCCCTTACTTTTCTCCAAGTTGTATACTTACAAATTAAAATTATTTATGTGATTTAAAATAATAAATGAAAATAAAATAAATTGAATAAAAAAACATTATGATCGAAATTAAAGAGGTTTTAGGGTTAATATATAAAACTCTGTATCAAAGAATACAGTATATACAATCAATTCTTCATGTTTTCTATTTATATTCTTTAACCATATTACTTCAAGGATATATTTTTAAAATTATATATTAAAAAAAGATATAAGAAATATATATTAAACAAAAATGTTCCTTTCCGATTAAAATAAATCTCTATGGCCATAGGTTTTGAACCACTAGAATAATATGCCCACTAATATTAAGGGTCCCTAGTGTTACATTACCTATGCCAACTTGTGTGCTATTTAGTTATATTGGGTATGGGTTATGAATGTACAACAGTCTCAGCACACTCCATGTATAGGCAATATGTATGTCCTCATGGGTTGGTAAGCATTCTCTTAGGCTCCATTCACATCTGAGCGACAAAACGCCGGACGCCCGTCGCGCTTGTCGCTCGAGATGTGAAATAACATTGCGGTCTATGGAGACTGTTCACATCTCCACGCCTGTCGCCTGAAAAAAAGTCCCGGACCCTCTTTTTCAGGCGACATTGGCATTCGCTCATAGACCGCAATGTTAAAGAAAAAAAAAAAAAAAAGTTTAATGTACAGGCGGCAAGATAAGCCGCGTACGCGGCATATCGTGTCGCCTAGGTGTGAATGCAGCCTTATATGTACTGGTGCTTATATAAATGGCATGTTGCTTGATGTATGTGTTTACAAAAACCAGCAAAAGGAAAACAATCTTAAGAAAAACTCCAGTTGGCCTACTATAAAACAACTAAGATATGGACACGTGCGTGCACCTACACGCACAGAACATGTATGTGCATGCCTGCACCCACCCATGTACACACCCGTGGTGTGCAAAGTGAAGAACCCACTGTAGTAATACAATAAATAATCTTTTGAGAGGGGGGTGTTATGGAAAAAACAATAATCAGATAATAGTACTAATCTCCAATTCCTCATTGAGCCCTCCTGGACTTATAGCATTAAAAGTGAAGATCCAGAAGGTCTCTCTGTGGCATAATTTGGAGTATCTCTCCCCTTCTGGCAAACACATAAAGATAGCTACTATCCCGAACAATTGCAGCCTTCAGCCCACTAGTGTTGCGTGGTACACTGTGTTTTGTGATGCCCTCTTCAATGAACCTCCTGTGCTTATTGAACCTTGTTTGCATAGTATGGATAGTAAGGCCCACATAATATAGCCCACTTGGGCACCTCAATCTGTAAACAGCATATTGGGTGCCACATGTGATAAAATGGTTTATTTGGTAAATTTTCCCATCAGTGTCCTTAAACTCTTTTTGGCCATTGCTTTATAAGCGCACAAGCCTTACAGTTGATTTTTTTGCATTTAAAGCTTAAAAAACAAGCTGAAGTTGAATCTGATTGGTTACTATGCACAGTTGCACCAGATTCTGTGTACACCTGTTTTAGTCAATCTCCCCCTAGTGTTTTAATAAAGAACAATTTCCCTGTCTCTCTTTTCTAGTGATGTTAGTATTACAGTGGATTGCGAGTAACGCGGTTAACGGGCGTTTTGCAATACGTGCACAGTTTTTTAAAACCCTGATTCGGTTTTTAGAGTGTTGTCTTGTGAAACGAGCAGGATTTAAGCCAAAGCGGTGTGCAGTACAGCATTTGACCTGAGGTGGGGGGCGCTGGAGCTGAGCGAAACCGATTGGAGCCGTTTGGAGCCACATGGAAATGCTCGGAAAACCTCAGAAATACTCTGTTACAGAGCCTTTCCAAGGTTTTCTGAGTTCAGCCAAGCTGTCTCCGGGCCTATCCGAGTGTTTCCAAGGCTCTCCGATGCCCCCCCACCTCTGGCTACATGCGGTAATGCATACCATTGAAGTCAATGTGGAACTAATTATTTTCGTTTCCATTGACTTCTATGGGGAAACTCGCTTTGATATGCAAGCGATTTGGATTACGAGCATTCTCCTGGAACGGATTATGCTTGTAATCCAAGGTTTCACTGTAATTACATTCCATAGTTATTAGTGAAAATTATTTTGGCACACTGGGTGTCAAATATGCTAGGCACGCCATTGGTTGTTCACGGTTCACTACAAAACTATGAAGAATTTTTCAATGAAAAAGTAAATGTGAATCTAAGTGGAAAACAGAGAGATTAACTTTGCAATCAGTTGCTAAAAGTAATTCTTAGACTTCCCTTCAGATGGTTCATAGTAAGGGCCATGTCTTCAAATTGCAAGTATTTTAGTGAAGTCATTTTTTCTCCTCTTTTGAAATCTGTTCACACCAGTAGCTGCCAACACTTCCCACTGTGTTATGTAGTTAAGATGAATATAGCTCACCTGGATACATGGATCCAGTCAACTACAGATTCTCTGCAAGACCCCTGTGATGAGCCAACTTATGCCATTTCCCTTTAATAAAATTCATGCGGTGCAGTAACCTTTACCACCTCTAAACGGAAAGTAGAGTGCCGACAAACTGTGATACAGTCTGTTGCTGCATGAACAAATTTTAAAATAGAGTTTCAAAGGAAGAAAAAAGAAAATACTGAAGAAATTACAAATATGGATTTTCTTAAAGCGGAGTTCCACCCTTAAAACCACTTTGTTTCATCCCATCCAGCATACTGGCGTCAGCGCCAGTATGCTGGTTTTTTTTTTAATCCATGTACTTACTTTATAATAAATCATTTAATTTCGGGCGCACCGCGTCACGCCTTTCGGAAACAGCCGATTAGCGTTCGGCTCTTCTCGGCGCCTGCGCACAGACCCAGGAGCTGACTGCGCAGGCGCCGTAGATAGCCGGTCCTAGTTCGGTTTTTTTCGGAGGGCATGACGCGGCTATATACGGCGCCTGCGCAGTCAGCTTCTGGGTCTGTGCGCAGGCGCCGAGAAGAGCCGAACGCTAATCGGCTGTTTCCGGAAGGCGTGACGCCTTATAGCGGCGACATACCGCGATGCGCACAAAATTAAATGATTTATTATAAAGTAAGTACATGGATTAAGAAAAAAAAAACCCAGCATACTGGCGCTGACGCCAGTATGCTGGATGGGATGAAACAAAGTGGTTTTAAGGGTGGAACTCCGCTTTAAAGGAGAAAAGAAGAAATACTGAAGAATTTATGAATTTGGATTTTATGAAAGATTAAGTGCACTTCAAAAAGAAAGTGCACATATGCTTTTTACTAATTTCCCTTGACCAACCCTAACCCACCTCCACAGATTCATTCTTATGTAAATCCTACAGACACAGTTCTGATGTTTGTTTGCATCCAGCGCCAGAAGTATGAACTGTCCTGAGCACAACTGCACATTACAGCCCTATAGACTTCTACTGTATGGGACTGTCTCCAATTGTCTCTGTTCTCAGGACTAGGGATGAGCCGAACACCCCCCGTTCGGTTCGCACCAGAACCTTCGAACCTTCGGGCGAACATTTAGAACCCCATTGACGTCTATGGGACTCGAACGTTCAAATTCAAAAGTGCTCATTTCAAAGCCCAATATGCAAGTTATTGTTGGAAAACGTCTTTGAGAACCCGGGTCTTCCCCCAGGGAACATGTATCAATGGTAAAAAGTTTAAAAAACGGTAGTTTTTTCAGGAGCAGGACTCCTGAAAAAACGACCGTTTTAAAACATTTTTTCTATTGATACATGTTCCCTCAGGCAAGACCCGTTTTCTCAAAGACGTTTTCACAGGCAAACTATAGACACCCAGCAGGTACAATATTTAAAATAATTTTATTTTTTTCATTTAAGCATCATTAAAATCACTGCTCTTGCATCAGGAGCAGTGATTTTAATGATGCTTAAATTAAAATAAATATGAAAAATTCCTTTAAATATTGTACCTACTGGGTGTCTATAGTATGCCTGTGATAATGTCTTTAAATAGCACAATCACCTGCCTGCCAGTAAATTAGGAAGAACTGATCTAGCTAAGCTATACAGTGTATAAATATATGTACAACACCTGGGATGTATATATATCCTCTACACACAGTAACATTAACTGACTAGCCTGCCTGCCAGCCTGGCTGCTCTATCTACCTGCAAAAAATGACACTCTCTCTGTCTCTCTATGTTCTCTGTTAACTGCCACAACACACTACACAAGGCCGCCCTGCAGGCGGCCTTATATAGTGTGGTGCGCGTGCTAACCCCCCTGAGCCATAATTGGCGAAAGCTTTGGCCAATTATGGCTCTCCGTTTTTTGCGCGCTGTGATTGGCCAAGCATGCGGGTGAATTATGGGCCGTGACGCGCCACTCGAATTTGGTGGGAACGGCCCATAACGTTCGAATTTCGACGAACGGTCGAATAGACGATGTTCATACATACATTCGAATCGAACGCGGAGCTCATCCCTACTCAGGACATAGCCCCAAAGAAATCTGAACAGGTGCAGCCAGGGCAGTGAAGAATTTTGTTATATGAGGAAAATGAGGAAAAAAGAGATAAAGCTGAACCCCAGTCAAATATAAATGACAAAAACAAATGCATCTCTGTATTCATTAATACATAATTTTACATCATTTGTATTGCAGAACAACACAAAGCTGTAAACTGAGGTGTCCTATAAAACAAACTGGTTCATGTGTAACTTTGGCAGAATTGTGGTGCATTGGTATCCAATTTATAAAGAATAGGCTGACTCATTACTAGAATGAGCCCTAGAGTTGCCTTCTACACGTCACAATGATCAAAACATCTAGAAATACAAATGTTATATACAAGCCTCAATTTACCCCGTTAAAGCTTGATTTGACCCTTTTGTTATCATTAGGAACATGTAGCACTTGGGTTGGGGCAGGGCCAAATCAGATTTTTTTTGGATTTTTTTTTGTAAAGTTTAAAGTTTTGCCGGTACACACGATCAGGCTTTTGCCCGGCCAAATCACATCGGAATTTCCGACAAAATTCCATCAGAAAAATATAGAACATGTTCTATATCTAAAGTCCGATGGAATTCATCAGGATTTTCAATAAAAAAAGACTCTGGTGGGGCTACACACGATCGGAAAAACCGATGGAAAAAGTCCATTGGAAATTCCGATCGCGTGTACTGGGCATTAGACTACTTTTCTTCATCTTTGGATCTACTAATCATTTTGGTTTTCATCAAAGGTAACCTTTTTTTTCCTGTGCTCATGCTGAGTCTTGTGACAGGTTTATGGACAAGAACCACCCCAACAAAATTTGGCATGTGGAGATTGGTGGAATAGGAGAAGGCAAATATGGTTTATGAAGAAGAAGATCATTCACAAGCAAGCCTAGATAGTATCCTAGGGCCTAGTGAATGCCCAGGGGTTCACTTACAACATTTATACTCCTGCATTAAACCAGGGGGATAGTGCGATAGGTTAGGGCTGTACACCAACCTATCCCTTCACAAAGGAGGTTGAGTTTGTAGTCAGTTTGTATGTAACGCAAGAGGCCCTTGCAAGTACAAATGCAGTTTAGTTTTGCCTTTGTGCCAAACCTCATTATTGTCAGTTGAAGGGATGGGAATTCCATTATGCTATCTTACTAAGGGCCTTGAAAAAGTTTGTACTTTGAGAAAGGTTTTAGAAGACTCTGCTGTCTACCCCGATATCTGCAATTCAACCAAGCTCATATCCTATGCAGAGAGAACAAGGTGCAAGCTACCTTTCCCTGGGAGTCGCTCAGACTGGAACGTATAGGTCTCATGCACACTGGGTGTTTTAAACACAGCTTCTATAGGCACCTTGCTTTTTTTTCTGCCTCTAAACCCCCCTCAATGTTAGTCTGAGTGTCCATGCTCACATAGACATTTACATTTGTTTAGAGGCAGAAAAAAAACACTGCCAGTGTGTTCTGGAGCTGCAGCTTTCATGCAAAAAAAAAAGCCTGTCACGCCCAACGTGCTTGAGCACTAGGTGTGTCAAGCGCTTGGGTGTTCATTCATTTCAATAGGCGGAATAAATGAATAAACACCCAAGCGTTTGACAAGCATAAATGCATCTAAACACATTTACAAAAACCTGCTGCTTTTCTCCTGTCAGGATAAAGGCATTTAGAAGAGCTGGGCAAATGCCCAGTGTGCATAAACTTGGTTTTTGGAACTGGGGGCACAGAGCTAATCAGAGTCAAAAATACCCACTTTGCCAACGCAATGGACTATTTTTGATGCAAAGTATATCAAAATGTTAGCTGTGATTCAAAAACAAAATATTCCATGAAAGTCCCAAAACAATGGTGTTAAGAGAACATCCAGCATTTTGTCATTAGTTTGGAGATAAATGGGGGTTTTAGGTTCATTGTTGAAAATCTAAAAAAATGAGTTTCTCTATTTATACAGCTCATGGTAGATTTAATTATATTTCAATGCCAAACTTTAGCCAAAACAACCTATTTTGTAGTTTCGAGAATGAAAAGTTAGAACCTCTGTTAGAATTTTCTAAGTTTCCATTGGCAAGATTTTTAATTGCTTCTTGTTCTATCTGATACACATAACCTGGACAGGAAAAATGGATCTTCCTAATTGGCAGACAGACCCAAACCTCTAAACCAGTTGTCTCAAACTCCAGCTGCTGCAAAACTAAAAGTCCAATGAGGCATTGCAAAGCTGACTGTTACAAGCATGACTCCCACAGGCAGAGGCATGATGGGACTCCTGCTCTAAAATTTTCCTGCTTTACTAAACAGATTTTTATTAATGCCTTGGCCCATTCAGCCCATTCAAGAGATGTAATTTTACTTCCTGTTAAGCCTTACACACATTACATAACAGGAATGTAGGCATAATTGTCACAACAGAGGTTCTAATCCTTCTCCACTATAATGAAAATAAGGAAAAAATGCATGAATTTGGCATTCATTTAGTGCACAGTACTGATATTATCTCCATATTTAAAATGTCTACTGTTCTTCATTTCACCTATGTGTGTACAGTCCATGTCTTGTGTATAATGTTTTCTCTGTTCTTTTTCATAGGTGTAAATGGTAACTAGGATATAGACATCTAGAGGTTGACCTAAGACGCAACCATGAATAACACCAGCTTTGCCAACGTGTCCACAGACAACAGGACCATGATGGGGAGCCCTTACAAAACAGTGGAAGTGGTTTTCATTGTCATTGTGGCTGGTTCACTGAGCCTGGTGACTGTTATTGGAAACATCCTGGTCATGGTCTCTATTAAGGTCAACCGACACTTACAGACAGTCAACAACTACTTCCTGTTCAGCTTAGCATGTGCTGATTTAATTATTGGGGTCTTTTCCATGAACCTTTACACATTGTACACTGTGATAGGTTACTGGCCAATAGGACCAGTGGTGTGTGATCTCTGGTTGGCTCTGGACTATGTTGTCAGCAATGCCTCAGTAATGAACCTCCTCATCATCAGCTTTGACCGGTATTTCTGCGTCACAAAACCACTGACATATCCAGTGAGGCGAACCACCAAAATGGCTGGAATGATGATTGCTGCAGCATGGGTGCTGTCCTTTATCCTTTGGGCCCCTGCTATACTCTTCTGGCAGTTCATTGTTGGTGGAAGAACTGTCCCAGATGGAGAATGTTATATTCAGTTCTTCTCAAATGCAGCAGTTACATTTGGCACGGCCATTGCAGCATTTTATTTGCCAGTCATCATTATGACTGTATTGTACTGGCAGATATCTCGGGCCAGCAAGAGTAGAATAAAGAAAAGGGAACCGACCCCTAATCAAGATCCAATTTCACCCAGCAATGTTCAAGGTAAAATAGTGAAACCAAACAATAACAATCTTTCAGCCATGGAAGATGGTCTAGAACACAGCAAAATCCAAAATGGAAAAGCCTCTAGAAATTCTGTAACAGAAAATTGTGTCCAAACAGAAGGAGAAGAGAAAGAGATCTCGAACGACTCAACTTCTGTAAGCGTAGTAGGCTCAAATACAAAAGAAGATGGACCTTCCAAAGATGCTCCTCAAGCTTCAGGATCTCAAACTCTTCCAAAAGTTGAAAACTCCAAGATGACCTGTATACGAATAGTTACAAAATCAGAAAAAGGTGACTGTGGATCTACAAGTGGTACCACAGTGGAAATTGTCCCAGGATCCAATGGTCAGAATGGAGAAGACAAGCAAAAGGTTGTGGCCCGAAAAATTGTAAAGATGACAAAGCAACCAGCCAAAAAGAAAATTCCACCATCCAGGGAAAAGAAAGTGACGAGGACTATCTTGGCTATTCTTCTAGCTTTCATTATAACCTGGACACCTTACAATGTAATGGTTCTAATCAACACGTTTTGTGATGTGTGTATACCTAACACAGTGTGGACAATTGGCTATTGGCTTTGCTATATCAACAGTACGATCAATCCTGCTTGCTATGCGCTCTGCAATACTACTTTTAAAAAGACTTTCAAGCACCTACTAATGTGTCAGTACAAAAACATAGGTTCAGCAAGGTAAAAGAAGACAAAACATGGGGCGGAACTGCCAATAAAATACTACGCCATAGCACTTTACAATCGATTATGGAATGTGCAATCTAGCAACCTTATTCTGACACAGACCTGTGGAACCTTTCCACCATCTGCACTTATAACTATAAAATATATAAACAAGGAATTGCATCTCTAGGATAGAGTAAAATATATGTAGACGGACCTGGCCGCTGCTCTTCGACTTATAAAAAAAAAGATACACAAAAAAAAAACTTCAAAGGGCTTTTTAAGGTCCACTTATTTTCAATGTCTGTAAAATGACCATACATATTTTTATGTGTTTCGATGTCTACAGGACACAAATTCTATTGACTCAAAGTTCAGAATATCAACTCACTAGATGGAACAAATTAAAAATGACTTTATAAGGCTTTTGTTTTCAGAGATAGACAAAAAAAAATAATCGACTCATCCTATGACTTTTTTGTGATATGTTCGTCCGAGACATCGGGAATACTGACAAACCTCAATTTTTTCACAATTTTCACCTTTATCCTAATGTTAAACAAATGGCTCTTCTGTGCCTCCGTGTTTCTAGTGACTGTATCAAAATATAACTCAAGTTTAGCCCTTGTGATAAGGGGGGCTATGTTAGAGCTTCCTTGAAAATAACTAGCCAAGCAAATAATAACTATATATAAGTCGTTTTTGTGTATATTGGCACAGAAAGGCAAGCTTCAGCTCTTTAGCTGTGGCAGAACTTCATTTCCCATCTAATTAGTCTAGAATTTTTAGCAATTTGGGAGATGATGTTCGGTGACAGCTAGCATGCAGAAGGTGTACTGTCTGTTCATTCATCTTTGAAGGTTGGTACTATATTGATACTTTCTATTGTGAGATATCCTATCCTCATCCATACTTAATGAAATTGCCAACAACTGCTTATTATTGGTCCATTACATTACATGTGTACCCCAGTCTGGCAAATTCCAAACTGACCAATATTGTTTCATTAAAGGAAAAGAGTTTTTGTTGGCCAGCTGCTGTCCAGTCAAGCATAGGAATATCGGTTAAAAGATAAAACAGTGCATTAATCGGACTTTTGAAACATACATATCTTTGCCATTACTGTATTACTCGACCCATTGCATCTTATAACCAGTGATATGAAAGTGTTATTTACCTTTTTATTTTCTGCTTAAGATTTGTTTGGAAGAAAAAACATTCAATAAAGGGTGCATTATCCCTTCTGAGGAAAGTGAAAGTGCAGGCATCCACACTATGGCTGCTTATACAATGAGCAAACCATTTTGTGAGCTATCAAATAGCCTAAAGTATATCTAAACCCAAAACCAAAAATGTAATACATTGTAGTTTACTAATCCCTGGTGCAGCAGCTGCATTTGTTTAGTTTTAAGCTTATTTTGCTTTATTTTCACCTACCGTGTTTCCCTGAAAAAAAGCCTGGGTCTTATATAAAATTTTAGTAACGAAATACACAGTAGGGCTTATTTTCGGGGTAGGTCTTAATATGTAATGTGCTGTCTTCTCTCCCCCTCTCTCTCTCCCTGCTTGTCAGGAATCCCCTGTGTGAACTGAGTTAAAATGCTTGTAAAATCCTATCATTTACTCTACTATAGTATTATATAATGCACAATGTGTGCATTTCTGTAATATATTTGTGCCAAATACCTTTATTATAGCTACACTCTGCGCTTCTGTGACCTGCTGGAACTCTCTTCCCTTCAATTATATTACAGAAACACAAACATTGTACATTATATAATACTGTAATAGAGTCGATTATAGGATTTTACAAGCATTTTAAACTATGGCTTATTTTTGGGGTAGGGCTTATATTGCAGCGATCCTGGAAAATAATGCTAGGTCTTATTTTCGGGGTAGTTTTTATTTTCGGGGAAACACAGTAGTAATTCTGTGAGTTAACAAACTTCCTGTCCCTGGGTGGCTACAATACTCTTCCACTGTAAAATGTTATTAGCTTGGAGAACAAAACAAAATAATTCAGCAGCCACTTGGAAGGACTGTAAGCTGCAATATATTACATTTTTGTTCTTGGGTTTAGTTATTTTATATTTTGTCCACTTTATGCACAGTGTTTATTTTCACAAAAACCTTATTATCAAAAATAGAGTTCCCATATTCCCTCCTATCATTTTCAGGGAATAAAGACTAGCGACGAAAGAAATATATTTTTTATTTTCCCCAAAAATTTTGGATAGGTGAAATTAAGGTTAGGATTTGAACCACTGATACTGTGGCAGGGCAGCTCTATTGCGCAAATCGGCAAACCGTTATGGCGCTTTATGTAATAGATACAGTGGGCACACGTACAGCATTATGCCGGAGCTGATGCGCGTGGCCTCTCACCCACGATTGCTCCACAGAGAGCCAGAATAGGGATCTGCCAGTGTAAACTAAGCAGATCTCCGTTCTGACAGGTAGAGAGATTGTCTGTTCCTAGTGATCAGGAACATCGATCTTTCTATATTCCCGGTGCATTTTTATAGCACTGATTGCTGTATAAATGTCACTGGTCTGACCCGTCTGCCGCAATGTCGCAGCCCCGCTAAAAATTGCTGATCGCCGCCATTACTAGTAATAAAAAAAAATAAATAATAAAAATGCCATAAATCTATCCCCTATTTTGTAGATGCTATAACTATTGCGTAAACCAATCAATTTAGGCTTTTTGCAATTTTTTTTAATCAAAAATATGTAGCAGAATATCTATTTGCCTAAACTAATGAAGAAATTTGTTTTTCTTTTTGCATATTTTTTTTTAGATATTTATTGAAGTAAAAAGTAAAAAACAAACAAATATATATATATATATATATATATATATATATATTTTTTTTTAATTGTCAGTCATTTTTTTGTTTAATGGCGCACAAAATAAAAACCGCAGAGGCGATCAAATACCACCAAAAGAAAGCTCTATTTGTGGGAAAATGGGCATTATTTTAGTTTGGGTACAGCGTCGAACGACTGCGCAATTGTCAGTTAAATCGACGCAGTGCCGTATCGCAAAAAATGGCCTTGTCATTAAATCGCAAATCCTTCCCCGGCTGAAGTCGTTAAGGCAGAATTTCAGAATCTCCTTGCAATTGTCCTGTACTTATTATTGTGCCAAAATTATTATTTTAACTGAAAGAAAATTACAGAGAGTGGAAAAAAGTTACATTCTAACAAATAAAATGACAGTACATAAAGTCACTAAAAAAGTCAAAAACACAAAAGACTCTAAATTCAAGAAACAAAACTATCCTAAATACATGCAACCAAAGAATGTAAAAAAAAAACATGCAACTTTTTAAAATTCACCTAAGCAGCTCAATTTGCAAAATTGAGAGTTTCTATTGTGACAAAAATCTGTAAATCACTTTGCTCATCCTTAGTAAAGACAGAATTGTCATGTTTTAAATTTTTGACCAACTGAATTTTCAGTTCAAAGTGGAACTAAAGTTCTGCTATGATACACTGTGAGCAGGCAGGCATTTTATTGCAGAAGAGACATGCAATATCTTTTCTGCAATAAAACATCTGCCTGCTCGCAGCAATCCCCAGACTAAAAACTGAGCTGCGCATGCACAGCTCAGCTTACAGCGACCGGCCGGATCCTGTGTACCAGGGTGACTAGATCTGCACATGTTTAGAAGTGACTTCACCCTATGCAGGCCAATGATTTGGTAGAATCCTGGCACACGGTAGAAAATACCAGCCAGGGAGCATTGGGAACGTGAGTATCTCCCCTTCAGCCCTCATTCACACTGAACGCGGTTTTCTAATTGTGTGAGTTTGGCAGAACTCGCACGATTTCAAACCCGCATTTCAGTCCTACTTTGGGGGCAATTTGATAGACATCTGTGCGGGTTCATGCACAGATGTCTATTAATCGCTCCTAAAGCCGCCAAAAGTAGTGCAGGAACTACTTTTGTAAATCAGTGCGGAGCAGCAAACTTGACATCGCACCGATTTGCACAGTGCTGTTGCCGGAAATAGGCTGCAATTTGGCATGCAATTTGACGTGTGAATTGCATGTTAATCCTCGCCGATGTGAATGGGGGCAGAGTTCCGCTTTAAATCAGCTAAATATATTGCAGGTGCACTCACCTCTCTTCCCCCTACCTGAGTCAGAGCTATAGCTCTCCATTCGGCAGAAATCACAAGCTTTACTGCTTACAGACATATAGGTCTGGCTTAGCAGGGGGGTTGTTGAACTGTGCAGAGAGACCACTGCTTCCACACAGAGAGAGTAGGTTGTCATTACCTTCTCTGCAGTATACTAGCAGGGTACAGACTTTTGTGCTCAGGCTATGGCTGTTTTCTAAAGACGGCCTAGTACACACAGGCGTCATCGGGCAGTTCAATAAAAAACGGCCGACATTTGGGACGTGTGTATGGCATCCGTCCGACAGCTGGAAAACCAGCAACGCCCAGCTCCTGATCAGCACTCTCAGCCAATGGCTGAGAGCTCTAACCAGAGTGTTCTGACGGGGGATGTGCCCCTGTCAGAACACAATAGAGCAGCAGGGGAGATCACTGTACCAACATCAGATTGTTAATACATCGGCTCTGACAAGAGCTGTCTGTCTTTTTTTGTTTTAAAAAACAATCTTGTGGTGTGTACTAGGATTTAGACTTTGCACAGTTTCTTTTTAAACACCTAAGATGTATTTAGCTGATTTTCATTCGGGCCTTAAGGACCCTTTTGCACATGCAGACATTTTGTGCTTTTTTCATCCATCTGTTGACGGATGAAAAACAGACAATAACCTCCCTAGCGGTATTCCCAAGTCTGACTCGGGGTTACATTTTGACTTGGGATCGCCTCGCAGCATCCACAGGCTTGGTTTACTTACCTTGTCCCTGGATCCAGCGATGCATCCGCCCTGTGTGAGCGAGCGGGTGCACGCTCAATTCACACAGTGCCTCTGTGTGCCGCCGAGCTCCGTTCCTTGCGACGCTACGACGCACGGGAGCGGAGAACGTCGCCAAATTCAAAAACGTAAAAACAAACACAGTACAGTATAGATTACAGTACTGTATGTAAAAAATACACACCCCCCCTTGTCCCTAGTGGTCTGCCCAGTTCACTACATGTTCTTTTGTATAATAAAAACTGTTCTTTCTGCCTGCAAACTGTAGATTGTCCATAGCAACCAAAAGTGTCCCTTTATGTCAAAAATGGTTTTAGAGCAGCTAGAAAACAGCGATAATAAATCAGAATCACTTGCAGAATTGAGCGATAGCGATTTGTGGGGAAATTCGTCATAAAAAAAAAAGGTAATGACAGCGACAATTCTGCAACTGAGCAAATTTCAGTGATCCTTGCAAATAATGGTACCGCTTTCAGCACCTAAAATCAGAAAGAATCATACCGCCAGGGAGGTTAATGAATCTCTATGGAAAAACCGATCAGTTTACATCCACAGTCCGTTTTTTGGAATGAATCAAAGCCCTATTTTTCTTTCGTTTAAAAAAAACCCAGATCGGATGAAAAACTATTGTAAACGAATACACAGTCAGTTTTTGCATGAGAAATAGCTCCGGGACTCAAGTGGTTAAAGAGGTTGTAAAGGTTTGTTTTTCCTTCAATTTCCCTTTCTAAATGTTTTTTTTCTTTGTCTGAATTTCTCACTTCCTGTTTCTCCTCAGTAAGCTTGCCCCCATCATCAGAGCCATTCTGGCTGGTGGTTAGTCAGCCAGAACAGCTTACTGAGGAGGAACAGCAAGTGAGAAAGAAAACAAAGAAAAAAAATCATTTAGAAGGGAAATCAAAGGAAAAGGTAAGTGAACCACCAATGCACTAGCTTAAAGGAACCCATTTAGAACAAAAAAAAACACACCTTTACAACCCCTTTAAGGCCTCTCACTAAAGGATGTAAAAAACTTGATGTAAAAATGGATGAAAAAGGGATAAAAAAGAAATGTAAACGTCACCCGTTTTTTTTTTTTTTTCTCTGAACTGATGAAACAAATGGTCTGCATTTGTGAAGAGGGCCTAAGAAGAAATACATATTTTATTTTTGATAATAAGGTTTTTTTCTTTTTTTAAATGTGTGTATAGGTGAACAAAATTCAAATATAATTCAAGAAAATCCTCTAATGTTTCTTTTTTGAATGACAGTGTGGTTGTACTCCAAACTCACACGTCAAGAGGGGAAAACAATTAAGAAAAATCAACGAAAAGGTGGCATCCATTTCTATTTAGCTGTTATATAAAAAAATGCTATAGGTCTGTTTTATTAAGACTCCATTGTTATATCTACAAATTAAAATGTGTTTGATCAGTAACACATACAAAGAATAGTAAATGTATTAAAGACATTTATATATATCACCAAAAATGTATGCAGCACTTTAGTGCATTCACATTAGTCCCTGCCCTCAAGTCGCTTCAATTGTTCTGTAAAGTCTATATGTCACAGGCATACATACACACACAGGACAACCAATTAACCTCCCAATATGCCTTTGGAGCATTGAAGAAAATCCACACAAACACAGGAAGAACATAAGAACATGAGAGGATTTCAACTGAGGACCCCAGTGCTACAAGAGGGAAGTGCTAACCACTAGGACACTGTGCTTCCCAGAAAAGGTCAACATCTGCCAGCCCCTGGCACTTGGGCTGTTTTTTATATTTACACCGAGCCAATGTAATTATACAAGTTCTATAGCCCAACTGGATTCATCATTTTGATATAATATGTATTATATATGACAAGAATGTTGTTCAGGTTGATAAAGTCACCACTAAGGCTGCTTTCACACTGGGGTGGGGCGGCGTCGGCCATAACATGCCGCCATTTTTTGCTGGCGTTTTACTGTTGTTTTTGCGGAGGTATTTAACCCCCGCTAGCGGCCGGCAAGGGTTAAAAAACAACCACAAAGCGCCGCTGCAGCAGCACATTCATTTCAATCGGGAGGATCGGTGGAGGAGCAGTGTATACACCACTCCTTCACCGCTCCAAAGATGCTACTTGCAGGAGTTTTTTTTAACTTTCTGCCAGCGCAGAGCACTCAGACTTTCACACTGAGACTGCAGGGGAGACGTTTTTCAGGCACTTTACAGGTGATATTTTTAGTTCAAAAGCGCCTGAAAAACGCCACAGTGTGAAAAGGTTCTAAGTGTTGTGCCACACGATCACAGGTATTTGATGGTGGCATGAAATCCAGATTTTGGCCAATGTGTACTTGTAATGTTAACCATAGCAATCATTTAACCTGCTACAAAAAAATGTAATTGTTTACTAAGTGTGACCGAAAGTTAAAGTTTCCTAGGACCCCTTTCTTATCCACCACCCCAACCCCGGTACCGCTGACCTGGTATGCGGCGATTGCCCATTCTGACTCCTCATATAGCAGCCTCAACGCTCCGGGGCTTAGAAATCCCCTTGGCCTAATCTCCAAAACTTACCTCGTCAGAAGGGAAGTTTAGGAGCATTCTAATTGGCGGCGCCATCACATGGGTGGCACCATCAATCAGAACCCACGTAGCCTGTCCTATCACCACGGGCAAAAAGGAGAGAAAACTGCAGAATCCCCTGACTGGTAAAGCGGCAATACGATTAGTTATTAATGGTTTAAAGGTTAGCGGGACCGGGTGGTATGGGGACAGGATCCAGTGTAAGTTTATCTTACAGATTTTCTGTAAAGGTGAAATTACACTTTAAGGCTAGAGGACTTCACTGCTAAATGAAAACTCTTGGGGCAGATTTACTAAAGGCAAATTGACTGAGTAGTTGCACTCTGTAAGTGCAGTTGCTACATAGCTTAGTAAATGAGTGAGAGCTCTGCTGACTTTCATCATCCAATCATGTGCAAGCAAAAATGTATTTTTTATTTTTTATTTTTCTTGCACATGATTGGGTACTCTTTGGTGGGCAGTTTTTTAACATGATTGGGTACTCTTTGTAAAGTAAAGCTTTACCTTGTTAACTAAGCTATGGAGCAACTGCTCTTCGCAAAGTGCACAGTCTATTTGCCATTAGTAAATCCACTCCAAAGTGTGTTCCCGACTCGCACACTGGAGAGCAACTGGTTCAGCTCTTTATTTCATTTCCTATTGGGTATTTTCAATGTATATGCTATAAAGTCTTGGCAAATAATAATGGATGTCTGAACCAATTTAAATAATGTCTGGCATAAGTGGATATTTGCCAAAATCTAACTGATAGTGTCAGTCCAAATGTGTATAAGCAAGAGGCTCACAACCTCAAAATGACCACATGGTCCAAATCTTCGTTTTTTTTTTTTCATTCCTAGAATAAATGAATTGGGTAAGATAGTCATTATCTTTCGATGCACACTGAAAACAATGCTTAGCTCCTTTTTAACAGGAATCACTCACTTAAAATTAGACCGTAGAAAGACATGCTGAAATTATTACATTGTCACAAGCTGCTGCAAGCATCCACCTTTACCTGCATTATCTACCATCTGGTCAACAAGGCTTCTTTTATTGATCAATGGGTTCATTTATAACAAGGAACTAAAGGGTTAGGACAAAACAATGGTACCCAGTTATTAACCATATTTCCCAAGTAGAGGCATACCAGATTTAAAGCAGTTCCTCTAAGGCCGCGTACACACGATGAGACATATCCGATGGACCGTTTGCAGTGGACATGTCTCATCGTATTTTGGTCCGATGGCGTGTACACACCATCGGACGAAAATCCCCTCAGGCTGAGGACGCGGTGACGTGGCGGTGACGTTGACGCCGCCACGTCACCACTCCAGGAAGTAAAATACTTCCACGCATGCGTCAAATCCATTCGACGCATGCGCGGAGATTTCTGTCCGCTGGTTAGTGTACAAACCAGCAGACATATCCGACTGACATGTCTCCGGCGGACAAATTTCAAAGCATGCTTTGAAATTTGTCCGCTGGGAAAACATGTCCGCTAGCCCGTACACACGATCGGAGATGTCTGCTGAAACAGTCCGTCAGACAAGATTCAGCAGATACATTCTATCGTGTGTACGCAGCCTTACACTTATGATACATACACGATCTGAATTTCCAATGGAAAAAGTCAGATCGAAGTCCCCATCTGAGTTTTTTCATTGGAAATTCCGATAAATTCCATCGGAGTTTAGATATAGAACATGTTCTATTTTTCTCCGATGGAATTCCGATGTGATTTGGCCAGGAAATCGTGTGTACGTGGCATTAGAGTCTTTAATGAAAACTGTCATGAGAGAGATAAGGGGATTACCATTATTACCATTGATCTTTCCTGCTGAAAATGCTAGCTGTCTGGCTCTTAGAACAACCCCTTTGATTTAGTACTGTGATTAAGGTTGCCATCTCATCCCTTTAAAAGCAAACACATAATAAGTACAAGTTCTGGGTTTTGTAATTCAGGTAAGGCACTAAATGAATTTAATTACAACCTTAAAGAGGTTGTAAACCTTGAAAAAACAAAACCCAAACAGAACAAACCCTGCACCACAAAGGCAAAATTAGCTAGTATGCATTGCATACTAGCTCATTATGAAATACTAACCTTAGAATGATGCACTGGATCGGCGTCGGCCCTCTGAGTACATCGCATGCATGTTCCACCGGAGTTACTTCCGGGTTTGCAGCTCTGGCGCTGTGATTGGCTGGAGCTGCGATGCATGCGCACAGGAGCCACCGGTGATGGCACAGCTGCTAAAGAAATGGCACCAGCGTCTCGTTTCTTCAGTGCGCATTGGCGCCGATGATGTCAGCAGCAGCGCATATACTGAATATCTCCTAAACTGTGCAAGTTTAGGAGATATTAACGGTACCTACAGGAAAGCCTTGTTATAGGCTTACCTGTAGGTAAAAGTGGCGTAATGGAGTTAACAACCACTTTAATCGGCCACATAACCTGTGTAATTAAAATGTGTTTGGTTTTAAAGAGAGGAGGTGGCAACCCTAACTGGGATGGGGGCAGGAAACAATTGCCATTACTGGTAAAATATTTTGGGCTGGAGGCCCTAAGTGGAGATAATTCACCATCTAAATATTTATTCAGAGAGGGACCTGCAGTCATTGACAGATCCTGGGCATTATATGCCCTGTTTTCAGACCTGCGATCACAGTATTTGGCAGAGGGGAGTCTTCCAGAACTGACCTTCTTTGTGGCCGTCAGATATCATGGGACCAAATACCAAGACCAGCAAAGGAAGCTGATGCGAAATGGTGGGTCACAATAAACTATGTCATATACTTATAGGATCACCCTTCTTTCATTATGCCCACCAAATAATGAGGCATCATGGCATTCTTTGCATGGTGCACTTGCTTTAGCCCACAGAAATCTGTACCTACCATGACAGAGCAATTTGGCTGGGATTGGCCTTCAGGATTTCCAGTCCTTCTCTGGTTCCTGAACACAGTTAAGGATTTCTGATCCACATACTAGTTCCAGATCAGGAAAGGAAATTTAGAAGTCATGTCAGCATAACAGCTTTACAACTAAAGGAGAAATCCAGAATGGCCGATCCTCTATTTCTGTCATGATTGTGCTACTTTAAAGCAGAAGTATGGTCATAGCTCTTTTAGCCATATTTCTGTGGGTCACATAAGTGCACTTAGTTTCACACTCCTGTATTCCAAATTCAGTTGACAGTGGGCTAAAGTCTGCTGTTGGCTGATATCACTCAGCTAGGTCAGACTCTGGACGGATCCAGACTTTAATCTCAAGACCCACCCATATGAGTGACAACTTGCTCCACCTCTCAGTGTGCCGCTAAGAGCCTGAGCAAGCCACTCCTGCCCCCCTCACAGCCCATCGCTCCAGTGAGTGATAAAGCGACAGAGCAGAAATCCGTGGACTGACAGTGGTTGGTCTGCTCACTAAAGACTAAGGCCGCGTACACACGTCCGAGAACCTCGTCGGGCTAAACTCATCGTTCCGCCCGTCGAGGTTCCCGATGAACGGTCGAAAAGGTCGTCGAGCCAAATTTCCTCATTGAACAACGAGGAAATGGAGAACATGCTCTCTATTTTGGCTCGACGAGCTTCCCGATGGTTTGCTCGTCGAAAGTGTACACACGACCGGTTTTCTCGGCAGAATACGTCTCCCAGCGAGCTTCTCGCTGGATTCTGCCGAGAAACTCGGTCGTGTGTACGGGGCCTAAGGCCGCGTACACACAAGGAAACTGGTCCGCAGACCAGTTTCCGCGGGCATGTCCGATCGTCTGTACAGCCTAGTGGACAGGTTTCCAGCAGACAAACGTTTCTAAGCATGCTTAGAAACTTGTCCGCTGGAAACCTGTCCGTCGCACATGTCCGCTGGTTAGTACGCCTAACCAGCGGACCGAAATCCCTTGCATGCGTCAAATTGATTCGACGCATGCGTGGAAGCATTGAACTTCCTGGTTAGAGCACATTGGTGTCTTCTACGTCACCGTGTTCTATGTCCGCGGGGATTTTGGTCTGATGGTGTGTACACACATCAGACCAAAATATCCCAGGAGACATGTCTGATTAAAACGGTCCGCGGACCGTTTTCATCGGACATGTCTCCTCGTGTGTACAGGGCCTGAGAGCTGAATGATCAATGGTGTTTAATTGCTCAGTTCTTGGTCTTAGAGGTGATCGATGCTGCATCCACCTACATTTGTTGTTTTGAAATCCCACACCTTTCTTTTAATTATATGTACATCATGCATCCCACCACACATTATTCTGAGCATAATCAGTTCTTGGACTTTTAAAACTATTGACTGAGGTGAAGTGGATTAGGATAGGAAGCTTAATTCAGGTTGTCCCTATATTGAAGATGTCCAACTGTGGAACATTATACATAACTGCCTCCTCTATCAGGATGCGGTAGGAAAAGTGTTGCTGCAATGTGCAATAGTGTTGCGATTCCCAGAGCGCTCACCAGGAAACTGACCAAGGTTTATTGCATAAGTGTATGAAGTGTTATCAAGCAGGGGTTTTGGGGTTCCTTGTAATATTCTACAGGTAAAATTAATGTAAAATCTCAAAGCAATATGACTATTTGTCTTTCAGAAACTTTTTTTTTCATGTATGTATTACTGACAATTATTAAGAAATGTTGAAATGTGTTTGCACTTGATGAAATGATAAATATAATGGACAACTCAGCGTGTGCTGTATGATTTATAAACATGGGATTTCTTTTTACAATAATATTATACACCTATGCATTTTTCCCCACATTAAAGCGGATCTCCACCCTAAAGTGAAGGTCCGCTGATCGGAACCCTCCCCCCCTCCGGTGTCACATTTGACACCTTTCAGGGGGAGGAGGGTGCAGATACCTGTCTAAAGACAGGTATTTGCACCCACTTCCGGCCCGCAGTCTCGGGCAAAAGACAGGTTTTTCCCGTTGTGTGCTAGGAACTCTCAGCTCCCAGCACACAGCGGGAGCCAACTGTAGGGAACCGGGCAGTGAAGCCGGAGTGCTTCACTTCCTGGTTCCCTCACCGTGGATGGAGGGGGACGCAGCAGAGAGACGAGCGAACGCTCGTCCTCTGCTGCGGACGCCGCTGGACTCCAGGACAGGTAAGTGTCCTAATATTAAAAGTCAGCAGCTGCAGTATTTGTTGCTGCTGGCTTTTAATATTTCTTTTTAAGGGGCCATCCACTTTAAGTCCCCAAAAAAGTCCAGTTTAAATTGGCTAAATGCATTCCAGATGCATCAGAACTAAAGGTGTGCAATGACTTAGGCCGCGTACACACACGTACGAGAACCTCGTCGGGGCTAAACCCATCGTTCCGCCCGAAGAGGTTCTCGGCCGGCCATCGAGTTCGTCGACCAGGCTGTCGAAAAAGGCGTCGAGCCATTAGTCCCGATGGCCCGTCGAGGAAATAGAGAACCTGCTCTCTATTTTGGCTCGACGCCTCGCTCGACAGTTTGCTCGGCGAAAACGTACACACAATCGAGCTTCTCGGCATAATATGGATCCCAGCGAGCTTCTCGCTGGATTCTGCCGAGAAGCTCGGTCGTGTGTACGGGGCCTTACAGTTGATTTTCTTTAGAATGTAGCCACAGTCTGAGTAGAAAATCCTGCCTCCTGCCAGCATGATGCAAAGATCTATCTGCAGAGGCCCAGTCAGCAAAGATCATTCTCCCTGCTCAGAGCCATTTTAATAGCATCATGGGTCCCTGGGCAAGATACAATAAAACCTTGGATTGTGAGCATAATTCCTTCCGAAAGCATGCTTGTAATCCAAAGCACTTGTATATCAAAGCAACATTTCCTATAAGAAATAATGGAAGCTCAAATGATTCGTTCCACAACCATTTATTCATAGGTCCTTCAGTTTATAGTCAATATAAAAAGATTATAGCAATGTGATAGGTTGTGTAACCATAAAATATCCATCCACAGATGGAAGCCTCCCCAAGCGGATTAGAAAAGAAAAATCCAGCAGGAGCTACTGAGTATAAAAGAGAGGCGCCTCTAAGTGTAGCAATAAGTTTACATTTAATGAAGCTACGACATTTAGCAACTCACATGGTTGATGATTAAAAAAGGCGCAGCTAAGTATGCAGGCATCCGGGATAAAGAGATCCACATAGACCGTCCTCCTCACCGCCGGCTCTCACGCTGTCAGTCTGCAATCGTGACAGGGAAGTCTACCCTGCAGTAGAGCGATCTGATAGCGAGACTTGAACTGCTCTTGGAAGGGACAACATCAATGGTGGTGCGAGAGAAGGTCTATGTGGACAGCTGTACCCCGGATGCCTGCATACTTAGATGTGTCTGTTTTAATCATTAACCATGTGAGTTTCTATATGTTGTACCTTTATTAAATGTAATCATATTGCTACACTTAGAAGAGGTGCATCTCTTCTATTTTATACTCGGTTGTGATATGACGCTACCCTTATATCAAGACATCACTTGTATATCAAGTCAAAATGTATTTTAAAAAATGTGCTTGTCTTGCAAAAGGCTCTTAAACCAAGTTACTCTCAACCCAAGGTATTTGTTTTTGCCTTTCTCTCTCAAGTCTATGGGGATGATTTACTAAAGGCAATAGCAGTTGCACTCTGAAAAAGTAGTTGCTCCAGAGCTTAATAAATGAGCAGAAGCTCTGATGACTTCCATCGTCCAATCATGTGCAAGCAAAACTGCTGCTTTTTATTTTCCTTGCACGTGATTGGGTATTCTTTGCGAAGGGAAGTTTTACCTCATTAACTAAGCTCTGAGCAACTGCTCTTGCAGAGTGTATAGTCTATTTGCCTTTAGTAAATCAACCCCGATGCTTCTTTTAGTGATATATTTAGCAATTGTTTCAGGACCAAGGACAGTTCTACAACGGTTGAGTAAATACAATACAAAGACATATTACAATGAAAAGTAGTGTTTGCTGATGTATCTTAGCAGCTATTAACTTTTAGTAAGCAGCCATCTCAATGATAAGAAGAAACCCACCTACAGCATTTGAGTAGGTGGCTTTAACTGAGCTTAAGCTAGCAGTAAAATAAGTTATACAATGCGCCTTAACTGAACTTTCTAGTTACAATTCAGTCTTCAAAGTTGGGGGGGGGGGGGGGGGGGGGAATGGAACAGTAGCAGACGGTTGTGGTTAAAAGTTGATATAAAAAAAACAACACAGTCTTCCCAAAAATTGTCAGATGCGTAGTTGGTATTGGGGTGTACATACAATAGACTGGCAGATACCACTCAGGAATCACAGGCAGATAAATACAGTAGCTACCTCTACCTGAATGAGTCACTTTAGCTTTGTGACATACTGTGATGTGATCTGTCCAATAGTAACTGAAATGTATTTGCAGTAAATTGATCCTTTCCTTTGTATAAGAAGAGCAGAGAAGGGATTTTAAATGTGCCAAACACAAATATATAAAAGTAGTACATTTTATTGTGAACAAATAAAACAATGATAATTTCATATAAAACCAACATAAAATATCCATACTGCTTGTACAGTGATGATGCAGTAACTTCATCTCTACATGTTTCGACAGGGTATGGCTTCCTCAGGAGACTTTGCAAAAACTGCATACAAAAATCACTAAAGATTCCAAAAACGTTATACTAGTTACTATCTACTTATACACCTAAATAAACACTAGATTACCAAAAAGAATGCACTTATCGATAGGTCACTTTGGGTGGCTCCCTCACCTGCGTTATAGCATTGTAGTTCATCTGAACCCTCACTATAAATAGAGCACCAGAAGGATAATCAGGGAGACTTGTCTGGTTTGTTTACACTCCAGTATGACTTTCTTACTTACCGTACACTTTCTCATTCTAGGTGGGCATATATGTGGTCCATGTTTTTTACTCCCTGTGGCCAACTCATATCTCCTTGATTATCCTCCTGATGCTCTAAACCTTCCCCACTAATCTAAAAATTGTGTTTTTGTTTTCATCTGTGTCTCTGTTGGACAGCCAGAAAAAAATAGCAATAAATAACTTCTCTGGTATTCAGAAGCAAACAAACATATTTGATTTGGACCTTTTAAAATCCAAACAAGGGTATCTATCCATGTCATAATAGCAATGAACATCTATAACACCATGCACTGCAGTATCAGTATATCTGGCAATCATCTTCTGGTCCATCACCTTGGTGATGATATTTCAGTAAAGAGTGAGGGGTACAAAGGACTAAATAATGGGGACCCCAAGTGAACTGGCCAAATGTGATCTCTACCTAATTATCACATATGACCAAGCCACATCACATGTGGGCATGAACAAAGTAATTCACTCATCACTGAACATCATAACAAATATACACTAGAGACACATGACCATCACACCCATATGAGCTTTTTGTCCAATTTTCTGCGAAGGCATTCTAAAACCATGATCACTAGTATAGAGTTACCTCCCTTAATAGCTATAAAAACCTCCATTCTTCTTGGAAGGCGTCCCATATGATTTTGGAGCGTGTCTCTTCTATCCAAAAGAGCACATGTGAGGTCAGGTCATGGTGTTGGTCAAGAAGATCGGGTTCATAATTCGTCACATTCCCAAAGATGTTTAATAGAGTTGAGGTCAGGACTCTGTATCCGGAACTTGAGTCTCTTCACACCAGACTAATCAACCCATGTCTTTATGGGGCTGACATTGTGCACAAGGGCACTATCATTCTAAAACGAAAAAGGGCTGTGCAAAACCACTGCCAGAAAGTTGGAAGTGCACAATAACGTCTAGAAAGTCTGTGTTAGCATCAAGAGTAGCCTTCACTGGAATTCAGAAATACAAATAGTGGCGCAAAACAATCAGTAGTATACAGCAGCTCCAGAGTCCACTGTTTTTAAAAAGTCCTTCATGGGACAAATTTTAAAAGGTTACATATATAAGGATAAAAATAACCTGGAGATGAGAGAAGGAGACATGAGGGGAATGCTGGTCTATTTAAAACTGTTGGTCCTGGTCGTTGTTCCAAGGCAAGCCTTCAAAAGTGGGGGAGACAAAAAGCCCAGACTCCAACATATGTAGTCTTTCATGCTTGAGAAAGGAGCGCGCCCAGCCATCCACAGGCGCAAGCTCCGAAACGTCGTCGCAACATAGTGATGTCACCGTGACTCAGCTGCGCTCCTGGCCTCGCTTTCAGTCAGAATGTCCGTACTGACCGTTTTACCGACGATTCGGACGGACGGACACCGTGAGGCTTAGGAGCACTTTTCAGCCAACAACTCGCGCAGAAGGACGCCAAACCAGAGACTTTTATACAGGATCTACATACTGGACTTCCAATTTTTCATATGTAAGTGGATGCTGTTGTCTATAACCTATTAAAGCTATCTGTCGATTAACCCATTGGCGCCCCTTTCTTCACTGGAATTCAGTCATTTTGAAGGGTATCCACATACTTTTGACCAAACTATGGGCCCTATATATTGGCTGTGTATTATGATAAATATTTATAGTAAAAATGTCAGCCAACACGGAGTCTGAAATTCAACTCATCTATAGTTTTTGACTTTCATTTTGAATCTCATAAAGGCCACTGTCAAGGGTGTTAGTTTTGTCTAAGAAAGCCACATAAGAAATAAAACGTCATAACAAATTTGGAAAGACAACAAACCTTCCATGATAAAGAAACTTTAAAGTAAATCCAAACTAAATGTTTGGAAAAATAATTGCAGAGATATGAATTTTTGTCCTCGTATGTACAACCTTTGTACTTTTCTAACACAAGCGCGCAATGATATTGCATATGTTATATGGGAGATGAGGTATCTAAATGAGTGTTTGACTAACCATGGCTTGCCCGGTGGTGCTTAGAAAACCTAAATGTAGATCCTTGCTTTGTCCAACCGATATCCCTCAACTAGTGATGGATGAATCTCCCCAGGGTCAATTAACCAAGTGCTAGGCATGTCCTGTTTAGAATTCAGTGAACTCAAACTTAAGACTCGTACACACGACCAGTTTTCCCAGCAGGAAAACTGGCAGATGAGCTTTTGGCCAGGAAAACCGGACGTGTGTATGCTTTTCGCAGTTTTCCCATCAGAAAAACAGCCGGGAATCCGGCGGGAAAATTGGGAACCTGCTCTCTATTTTCCCGTCTGGATTTTTTTCCAGACAGATCTACTACTTACCTATGGGAAACACTGCGAGGCAGTGCCAATGGAGCATACACATGGCCGGTATTCCCGGGCAAAGTTTCATGGCAGTTCTCGGCTTTCCCCTCGGTTTTCTTGGCGGACTTTTTACCGCCGACAAGACCGAGCGTGTGTACAGGGCTTGAGAGGTGAATCCCATTGACATCTATGGGGCGAGAATTTTATATAAAAATTCTGTCCATTTTTAAGACATGGAAGCTGGGCAAAGGGGGAAAAAAAAATTGGAAAATAACAGAGTGTGGAGGTTTTTTTTTTATCCTATAATTGCCGAGGTGTATGTGGTGTCACGGACCAGTAAGAAATAAAAACCCCAGAAAACAAACTTCTGAAACAAAAGCCCTTTTTCAAAAGAGAAACCTTGCAGCAAAAAACGCTTTACTGACACTGTGGATGTTGACTTTCTAAAGGCAAATAGACTGTGCACTTCATAAAGTGCAGTTGCTCCAGAGCTTAGTTAATTAGGTAATGCTTCACTTTGCAAAGAATACCCAATCACATGCAAGAAAAAAAAAAACAGCATTTTTGCTTGTACATGATGGAAGTCAGCAGAGCTTCTGCTAGTTTACAAAGCTCTGGAGCAGCTGCACTTTGCAAAGTGCAGTCTATTTGCCTTTAGTAAATCCACCCCTATAGCTGCTTTATCCTTTATTACAATGTGAAGGCTGACTTAACCAAAGCTCCAATAGTTAAAGACCATGCAGCGCATTATAATTAAAAGAAAATCTTCAAGGCAAATCTGCACTTACTTTGTGAATTTTCTAGGACTGCAAACGTAGAACCTGCAGGATTAGCCTTGAACTCATGGTAGCAATGAACCCAAACCT
Source organism: Rana kukunoris (assembly GCA_029574335.1). Lineage (NCBI taxonomy): Eukaryota > Metazoa > Chordata > Amphibia > Anura > Ranidae > Rana > Rana kukunoris. Next base: position 437,425,307 of record CM056051.1, read on the forward strand.
CATTCCTATCCTCAACTTCTCACAGCCGGAACTTTTCCTGAAACTCTCAGACAGTAATAAGTACCATACAGGATTAAGGAGGTCTGTTCTGCTTTTGGAACAAACAGATTCATATTAAAACATCAGAAAAACCCGCAAAGTAGAACTTCGAATGTTCCAGCTTTTTCAAAGGCAATGCTCAGAGATTCTGGCTGGAGTTCAAACAACGTTTTCTCCAGTAAAAGGTGTTTTTTTTTTCATGTCAAGAGATGTTTGAAATAAAGATGTAGGCATTTGACTTTTGGCGAAGCATTAGTGCAAAGAGACTAGAGGAAGGAGATGAAAGGAAGACGTTTGGGTGGTAGTCCGACTTTCAGGAGCTGGCATCTCCAAAAACTACAAGAACTGACTGAATTCAGCGAGGCGCAGTATGCCGCCAGCTCCAAAGAGCTTCACTAAGCATTAATCATTTTCAGCATACAGTCTGTCCATCAATGTCCTTTCCATATGCTGCTGATGAGTTGAAAGGAAACTCACATATTTTCAACAAGCAAACATTTGAGTCATACAGTACATTTTATGGTATAATAATTTTTGACTAGACTTTCACATAGCACTAAGTTGCCATTATTGCTAGGCTTCAGGCTTGTATTTATGGTAAAGGTGTGCACATCATTTAGATGTAAGTCAATAAACCTAACAACCTTTGTTGCTGAACACGAGAATATCAATTGCAGCATGAGTCATGTATATATCATAAACTAATTTATATAAAAGTATTTCCGTGACATAGGAAGAGCTGAAAGGAAGCTCACAATATATGCTTAACCGCTTCCGGACCACCCCATGTACATTTGCTGCAGCAGGGAGGTCCTTCAGCACGTAATCACATACCTGTGATACGGCGGGAGACAGTCATCGGGTACAGCGATCCTAATGTCCACCAGGACTCACTGATCATTCCAGAGGCAGACAGAATGGCGGTCTGCCTATGTAAACAAGGCAGATCACTGTTTTGTCAGCAGGGAAGATTGGGATCTTGTGTTTCTGCTAAGCAGGAACACAGATCTCTATCTTTCCCCAGTCAAAGCACTCCCCCTACAGTTAGCAAGCACTTTTACAGAACACATTTATCCCATTAATTGCCCCATGTACATTTACTGCAGTAGGGCGGCCCTTCAGTGTGTAATCACATTGATTTTATATGATTTTGATTGCCGGGTTTGGGGGGGGGGGGGTGCCATCTGGAGACCCATTCCCGCTGTGATTGGAAACAGTGTGAGCCAATCAGTGGATCTGACGGACCCAATATTTGCTGGGACCAGTCGATCATTCCAGAGGCAGACAGAAAGGTGGTCTGCCTATGTAAACAAGGCAGATCGCCATTCTTTCTACTAAGCAGGAACACAGATCTCTGTCTTCTAGTAGTGAAAAATATGGAAAAAACTGTGCTAGTACCCAAGTGGTGTGAAAAAAGCTGCCAGCATTCAAACCAATAAAGTCAAACAGCAAAGGAAAATAAATAGTGCGGTGCTAAACAATCAATAGTAAGTGATAAACCAACTAAAAATAAAAATCACTAAATGAGTGCCACAAAATTAAATGTGGAAACAAAAATAAAAACAATATTGAAATGCATCAAAATTCAATAATGACAAGTGTAGGAAGCTGGAAGGCTTCAACAAGCAGTGGCATATCTAGGGTATGGCAGCCATGGAAAGTGCCATGGGCACCATATGAAGGGGGCGCTGTTGAGTGGCTGGGCAGCAAGGCACTTACCAGAAGAACTGGCCGAACTTCGATCTGTGTATGCCCTCCCTGTTCAACAGAAGCTGATCTTTAGACGGACTTCTGTTGAATGAAAATGCTGGAATTTTTTTGTCAATCAGGGGCTGCAGCATACTCTTGGTATTTAGCCTTTACATTGGGCAATAATAACTGTTTAATCACAGATGAGGGGGACGTTCAATAAACAAAAAAACTAAGGCAAAACCTACTCCCACCCCCATTCTAAGACTAATCTATCTAGCTTACCTATTCTGAAGCCGCTTTGATCCAGTCACATGATCAGGTCCCGGCGCCGGCTTCTGTGTACAAAAGGGGTAGCCGACAGCAGATGACCCATAGTAAGCCTTATGGGTGATGTCACCATACAGGCATATGTACCCGTTGTTGGTCGATCTCTTCACTGGAGCCGCCACTGGAGAGATTGTGTGACTGGAGCGGAGTGGCTTCAGAATAGGTGCAGTATCTCATAAAGGTGAGTACACGCCTCACATTTTTGTAAATATTTTATTATATCTTTTCATGTGACAACACTGAAGAATTGACACTTTGCAACAATGTAAAGTAGTGAGTGTACAGCTTGTATAACAAAAACCTTTACACACAGCCATTAATGCCTAAACCGCTGGCAACAAAAGTGAGTACACCCCTAAGTGAAAATGTCCAAATTGGGCCTAGACATTTTTCCTCCCTGGTGTCATGTGTCTCATAAGGAGCTGAAAAAAATAATTGTTGCTCTACATAAAGATGTCATAGGCTATAGGAAGATTGCCAAGACCCTGAAACTGAGCTGCAGCACATTGGCCAAGACTATAAAAGGTTTACCAGGACAGGTTCCACTCAGAACAGGCCACGCAATGGTCGACCAAAGAAGTTGAATGCACGTGCTCAGCATCATATCCAAAGGCTGTGTTTGGGAAATAGATGTATGAGTAATGCCAACATTGCTGCAGAGGGTGAAGGGGTGGGGGGTCAGCCTGTCAGTGCTCAGACTATATGCCGCACATTGCATCGAATTGGTCTGCAATGCTGTCGTCCCAGAAGGGAGCCTCTTCTAAAGATGATGCACAAGAATGCTAAAGACAAGCAGACTAAGGGCATGGATTGGTTCAGATGGTGTCAAGCCTGTGTGGCGGCAACCAGTTAGGGAGTACAAAGACAAGTCTGTCTTGACTACAGTTAAACATGGTGGTGGTAGTGCCATGGTCTGGGACTGCATGAGTGAAGCATGATCCCCTACCTTCCAACATGATAACGAATTCAAACACACCTCCAAGACGACCCCTGCCTTGCTCAAGAAGCTGAGGGTAAAGTTGGTGGACTGGCCAGGCATGTCTCCAGACCTAAATCCTATTGAGCATTTGGGGGGCATTCTCAAATAAAAGGTGGAGGAGCGCAAGGTCTCTAATGCCTTGTACACACCACCGATGGACAAAAATAGAACAGAATCTCTAACTAAGGTCTGTTGGACTTCTGACCATAAAAGTCAGATGGAGGCTATACACTGTCGGACTTTCCGAGAAGAAAGTCAAATGGGCCTTAGATAGATTCTGTTCTCTTTTTGTCCGGCCGTGTGCACGAGGCATAACATCCACCAGCTCTAATGTAGGCCTGTCATTTTTAGGAATTACTCACTTAAATCTGTCCAAACAAGAGTCTAGTAGACATCTTGGGTATTATAAAGTTTGAAACACAAAATCATAAATTATAATATAATAAATAACTATAAATACTAACAAATAATATAATAATAATACTTTTTATTCAATACATTTTAGTCAATCAAATCAAAAGATTTTAGTCAATCAAATCAAAAACACTGAATTTTTTTTGGCCAAACAAGGGTGCAATATTAGTAGTCATATTGCTTCAGTAAACATCATGGGTATGGTAAATTTTGAAACATGGTACAGCACAAAGTCTGACATCACAATCAGGACAATAGAACCAGGTTTCTTTTCAGGTTTTCCTGCCAGTGTCGTCAAGCTTAGAGCAGCAAACTACACACATCCTTGTGGGTGCTGACTTATTTTCCGTTGCTGGAATGTGGTCCATAAATTGACAACCAGTCAGGCATTCCAGGTTGACAACGCCAGCAGCACGACGTCCAGCTCTATTTACAGCAGTTGGTGTTTGGTGCTTCAGAAATATACGTTTGGTAACTTTCCAAACAAAGTCTGCATGAACCACAGGCTTGCCACTCTTTTTTTAGCAGAATGAAGGCATTCCACAAACACTGTTCAAGAAGTTGCCTGAAGATTTTCTTGCAATATTTTTTTTGTTATTTTCTCGCTGGATAAAATGTAATGGCCTGGTCAGCTCTGTCCACCCCTCCCATATTATTGTTGTAGTCCATCACGACTTGTGGTTTCATGTCATGTCTTTGTCTTTTCCGCCTTTTGTGTGTAACATGACAGTAGAGGTGTTATGAATAGTACTTATTAGGCACACATCTTTTTTGTTGCGCCATCCCAGTGCCATCATTTGCCTTCTGCCAGGCAACTATTTCTCCTGCCTTGAGCTTTTTATTGCCAAAGGTTGGCGGCATCTCACGCCGGTTAGCCCTAACAGTCCCATAGGCACCCGTCTTGTTTTGTAGAAGGAACCCATAGGCCGCGTACACACGAGGAGATTTATCCGATGAAAACGGTCTGACAGACCGTTTTCATCGGACATGTCTGCTGGGCTATTTTGGTTTGATCAGTGTACACACGATCAAACCAAAATCCCAGCGGACAGACAGCGCGGTGACGTGGCGGTGACGTTGACGCCCCCAACGTCACCGAACCATCAAGTAAAATACTTCCACGCATGCGTCGAATCCATTCGACGCATGCGGGGGATTTTTGTCCGCTGGTTAAGCATACTAATCAGTGGACATGTCGGACAGACGGCTTTCCAGCAGACAAGTTTTAACCACTTGCTTACTGGGCACATAAACCCCCTTCGTGCCCAGGCGAAATTTCAGCTTGCGGCACTGCGTCGCTTTAACTGACAATTGCGCGGTCGTGCGACGTGGCACCCAAACAAAATTGGTGTCCTTTTTTCCCCACAAATAGAGCTTTCTTTTGGTGGTATTTGATCGCCCGTGCGGTTTTTATTTTTTGCGTTATAAACAAAAAAAGAGCGACAATTTAAAAACATATATATTTTTTTTACTTGTTGCTATAATAAATATCCCAATTTTTTTTTAAAAAAATATTCTTTTTTTCTCAGTTAAGGCCGATACGTATTCTTCTACGTATTTTTGTAAAAAAAAAAAAAAAAAAATCACAATAAGTGACTGCTTTGCACAAAAGTTATAGCACCTACAAAATAGGGGACAGAATTATGATTTTTTTTAAATATTTTTTTTTTACTAGTAATGGCGGCGATCTGCGATTTTTATTTTGACTGCGATATTGCGGCGGACACATCGGACACTTTTGACCCAATTTTGGCGCCATTCACATTTATACAGCGACCAGTGCTATAAATATGCACCAATTACTGTATAAATGTGACTGGCATTGAAGGGGTTAACACTAGGGGGGTGAGGAAGGGGTTAAATGTATTGCCTGGGTGTGTTCTAACTGTGTGGGGGGAGGGGGGTGACTGGGGGAGGTGATCGATGCTGTCTCCCTATGTACAAGGGAAACAGCATCTGTCACCTCTCCCTGACAGGACATGGAGCTCTGTGTTTACACTCAGAGCTCCATGTCCCTGCTCTCTCACCGACGATCACGTGTACCTGACGGACTTCGCGGCCGCCGGGTACACGCATCGAATCCTCGGTGATGCGTCGGGACTGTTTTTCCCCGCCTCGCGCAACCGTGTGGCGCGTGCGGGGAATTACAAGCAAATCACGTCCAAAGACGTGACCCCGGCGCCTCAGGTCCGCGCTGCTGACGTATTATGTCAATAGCGCGGACCGGAAGTGGTTAAAGCATGCTTTAAACTTTTGTCTGCTGGAAACTGTCTGCTAGCCCGTACAGACGATCGAATCTGTCCACTGAAACTGGTCTGCGGACCAGTTTCAGCAGATATATTCGATCGTGTGCATGCGGCCATAGAGTCCTGGAGAAGTGTAAACATTGTCTGTGGTTACACAGTAGCCCTGAATCAGCAATGGCTCAATCAAAGTGAAGAGGTTGCCATTCCATAATTACGGAATCTATCTGGTACATAGCTCTGCTGTCAATTTTTCTGAATCATTTAATATACCTCCCAAATCTTTTTGAGTTTTATTGGTTGTCCAATACCACTTCTGCAGGGGTTTCCCCACCACTCCCTGGTGAATTATTAGGCCCAGAAACTTCCAAATGTCCTTTTTGGTCTCTAGTTCCCACTTTCTGCTCCTTGAAAACCTTTGATGCGTAGCAGCTTGTTGCTCCTGGTACCGATTTGTCTCCGTAACAATTTTTTCAATAACCTCATCGGTCAAAAAGAATTGGAGAGATTATGCACTGTACACAATGGGTTCCTTGAAGCCATGACTACAGCATGGCTGGCCATGGTACTCAAACCTTACAGGTCTTTGAACTAGAGTGGTCACCTCTAGTCAATAATGGATGTCCTTTTTGGTCATTCTATGTTTTGAAACTTCTCTTTAAAGCATATTTAATACATGGTTGCATGAGAGACACCTGAACTTCTATGGTTTTGTGGTTTATACCTTGAAATACAATCTAGGCCCTCCGTACCTCGCTTGCACAGGGGCCCGGGGCTCTGCGACTACCACTCTGACCAAATGAGAATTGGAGGAGCTTGTTGCTCCTGGTACCGCCATATCAATGCCCTGTCGTGGTTAGTCCGACTACATATAATCACCTCGAAGTATTACTGTATGTATGCTACAATGCACTTGACATTTGCAAGTACCTTTTATGTTTAATGTTTTTGCATATCTTTGCATTTTTTGTTCCATGTATTGCACTTTTTCTAATACCTCAATCATTGTTTAAAAAAGAATTGGAGGTATGCCAAGGGGTTGTCATTTTCAACCTCCACTTTGATATCAGGTGCTCCAATTAACGGGAATCTTGCACATCACTTAGCACAGTTGCAGGATCATTGCTGAAATCGATTTCCGTGACTAATGACAAACTTCCACACAAATCGCTACCACTCAATTCTGCAAGCGATTCTGTACCGCTGTTGCTGTTTTCCAGCAGGTCATAAACCGCTTTTGAGGTAGAGGTGCACTTTTTTGATGCCATAGTCATTCTGCAGTTGCCAGACAGAAAGTACAGTTCAATTGCAGGCAAGGGCACTCGAGAAAGCACTGGGGGGGGGGGGCAAACTAAGGTCAATTTATTTTATTTAGTAATGTAATCCAATAGGATGTATCTGTGTGTTGTGCTTTATACTCTTTGAATTTGCCGCCGGTTCCACCCCCCTGCGTCGCTTCACTCGCAGGGAACGGAAGCCAGGGCATACAGTGCATCGGGCAGAAGATCTGGCTGCCCTACACAGCGGGAGTACATTGCAGGATCCTAGGGACAAGGTAAGTAGCCTCTTCCAGGATCCAGCAAATTAATCCCAAGTGTGGCTCGGGGTTACTGCTAATGGTAATGAAATTCCACCCTGTGCCACACTCGGGAATACCGCCAGGGAGGTTAATGGCTGGGTGTTGAGTTATTTTGAGGGGACAGCAAATTCACACTTTTATACAAGCTGTACACTCACTACTTTACATTGTAGCAGAGTGTCATTTCTTCAGTGTTGTCACGTGAAAAGATATAATAAAATATTTACAAAAATGTGAGGGGTGTACTCACTTTTGTAAGATACTGTAAAGTATGAGCATTTTTTTGTTCACAGGGTACATAGAATAGTCTTAGAGTGGGGGTGGGAGTAGGTTTAGCCTTGGTAAAACTTTGTCTGAACTTCCACTTTAAGTGCAGCCAAAATTAAAAAAACAAATACAAAAACAAAAAAAATCAGCACAAGGGACATAACTTAAAGGAAGTAGGATGGGTCCCTTGTGCTGATGCCTCTTCTGTTAGGAAAAATCCTCTTCAGTCCATGACATCCCCCCCCCCCACTACCGTAATAGAACTAGGAGGCTGTCTCAGGCTCTCATCAAGAGTACCCAACTATAACCTCTTTTTCCATCCATCTGCTTCATTCATAGAAGCTGTACTACAGTTTCTATGAATGAAACATGATCTATGAATGGAGGGGGTGGATGATTGATAGGTCTATCCTCTCCATTAATAGGACCTGTTTCATTCAAAGACGCTGTGGTATGGCTTCTATGAATGGAGCAGCTGGGCAGAAAGGGAGGGCATAGTCTGGCATTCTTGATGAAAGTATATGACAGCCCACTAGCTTACTAACCCCCGCTGAGGTGATCTTCTGGTGCTGTATAAGTTGGACAGATGAGGGGTTTACCAAATAGAAGAGGCATTAGCACAAGGGACTTATCCTACTAACTGTAAGTTATAACCCTTGTGCTGATTTTGGTGTGTTTTTTTTTTACCAGAACAGAAACATCCTTGTAGAGCTCCAAGAACAGCAAAGACATCAGGATTTACACGATGGAGTTATTTCTGAGTTTGAGTCCTAGTCCAGAAAGTAGATGGTGACCCTGGATGATGCCAGAACAAAGGTGGCTCCATCCTTTTGGAGGGAAATGCAGATGAAGCTGTTCTCAGCAAAATAGACGCCTATTCCACTTTAGCTGATCTGAAAACAAGAACACATAAGTGAGACCAAGAGATTTTTTTGATGCCATATATCTACCTGGAGTTTTTCAGCACCTCTAAATTATCACCTCTCAATCTCCTGCTCCTGTTTACAATCATATTTGCGTGTAGACCATCATTTTTTCCTAGCATGTAATTTATGGTGGTAATAAATCACCAGGTATTCTTCCTCTGGCACACCAAAATGATATCGTATTTCTGCAATTTGAACTGCCAGAAAACTGATAAGAGATCAGATTGTGTTTCATGCACACCGGTCGATCTTCCTCATCTTCTCATACTTATCTCATTTCCACTTTTATTAAACAGCAACGCTATAAACCTCTGTCAAATTTCTGCCAGACATGTCGCATACCTGAGACTTAATCTATTAACCACTTAAAACCCGGACCAAAATGCAGGTAAATGACCAGGCCCCTTTTTGCGATTCGGCACTGCGTCGCTTTAACTGACAATTGCACAGTCTTGCGACGTGACTCCCAAACAAAATTTGCGTCTTTTTCTTCCCACAAATAGAGCTTTCTTATGGTGGTATTTGATCGCCTCTGCGATATTGATCGCAAGGGGTTAATGTGCCTGTGTGTCCTGGTGTCAGTGTAGTGTTGTGCAGACTTACTGTGTAATGTGATCTCTCCTCAGCAGCGGTTGAAAAACCGCCGAGGGAGAGATCACATCACTTCCTCCTTCCTGTGTTTACACAGGAGGAGGAAGTGCAGAGGGGGGTGGGGGGGGGGCGCACATTGGCTGGGAGCGATCGTGAGGGGGCGGACAAAAACAAATAGCCTCCCCCTCATCCCGGATCGCTCCCAGAGCCATCAGGACCGTCGCATGTACCAGGGGGGGTCCCGATCGGACCCCCGACCCGCGTCAAGGCAGGGACGTACAGGTAAGCCAATGTGCCTGTACTTGCCATTCTGTCGACGTAAATGTACATGCTGCGGTCCATAAGCGGTTAAAGGAGGTTTGTGCTGAGAGCAATATGGAGTTTGCTGTGTTGACCTCGCCCTCTGCACGTTTTGCCGATCTGTTGGCTCTGGTGGTGTCTCAGATTTTGACCTGCGGCATGCAGACCTGCACTTTGGATTATATTATACTATGCATTTATTGCAAGCCAGCGACTCAAATTATTGATGTTATTTGGGAGACAGGGCAAAGCATTGTCACTTTATAACAGGAAGTACCTGAACATTGACCTTCATACTAGGTATTATTTCAATGCACATATTGAAAATTCATTTTAAAATGACATTATCATGGTAAAGCTTATGTATCTGTAACACCTGTGTACTTTATGGTACCGGTGCTAGTTAAATTTAAGGGTAAGATCAGAGTGTAGTAAGACTCTGATCCAGATTGTTGCAAAACAGGGTCTTTGCCTCAGCTTGGCTGTGCTGTGGGCTCATTCTGTTGTACTGGGGTGTTCTTCCAGCCCCGGTGCTGCAGGTGGCAGCAGTGGAGTCAAAGTTTGGGTGCTCTTTCCCAGCAGCCAATCAGGAGGGTTTGACCTCGCTGTGCATGCTGGGAGGGGTATTTATGAGGCAGACGCCATTGGTTCTGGGTCTTCTTCGTCCAGTGTGGAACGCACCTTTAGGGTGGCCACATCACGGCGCCCCGGCATTATGGCCTACCTGGCCAGGGCGTGCGTGCCACGCGGTGTTCCTGGTTCCGGGGCCATGCTGGCCTGGAGCATCTGAACAGCAACGGGGACCCAGTGAGTGACTGGGTTCCCACCTTTGAGGATCCCAAGCTGTACTGCTGTTCGGTGGGGAGTCAGTCTGAGGAGCGCCATTAAGAGGTTGGCGGTCCAATAGGGCCTGGACAAACCACCGGGGATCGAGGTAGCCGGACACTGAGGGATTGATGACCTGTCAGTCAGTACCTGGGCGACAAGTTGAAGGAGATCCAGGCATAACTCATCTAAGGAGGAATATCTCCAAGAATTTAATCCAGAGAGGGCCTGTGACAGAGACTTTATCCTACAATTGTTCGAGTGATACTACGGCTGCCAGGTCAGTGAGAGGGGCCTGTCTGGGTACACTAAACCCACTCCGGCAGGAGTGGTGCAGAGAAGTGTTACGCTTGGGAGCAGGACTGTTTCCCTATCACCACACCTGAATCTGCTATTCTCCCTTCTTCTTTAGCTTTACTTTCCTCACCACAAGTTTACTGTTTTTACTCGGCTGGGTAATAAAGAGCACAGCAAAGAGCACTTGTCGTGGACATTCCTTTACTTCTACTATATGCAACACGCATCACTCACCCCTAGGAATTCGGAGGAGCCATGAGGTAATGTGTCGCCCAAACATCCAGCAGCTCCTCCGGGGGTAATGCTACACATGGGGGCTCATCCAGGATTGGCTGTTACCTCAAAATACTCAAATTCAGAAGTTTAACCTGCCATTAATTTAAGGAATTGTCGTGTGTTAAACTGTGCATGGTGAGGAAGGAGTTAATGACGCCATTGGAGCTGGGCGCACTTGCGGTGAAGCCATGTGCGCCTTCCACGTGTGAAGAAAAAAACTCAGGTGGGAGGAGTCACCCACCCCTGCGTGAGACGCAGACTGAGTTTGGTGCCAAAGGACAGAGTGATTTCCCGCCCACGAGAGAAGGTCGTGCAAACATGTCTGTGCCATCAACGCCATTTGGAAAGCTGCCACCCCCGATGTCAGTGCCGGGAGTCAACGCAATGTCTGCTGCTGCTGGAGTCCCCCTAACAGATAATGGAATTCAAATGCGGACCCAGGAGAAATTTGTCCTGTTTTCCAGCAGTAGCGTGGAGGCCCTCTGACTGTCCTGCCAGTAAATCATTGTGGGGGTTCCTTGCAAGTTTGGGGTTGCATTTCTGCAGATGGAGTTAGGTTTTTTGTCAGAATAATTAAAAGTACGGGCAGATACTTATTTATCATGCAATACCATCAGGAAGGCATCAGCAGGACAATGAACCATGACAACCAGGAAAAGTTATATAGGATTATCTTCAGCGAAATGAAGAACCAGGAGTCCTAGAAGAGATGGAATGGCCCAAACAGAGCCCTGATCTCAAAATCACGAGCTTGCCTATGAATGCATGGAGAGAGACAGAATCAACTGAGACAATCTAAATCCACTAAAAAAACTATGATTAGTTCTAATAGATGGTTGGAACAATCTACCTGATGAGTACCTGATGAGTTCTTTAAATTCGGCCAAGATACGAGCGGCGTAAGTCTTCTACGCCGTCGTATCTTGGGTGCATATTTACGCTGGCCGCTAGGTGGAGCTTCCGTTTATTTCCGCTTTGAATATGCAAATTAACTAGTTACGCCGCTTACGTAAGACATACGCCGGCGTAAAGTCAAAGCAGCTCTCTAGGTGGCGCAGCCAATGCAAGGTATGGACATCGGAACAAGCGTATTTTTTACGTCGTTTGCATAAGTTACGTTTACGGTCACGATTAATTTACATAAAACACGCCCACCTCTTCCACATTTGAATTAGGCGCGCTTATGCCGGGACATTTACGCTACGCCGCCGTAACTTAGGACGCAAGTGCTTTGAGAATACTGCACTTGCGTCCTAAGCAGTGTTGTAAGTAACGGCGTTTAAATAAACGCCGTTACGTAACGATTGCCTGCCAAGAGGTAACTAGTAATCTACCTGATTACTTTTACCCCAGCGGGAACGCAGTTGCCATTACATTGGCGGCGTTACCACGTTACATTGAGCGCGCGGCGCGGGTGGGGGCAGACCAGACTCCGGGGTTAATGCCTCAGTCTGTTCTAACTTAGTTCCCCTCACCTCAGGGCCGGCGGGATGGAGCCCGATTGTTGCATTGTACTTGTGATTGGGTGGGTGAATGTGTGTCATCATCACATGATGCCAAAGTTAATGATTGGCCGCCGGCAGGCATGTGACTGTCTCTCAGTGTCGGACTGACTCGTGGGTGGCACTGGAGCAGCGCATGCACGCGCCCCTGGAGTCTCCCGCCCGTGGCCGCAGACGTGACACTCATGTCTGGACACCTTGGGGTGGGAGCAGCGTCACAGGAGGAGGCAGAGTCTGCCCGGACTGCCCGGCGAATGGCGACAGCAGTGAGATGAGAGTGGGACCGCCCGGATGTGAACGAATGGAACAGCGGCGTTGGAGCCCGCCGAGGAGATCATCAACATGACAGTCGGGGATGGAGAGGCACACAGGTACGCCCGCACAGTACACGGGACACTCCACCCGACCGCTCCACATGCCCAGGCAGGCCCAGCATCATCACACTTCACCTGCCCTGCAATATTGTACAATATAGATTCAGTGTGCAGTGTGATCGACACTGCTGCAGTGCACACTGAATCTATATTGTACAGTATTGCAGGGCAGGTGGAGTGTGATGATGATGATATTAATAATAATAATTGTACACAGTATTGCATTTGCTGGGCCTGCCATATACTGTACTGTACTATACTGTAGTAATAAGTTATTACTAATAACATTTTAAAATATGCATTATTTGTAAAGGAATTTTGTAGTGCAGATATACAGTATAGTACAGTACAGTATATGGCAGGCCCAGCAAATGCAATACTGATGTACATTTATTAATATCATCATCACACTCCACCTGCTCAGGCAGCAATACTGTACAATATAGATTCAGTGTGCACTGCAGCAGTGTCACTCACACTGCACACTGAATCTATATTGTACAATATTGCAGGGCAGGTGAAGTGTGATGATGATATTAATAATTGTACACGGTATGAAATGTTCTAAAATACTGTATATAGTGTTTTTATTCTTCAATCAGTTAATATAAACATCTTTGATATTAAAGATGTTATAGAACGTAATTGCATTGTAGAATATAAAAAAAAAATCTCAGTTACTTTTCCGAGTAACTAGTTACTTTGCCAATAAAGTAACTGAGTCACTAACTCACTTACTTTTTTGGGCAAGTAACTTGTAATTGTAACTAGTTACTTTTTTAAAGGAAGATGAACAACACTGGTCCTAAGTTGCAGCGGTGTAGCGTAAATACGATACGCTACGCCCGCTCATAGTTAGGCCACCCTACGTGAATCTAGGCCTTTAAATCTATCTAGGAAAATCAATGTTGTTTTAAAAGCAAAGGGTAAACACCCAATATGGGGCCAGATCTACAGAGCCAGTACGCCGGTGTATCTACTGATACACCGGCGTACTTTCAAATTACCCGCGTCGTATCATTCGTTTGAATCCTCAAACCATAATACAACGGCTTCGGGGCTTCGATCCGACAGGCTTACGTACCCTTCGGACCGTAGGTGCAATATTTCTGCGCCCACTGGGTGGAGTTTGCGTCGTTTTCCGCGTCGGGTATGCAAATGAGCTTTTTACGGCGATCCACGAAGGTACGAGCGGCCGTCGCATTCTCTTACATCGTCGCTATTTGGCTTTTTCCGGTGTATAGTTAAAGCTGCTATTATTCGGTCTATAGTTAGACTTGCCATGTTAAGTATGGCCGTCGTTCCCGCGTCGAAATTTCAATTTTTTTTAAATGTTTGCGTAAGTCGTCCGTGAATAGGAATGTACGGAATTTACGCTAGTAAAAAAAAAAACTAAGTTTCGACGTAATTTCGCGCAATGCACGGCGGGAAATTTCTGAACGGAGCATGCGCAGTTCGATCGCTGCGGGGACGCGCTTCATTTAAATGATTCACGCCCCCTACCCGCCGATTTGAATTCCACCGCCAGAAATCCACTACGCCGCCGTAACTTATGGCGCGAAATCTTCCAGGATTCGACTTAGAGCCAGGTAAGATACAGCGGCGTAGTGTATCTCTGATACACTGCGCCGGGGCAATTGTATGTGGATCTGGCCCATGGTTTTAAATGGGGGCTTTTTATGGTATATGCCAGCCTTTCTCATACAGGGTTCCATGATATGTAACAATAAAAAGTGTATAAGGATCAACAGAGTTTCCCTTCCATTTGGATAATCGAAGAGTAATACTTGGGGTTTCTAGGGGTTCCTTGAGCACTGAGCAATGGTGAGTTGATCTTCCTTTGATCACCATGCAAGGGAACAATTTTCCACTAATCACCAATGTAATTGGGACACCGTAATGAATTTATTTCAATACTGGTACTGAAAATAATTTTGTGGTATGAAGATGATAAAAAAAAAAAATTCTCTCAACAAAATTGAAAACTGAAAACATTTAACAAATAATATTTTTCTACACCAAATACCATAAGATTTTTCCATGATAAACTAAATGTGTATTCTCCATGTGCATAAGAACCAGTGACTTATTTGATATTTTTCTGGTCTCAAAGCTGTTTATGTATCTGACTTGCTCTAAATGTTAAATGGACCAAAGTTATGTTCCAAAAAAAACATAACTTTTGAAGTGTCAAATTAAATATACGCATGGAGCGAATTAAATTAAAACTGTGTCATAACACCACAAAGGCTACAAAACAGTGATAATTCTCGCACAAACAGCGCCACATTCTTGACAGGAAGTTGATTAATTTGCTTACGCTTCCTTAGCTTTTACAGAAGAACTTTGGTCTAACAGAAAAGCTAGATATTTGTTGAAAGTGAAATTTTACTGTGTTTTCAGTGAGCAGACACCCTGGGTTTTATTTATAAGGGAACATTCACTTAATTGAATAATAAAAAAAAAGCGTTATTTTTCTACAGCGCCAACAAATTTGCATTCTATGTAAAATCTACATAAAAACAGAATGAAATGGTTGGCAAATCTTATACGCCCATGTGTTATTCATAATAGAAAATAGAAACATATCAAATACTTATGCCGCGTACACACGGACGTTTTTTGCGATGAAAAAAAACGACGTTTTTTAAAACGTCATTTAAATTGATCGTGTGTGGGCAAAACGTCGTTTTTTTGTCTTAAAAAAACGACCAAAAAAATATTCCAACATGCTTGAATTTTTTGTGTCGTTTTTCAAAACGTCGTTTTTTGTTTCACAAAAAGTCACCGTGTGTAGCAAAAACGTCGTTTAAAACGACGTTTTTCAACCCGCGCATGCCCAGAAGCTAGTTATGAAGCGAGCTACAATGGAAAAGTGTGGTGAACGTAACCTAGTTTTTTGTGAAAAAAACGATGGTGTGTATGCAACATCGTCTTTGAAAGTGACGTTTCAAAAACGTCGTTTTTTACTTCACAAAAAATTTGTTTTTTTTTCATCGCAAAAAACAACCGTGTGTACGCGGCATTAAACTGATAAATTTACAATTTTAAGAAAAAAATACGATAATTTAAAAATTAATAGCAGTAAAAGGTCTTAAAAAAGTTGGGACAGAGCAACAAAAAGCTGGCAAGGTAAGTGGTACTAACAAGGAACAGCTGGAAGAACATTTTACAACTAGTTAGGGATATTGGTGATGGGTCAGTAACATGATTAGTTATAAAAACTCTTAGAGAGTCAATGGGGTTATTTATTAAAAGGCAAATCCACTTTGGACTACTGGAAGTGCAGTTGCGGTTGATCCGAGGGGGACATGCAAGGAAAATAAAAAACAAAATTTTAGCTTGCATATGATTGGATGATAACAGCAGCAGGGCTTCCCCTCATTTCAGATCTACCCCTCAGATTTACAACGACTGCACTTCCAAGTGCACTTGTAGTGCAAAGTTGATTTGCCTTTTGTAAATAACCCCCAGAGTGTCTCAGAAGTTAAGATGGGTTTTTTACCAATTTGTGAAAAGCTACATCTAAAAATTGTCAAACTATTTCAGAATAATGTAAAATGCAATGAAGAATTACAAAGACTTTATTGTAAAAAACAAACAAGAAACAAGACATTAAAAGATTCTGAAGATCTGGAGAAATCTCTGTGTGCAAGGGACAAGCTCAAAACTCAATAATGGATGTCCGTCATCTTCTGGCCCTAGGAGGGCACTGCATTAAAAACAGGCATGATTCTGTGATGGGCATCACTGCATGGGTTCAGTAATACTTCCAAAAATCACTGTCTGTGAACACAGTTCGGCGTGCCATCCAAAAATGCAAATTAAAGCTCTATCAAGCAAAGAAGAAGCCATATCTGAACATGATCCAAAAATAGGTCTTGTCTGGGCCAAAGCAAACCTAAAATGGTCTGTTACAAAGTGGAAAACTGTTCTGTGGTCAGACAAATTAAAATTAAAAAATTATTTTTTGGCAGCCATGGGCGCTCAGGACCAAATAGGAGAGGGACCTTCCGACTTGTTATCACAACTCAATTAAAAAAGAATGCATCTCTGGTGGTATGGGGGTGCATTAGTGTGTATAGAATAGGCAGATTGCACATCTGGAAAGGCACCATCAAAGCTAAAAGACATACTGTATCCTGGTTTTAGATCACCATATGTTCCAATTCAGACAATGGCCGGGATTCAGATACATTGGGGCAATGCCGCCGTAGCGTATCTGCAGATGAAGCTCTGGAAGCTTGAAGCAGATGATGCGATTCTTGGAAGGCAGCAAGTCGCAGCAGGTCACAAGCAGGGAGTTGCAGATACCCGGGAAGCAGAGTAGAGCCAAACAGGAGACAGGAGCGTAGTCACATGGATAGCCGGGTTCAGTAACAGACGGGCAGCAAGGTGTGCAAAGTCATCAGGCAGAAGCAAGGTCAGAGTAGGGAGCCGAGTTCAGGAACCGATAATCACCAGAAGTGTAACGAAATCCAGTAGCAGGGTCAGGGGAAAGCCAAGGTTCATTGGATATGTTCTCTAATGTGAATCCAATATTTTTTTTGAGATTTGAAAATCATTGCATTCTGTTTTATGTAGATTTTACAGTGTCCAAACTTTTTAGGAATCAGTGTTAGACTTTCATAAATAATAACGGCTGATATGTACCTTATTGATTCACATGCAAAAACAAATTGGAACCCTTTTGTTTAAAAATAAACTAAAATTGTTGCCCCCTCGCTCCTTCTCTACTGTGCCGCCATCTTTAGGTGTCTCATGTGACTGTGGACAGATGTACTGAAGCACAACAGAAACCTTTGGTACATCTAAACACTTGTGGGTTTCCGCACAAGCAGGTTCGGGGATTTCTTTCGATTAAGCCATGTGCGTGCTTATACAAAATTGCAGCTGCAGGTGTGCAGATATGCTACTGGATTCTCTGCCAGCTCCAGTAGCTGTCAGGGAGTGGCGCCTTGCTTGCGCATGCGCAGAATTATGTAACATGTTAACACTCCTCATTCTGCTTCTTGGGATGTGTAATGTAGACATTCCAGGCAGAATTTACACCATTCCTACATGGAAGTACATCATTCTCGCCTAGGGGAGAAAGAAGGATGTTCTGGGCCGCAGCACTGAAAAGGTTAAACATACATGGAAAGTGATTTATATATATATATATATATATCTGTTCAATAAGCGCAAAAAATTCCTGTTGTTAGTGTCAGAAATCCAGCGAGCTTGCAAGTTTCTGCAGTGTTTATCTCAAGCAGCTTGACACTTCCAGTAGTATGTCCAATGCTAAAGAGTCTTCAGCCACAGTGGAGTGCAAAGATCAGCCATACAGGTTGCAGGACAGGTACATTTTTTGATGTTTTTTTATCTTTAGTTCTAATGACAGAGTCACTTTAATTGCACCTTTATATATAAATTGTCATTACAAAATAGCTGGCGTGGGGTCAACACATACACTCATCTTTAAATCGGACAGGCCCTAACAACAGCAACAGATCTGACAATTCCTATTCGCAGCTCGCGGTGTCTTGTTATGTAGCGCAGAGTTTTAAGCTTGGTGTTCTTTTGTGTTCTGCAGTGGAAAATGTATTATCTGGGGCTTGTGTTAACCTACAGAGGAAATGGAAACACAGTGGGATATTTATTAGGAACTCAGTGAGAGTCTACTGCGCCTTGCCAACTTCACAAATCTTCGACAACGAAAACACCAAGTGTGACCAGTTACATCTCATCATCACAGTAGAAGCCACAGGGAATTGTTGATCTAAAACTGTGCTGAATTAATAGGTATGCTGTCCTTGATACTGACCTCTCCTGAAAATGCTAGCTGACTGGCTGTCATGCTAATCCAAAGGCTTCATGGAGGTGCTGCCTTGGCACCAGAGTTGCCAAACTACCAGATTGAAATTTACTGGCACAACACCCAACATTTACTGGCACAGTCAAATATTTTCTGGTTTTTACAAAAGTTACAAAATTACAGTTTCAAGTGCAAATTTCAGTATTTAGGCTACAAACATGTAGCATTGCGATTTAACCACTTGCGGACCGCCGCATGTACATTTACGTCGGCAGAATGGCACGTACAGGCACATTGGCTTACCTGTACGTCCCTGCCTAGACGCGGGTCGGGGGTCCGATCGGGCCCCCCCCCGGTACATGCGACGGTCTCTGTGGCTCTGGGAGCAATCCGGCATGAGGGGGCGGCTATTCGTTTTTGTCTGCCCCCTCACGATCGCTCCCAGCCAATGCACGCGAGAGATTACATCACAAAGTAAGTGCGATCTATTTGTGGGAAGAAAAGGACGCAAATTTTGTTTGGGAGCCACGTCGCACGACCGCGCAATTGTCAGTTAAAGCGACGCAGTGCCGAATCGCAAAAAGGGGCCTGGTCATTTACCTGCATTTTGGTCCGGGTCTTAAGTGGTTAAGGTACATATTAAGGTAAAAAAACATATTTCTGTTATTTTCAATATAAAAGTCCACCGGTTTCTGTTCCCCAACACCTCCTGCCACCAGCTCCTGCCCCCACCACCATCACCTCCTGCCAGCTTTTGCCACCATCACCTACCTACCCCCACCACCTGCACCCACCAGCTCCTGCCATCACCTCCACCACCACGTCCTGCCACAATCACCTCCTGCCACCACCAGCTGTCAGCTCTTGCCACCATCACGTCCTGCCACCATCACCTCCGGCCAGCTCCTGCCCCCACCATGATCTCCTATTGAGCTATTGCCACCATCACCTTCTGCCCCCACCACCACTTGCACCCACCACCTTCTGCCAGCTCTTGCCACCATCACCTTCTGCCCCCCACCACCAACTCCTGCACCCACCACCTCCTGCCACCACCACCTTCTGCCAGCTCTTGCCACCATCACCTCCTGCCCCCACCACCACCTTCTGCCATCACCTCCTGCCCCCACCACCACCTTCTGCCACCACCATCTCCTGCCACCACCACCACCACCTGCACCCATCACCCCCACCTCCTGCCACCATCACCTCCTGCCAGCTCCTGCCCGTACTACCATCACCCCCTGCCAGCTCTTGCCACCATCACCTCCTGCCCCCACCACCATCACCTTCTGCCACCACCAGCTCCTGCCACCACCTTCTGCCACCACCACCTCCTGCCAGCTCTTGTCACCATCAACTCCTGCCACCACCACCACCTCCTGCACCCACCACCTCACCTTCTGCCACAATCGGCTCCTGTCAGCTCTTGCCACCATCATCTCCTGCCAGCTCCTGCCCCCACCATCAACCCCTGCCACCATCACCTCCTATCAGCTCTTGCCACCATCACCTCCTGCCAGCTCTTACCACCATCACCTCCTGCCAGCTCTTACCACCATCACCTCCTGCCCCTCCAACCACCACCACTACCTCCTGCTAGCTCTTGCCACCATCACCTCCTGCCCCCACCACCAACTCCTGCACCCACCACCACCAGCTCCAGCCACCACCACCTTCTGCCAGCTCCTGCCACCATCACCTCTTGCTCCCACCACCACCACCACCTCCTGCACCCACCACCCCCACCTCCTGCCACAATCAGCTCTTGCCACCATCACCTCCTGCCCCACCACCTCCTGTTCCAAACACCACCACCTCTAGCACCCACCACCACCACGTCCTGCCACCATCACCTCCTGCCAGCATTACCTTCTGCTACCATCACCTCACCCACCTACTGCCACGGTGCCACCATTACCTTCTTCCACCATCACCTCATGCCCCCACCACCTCCTGCCACCATCACCTCCTGCCACCATCACCTCCTTATTACCTTAAAAGCAAGGGCTGGGCTGTGCTGGGCTGGGCTGACACGGCTCCGTCCTCTGCCTATGGCAAGTGCACTGCACGAGCCAGCGACCGCCATAGCGCCCTCACGACTCGATCGTCTATTCAAAAATGGTGCCGGGCGGCGCCATTAAGTTACTGCGCATGCACTGCCCGGCCGAGCGCATACAAGCTTTCCCAAACCTGGCCGGCTTCAGAACGGCGCATGAGCAGTTGCATGGTCGGCTCGCGGACATCTTTTTTTATGGGCACCCTATGCTCATAACGGACTTCACGGACACCCCGAAAAGGGGGTTACATTTACGGGCTGTCCGTAAATAAACGGACGGTTGGCAACACTGCTTGGCACAAGTGTTAAGAAACTGGGAAAGCATTAAAGCCCAACTCTACCTTTTATGTACCCCCCCCCCCTGTTTTCACTTGATGGGGGTTATAACAGGCAGTGAGGAGGCTCCTCCTCCTTGTCTGTCAAACCCCTCTGAAAAGCAACTCAGTTTGGGTCAGTTTTCAGAGGGGTGGTAACAATAGCTACATGTGTGAATAAGCCCTTAAAGGGGTTGTAAACCTTCATGTTTTTTTCATCTTAATGCATCCTATGCATTAAGGTGAAAAAGTACTTTGCATTGTCCGATCCCCCAGCCCCCCCGTTTTACTTACCTGAACCGCAAACTTCTGTCGCTCCCTCCAGGGCTTCTTGGATCTTCATTGGATAGATTGATAGCAGCGCAGCCATTCGCTGCCTCTGCTGTCAATCAAATCCAATGACGCAGCCGCCGGGGGGCAGGGTCTAGTCATTCTCTCGGCGGCTATGGACACTGAGTGTATGACACGGTAGCATGCCTGCAAGGTAACCCCCATTGGGAGAGAGCTTCCCAGAGGGGGTTATCTTTTGCGGGGAGGAGCCGTGAGAGCCACTGTGAGACCCCAGAAGAGGACGATCAGGGCCACTCTGTGCAAAACGAACTGTACAGTGGAGGTAAGTATGACATGTTTGTTATTTTAAAGAAAAAAAATGAACCTTTAATATCACTTTAAGACTCATTTATACTAGTGTTGGTCTCTGAAATGCGATCCATGTTTGGGGGGTAACATTCCTGCCATGTCCATGGAGCAAAGCCTTGCAGCTGTGGCATGTGTACACCTCCAGCCACTGACACTGCCAGGGTTTTACCGTCCCCAACCTTACATGTGAATGAGCCCTTAGCCTTCCTCTTAACATCCCCAACAGCTCCCTGACTGAATTTTGCCACAAATGATCAGAGGCCGACAGACAATGGAAACAAAACATGTAAGAAATTATCACAGTTTGTTGTTGCCTCCCTCTAACCCTGCTACCACAGGTACTGGTTCAATTGTTCTATTAGGGTAAGTACAGCTTTGGCTGTGGTCACAGTTTTCCTTTGAGTGAGCCCCTGGGTATCTCACCCACTAGCATCCACTCAATACTAAACAAAGGCTTTGGGTGGAACTTTATTCTGAAAGGACAACCAAGCTGAGAAGAGGCACAGAGGAGCTCAGCTATGATGAAAGGTTAGCTGAACTGAATTTAATGTCTCTTGAGAAGTGGCGATGCATACTAGCACATTATAAATTTACCATGAAGGTTTTAAAAAAAAAAAAACAATGTTTTTTTAAAAAAAAGAGTTGGATGCATTCCTACCGTATTTCCCCGAAAATAAGACCTACCACGAAAGTAAGACCTAGTGCTATTTTCCAGGAGGGCTACAATATAAGCCCTACCACGAAAATAAGCCCTAGTTTGAGGTGTGTGTGTGTACTCCTATAATCCTCTCTGATACGGCGGTGTGCTGTGGCTGTGTCTTTGATCTACGGTAGCAGTGTCAGGTGCCTTTGTTACAGAGCGGTGCTCAGCTCATCTCCCTGCTGGTCTCCTCCACCTTCTCCCGGCTGTCGGCGGGGGATATCAGGGCCCCTCCTTCCTCTGCAGTCACGGAAAGGTACAGTCGTCTCAGTGCAGAGGCTCAGCACTAAATCAACATGTCACACTGTGTGCATACCAATACTCCTGTCTCCACAAGGTATCAGATTATTTCATCAACAAAATTGAAGGAATCTGTGAAAGCATTCAGCAAAACAGTACCCCCCTCAACCCCCCCCCCCCCCCAATCATTCACCCAATACCCACACAAATTCACCGCAATCAACAAAGTTCACTCTCAAACCCATCTCCATCAAGGCCACTAAAATTATCAACGGCACCCTGCGAAACAGTACAGCGCCTAATGATATCATCCCCACCGAACTGCTAAAGAAATGTGCCGATATTGTGGCACCGCCCATCACGCAGCTTATAAACCAGTCCTTCAAGGAAGGCATAGTGCCCTCCCAAATGAAACAGGGCATAATCAAACCCATCTTAAATAGTAAGCAGTCAGCAGATCTCACCATCTGCTGTGCCTACTACGCAGACTTATTCCTTTTATTCCTAAAGAAGACATAGCAGTCGTGGTGGGAACAATTGTGAACTCCAGACTTGACTACGCCAATGCCCTTTACCTCGGACTCCAAAAGTACCAAATCTCTCGTCTGCAAGCCATTCAAAATACGGCCGCTAGACTTGCGACTGGGAAAAAACCCTGGGAATCAATCTCACCTTCGCTGAGAACCCTTCATTGGTTGTCTGACGCATAATTGCATCCATGGGAAGGCACCTCAATATCTATGCGAAAAAATAAAACATCACAACTCCAATCGCATTCTGCGATCCACCAATCAAAATCTACTCCAGATACCCAAAGCCAAATACAAGTCCAAAGGAGAAAGAAGATTTGCGGTCCAAGGTCCCAGACTATGGAACGCTTTACCAACCAGCATTCGGTTGGAGGAGAACCACCTGACCTTCAGAAGAAAGATCAAAACTCATCTCTTTTGATGTTAAAGGAGAAAGGAACAACGAGCGCCCAGAGGCAATTTTTTTTTTTTTTTCCACATCAGACTTAACCCAAGGTTTAAGGTGCTGGAGGGGTTCATCATTTATCCACCCTTCATTTTTCCACCTCAGATTTGCATCATTTGTGGTTGTTACTGTATATTTTAGTTTCTTTAGTCCCTTTTTTTTTTTTTTTTTGGAAAAAACAAAGATATAGTTTTAACCGCATACATCGCATACTCTAAATGAAGGCACTTATGAACTCCCATTAATCCCCACAACCTTGGGTCTCTGTATCTCCCCATTCATCTCATATATAAAATTTTTTTTTTTTTTTTTTTTCCCTTTTCCCCCTCTCCTCCCCCCCTCCCCTCCCCCTCCCCCTCCCTCCCCTCCCTTTCCCCTCCCCTCCCACCCCCCCCTCTGCTTCTTCCCATCTCTGCCTTGTTGGATCGGGTATACTATTACTGATTTAATTCTGATAGTGTTAGGGAAAAATTTTCTGATGTTTTATAGATTCTCCACTGTTCCCATAGCTTTCTACCCCTATCTCCCTCCTCCTCTCCTTGGTCAACCCTTCTTAGGTACTCCATCTCTGCAATGTGGTCGATCCTGTGTATAAGTTCTTTTAGAGGTGGTTTATGTGGGTAGAGCCAGAATTTCGGAATCAGCCCCTTTGCTGCGTTTAACAGCACCGGGGCCAAAGTTGAAGCGTATTTTTTTTTTCCTTTTACTGTGCCCTGTCTGTGGAATAGGCAGGACAAGGGGTCTAGCGGGATCTTTTCTCCGGAGATTTCCTCTATTAATTTGAGGGTCTCCTTCCAGTAATCCTGCATTCTCGGGCATTCCCACCATATGTGCAAGGCACTGCCTATTTGATTGCACTTCCTCCAACAGAGGGGGGAATTTGCTTCAGATATTTTATTAAGTCTGACAGGTGTCAAGTGCCATCGCATCATAAATTTATAGTTAGCTTCTACAGTTGTTATGTCTTTTGCATAGTTGAAGGTCGCTCTGGTCATTTGTGCTTCTTCTATTCTTTCTCCAATTTCTTTCTCCCATAGCTCTACACTTTGTAGAGTTTCTTTTGTCCCGATTTCTGTGAGAATTTTGTATATCTTAGCAATTCCGTGGTGTAGTGTTTCTCCCCGTGTACAAAGTTTTTCTATCGAATTTTGTGCTGAATCTGCTCTTATTGGTGCTGGAAGTGTGTGTACGAAGTGCTTTAGTTGTAAATATTCCCAGTCTGTTATTTGTTGTGCCCCTCCTACTACCTGTATCTCTTCCTTATTTTTTATTTTACCTTGTGCAACTATGTCCCCTAATCTTTTGCTTCCTAGTTTTTTCCCAAATTTTGTCCTGTTTCCAGGTACAAATAATTTTGTGTTTGCTAATGGAATTAATGGGGAGTTATATTCCCATTTTTCCCTCCTATGTGTCAAGTCCCATATCTTATAAACCTGTTTTGTGATACTATGTGTATTTGGGTTGGTTATTCTATATTTTGGTGGAATCCATATATTTGTGCTAAGGTGCTGATTACTTTGTGCGGTTTCCATGTGAACCCATTTTTTTACTGAGTGTTTATTTGACCATTCGACTAGCCTCGCTAACACTACAGCTTGGTAATATCTTTTAATATCTGGAAGTGCCAGTCCGCCTCTTTTTTTTTTCCG
This sequence comes from Rana kukunoris, assembly GCA_029574335.1. Classification (NCBI taxonomy): domain Eukaryota; kingdom Metazoa; phylum Chordata; class Amphibia; order Anura; family Ranidae; genus Rana; species Rana kukunoris. The sequence goes on from CM056051.1 coordinate 437,450,311, forward strand.
TGTTAGGGTTGTATAGCTTATTCTAGGTTTTTTATCATGCCATATAAATTTTGAAATTATTGTTTTTAATATCTTAAAAAAGCTCTGTGGGATATTTATTGGAAGCATTTGAAATTTATAGATTATCTTAGGTAGAAGTGTCATTTTAAATAAATTGATCCGACCCATCCAAGAAATTTGTTTATGAGATAGAGTTTTTGTATCTCGTCTTATCTCATTGAGGAGGGGGATATAGTTTGCCTCAAAGAGGCCTCTTACGTTGGGAGTTATCTTTACCCCCAGGTAAGTGAGCGATTTTTGTTCCCACGTGAAGGGGAATGTTCTACGTAGCGCCTCCTCCTCCTTATGGTCAATTCCTATATTCATAACTACCGTTTTTACAGGGTTTATTTTAAAGTTAGAGAGTCTACCATACCTTCCTATTTCCTCTAATATGTTAGGGATTGATGTTTTGGGCTTGGTAATGTAGAGGAGGACATCGTCGGCGTATGCTGCCAACTTATGTTCCTCATCTCCGACTCTCACTCCCCCTATGTCTGGGTTATTCCTAATCTTACACAACAGTGGTTCCAGAGCTATTACATATAGGAGGGGGGAGAGCGGGCATCCCTGCCTTGTACCATTCATCATGTCTATTACCGTAGATTCCCTCCCGTTTACCTTTACTTTTGCCGAAGGGGACTTATATAAATTTCCTACCCAATTCATGAATCTAGGGCCTATTCCGATACGTCTTAATGTTTCCATCATGAACCCCCAGTCGACTCTGTCGAACGCTTTTTCGGCGTCCAGAGACATAAGTACGGCTGGGGGTCCCTCCCTCTTGCCATCTTGGAGCAATAGAAGTGTTCTTAAGCTATTATCTCTTCCTTCTCTGCCACTTACGAATCCCGTCTGATCTGAACTTATTAAGTCTGGCATATATGGTTTAATCCTGGTTGCCAATATCTTTGCGAAGATTTTTATATCGGCATTTAACAATGCTATTGGACGATAATTGGAGCAAAGCGTCTTATCTTTTCCTGGTTTGGCTATGACCGCAATATTAGCAAGAAGAGATTCTTTCCTAACTTCTTCAATTCCCCCTAGTTTGTTGAAATAGATACACATTTCTGGGATTAATGTCTCTTTAAATTTTTTATAATATTTTATTGGCAGTCCATCTGGACCTGGGCTTTTCCCCCCTGGGGTGGTTTGGATAGCTTGGCTGATTTCAGCTTGTGTAATTGGTTCTTCCAAGAGTTCCACTATTTCGTGCGTTAATTTTAGTAGGTTGGCTTCACATAGATATTCTCTTATTTTTCCCTCTCTATTTACCTTTTCTTCTTGTGTCTCATCTTTCCTAATAGAGTACAGTGAAGTGTAGAACGTCCGAAAGGCTTCGGCAATCTCGGACGTCCTAAACCGCATCTGTCCTTCCTGATCCTTTATTTTTTCTATATAGTTTAGATTTCTCTTTTCTTTTAGGATCCTAGCCAGATACTTCCCTGGTTTATTACCCCAGAGGTACCTTTCTTTCATAGCGTTTTTAAAAGTATTCCTAGTTTCTAACTCCATTAGATCTCTTAATTGAGTTCTCTTGTATGACAGATCCTGATAGACTTTATTATTATTTTTTTGATTTTTATGTTTGGTTTCTAGTTCTTGTAGCTCTTTGATTAATTTATTTCTATTTGCTTCTCTTTCCTTTTTTTTTTTTGCTCCTAAGGATATTAATTTTCCTCGAATGGTAGCCTTGTGGGATTCCCAAATAGTTGCTGTACTTACGTCAGGAGTGTTATTGATCTTAAAGTATTCATCTATGTCTGTTCTTATCATGTTAATGACTTCTATATCTTCTATTAAGTCCTCATTTAATCTCCAGGGTCCCCTTCTCTCTTCTATTTCTGGGAATGAGATACTCACCATGACGGGGGCGTGATCTGAGATTGTCACCACCCCTATTGCAGCATTGACTACATGCTCCAGGGTTTCATGGTCTACCATTATGTAGTCTAATCTCGAATACATATTATGTACTGTGGAGAAAAATGTATAATCTTTTTTAGTTGGATTGAGAACCCTCCAGGGATCTATTAACTGGTTTTTATAAAGATTTTTTTTCACTAATCATTGTTGCTTGGTGTTCCCTATATTAACATTTGATATTCTATCCAGTAGTAAGTCTAGGGTGAAATTAAAATCCCCAGCTAAAATCACGCCTCCTTGTTTGAATTCCATTAGTTTGTTCAAGATCGTTGTTAGGTACTTCTGAGAGTGTTTATTTGGACAGTAAACGTTGGCCAGCGTATATCGTTTACCATATATGGAACCTCTTAGAAACATGTAGCGACCATCAGGATCCACTATCCTATCCGCAACTGAAAAATTCAGGTTGGTCCCTATCCCTATGGCTACTCCTCTAGATCCACTCTGAGGGGAGTCTCCATAGTACCATATTGGGAATGCCCGAGAGTTAAGCCTCACTCTTGATTCAAGGGTAATATGTGTCTCCTGGAGGAAAACTACATCAGCGGAAAATCTCTCAATCTCTTTTAAGATCATGTGTCTTTTACGTGGAGAACTAAGGCCCCTTACATTATAACTAATTATATTTACCTTAGTCATGAATATGATTTTGTTCTCTATTTATCTTACCCTCACTATTCCGTCCTGTCATTATATTCTGGTAGTCACCCAATCCTAATTTTCTACTTCTCACATGCCTCCCACCCCCCTTCCCCCCGTCCACCCCCCCCTAACCCACCCTCCCCCCCCCCCACTCCCCCCCTCATCCACCCTCGAATCCTCCTCCCCCTCCCCCCTTCCCAACCTCCCCCCCCCTTCCCCCCTTTCCCTTGATGGACTCTTGGCCCCAAGGGCCTTCTTAGGAACATCTTCACTTGCATGCCCATGTGCAAGGATGTTCCCTATGAGATTGAGGCGGAGTACAATTCGGCGTCACCTCTGATCCCCCTAACCCAAGAGGAATCCTCGGGGCGGGCAAGGGCTCCTGGACCCCGGGGCCTCCGCAACCCTGTGACCAGCAACCCATAAACATATTTCATATTTAATTCCCTCCCCCCGCTCCCTCCCCCTCACCCCTCCAACTTTAACTCCTCCCTTCTTTAGGAATTGGAATTCCCAATTTTTGACAGAACTCGGGTATTTCCTCCAAAAATCTTAATTTCGCAATAGTCCCCTCTTTTCTAGCTATCAGGCACGCCGGGAATCCCCAATTGTACTGTATTTCTAAGTCTTGTAACTCCCGTAATAGGGGCTTCAGATTCCTTCTTCTTCTAAGTGTCTCTTGTGACAGATCTTGGTATATTTGAAAATTGTGGTCCTCAAATTTTATTGGGGGTTTCCCTCTCAGGTTTTTCCATAGTTGGTTTTTGTCCTCCCAACTTTCGAATCTTATTATTATGTCTCGTGGTTTATCCTGAGGGATTTCCCTGGGTCTCCTGATCCTGTGGGCCCGTTCTATTTTTAATGGTAATGATATTTCTCTATCGAGTATTGGGTTACATATTCTCCGAATAATTTCTGAGAGATTTTCTGGCTGTAGGGAGTCGGGGACTCCGCGTATCCTGATATTCTTTCGTCTGTCCCTGTTTTCCTGATCTTCTACTTTATATGCCTGTTCCCGTTGCTCTTTTTTTATTTCTGATAGTTCCACTTCCAGTTTTCTGATGGTGTTAAAATTGTGGTCGGTTTTTTTTTCTACTTCCTCCAATCTTTCTAGCATGCATCCCATGTTTCTCTCCATTCTCTCCATTTGGGTTGACAGCGCTTTTTCTAAGGCTGTGAACATTTCCTGCATTTCAGTTTTTGTTGGTAGTGCCAGAACTGTTAATTGTTCTCCTATACCAGGGATTGTGACTGTTTCATAATCGCAGTCTGTCACCGTCTCCGATTGGAATTCTGGCTCTATTAGGCTGTTGGGATTAATTGGTGCTAGTTTTGTCTTATCCTTTTTCTTCTCCCTCTCTCTCTCGTTTGTTCCCTGCGTTACGTATTTGTTCATTGGCCCTGGACTTTGACTCAGACGAGGAGTCGAGGAGATCCCCCCCCTAGCCCCCCTCGCCCTGGTACTCATATCTATAGATTATATCCACTAAGGATATGCGGCGGTATTTCAAAATCCTCCGTGTCACTGTAGTTTTATCCTCAAAATATCCCCTCTGTGGATGAGGCGAGAAGAGAGAGAGAAGAAAGGAAGAAGGAAAAAAAAAAAAAAAAAAAACGTCCAGGTAAAAACAGGGAACAGAAAATCTTCTTTGTATGCGTCTAGATCAACTAAGTTCTCCGTCGCTGCTCGATACAGTGCACAATTTTTTTTTTTATTTATTTATATATTTTTTCCTGATTTTACCCTTATATTTCACCCCTCACGTTCTGATTGGTAACCACCTTGGCTGTTCGAAAAAGGGTTTACGTTTATTTATTTATTTCAAGTTGTTTCAAAGTTCAACGGGGAGGGGGAAAAAAAGGGGGGGCAGATGAAATGATGGGGTAGTGATTTGCTCCCACAATCCACGAGTTACACAGTCCACCTGCAGTCGCGGGATTTAGTTGGGGCTTAATAGTTCAGTCAATAGTTCAGTCAATGCGTCAGCTTGAATATCTTAGATTAACTAATGAGTAGTTCCCGAGCACCATCTGACAGAAGACATCTGACAAAAGAAAGCAAAATCTGAACTACAACAGCGCTGTCTCATCCCTCTTTATCTATTCGATTTCCATCTCCCCCATTCATAATTCACAATTCACTATGATGTTCACGTTTGTATGTGGGTTATAATCAGCAAGAGACATCAGAAAAAGAAAGGAAGGTATTGATAACTTGATGCTTTACTCACAGTCCGTGGGTCTCTTAGCAAATAACCAGGTCCAGCATCCTATGGAGACATACTTACAGGATCACTGAGGCTGTGACTGTAGCTGTAACTGGAACCGGACCATGTGTATCTCTGTGGGGTAGGGTTTTCAAACTCGCCTGGGAACTGCAGCTCTTCCCCTAATGTCCTCTTCAGGCAAACCCCCTGTCTCCTCTTTATTCCACTTTTTATGCACAATAGGACAGGAATGTCCAAAATGTCTGGGACCCCCCACCGCCTCACCTCCGCCTCCTGCAGATCCCCCCCCCCGTCTAACGAGCCTCGTCCGACACTATGTCGAATCCCGGATGATACCACACGCTCTCACTTGCTCTCGCCGCGTACACACGCGAACCTGAGCACAGACGAGGCAGGCACCGCCGGCGGCGGGGACACAGCGCAGAGGACGCCGCGAGAACCGGGTCCACACGGGACGCGAGCAGGAGGCGGACCGGGAGCAGCAAGCCGGCGGTAAGTCAGGGAAATCCCGAGACTCTTCCTCGCAGCGGGAGGGGGGGAGAGGGATGCGGAGGGAGCCCCCTTAGCGGGAGTGCAGGGCTAGAAGGGCAGCTGATGAGCAGCTAGATCTACGGTCAGCCATCGCGGTGTTGCGGGACCTCTCCAGGAGCTCGATCCCTAGCCGCCCTGGTGCGAAGCGCGCGCCATCCTAGACTCCTCCCTCCTGTCCCGTCTCCACCTGTGCTAGAGGCAATTTAGTTCACATGTGCTGCGCTATATAAGTTATTCACTCACTCACCGTATTTAACTCACGCGATCCATACAGATTTAAGCACTAAAATGCTACAGATCTTTATTTAGTTACATGCCGGTGTGCTCTCTTCCCCGCTCAGAGAGCTGCGGGGGGGGGATGCTGGTGGTTGGGAGAGGTGGAGGAGAGCAGAGCTGAGGCGTTTGGCACCATTGGATTGCAAGGGCACACACACTGTGTAATGTATTGTGTGCTACTGTAACAGCTGTAACAGGATTTTGGCATTTTACAAGCATTTTAACTTTGTTCAAACTGAGGCTTCCTGACAGGCAGGGAGGGAGAGAAACAGCACGTTATAAGACCTACCCCAAAAATAAGACTTACTGGGTCTTTTGTTGCCAAAATTAATATAAGACCCAGGCTTATTTTCAGGGAAACAAGGTAAATACCCAAAATGAAACGGGACATTAACATTCATAGGTAATTTACCAGGAGTTGTTGACCCAGGAAATATCCGATTGCTTCCTGAGGGATCAGGTAGGATTTGTTTGTTTTTTGCCCCACTGGAGTCAAATTTGGATCATCTTTTATTGTTTTTTTCCCTCCACTGGATCAACTGTGGGTACAGGATTGTGTATTAGGAGATTTTCTATTGTTTTTTTTTCATTTTATTGGTTGAACTAGATGGACTTTATTCAACCTGACTAACTATGTAACTACATAACATTGACTTAGGGTCTATGGCTCCGGGCCCCCCTCTGCAATGATAATAGCCGCTGTTTCCCAGGCAATACCGCTACCCCAATGGCATTCTGGTCTTGGACAGAATGACATTTTGTGCAGAACCCTAGGATAACCTCATTATTTCACAAAGCAGCTGAAGATGGGTGGGGGGGGGACAGAGCTGTGGGTTCGGGTTTTTCTGAACCCAGAGAAGGCAGTTGGCTGTTGGGGACCGAGATGGCAACATGAGACTGAGGTTTTGACACCCAAACAGTGAATCATTGCAGAACAGTGCTGGATCCTCTGAGCAGCTTAGTATGATTTCAGTATAATAGCTATGGGGGGGGATGAGGGATGGGTGGGAGGAGGGAGGTTTCTCTTTATAGTAGATGTGAACCCTGTTTGGGTGTAATAATCAATTTGCCAATTTCTAATGAAAAAAAAGCTTGATTGTCCTTTTTTTCACCCTTTGCAGTGTTCTCGGTGCTGTTGACCTTCTGCAGCTAATTTGTCTCCACTTTCTGTCTACATGCACTCCAACAATAAAAATATCCCAATGCTGACAACAGTGGACCATGGCTGTGTAAGGTGGAGCAAAACGGCCACTTTTGGTTTCTATCAGACGCCTTCTGACAGGGTGACAACTCAAGAGTACAACTGGGAGAAAGGGAGAGAGTGTTGTCGCCGTAAAACGGAAAGTGCCTAAGGATCTTCATAGCAAGATCACCAGGTTTTTTTTTTAAACAAATGCTGCAGATTTACAAATATTGAATTACTTTTAAAACCTTTAACCTTTAATTTGCTCTCACTTTTATAAATGAAGCCGTTTTTACCCAGAAACCCAAGCATGCCTGACCCTTATTCAGTAAACTGCATTTCTAAGCTTCTTCTAAAACAACAAGGAAGCACAACACATTTTATAAGCTTTTTTCATCTCACATTCGCTCCCTAAAAGCAAATTTCTGTTCCTGTGTATCAGTTAATTATGGCCTCGGGGCTGTCCTCAAGAGGAGAGCGGAACAAACCTGACTTTCTTTCTCAGCTTTCTGGAGGAAGCTAAAAATATGCTGAGCTTCTTCATTTTTGATGGGAGATGCTGGGAGGACTTTGGACTACATCCAGCAGCTCCCAGCATTAAGGAGACTCATTTTTCATGAGTGTAAAGTACATACACGTGAGATCAATGTATGGAAATGTATATTTTATTCATAACTCCTTATGTTATGCAGCAGTTCAAAAAAAGGATAAGGCAAACCACACACAACGGTCAAAAAATATATATTTTAAAATGGTCTCTTTGCCATAAGTTTAGGAGTGCCTTGAGAAAAAAAAAATTCAAACAGGGGTGTAGCTACAAACCTAGGGGCCTCGATGCAAATTTTGGGCTGGGGTCTCCCTTACAAGCTCATTTTTAATCTGTATAATTTCTCCCACAAGCAGAACAGCAATTGAACAGCACAATATCTTAATCTTTTTCTTCAATCTCCTGCCGCCCCGTTTGACTGCTAAAAGCGAAAAGCATACCTGGTACTTCAGGGTATGGAGAAACATGTGATGACATTGGTGCTCAGTGAGTGATTGGCCCAACACTGTTACAAGGAGGCAATAAAACCTTACCTCCATTACCAAGTATCCAGCTGTAAAATGTGAACAGTTTTCATGGGAGTGGGTCGTCCCTGGGTATCTCACCCACTAACATTCACTCAATACTAAACAATGGCTTGCTTGCCTTTACTCCACAAGGGCAGCCGTACTGATAAGAGGCATGGAGAAGCTCAGCTATGAAGAAAGGTTAGCTGAACTAAATTATTTTTTTGAGAGGAGGCTTCATGTATAAATAGATAAGTGGTCCATTTAGAAAACTTGGTACTGCGTTTTTCACTTTCAGGTTATTACAGAGGAAAAGGGGGCACTCTTTACGTCTGGAAGAAAAGAGGTTTAACCAAACAGCGGTGTAGCTAAAAACCTAGGTGCCTCTATGCAAGTTTTGAACTGAGGCCTCCCTTACAAGCTAATTTGTATATGTACATATGGACAGCACAGTATCTCAATCCTTCTCTTCAATCACCCGCCACCCCGTTTGACTGCTAAGAGCGAAAAGCATACCTGGTACCTCAGGGTATGGAGAAACATGTGACTCACTCCTCTTTCTCTCAACATGTGATGACATCGGCGATTGGCCCAACGCTGTTTCAAGGAGACAAGAAAACCATGACTGCTGAGGCGCAATGAGCCCAGGTACCATTAACTGTAACATAGATGTATATAAACCTTCCCCCTTGCCCCTTCACCCTAATAAATAAACATGCTTACAACCATTAGGTTGGAAAGGGCAAGGCCACAGCTTTATTAAAACCAATCATAACGTGAACATTTTTCAACCAGTGCAAGTGATATTTGTACTGTGTGCACACAATTCCAAAGGGGGGAGGGGCCTGTCCTTACCATAAGTTCTGGACAGGCCGCCTACTTCTAAATTCCATCAAGGGTATGGCCCATTAGGCCACGTACACACGATCGGTCCAAACCATTGAAAACGGACCGTGTGTGTGACCCCTCAGTCTTTTGTCCTTCAGTCGAAAGTTTTAAAACTTGCTTTAAAATCAGACTGATGGACGCCTGACCATCAGTCCAAGCCGATGGTTAGTACGCAAAAGCATCGGTTCAAAACCTGTGCATGCTCAGAATCAAGTCGACGCATGCTTGAAAGCATTGAACTTCGTTTTTTTCAGCACGTCGTTGTGTTTTACGTTACCACGTTCTGACACGATCGGTTTTTTAACTGATGGTGTGTACGCACATGAGATCATCAGACCATCATTCTGTGAACCGATGAAGATGAACTTCAGTCCGTTTTCATTGGTTTGGACTGATCGTGTGTACGCGGCCTCACAGCCATTTTATGCTGGCAAAGTCAAGAAAACTGCAGCAAGTTGTGACATATCATAGAAAAAAGGGGCGGGAGGGTGGGCAGCTCTTCCAAGCACGTTTACTGAAAAGACCCAGAATTCCCTGGGGTGATCCTTTTACCCAAGCTCAGGCCCATTCCATCCCCAAATTAACCAATCCTTGAATGACCACTACCTTGACCTGTACCTGGCCATGCCCCCATCAGTCAAGGCTCTCTCTCCCTAAGGGGCTCAAGAGGCCTTCATCCTCAGCCTTGTGCAAGCTCCAACTAGAGTAGCTTGGAGCTCACACTGAGCTTTCTTTCTTCACTTTGGCTGAATGGAGTGAACAAAAGATGAGCTATTGGAAAATCTATTGCTTTGTCCTGCATTGGTGGGGCACAATGTCATGGTAGGCGTGACCTAGGCTATTTGGGTCCAAATGTGTATATAGAAGGGCAGAGTAAGAGGAGCCCTCTATATGTAAAGATTTGTTTTATATCATATATAAAAAATTATACTTACCTGCTCTGTGCAATGGTATTGCAAAGAGCAGCCCTAAACCTTCTCTTATGCGGTTCCCTTCCGTCGATCTTGGCTCCTCTTCTGTGTCTGCTCCTATAGCAAGCACTTGTTATGGGCAGGACGTGCAGGCTCAATCCACGACTCAGCCCCACCCCCATGCTCTCTACTCATATAATTTGACTGAGAGCAGCAGGAGCCAATGATTCTTGCTGCTGTCAGCCAAGCTTATGAGAGCGGGGAGAGAGGAGAGAAGACCAGCAGAATAAGAGGGTCACAGCAAATAAAAAAACGTTTTATTAACCTTAATGCACTGAATGCATTAAGGTAAACAAAAGTATTAACTTTAGAACTACTTTAAAGTGTACATATAGCACTGAGCCATGCCAAGTGCATACTTTCCCCTCAATTAAGCAAAATAAAAATTGATAAAAAGAATTACAGCTATGTAGCACTACCCCGAAGGAGCTGCTGGTTTGTTTTGGGCGGCACGTTACCGCGTGTTTCTCCGGTGTCTAGGGGTGTTTGGTGAAAGTTGTAGCAACGGAATGTTCATGACAGGTGTCTTTTTCTGTGCTCTTTATTACCCAGCCGGGTAAAAACAATAAAACTTGGTGAAGAGTAGAGATTTAGTAGGAATGAAGATAGCAGATCCAGATGTCAGTAACATGCAATGTCTAATTCACCACTCCAGCCTGAGTGGGTATAGCGCACCTGGACAGGCCTCTCTCACCCGCCTGGCAGCCAGAATGTCACTAGTACCTTAGGAAAAAGTCCATGCCACAGACCCTCCTGATAAATTGACAGCGAAGATAATCCTCCTTAGCAGACTTGGCACCTGGATCTCCTTCAGGTAGTTTTGAATTAGGGTACCGACTGATAGGCAGCCAACATTCAGCCTCTCAGTGTCCGGTTCCCCTGGTCCCTGATGGATGGTCAGGCCCCTATCGGAACACCAGCCTCTCTTGGCACTCCTCAGGCAGACTCTCCACCGTGCAGCCTCCTCCAACTGGACAGACAGCCCAGGACCTCTTTAGATGGCATCCAGTCAATTACTGAGTCCCCAAGCGGCAGATCAATTGCTCCGGGCCAACGTGGACCCGAAGCCAGGATCCTTGCATTGCAACCCCCCCCCCCGGCCCGGAAGGCCATTTGCCGGGGCGGCGTGAATTGGCTACCCTAAAGGTGGGCGCCACATGAGGAGAAGCCCAGGAAAATGGCGTCTGCCTCATAAATACTCTCTCCCAGCATGCACCGCGAGGCTAAACCCTCCTGATAGGCTTCTGTGACTCCACTGCACCCCAGAAACAACAGAATAGTCCCACAGCACAGCCAAATCTGAGACAGAGAACAAATCAAACTGGTCAGAGTTAACTAACTCTCTGACCACCTCCAAATCTCACATACCACCGGTTCTGGAAATTAACCGGGCGCTACAGCTAGCATGCCTCTTAATAATAAGATTATAACATTAAATAGGGTAGCTGCTATTGATGACTTGTTTTTTCAGGGACAGGCTCCAGAAATGTTATCCTGACCCTTTATTCAACACTTAGTGGGTCACTGACCCAGAGCAAGCTTGCATATATTGAATGCTACCAGCCCTGTTCTGCATGTGCATGTTCCAGGTCATGACTTGACAAGTAGGAACGGTAAGGATTCCACCCCAAGGCTGCACCATTAGAAACAAGTCATCAGTAGCAATTTGTTTCTATTCCTTTTAATTCCATATGCTTTCCCCAGTGCTCTGCAGAATACACTGTTTCCTCTCACTGTTTAGTAGGGGTTAAGCCTGATGTCAAGATTCTCCCGATGTAGACTGTTTAATCATTTGTGCCATGCATTCATTCCGACCAGTCATGTCACAATCCTTTAAGCCATTTAATTATAATAATCCACTGTATCTCGCCAAAAGGTCCCAGGCTGCTGTTACGTTTAAGTGGCAGAGCGCAGAGTGCGGGGTGAGAGGTTATCCGGGGTGCCCCCTGGGTTTTCTTGTAAGAAACCATAAACCGGCATCCTCCAGATAGCTATTGATTTCTAACAGACCTTGAAATGAAAGGAGACACAGCAACGTGACTGAAATTTTTGTCACTGTCTGAGAACAACGCCGGCATGTCAGAGGAGGATATAAATGGCTCTGTTTGTACCATGTTCAACGATGGAGCTTTCTATGGAAATCTGAAACCTACACAAAGAGGAAGAGCCTCTTAATTCTGTCACAGAGGGATAACGCCTTTTTAAAACTACATGAAAGTGAAATGGGGTGTCAGGATAGTGACTCTTGAGGAAAGAGAGTAGTAGTAGACATTGCGCAATATTCCAGATGTGCCTCATCAACACGCCTCAGCAGCAGCCTATCACATGGGACCACGTGCCAGATAATGCACCCAACCCATCATGCTTACTTGGTCATGGATGGGACCCCACTAGACAGTGGACTTATCACCTGTTTACTAATTCCTTTCCCTTGGAGGTACATAATCACTTTCCTCGCCCTTTAGGCCTAAAGTGGGGAAACTAAGAATTTACCTTCAGGAAATCTCAACCAAAGGTTATTTGTGCCTTGCTGTTCTTATCTATCAGTGACTGATGCTCTGCACTCAATCTTTTTTTTGTTTAAAGACATGTCAAATGTAAGACAACATATTTCCAATTTCATCAGTGTTGTGTGGATGACAGTTTTAAGGCTACGTTTGACCTGTTTTGCATTTCATTGGACAAAGCAGGCCCTAGTGAGATATGTTTGCATTTTCAAAGTAGGTCAAATGCAATTTTTTTCTGCATCTTGTGCTGTAACATATATATTTCAGCAGTGCTGTGTTTGAATGCAAAGGCAGTGTTTGACAACAAAACCTGTTGGTGCATGCTCCTAGTATTACACTAAGGCCGTGAACACACAATCTAATTTGTCCGCTGAAACTGGTCCGACGGACCAGTTCAGCGGACAAATCCGATCGTGTGTATGGGCTAGCGGACATGTCTGACCAGCGGACAAATTTTAAAGCATGCTTTAAAATTTGTCCGCCAGAGACATGTCCGTCGGATATGTCCACTGGTTAGTACACTAACCAGCGGACATATCTGCCCGCACAAGCGTCGAATGGATGCGACGCATGCGTGGAAGTTTTTTACTTCCTGGTGTGCTGACATGGCGGCGTCAACATCACCGCCACGTCACCACGCTGCGTGTGTACACGCCGTCGGATGAAAATCCGGAGGAGACATGTCCGCTGGAAACGGTGCGTCAGGCAGTTTCAGCGGACATGTCCCTCCGTGTGTACGCGGCCTAGGAAGATCATCATGGATATGCAGGGTATGCTCAGACTTGGGATGGAGAAGATTAAAATGTGCCTGGTCTGTGACAGTACATCAGAACTGAGGAATAGAAGAGAAAGGCAAACATTCTGCCTACCCTTGTAGCAGTTTGGGTCTAGGGGTACTGACCCGGGAGTAGATGATCTGTAGGTACATAGTACATTATCCAACCCCACAAACTGTGCAGGGAGAGCAACAATGAAGATTCAGTAGCATTGCTACTGCTATCAGGGGGCAGTCTGGAATCAATTTTTCTATATGGAAATATGTTACTGAAAGTCAACAATATGATGTATGGGTTTCTCTATGCTTCCTGTGCCAGTCCTGCCACCCCAGGCCATGATCTATATGGCCAAAAGTTTGTTGACACCTGACCATCACACCTATATGAGCTAGTTGGTATCCTTTTTAAAAACCTGGTAAAGAAAAGTAAGCACATGGCCAAGCAATCTCCATTGACACTGGGCTGTCTGACATTATAAATTATTGTGCCACCTTAACCTGGTAGCAACAGGGAAGGCTCTTTTCTTTTTCACATTGGCTGTGGCCCTGTGTAAAAAGCCAGCTCCATAAAGCTATAGTTTGGCCAGTTTGATGTGGTGGAAATATAATGGTCTGTACAAAGCCCTGACCTCAACACTAATAAAAAATCTTTAGGATAGGAGTTGGAATGCTTATTGTGACCAGGTCTGGTCACCCAATATCACCACCTAAGTTCACAAATGTTATTTTAACAGACTGAGCACACATGCCCACATACATACTCCAGAACCCTGTGGAAAACCTTACCAGACGAATAGAGGCTGTTATAGCTGCAGAGGAGGGCAACTCCATATTAAAGCTCATAGTTTTGGAATGGGATTTCCAAAAAGCTTATATACTTGTCTACAAATATTTGGCCAAATAGTGCATGTCAACTACACAGAAATCTGTTCCAGTGCTCTATGGTCTTTTGGCCATATGATTGATATTCTCTTCCATTAATATGTTACGTAGCAGAGAGAGCAGCTGAGAGAAAGAGGATGAGATTACAGACCCATTGTAATTCCAGAGACACTGAAAAATGCAAGAAAACCAACAGTGGCTTTAATTGTCAACATTCAGCTATAGAAAAAAACTAGTGGTGTCTAAATCATTTTGCCAAAATTAGGGTATGCAAAAGGCAACAAAGCCAAATGAGTTGAAAACCTTGTCCAACTTGTCCAAAACTCACAGAATGAAATACCATATTATGAAAACTGTACAGAAAACGAAACCACTAATATGTAATTAAAGCAGACTCAGATATGAATAAAAAAAAGAAACTGGCATTTAGCCCTGGTTCACACTGGTGCATTTTAACATGCGATTTGAAATGTCAAATTGCATGTCAAATCGGCGGCATTTGCAGGCAATGGCACCTAATCGGTGCCAAGCTGCATCTGCTGCCGATTTCAAAAAGTAGTTTATGTACTACTGTTTGCGATTTCGGCCGGCGATTTACATTGACATCTGTGCAGAAACTGCACAGATCTCTCTGTAATCGCAGCCGAAATCGGAACTGACAAGTGGGAGTGAAATCGTGCGAGTTCAGCTGTACTCGTACGGCTTCATTCCCACAGCCCAGTGTGAACCTGGGCTTTAAGTTGTTTAAAACTCAGTCACTAAACGCTTTAATAAGTTTATGTGATTTCAGGAGCCTTTTCAAATGTATTCAACTCTGAAACGCTAAAAAGGAAAAAACCATCGTGATCCTGCTACGGTAGTCCTTGCTCATGAAAGTTTATGAAAATTCTGTTTCTCAATAGTGCTCCTGTGTTGTCACCATTTACATGTGCACCAAGCCAAGGCTACAAGCAACCATGATAACACACAGGTCTGGTCTTTTTTTGTCATTTACAGGAAACCAGTCCAGAGAAAAAATGCACCAAATGCTGGAGTGAATGCATGGAGGCAGGATCATGGCTGAGAGAGGCTGGAGGAGATCTGTAGCAGTGAGATACAATATACTGTAGGGTGAAAAAAAAAAGTGAAAACACATATTTTCTGAAAATATATCATATCAGTTGTTTATGATACACAATGCATTTACAAACGTAATCAAGGTACATACAAAATAGGCACTAGAGCTTCTTCTAATAATAATAATAAGACCTTCCTAAAGTGACGATGAACTTAAAAAAAAACATTTGTACTCACCTAGGTAGATGCAGCATGCATCCAATGCTGCATCTGTCCCCTGCCGGCAATGCAGTTAGAACTGAGTAATCACACATCTCTGATCGCTCAGTTTTCTCACTCCGCTCAGAGCAGAGAGCCAGGACTGTCAGTCCCTGGCTCTCTGCTAAGCCCTTCCTGTGGAGGGGGCGAGAGAAGCTGGCTCGGGCTCTCTGCAGATCGCCAAGAGGCTGAGCCTGGTGCCAATCCCAGGTTCTGGTTTGATCATGACCATATGGTCAGGATCTTTTCAGAGTCTGGACCAGCTGAGTGACATCAGCAGACAGTGGACTTTAGCCCGCTGTTGGCTGAAAATGGGTTACTGGAGTGCAGAATGAACTGCAGTCCTGTGACCTATAGGAGAGGTACAGCCAAAGTAGTTTTGGGTATACTTCTGCTTTAATTAATCAAGCTGACTTGCCTTGGCAGCTCACATTTACCTGAACATCCTCAAGAGGAGGGGGTCTTAAGAAAAATCCAACTAGCAGGCAGTATGAGCATCATAACATTGATGTTTTATTAAATAATCAGTGGAGCACATAGTGCTGGTGGCAGGTTTTCACAATCAAATTAAATGCAGACATATTTGAGATTACAAAATTCATAAGCGTTGATAAAGGGAAAGTCTCAAAAACCATGGAACATATTGGCTTTCATTATCTACGGATTATATCATAAAACATAATTTTGTAATTGTTGACCATTGGTGTGGTGCCCTTTCTTTATAATTAGCCAACTAGATGTCCTCCAGTTAGGGTTTAGCTCTGCTTGTCGTTCCCCCATCAACTTTGTATATAAATGTAAATCCCTCAGAGACAGTCCCTTACTCAATTCACCGATTGGCTCCCAATATTTTTAATGCAAAAAATTCTCTCCCTCAAATAAACATTTTAAATCATGGACTACTGGAATTTGCATCTCCTGTAGTAATCATTTTCCAAGTAAAGAAGGTGGTGACCACGTATTATATCAATGGAAACATTACATGTTAGTTATTTAAGAGGTTTTTGACGGAGTAATGAAAGCCGTCTCCATGTACACAGAGGTACGCGTAATCTAAAGCCCATTTGTAAGCAGTGTTAATAAGATTAGATGGTTTGCAAACAGAAACGGGTAATTGGTTAACAAGTTTTAACATTGTCAATGACAAACAGAAAACAATGTCAGCGGAAGGTGTGGATTTCAGACAGTACTTAAATCGTAACCAAACACAAGAACAAAAACATAATATATTCTAGCTTTCTAGTCCTAAAATGTGGTGACTGCATTTGTTTTTTTCAGGCTTTTTTCCCTTTATTAGCACCTGATAATCCTGCCAGTGATGTTAATGGGCCCTTAGCGTTTTGCTCAAGTTTTTGATTCACAGGATATGTAAATTATAGGGGCAATTCAATCATTTTTAAAGTTTAGCAGCCATTGCTGAGTTAAAGGAATCACTAGCAGTGCATTTTATATTGACCTATATTTACTTGCTTTAACCAGTTAAGTTTAAGAGGATATCATTTTTTTTTTATATTTATTAGAACTTAGCTTGATTTTTCAAGTGAATGAAGTCCCAATGTAAACCTGACTCCTTTAGTAAACCAGCATCATTATATTAGCAGTTGCTAGTGCACTTCTCGTTGATAGAATAACATTCATTGCAGGAGAGGAGAGGTCAGGTCTTCATTCAGAAAATCAATACTCCAAAGACGGAGAGAGATGTGTTGGTGACCAAAGACCCGTTAAACATCCCTGGTGGGTCAACGGTTTGTTTTATTACCGTCTGTCTAGACGCAACAGGGTTTGGAACATTTCCACAGATCGTTAGGTTGTGTAGGAAAGAAAAATCCGGACATCATTTGCAAGTTTTGAGTGGAACGCACTATGGTGATTGAGAGGAAAAGTAAAATTTAAACAGAACTAAAAGTTCCATAACGTGCACTAGTGTCCAATGTATTTACATATTCTTAACAAAGCCCTTACTTACCTCTGTAGTTGGAGGCGCTGTGAAGAAATTAATTTTCAAAATGAACCCAGAGATCACAGTACACCACTTGACAATGCCTTTATTTGCTTTTCTTGTCGTCTTTGGTCAGTCAACATCTATTTCCTGCACTAGGATACCATCTCAAACAATCATGTATATCCTGGTGTCTGTGCAATTTTTCCCTTTTTTTACAGATATCTGACACAGCTGAAATATCTCACCTTTTGACTTGCTACATACCGTAGTTACAGTGTTGCAGTATGATCACTGGTAGAGAGCAGACTGAGGAATAGTCCCCCTTCCTGCAACAGACTGATGACATCATCCCTAGGCAAGGACACTGGACTGGGGTTCATGGAGGGTTTTTTAATGATAAATGTTGGGAGTTTTTTTTTCTTTATGTAATGTTTCTGTATACTGTGACATTTCAGGAATGTGTTCATGCAAACTTGTAAAGTTACTAAAAAATGGAAAGTTTTATGCAAGAAGCCCAGTGTGTATAAATTTCCAGCCCCAGCAGAATCTGTTTCAATTGTTCTACCTTCAATAATGTTAACAGGCAATTCCTGATTAAAACTTGTTTTGTTATCTAAAGCATTAGCAAGAAAACTAGAAAATATTGCTAAAAATCATTTCACAGACAATAGTAGGTCATGGCCTTAAGCCAAAAACATAGGCAAGGATTGGTAGCCTATGGAGACTCAAGCTTGTAAGCTGAGAACAAATCCAACTAAAAAATGATTTGGGGCAGTCTTTCTCAACCAGTGTGCCACGGCTACCTTAGGGTGCCGTCTGGGCTCTTTAGGGGCGCCGTGGCAAAATGCTTAAAACTGCACAAAGGCAGGTAGATCAAGCAGCTAGAGCCAAGCCTGACTTATTCTACAGCAATAGAAATACAAGCCCATGTCCAACCAACTTATGGTGTCATTGGGTGCTATGGTGTATATCGGGAACCTGCGCAGAGTTCCCCTTCCCCTCCAACGTGGCCACCGAGAGTGCTACAGGTCAGGGGGGTGGATTGTTTTTGTTGCCTGGTGCTCTCTCCCCAGAGCCCAGGTTTCATTTATCCTCCCTGTGCTTCATGCAGTGTTAAAAGTTAAGTTATCTTTAAAGAAAAGTCTTGCTTTTCTTTTAGACACAAGATTTTCTTTCAAAGGAAATTAAAATATTCCTAATACCGCGGAAATGTATTACTTAAATGTTCTTCTTCCAGTCCATGAGTTACATTGTATTATTTCTCTGTGTCCCATGCTCAGACAATACATAATTAATATCTATGCTTATTACCAACGTCTTTGCTGTTTATCGCAGCTAATTAGGACTGTATGTACCCTGCACATGACATACAGCTTTAATTACACTTCTAGATTACATTAATTAAATGGCCATTAAGTTGCACACAATTCATATATTTCACATACAGTGAAAGTTAATTACATTTTTCTTTATGTGATTATATTAGATTTGGCTGCTCACCAAAATTTTACTGAACATATTTTGTTGTGCTTTTATATATTTTGTGTGGGCTTTCAGTACATCATATTTCCTTACAAAAATAAATTGACTTTATTTACCTGAAGAGTCCTCCATGTACCTGTAAAAAAAAAAGTGCTAAAGTGCTCCATATCCTGTACTGAGTTTTCTACATCATATAGGAATTGCTCTTGTGTGTTCATTCTAAGGAGGTTGGAAAGATGACCCTCAATAAAAACACAACGCTTCGATTTTTGTCAGCTGACAATGGTCAATACAAAAAAATAGGACACAAAAATGTCACCAGTGTGGTCACTTTTTTATTTATTTATTTTTTAGCTAGAACAAAAAGGAGAGGAAACTAAATGCAATATTCTCCATGCACACTTTCATGGAATGGGCTGTAGTAATGCTGGTGCTGTAATGCCCAACTGCTGGAAACTGCAGACAATCTGAGTGAAGAAATGTCATCAGCACACCAAGGATTCCTCGGAAAGGTCCAAAGTGATCGCATTGATCGCATCGTCACACGGTACACATACGGCAATATTTTGGAGCTACACAGGGCCCCTTCATCAGGCAAGTGACCAGGCAAGTGGGGCTATGTTTGTTCTATGTGCCTTAAAAGTTCCAATAACATTTAGGCCTCGTACACACTATCAAATCGGTCGGACCGACCGATTTGAACAGATCTGTCTGCTGGCATTTTGGTTTGCTGACAGCGCGCTGACGTGTCGGTGATGTTGACGCCGCCACGTCACCGCACCAGGAAGTAAAACACTTCCGCGCATGCATCGAAATCATTCGGCGCGTGTGCGAGAAGACATGTCGGGCTGACGTTAACATACTAACCAGCAGACATGTCGGGCGGACGGGTTCCCAGCCGACAGATTTCAAAGCATGCTTTGAAATCTGTCGGGTGGCCAAATCCGTCTGTTTGCCCGTACACACGATCGAATCTGTCTGCTGAAACGGTCTAGCAGACCGTTTCCAGCAGACAGATTTGATCGTGTGTACGAGGCCTTACAGTATCTTTCAGATCTTAGATATCCAAATAAAAAGTAATTTGCTTTTCTCATGTTTGGATAATTGAAGCTAATACGCTCACAATTCTTTGAGTGAAGTCTAAACTTCTTTAGTAAAAGTGCCTCTGTGTGTAGAAGCTCTTGTAAGTTAGCCAGACATAAAATGCACTAACAATAAGGATAGCTGATGAGCAGAAAAAGTTTGGGCAGATCACAAGTTAAGAATCACTGATATAGATAATCAACCTGATTAATAAAACAATCTTTTTTTTGTAATTGTATTTTTTACTATGAAAGTGAAAGAGGGCAACATAAAACTAGTATGAAAATTGACACTGTTTTTGATAAACTAACACATCAATGCCTGGTTTGATGGATATAGTAGCAATTCTGAATGAATTCTCAAGTTATTCATTAGATATTTTGGTTCTGATTTTGCCCTTCGTGTGCTTCATCCTTAAAAATAGTTGCTCACAAACCTAGGTGCTGATGGAAACTGATGACATGAATAAGGTGTGATTGTGAAGAGTGGGATATTTCTTTTTTTTTTGGAAAGATTAAACTTATAAAAGTCCAAAAAATAGATACTTTTAATTTTGTCTTTGGCCACATGTGTTCACTAAGGCCTCGTACACACGATCGGAACTTCCAAAGGAAAAAGTCAGACAGACTTTTTCCATCGGAAATTCCGACCGTGTGTATGCCCCATCTGAGAAATTCCATCGGAAATTCCGATGAATTACATTGGAGATTACATAGAGAATATATTCTCTTTTCTGCCGATGGAATTCCTTGGGGATTCCGATGTGAAATTGGTCAGATAAAGGTCTGATCGTGTGTACACATAAGCGTAAATGCATTACAAAAGATTCCCCCAAAAATTCTACATTTTAAAGTAAGTTTATGATTTTGTGTTGGGCTGAATTCATAGCCGTCGTGGGCTACAGCTTGGACATTCCTGATCTTCAACATTACATTTATAGACTAAGTGGGTAGAACATGTTTCCATGAACCCCTAGCCCAAGCCAATGCCTTTATTACCGCTTTGTAACCAGATATATTGTCTGAAGTTTAACCCTGTAAAAAGTAAAGTATTAACATACCCTGGCCAATCCCAGGGAGAAGGGCCCTAAAGACTGCTGGGAGTCTGTATACATACCCTGAAACACTGAACTTCTTTGTCTTTTCCTGCAGAAGATCCGTCTAGCCTGGAGAGCTACTGCCCTCTCAGGCAACACTGCCAAGTGCTTGCTGCTCATGAGGACTTAAGTAGGCTACCTGTAGGCCTGGATGCTAAAGTTACAGAGAGCTGACTGAGGGGCTATCTGCCGAAGATCTAGTCTGGTATTAATGGAGAAAAGTGATGCTTGGAAGTTGGAAGGAGGCAACCAACTGTCTGAGTACAGACTGCTGTGAAAGATCTTAGAGACTTTTGGGCTTCTGCCACCTCACTTGTGCTAGGGAGTCAGTTGTGTGCTTGATTAAAGGGGTCATTAGCTGGTATCCTGAGCTTAGTCTATCTGATTTTATGTGAAGGGACTTTTCTTTTGTGGCTCTAAAGAAAGGCGTTTGCATATCCATTACAAACCCAAGACCACAGTTTACTATAATCAAGGACTTCTGCTTCAGCTTTTCAGAAAGGAGTTTAATGTCCTCAATCTGTACAGTACATAGTTCTTTTTTGGAGTATCCCACTCAATTTCCTCAACCCTATCCAAGTTCTCCAAAAATAAAAACAACACCCCTAGACTGGTTATTGAGGAAATTGTGGCTGAGATTGTGAGCCTGGTTGTGGGAAGAAAATTTCCAGCAGCTCCTACGAGAGTAAGCGCTACACAGGTTCTTCAACATGTACTCAATAAAAGGAGTGTCTAAGCCATACATTGTGCTTCTTCATTTTTTGGTATCAACAAAGCAGTCCATTATGGTAGGCGGCATACACACGACTGAGTTTCTCTGCAGAATCCAGCGAGAACCTCGATGGGAGATGTATTATGCCGAGAAAACCGGTCGTGTGTACACTTTTCGCCGAGCATCCCATCGGGAAGCTCGTTGAGCCAAAAAGAGAGCATGCTCTCTATTTCCTTGTTGTTCAGTGGGAAAATTTGGCTCAACAAGCTTTTTGACTGCCGAACTAGGAACTCGACGGGCGGAGCGAAGAGTTTCGCCCGACGAGTTTCTCGGTCGTGTGTACGGGGCCTTAGTCATATGAACAGTGTTACAGCACATCCTTTTTTTCCCAGTGTAATCAACAAAGAATCCTTCTTGGAGCAAGTTATTGTTACTAGGCAGAGAATCTTAAAGGGAAGTTCCACCCACAATTTCAATTTTTAAATATAAATACCCCTCTAATACACAAGCTTAATGTATTCTAGTAAAGTTAGTCTGTAAACTAAGGTCCGTTTTGTTAGGTTGTTACAGCATTTAGATAATAATTTAGATAATAATCTAGAAATAGACAGTGGCCATCTTAAGTGTGGGCATCATGAAGCCAGACTGTATGACTTCCTGGATTTCAGCTTTGCATATCTCGCAAATGCTCAGTGCTGCACAAGCAATGTAATAGGTTTCAGTCAGGTTTGAAAGGACTACTGGGAAACATGATGTCTATCCCAGAAACCCTTGCAAATAGCCTTGTGACTTAATAGCCTAGGCTAATAAGGAGGAGGAAGTAATGAAGGACTACAAAATAAAAGTATTTACAAGCAACAAAATAAATAAAAATTGTCCATTCTGAACACTATGAGATTAGGGCATGCAGCACAGACAAACATAAACAAAATGGGTGGAACTCCACTTTAATGCCCATTACCCACATTTGACATCTGATAAAAGGTCCAGTTTTCTTGCAAGTAACATACACTTCTCTCTCTTATCCCAAAAAGGATAAGTCTCTTGTTTTTGCAAAGGGGAAATGTTCACCAACTTGTAGCTTATATGGTGGCACAGATGGCCTTCATCCTATGGAAAAATTGGACTTTGCTAACACAAGACCTACTATCCAACTACCCCCCCACCCCCCCCCAGAGTTTGCCAGAAAGGTAGATGGGATGAGTCATAAGAGGACCAATAAGAGCTGCAGAGCTGGAGGTGTGCCTCTACGTGTCTGCGTAAATCCAGGAAGTGAACAGGCAGCAGTTTCAGTTGGCCACAGTTAAAATGGTTGCAGCCACTCTTAGTGGAGGGAGATTTCTGCAGCATATTTGGCAAGTACAGATTTACGGTATATATAAAATAATATGCAAAGGGCTAGATTCAGGTTGGAGAGCCTATCTTTAATTTGGCCTAACATATCTCATTTACGTTAGGCGGCCGCAACTTTTTCAGGCAAGTGCTTTATTCACAAAGCACTTGCCTGTAAAGTTGAGGCGGCATAGCGTAAATCACCCGGCGGAATTTAAATTCGGCGGGTAGGGGGCATGTATCATTTAAATGAAGCGCGTCCCCGCGCCAAACGAACTGTGCATGGCCGGCTGTGAATTTATCCCCGTGCGCATGCTCCAAATCACTACATCATTATGACGTGTAAACGACGTGAACAACACTTACGCAAAGTCCTATTCGCAAACGTTTTACGTAAACAACTTAAAAAAAAACGCTGGAACGCCGTCCATACTTAACATTGCCTGCGCCTCATACAGCAGGGTTAACATCACGACAGACCTACGCTAACGCAAACAACGTACAAAAATAGCGCTGGCCGGGCGTACGTTCGGGAATCGGCGTATAGGCTCATTTGCATAGTTTAGACAGGAACGCCACCTAGCGTCCAGCCTAAAATATGAAAATAAGATTCAACGGCGTAAGAGACTTATGCCAGTTGGATCTTATGGAAATCTATGCGTAACTGATTCTATGACTCAGTCGCATAGATAGGAGGGCTCAGACCAGAGGTGTATTTAGGTTTTGTGCTGCCCTAGGCATGACTAAACTTGCGCACCCCCTAATTTAAATATGACCCACCCCTTCCTGTCAAAGCCACACCCCTTCTTCTTTAAGACCCACCCTGTCATATTCATGGGAAGAGGACAGAGGGACACCATGGGTGACGGACAGAGGGACGCCGTGGGTGACGGACAGAGGGACGCCGTGGGTGACGGACAGAGGGACGCCGTGGGTGACGGACAGAGGGACGCCGTGGGTGACGGACAGAGGGACGCCGTGGGTGACGGACAGAGGGACACGGACAGAGGGATGCTGTGGGAGATGGACAGAGGACAGATGCCGCTCGCGGCCTTTTCTCAGGATCATCGCGAGCTGCGGGCAGGATGTTTTAGGCGAGGCCGCATCTCCGGCCTAGTCCTCAGAGTGCTGGTCCTATGGAACAAATTTTTTTTTTGTGCTCATGTCTACCTTCCCAGCCAAGACCCCACTCGCCAGGATGCTATTTCTAGTCGCCATGGCGACTGGAATTTGCCGAGCCCTGGGTTACAGCGTGGCTACCTCTGTGGTGGCGCGGGTACAGCGTGGCTCCCTCTGTGGTGGCGCGGTTACAGCGTGGCTTCCTCTGTGGTGGCGCGGGTACAGCGTGGCTCCCTCTCTGGTGGCGCGGGTACAGCGTGGCTCCCTCTCTGGTGGCGCGGGTACAGCGTGGCTCCCTCTCTGGTGGCGCAGGGTACAGCACGGCGTGGGGTAAATTGCGGCTCTCTGGTGGTGCGGGGTACAGTGTGGCTCCCTCTCTGGTTTCTTAAGCACAATATTCTCTTTTGCGCCTCTTCTAACACTCCCTCCCTCCAGCAGAGTGCTTGCATGCTGGGGGCTGTAGCTTAGTGTCTATGGACACACTGGGGCCAGAGACTTTATTTCCCATGATGCCCCCCCCCAGAGTCTTGTGATTGGCCCTCTGCCGCCCCCCGCAAAGTGCCGCCCTAGGCCTGGGCCTTGTCGGTCTAGGCCAGAATACATCCCTGGCTCAGACGCAGAAATAAGACGGCTTATCTGGAGATAAGCCGTCTTATTTCTTTCCTGAATCTAGCCCAAAGTGTTTGGAGGGAAGCTTCAGAATGGCAAATATGTTTTTATTACAAATTATGTAAGCAGACTACATTTCCTCTATAATAATGTTAATTACTGTATTTTTTCCATAGCTTGTCATTTCATTTGTATTTCTTCTCCCTATCACCAAAGTACATCTATTAGCTCTGACATGATTCTATTAAAACATATGTCCTATTAATATCTGCTCCCTATGCATAAGTTAACCACTCTATTTTCTTATTTCCTATGCCATGCAAAAAGAAAACAAAAAATACAATAAAAAATGCATATTTTCATATCCCTCATCTGCTGGCTGTAGCCCTCTCAGGAGATTCAATAGACAAGGCGATCGAAAATGTGGATTGAGGGTAAAAATAAGTTCAATTACATTTGCAACCAGTTGCCGGAGGCAATGCAGACACGCCCGGGGGGCAGAAAATGCTCAGCACGCCGATTAAATCCTTTGAATGTTGTTATCCCTCCTAATGAGCCCATTTCCAGGATACACGGCTCATTTTCCCATGATCACCTGGGAGCTAGCAGGACAATATGAACCTCTTATGGCTTACCGTCGCTTTCACCTGCTTGTATTAAGCAATTTATTATCAGGATCCAATAAGCTGAAAAGGTGGAAATAAACCTATTGCAAATTCCTGTAACGATTTTAAATTCCCTCAGGGGAGATGGTAATATGCTGGGCTCAACAATAATGTGCAATGTGCCCGATGCTAAAGGAGGGGAGATTAAAATTTCACAGTTGGCCAATGCAGTCTTTGCTATTTTAATGTATCAATCATGTGTTTGTCTTTTGCAGAATATATTTTAAAGGAAACTTTTGAGGGGTAGATTTACCATAATTAGATCTGGGTTTGTGAGACCGTTATAAAGGTATGACCTTTGTTTGGAAGGACCATGGAGGTATGTAAGGGGGACTCAGCGTATTTCCACATGGCTGACATGTGCAGCTGGGCTCAACCTATACCAGGGGTATTTAATTACAATTTATGGAGGTCACATCACAGTCCTCTCCTCTTACATCACAGTCCTGTTCTTGCATCACTGTCCTCAGTCCTCCTGCACATCACAGTTTTCCCTTCAGAGTAGTGTTTTCAGGCCTCTTTCACATCACCGTCACCTAGCTCCACCCACATAACATACCCCCTTTATTTACAGCAGTGTCCTCAACCCCCTTTCCAATCATCACTCCCACAGTATTGTCCTCTGCCCCTTCACATCAACCCCCCCCCCCACACACAACACTGCCCCACACCCCACCTTCCACAGTATTGTTCTCTGCCCCTTCACATCAAACCCCCCCCCCCACACACACACACAGCACTGCCCCTCTTCACATCACCGCCCCACAGCACTGTCCCCCACCCCAGCTCCCACAGTATTGTTCTCTGCCCCTTCGCATCAAACCCCCCACACACACACACAGCACTGTCCCTCTTCACATCACTGTCCCCCACCCCACCTCCCACAGTATTGTTCACTGCCCCTTCACATCAAACCCCCCCCCCCACACACACACACAGAACTGCCCCTCTTCACATCACTGCCCCACAGCACTGCCTCCCACCCCACCTCCCACAGTATTGTTCTCTGCCCCTTCACATCAAACCCTCCCCCCCCCCACACAGCACTGCCCCTCTTCACAACATTGCCCCACAGCACTATCCCCTTTACAGTGCCCTCTACTGCACTGCCCTCCTCCCTATTACCAATTACATTTCAATTCAATATTATGACATTGTCCATTTGTAACAGAGTATACTAGTACTTATACCCTTGTATCTGCTTCCGAATATGCCCTTATCGGGAAATTTGCTAAAGTATGCCAACTACAAACCACCCCGAAGGTGAGAGCACACACAAACCCTCTCCGAGACCCAGGCTTCTTCCACCTTATATCAGGGAACCCTACATCGTTACTCCACCCCTAAGGAACAACAAGCCTACATGGGAACTCTGCCTACATCCTTCCCTCCTTAAAGATGTCTCACCCTTTTGACAGGCTAAAGTACCAGACTCCAGAAGCCGTGCTCACATAGGTACAATCAGGCATTTTTTTTTTTTTTACAGAACTGGTCATTATTGCTACTACAACTCTAGTTTTTCCTAACCTCTATACTGTATATCTTAATTCAGCACTTGCTTGCCATGGCAGTAGAATAGGTGGGAGAACTGAGAATTTACACTGAAATCTGAGATGTTGAAAAAGTTGAGCTACTGAGGGCAAAGCTGTTAGAGGGAAAATTGTTAAAAGTTAATTCTCTGCACTGATTCGCCCATCTTTCTTGACAACTTCTCTCCACAGCTCTAGTCCCTTGTAATACACAGACTATGCCTGCTACCTGTCCACGAATTATATATAATCAATAGGAATAATGACAGTAAGGAGGTCAACAGGGGGCCCCATAAAATTGTTACCATAATCCCACCCCTGGGATAAATATAGTTAATGTTTTTCCTATACCACACGTATGTTGCTGTTGGATACCATAAGTTTCCAAATTGAAAACCTGCCATAAATTCAAGCTTTGTGAAGCTTATATTATTCAATTTTTGTTAAGGATAGGTCACAGAGGAGCAGATTCAATCTCCCAGTAATTTTAGAGGTTGTGCCACTTTTGTGGCACTCATCAACTATCCCATTATGTGTTCATCTATCCCTGACGGTGATCTTCAACTTGCTTCACTGTACCTCTTTGCCCATGTAGTTTGTGGTCAGGCGATGAGATATTGTGCTGTAGAGGTGAATTTAATGTTCTGGCTTTCTTTTCCCCTACCCTTGTGAAAAAAGGAAAGACCAACGGTGTTTTTTTCTTTCTTCAAGAAATCTTTGTGCAACCTTTAGCTGTCCACATTGTTTATTTCCTCTAGTCTTCATTTACCACATTGAAGTTAACCTGAGGTCAGGGGCGGACTGACCATTGAGGAACTCGGGCACTGCCCGAGGGCCTCATGCCACTAGGGGGCCCCATCAAAATTACCAGGCTCATTAAAACCAGGGACAGTATGTAAAAATCTGTGTTTTTTTTACATCTGTCTCTGATATGTCCAAAACCTACATGCTTTTGATGTGAAAATCCCGAGATTTTAGCTGCCGCGCCTCTGTACTGCCACCTGGCTTGGTGGCCATCTGTAAGCCTGGGGGCCCCATAATCTTCTATTGCCCAGGGACCCCATGAGTTGTCAGTCCGCCCCTGCCTGAGGTCTTTGTTGGTTCACAAAGCAAATAGACATTCGCCGGCACTACGCAACCTCCATAAAAACCACCTCACTAAATATCTAATGCCACGTACACACGGTCGTTTTTTGCGATGAAAAAAACGTTGTTTTTTAAAACGTCATTTAAATTGATCGTGTGTGGGCAAAACGTTGTTTTTTGTCTTCAAAAAAACGACCAAAAAAAAATTCCAACATGCTTGAATTTTTTGTGTCGTTTTTCAAAACGTCGTTTTTTGTTTCACAAAAAGTCACCGTGTGTAGTAAAAACATTGTTTAAAACGACGTTTTTCAACCCGCGCATGCCCAGAAGCTAGTTATGAAGCGAGCTTCAATGGAAAAGAGTGGTGAACGTAACCTCGCTTTTTGTGAAAAAAACGATGGTGTGTATGCAACATCGTCTTTGAAAAGTGACGTTTCAAAAACGTCGTTTTTTACTTCACAGAAAACTTCTTTTTTTTTCATCACAAAAAATGATCGTGTGTATAAGCGGCATAAGTCTGTATTATTCCCAGTATATGAGTCTAGTTCCAAAGCGTGGAGAGTAAAACACCAATGGATAATAAATGCCACAATTTAAGGCTTCATTTCCACTAGCGTTTTTACAGACATTTTTCTGAGCGTTTTTTACAGCTTAAAAACACCTGTCCATGTTTATTTTAGAAAAAAAAAAAATTTTTTTTTTTTTGGAGCTGGAGCTTTAAAAACACTGCGTTTATGCGCGTTTTTGAGCGTTTTTTAATGTCTGGCGTTTTTACAGCTCTATTGCTGGAGCTTCAGAACGCACTTGTCCGGCGTTTTTTTTGCAGCTTAGCCATCTACAGCTCAAAAACGTCATGGTGGGCATGAGGCCATAGACTAACATGGACAGGCGTTTTTAAGCTGCAAAAAACGCTCAGAAAAGTGGCTGTAAAACGCCAGTGGAAATGAGCCCTTAATGTTCAAAAATAAATTTTAGTGGTTTGATTTTATGACCACCATTCTATATCTAAAGAAAAAAGAAGAAAGAATAGAGAATAGAATTTAGAGAGTTTTTACTTCCTCACACAGTTACATACCACATTGTTCATTATTCCCTTTATATATAAAAATAATTCCCTATACAGGTCCATTCACTGTGTACATGCCCGTGTAGCGCCCCCCCCCCCCCTATTTGCGGGGCATTACGCTAAAGTTAGTGGGGAATGGGAGAGTTAAGTTACTCCCATTCACGAATTGCCTAAATTTGGGTTGCTGCCAGTTTTAGAACTGCATTATAGGTCAGTCTGCATGCCAAGGGGGTGTTATTACCCCTGGGTGACTGTCGGCGCTAGAAGGGGTTCTGACAGACCCACCTTCTCCCAGCAGCCAATCAGAGGAGCGGTTCTTTCTCTGGACATGCTGGCGGGAGGGTATATCTGAGACAGTCGCCTGTCAGAGTTGTGCTATGCGGGGCCCGCGTTCCAGGTGCAGCATCCACTTTCAGGGTGCGTGCATCCATGGGCCCCGCCATCGAGGCCTGCCTGGCCGAGGTTGCGTACCAGGCGGAACTTCATTCTGATGCAGAGAGGGGCCCCAGCGGCTTGCTGGGTCCCAGATCCTAAGCGGGAGCTAAACGGTGGGGGATCAGCTTGGGAGAACCCAGAAGTAGAGGTTGTCTGCGAGGTCTGGATGAGCCACCGGGGATCCGGTCACCACGCCACATGACAGGTACACTTCAGCTGTCAGTCGGTGACCTTGAGATTGGACTTACTGGGAGAATTCATTGGTTCTAGCCTTTGACAAATCTAAGAAAAATTTACCAGGCCTGTGGCAGAGGCCCCTGTTTTCCTCCCAGTGACTTTGTTTAAAAGTGGCCCTTCGGCTGCCAGGCTCAAGTAAATTGCCTGTCCGGGGGGCTTTACCCACTCTGTTGAGAGTGGCGATGTTTGAACTTGACTGTGCTGAGAGCGGGTTTGCTCTCTCTTTGATATCCAAGGCCTGATACTATAGTTCTCTCCTTGCTCATCAACCTTTTCTCTATCGTGTGTCATGTTGATGTTGGTCGTGTTGGGCCTTGGAATAAAGCATTGAAAACTCAAGTTGACGTCTGGACACTTGCTCTTTATCCACCTTCACTAATATTATCCCTAGACAAGAATCACTGGTAACCTAACATGCCAGTCCCAAACTAATCAGCGGCTCCTTCGGGGGTGAGCGCTACACCTGTAATTATATTTATATATATATATATATATATATATATATAAATATATATATATATATCTTTTAAACATTTTTTATATTCTCGTTAATTGATTTTATTCTTTTGCGATTAGCCAATTAAATATAGAATATGATTATTATTTATATTTTTTTTAAAGTAAATTTGGCCACATAATTAATTAATTTCCGGGTCCCTTTTGTTCCATTCCTTACAGTATCTGTTCATCTCCCTTCTCTAGCAGATATATACATATCTATTAATGTACAAGATTGTTAAGGTCTTTAGATAAATATAAGTGTCTCATCTTAAATTAATTTATGAAATTAGTTTGGTTGTTTTATTTAATTAATTAGTAACACCCGTTCTCCATATTCTCGGCTTGGGTTGTCTCAACTAGGCTAATTTTATGTCAATTGAGCAGAGCACTCTTAATCCCTTGTCCTTGTGTCTTCCGTACACTTGACAAAGGACCGCGCATGCCCGTTCTGAGCTTGGCGCATGCTCCGAAACGCGTTGTGTTCTCTCCCCCTTCACCTTGCTGACGTCACATGCCATTTGGCGTCCTAACAACACGAAGCTCCACCAGCCTGTCCCAAACCATAAGATCCACGGTCGGGTTACCCTCCGTCCGACACCGCAGTGGCTCAGCCTGGTCTCTTCACAGCTCCAGACGACATCTGTTAAAGGATCCACAGCGTGACAGACTCAGACGGCTCATCCATCCCTTGGGGCGCTTGTTATCCATATCTTTTATGTAAGTGTGGAAACACATGTTGCGGCTGTTATTAAATATTTGCACTCAGGCCGCGTACACACGATCAGACCGGTCCGATGAAACTGGTCTTAAGACCAGTTTCATCGGACCAATTCGATGGTGTGTACGGCCCATCAGACCGTTGTCCGTCAGACCAAAGTTTTAAAACTTGCTTTAAAATCTGTCCGATGGACACCTGGCCGTCGGACAGATTCGATGGTTAGTACACAAAAGCATCGGACCAAAAACCCGTGCATACTCAGAATCAAGTCGACGCATGCTTGGAAGCATTGAACTTAGTTTTTTCAGCACGTCGTTGTGTTCTACGTCACCGCGTTCTGGTGTGATCGAATTTTTGGCCCGATAGTGTGTACGCACATCAGACCATCAGACAACTTCAGTGTGGTCC
This sequence comes from Rana kukunoris, assembly GCA_029574335.1. NCBI lineage: Eukaryota > Metazoa > Chordata > Amphibia > Anura > Ranidae > Rana > Rana kukunoris. Next base: position 437,481,549 of record CM056051.1, read on the forward strand.
GATGAAAACGGTCTGTCGGAGCAGTTTCATCGGTCCGGTCTGATCGTGTGTACGCGGCCTCAGAGGCGCTTTCTTTTTGTTTTTTCTTGTCTGTTTCTATCAGAGCTTGCTTCGCTCTCCATTGAAAGCTTTCCCTTAGTGCCTATACAGATCACCTTTAGATGTAAAAACACATCAATTGAAAAAGACTGCCTTTCTCATAGACATTCCTATCCACAGTAATCCATGGACAATTTTATTGGTTTTATTTTAGTGTATTTTCATCCTTTGTATCTTAATTTTCTGAGCGCTGGCATAATTTGTATATAATCATATATCTAAAGGTGGATTCAAGTGGAATGCCAGCCAAAACCATTGAAAGTGGGAAAAACAACTGCGCTAATTATCAAAGAAAAACAAAAAACAATGTAGCAGTCAGCACACAGACAAACAAAGTCAAAGTGAACATGGAGAAAGAAAGTGCAGCGCTATACTAATTACTTTTGTGAAAATGCTGCCAAATTCACATGACATAACAATGTGAAATCAAACAAAAATTGTATGTAAAAGCATAGTAAAAGACAATTGTACTCAACATGTGTGGAATACTGATATAGTCCATACATATGTTGGCAAACTGATGAGTGAAAAAACCAACCAAACAAAATAAACAAAAATGAATAGTTCATAGGTGTGTCCCAAATGGATGAATGAAATCTTCACATATGATGCCAGTTCAAGGAAATTGAAACAACAATGATGGCTTGTCTGTAGCAACCTCCAGACTATCAAAATCAATGGAAATGGATACTCTTACCAGCTGTGGTGGACTCACATGTTAGTACTAACAGCAAGTCAGATCAGGCATGGTGGTCACAGCGGACCCTGGGCTCTGTGCGTGAAAGGTTTAGCAGCGATGGTCACTCCAGCTGAGATGATGGATTCAATCTTGGTCGGATACCTCACTTCAGGGACAGGAACCCGGATAACAAAAGGCCAATGGAGGGATGGCCAGGCTCATGTATCAACACAACATGTGTGGCATGGGAAAAAGAAAAAAGAAATGCTCCCAATGGTGCAGATCAAAAAACCAATGAAGGCTTTATTTAAAATAAATGAATAAAATCACGTGAAAAATATATCTAAAAGCAGTATGGGGTATAGTACCCCATACTGCTTTTAGATATATTTTAGATATATTTTTCACGTGATTTTATTCATTTATTTTAAATAAAGCCTTCATTGGTTTTTTGATCTGCACCATTGGGAGCATTTCTTTTTTCTTTTTCCCATGCCACACATGTTGTGTTGATACATGAGCCTGGCCATCCCTCCATTGGCCTTTTGTTATCCGGGTTCCTGTCCCTGAAGTGAGGTATCCGACCAAGATTGAATCCATCATCTCAGCTGCAAAACCTTTCACGCACAGAGCCCAGGGTCCGCTGTGACCACCATGCCTGATCTGACTTGCTGTTAGTACTAACATGTGAGTCCACCACAGCTGGTAAGAGTATCCATTTGCATTGATTTTGATAGTCTGAAGGTTACTACAGACAAGCCATCATTGTTGTTTCAATTTCCTTGAACTGGCATCATATGTGAAGATTTCATTCATCCATTTGGGACACACCTATGAACTATTCATTTTTGTTTATTTTGTTTGGTTGGTTTTTTCACTCATCAGTTTGCCAACATATGTATGGACTATATCAGTATTCCACACATGTTGAGTACAATTGTCTTTTACTATGCTTTTACATACAATTTTTGTTTGATTTCACATTGTTATGTCATGTGAATTTGGCAGCATTTTCACAAAAGTAATTAGTATAGCGCAGCCAAAACCATTATTTTAGATTTAAATACAGTAGAGAAAGTTTAGAAGCTCTGTCCACAAACTGCGGCCCTTTGCTCGCCTTTATCCGGCACTTGGGGCAACTTTCCTCCCATTGATACAAAACACTTTTCCTCGCACTGACACCAACAATGGAACATCATTTCTGCCATTGACTTCAACAACAGGGCACTATTTTTCCCATTGATACCAACGATGGGGTACTATTCCTCAAACTGACACCAATGATGGAGCACTCTACCTCCAACCAACACCAATGATGGAGCACTGTACCTCCCACTGACATCAATGATGGGCTACTATTCCTCAAACTGACAGCAGTGATGGAGCACTTTTCCTCCAACTGACACCAATGATGGGGCATGAATTCTCCCACTGATGGGCATTAATCTTCTCACTGATACCAATGATGGAGCACTATTCCTCCCACAGATACCAATGATGGACACTATTCCTCCCACTGATACCAACAACAGGGTACTATACCTCTAGCTAATACCATTGCTTACTCCCACTGACTCCAGGACAATTTCTAATCCTAATGGCCAAATTCTAGCCCCAATGGGTGTTCTGAAAGGCACCTATTAAGTGCCTTATTATTATCTTATGTAAGGGCAGATGTTTATTATTAGGAACTATTAGGAATTCATCTGTCCTTAACTCAGGCATAATGGGGTGGGCTTAGCTGAGAAAACCCCTCCTTTACTTCAGAGATGTATGACATTTATTTACTGTAGCTACTTATATAGCGCTGTCAATTTATGCAGCGTTTCACATATTTATTGCCCATTCACATCAGTCCCTACCCTCAAGGAGCTTATCATTTTAATTTTCCTAACTCACATTCAAACATACACATACTAGGGCCAATTTTGACAGGATCTAATTAACCTATAAGCATGGTTTTGGAGTGCGGCAGGAAACCAGGGTACCCAGAGGAAACCCACACAGGGAGAACATGCAAACTCTAGGCAGATATTGTTCTGGTTGGGATTCGAACCAGTGACCCTAGTGCTACTAGATGTAAGTGCCACTTGTCTATGCATGGAAACTAGTAAGTTACTGAAGAAATATAAAAAAAGTTTAAAACAAGTAAATCTAATATACTTTCCTATCTACCTTATTTATCGGCGTATACCGCACACTTTTTCCCCCTTAAAATAAGGGGAAAATCATGGGTGCGCGATATACAGCGATACCCGCTTCCCGCGCTCAGTTTGAAGTGAGCCACCGACATATACCGAGTGCAGTACTCTCGGGGACATTCGGCTAGGCTCGGCTTCGCTCGTGCTCACGCATAAACATCACAGAGCGTGAGCACGAGCGAAGCCGAGCCTAGCCGAATGTACCGGAGTGTACTATACTCGGTATATGTCAGCGAAGGCGTTCAAACTGAGCGCGGGAAGCGGGGATTAGACTAGAGACAGTGCTGGAGAAGCCGGGAGGACACCACCGAGGCCGCAGACGGACGCCGGACCGGACGATGGACGCCGGGCAAGACACCAAAACTATAAGTAATAAAATGTTATAAAAACATTTTTTCACAGGAATTTCGGGGCAACTTTAGGGGTGCGTGCTATACACGGGAGCACGCAATACTCCGATAAATACGGTATTTAGTAATGCTAGCAGCATAAGGATTAAAAATAGTCAGTGTCGATTGAGAGAGATGTTCCAATTTAATTGCAGCAGAGAAAAAACAGGTCTACTGTCCTGCCAGATATGGCTGTACTATGTTGTAACACTCAGGACTAAATGTAGCAAGTAAAAAAAACGTATGTCATTTCATATGTGTTTGTAGCCGTTTGCCTGGAGCTCAACGTTAACAATGTGGTTAACAAGCATTTCACAATACGAGCACTGTTTTTTTTAAAATCCTAACTCAGTTTGCGAGTGTTGTCTCGCAAAACTAGCAGGATTCAAGCCAAAGCGGTGCAGTACCGTGTTTGGCCTGAGGTGGGGGGGGGGGGGGGGGTGGGGGCACGGGAGCCGAGTGGAGCTGAACGGAAATGCTTGTAAATATGCCATTCCCGAGCCTTTCCGAGGATTACTGAGGTCATCCGGCGCCCCCCCCCCCCACCTCTGGCCACATGCGATATTACATGCAATTGAATTTAATGCAGAACTAATTATTTTAGTTTCCATTGACTTCAATGGGGAAACTCACTTTGATATGCAAGTACTTTGGATTACAAGCATTCTCCTGGAACGGATTATGCTCGTAATCCGAGGTTCCACTGTACTATACTGCAGGAATCTGAATTATGTAAATGTGGGTGATGATTACACAGGGGCGGACACAGGGTTATGATTACACAGGGGCGGACTGACAACTGATGGGGCCCCCGGCAATAGGAAATTATGGGGAAATTATGGGGCCCTTGAGCAATAGGAAATTAAGGGGCCCCCGGGCAAAAGGAGATTATGGGGCCCCCTAGTGGTATGGGGCCCTCAGGCAGTGCCGATTGCCCGAATGGTCAGTCCGCCCCTGTGATTACACCAGGCTTTCACAGGTTCAAGATGAACAGAATCTTTTATTAAAACAGATGTGCAAAGTTTGAATATCTAAATATAAACAGCATATTTTAAGAAGTGTCTCTTTAATGAGTCTTTAGGCATGTGAATAACTCAACACAACTGTCAGAGAATTCCTTTTTTCAATAAAAAAAATACATTTATTCTGTCTTTTATTCCCCTTTGACTATCACATAGTTACACACACATACTATCACCCTATAGGAACAGATGCAGAAACTTGAGGCTTCCATATTGTCTCTGTCTGTGCCGCTATAGAATTAATCAGAACGGGCCTTACCTTATTATATATCCTAGCAACTAAGCGATTAATCAACTCACTGACAACCTTGAGAAAATCATTAAATGATAAGCAGAGCATATTAGTCCCCGGTCGAATCCACAGCAGAGGAATTTGTCAAACTTGTAGCTTCTCGACATCGATCCAGTATAATATGACATCACATTCGCTTCTAAGGTCTGTTTACTCAAGAAAGACAATTTTGCTTGACTTGCGCGTTATATCATTGACATAAGATATGACTGACCGACCATCAGGGCATCAGTCAATATGGGATGGATTTAAGTCCAGTGACTCATAAAATCCTGGCCTTGGACTGTAAAATTTAACACTATTACCGAATTTTGTCAGAGATGCAAATGGTAGGAGACATTGCAAGCTGCAACATCTAAGGCCGCGTACACACGAGGGGATATGTCCGCTGAAAACGGTCCGATGGACCGTTTCAGCAGACATCTCCGCTCGTGTGTATGGGCTAGCGGACAGATTTCTCCACCCGACAGATTTCAAAGCAAGCTTTGAAATCTATCCGGTGGGAATCTGTCCGCCCGACATGTCTGCTGGTTAGTACACTTACCAGCAGACATGTCGTCCCCCACCGCCGCCGCGCCGCTGCCGAATGGATTCGGCGAATGCGCGGAAGTGTTTTACTTCCTGGTGCGGTGACGTGGCGGTGATGCGGCGGCGTCAACGTCACCGCCGCGTCACCGCCACGTCACCGCGCCGTCCGGCGGCGGGGAATTTGATCCGATGGTGTGTACACGCCATCGGATCAAACTCCCGATCGGACATATCCGATGGAAATGGTCCGCGGACCGTTTTCATCGGATATGTCCGGTCGTGTGTATGGGGCCTAAGTCTCATTCATGTAAATTTTTGCTATTCCAAACACAGCTGCCTGACTTCTATAGTTGCAGTAACTATTGTTCTTAGTTCTATCCAGTGGCGGCAGGTGGGTTTTTCATTTGGATGGGCGGCACTGACAGCACCCCCAGGTGGTCTGCAGTGTGGCAAGGACACCCCCCCACTAGGAGGTCGGCGTCGAGCCACTGCCAATCCCTCCACCCGAGTGGCCGGCGGTAAGGTACCTGCCTGATCTAGAGCTGGCGGACTGTGGAATCCTCTCCTCCTCTCCCGGGGTGCGGGTAGCAGCTCTGGTATCCGCTCCTCCCACGGCTTCCTTCACCGTGTGTCTCCTCTCCGTTCCTCCTAAGTGCTAGATATCCAATAGGATCACCTGACGCTTTTGGTGGGGAGAAACTTTAGTGTGAAAATAGCGAAAAAGTATTCGCTATCGTCACACAACTGGGTGGGATCAGGGCGCAGTGCTCTACGCCCCGGGCCCACCCTTTCTTGATATGTAGATCAGGTTGCCAGACGCATTGAAAAGAAGGGGCTGCCACTGGAACTATCAGATCCAAAGGCTGAATAATTGAATATACACCATGGTAGGACTGCATATGTCCTTATAAATCAGTATAGTTTCTTATTAGGGCAATGATGTACTTATAAGGAAGTAGAATTCTTCCTTATTTGGGCCGTGGTATCCTTATAAGGAAATCCAGTTCTTCTTTTATTTAGGCACTGAGGCCCTTATAAGGAAGTAAAGTTATTTATTTCCTTTATAGGGCAGGGATGTCCTTACAAGGAAGTATAGTTCTTCCATATCTCCTAGATTGTAAGCTCCAACGAGCCAGACCCACGATTCGTCCTGTATTGAATTGTATTGTAACTGTACGGTCTGCCCCCCCCATAATGTAAAGCACTTTGCAAATTGTTGGCGCTATATAATAATATTAATAATAATAATAATAGGTAATTGATGTCCTTATAAGGGTGTATAGTTCTTCCATATTAGGACAGGGATATCTGTATAAGAAAGTATAGTTCTTCCTTATTAGGGCAGTGATGTCCTTATATAGTCCCTTTCACACTGGCAGCGCACAGGCGTCGGCAGTAAAGCGCTACTATTAGTGGCACTTTACCGTTGTTTTTTCTGTGCTTTTCAGGTGCTAGCAGTGTGCTTTTACCCCCCCCCCCCAGTAGTGGCAGAATAAAGGGTTAAAAGCGCCCTCAAAGCGCCGCTGCCGAGGCGCTTTGGCGGCGCTGCCTATTGATTTCAATAGGCAGGGGCGCTTTAGGAGCAGTGTATTCACCGCTCCCAAAGCGCTGCAGAGAAGCTGCTTACAGGACTTTTTTTCGGTCCTGCCTGTGCGGCACCCCAGTGTGAAAGGACTCAGGCTTTTACACTGGTATTGCAGATGAGGGTTTTTTCAGGCGCTTTACAGGCGCTATTCTTAGCGCTAAAGCGCCTGAAAATTGCCTCCAGTGTGAAAGGGGTCTTAGTAAAGCAGTGATATCACAATAGAGGTGCCCCCTGTCACCAACAGAGTAAATATCTCAGTCCTGTCATTAAATTGCTATATGGAGTATATATTCTGAAGTCCTCTGTCAATCAAAGAGTTAATATCGTAGTATAAGAACTTTATTAATTTTGCTTCTCCAGTATTTTATTCCCCGATGAAGTAGAACAGCTAATACGGGTGACTGCTTCCAATCTCATCATGTACCTAATGTACCGTGTTAAATGCAAAATTTTGTTTTGACATTTTGGATGCAATTTTTTTTTCTTCATAGACACACTAGGGCTCCAATTAATATTTGCAGGTATCTTTTGGCAACAAGCGTGACATTTCAAAACAATGGTGGCATTTGTTTTACAAAATCAACTTTATAATTTTACTTTGTTCTCACAACTTCCAAAAATAAATCAGCCTTCCTCTCCGATTTACGTTGTATTTCATTTTTTTTTTTAAAATAAAGCTTTATACATCAGCCAAATAAAAACATATTGTGAGGGGGATTTCAAGAGGAATATTGATTTTGGTATTATTGTAATGCTTACATAAAAGTCATTTTTCAACTTTCACATCTTTGCTCTCTTGCTGTGCCATATTTCATATAGAGATGTATAGATTTTTCCTGTAGTGACTGTCTGTATGCCAGGCATGTGCAATCTACATTTTTACTTTAGAGATGCTGAGCTAAAACCAATTACAGCACAAGTCATTCAAATAGCACTAGCACTGACGGAACAGGAAGAATATTGACCGTGTACCACGTTCTCCAACATAGCTTTATTAACTTCCATTGTTTTACATTGAACAACTAGTCATGGAAGTCTTATCTTTGGGAAGACCCGGGATTTACACAGCGCCGCTGCACAGCACAGGACTGTCTGGTAGGGGAGAAGAGAAGACTGGACAAGGAAAGGAGAAGAAGCAATCTGATGAGCTCATCCAGGGCCGATCCTAGGGTCACAGGCACCTGGGTGCAGAAATATTTCTATAAAATTAGCGGCGCTTTACTGCCGACGCCCCCACACTGTCAGTGTGAAAGGGGTCTTGGTACATCTCATTATATATCACATCTGTAGATGGACTACTGAGGCACAGTAATGGACAGGGGCTGTGTATCCTATGCAATCTATCATGCCATAAAACATCTAGAGCAGGGGCAGCCCAGAGCACGTGTAAAGGGATGCTGGGGATGCCATCCCCCAGCACACTGAACACTGTGACTTACCTCGGTTCTCTCTCTCTGTGCGGCCCGAGATAGAGATGGGAGGGGGAAGCATTCCAACTGGAGTTGGTGGAGACAGTGCAGGATCCAAAGCTCCCAGTGTGAGGAATTCATTCCTGCACATCAGCACTCAGCAGCCACTGAAAAAAGAACCCTCCTGTCAGGAAGAGGAGCGCCCCCCCGAGCACTGCCAGGCTGGACAGACTGCTCTATGCTCACACATCAGTTCTGGACGGACACACACCTATGTTCAGAACACTAGTTCTGGACAGACACAAACAAGGAGAGAAGGAGGGAGGGGAGAAATCTGTCACTTTGGCCCCCTTCCCCACGTCTGCAAAGCACCCTGTGCACCCTGCCTAGAATCGGCCCTGAGCTCATCTTTCTGACAATTTGCTCTCTCCTCTCATCGGCATGTTCCTTCTTAGAACATTAACATTACACCACTGCTTGGCTCCTTGTGCTGCGCGGCTGCGCCTCCCTCTCCCAGTATGAGCTCTGTTCTACAGGGATCACAAGAAGCTAAAAGTGCATCATATGTAGGTACTAACTTAAACTAATGCAGTCACTACATCTAAGGAATGGTAAACTGTCCCTCTCCAAGCCTGTGATTGCACAGTGAAGGAGAAAGTGCACAGTGATTGCTCCTATTAACCTGCTGCTTGCACTTGCAATGCAGCACAACTGATTGGCTTCCTGTGCTGCTTCTCCATTACTAGTAAAAAAAAAAAAAAATGCCATAAATCTATCCCCTATTTTGTAGACGCTATGGGCCAGATTCAGGTACATCTGCGCATTATTGGACCGGCGTAGCGCACCGCCTTTACGTTAGACTTGCGCAATGTAGCCGCACAATCACCCTATTCTCGTCGCTTTTACGCACAAAATTGCGCATGCATAACGTTATTTCAGAGGCGTAAGGCGGAGTATTACAAATTGGGAAGGACGTGGGCGTGTTACATTGAAATGAGCCGTGACCCCATGCAAATGAAGGGCCGGCCGGCTCGCGCATGCGCGCTTGAAGCAGACCATGGTCAGCACCTCTGTGCGCATGCTCACAACTCGGGAACGGCGCAATCAGTGAAATTGGAAGTGGACTAGGGCAACTTAGTGAACTACGCAGACAGCATAAATAGACAGACACAAACGCACTTCCTTTGCAAAAGTACATCCCTTTGTTTCCCTTCCTATTCAGCAAGGTGCTTTTGTTTATTAGCGTTTGTTTGTTTGTGACGTGTCTTTGAGATATTTGGGGACTGTTTTGCAGAGTGATTTTTGTCTTTTATGTGTTTTATTTGTTGTTATTTTGTTTAAATTATATTTTTGCTGGGCATTTTTTATTTTTGCTCGTCATTTATTTTATTTTTTTGGTTCTGTTTGTGTATGATTTTGGAATGTGGGGGTGATATTCCTGCGAGAAAAGGGGTGTCACCCTCATTTGTGGTGGAGAAATAAAACCCAGGTCTGTGTGAATGGTGTATGAATGTACAGTGACATAATTGGAGCCGTGGCGTGGCGTTGCTGCTCACAAGTCCTGCATGGTGGACTGGTGCCAATCCAATGTGATGAGGATGTGGGGTTTGTGTGCTAGGGACCACAGTGGTGTGCATGCATGCATTCTCATTGTGCCATGATTAATGTGGGTGTTTAACGTGCAAAGATGCATAATGTGAGCTGGCATGAGATGGGGTCATGAGATAGGGTGCCAGTGCATATGCAGAGTCACCTTGAAGGGAAAAGACAGGAGGATGTTAGTAGTGCATGTGCCCCTTGTGATGTGTGCATCATGGGGGGGGGGGGGGCAGTCATGCCTGCCACCCATGTCACTCACCAACCAGCCAGCTGTCCCCATACATGTCGGTTTCTGACATATCAGGGACAGGTGTAAAAAAAACACAGATTTTTACATACTGTCCCCGGTTTTATTGAGCCTGGCAACCCTGATGGGGCCCCCTAGTGGCATGGGGCCCTCGGGCAGTGCCCGAGTGCCTCAATGGTCAGTCCGCCCCTGCGTGTGTGATATATCCTCTCCCGTGAAGAGTGAAGAGTGAGGGGCTTGTATCAGATAAGAATATTGTATTAGATTAGATTAAATTGTAAAGTTTATATAAGCAAATAAAAAGTTAAAAAAAAAAAAAAAACATCTCCCGTGCCCTCCTCAGTGCCCTCCTCAGTGCCCTCCTCCTTCTTTGCTCATCTAAAGTCAGTAGTATAGCTATGCGCGACGATGCCCCTGGCATGTTGGCATACAGATTGTTGTGCAACACGTGTGACTGCTGAGCTCCTCACTAACAGTGTTGCTTTATCTGACATGTAGACGATTTTTCTCTTTTTAGACCAGCTTTTATATGGTCTAATTTTAGACAGGACATTTTGCTGTTGCGCACACCGCGTATCCTGCGCTGCCCCAACGTTCTTTTGTGGATCCCCGTAAGTCCCTCATTAGCATATTTGACTAGCAAATCAATGGTCTGTCTAGCGCAGTTTTGCGCGGACGGATGCGCCTGTCTAACGAAATTACGCTGGACAAAAAAAAGTAGATTTCTTGCGTATCTCGTTTTGGGGATGCCGTGCATCGAAAGGCACGCGCACATTTAGACTTACGCACGCGCATCTCCTGTTGCGCAGGCAAAATCGCTCTGTGAATTTGGGACTATAACTTTTGCACAAACCAATCAATAAACACTTTTTTACCAAACATATGTAGTAGAATACAAATTGGCCTAAATTGATTATTGGGCTAAATTATTGGGTGTATTTTACAGCAGAAAATAACAAATATTGGGTTTTTATTTTTCAAAATTGTTGGGCTTTTTGTTTATAGCGCAAACATAATAATCCGTAGAGGTGATCAAATACCACCAAAAGAAAGCTCTATTTGTGGGGAAAAAAAGGACGTCAATTGTATTTGGGTACAGCGTTGCATGACCGCTCAATTGTCAACTAAATTAACACAGTGCCAATATTGCAAAAAAATTGCATGGTCATTAAAGTGGATGTAAATCCATTTTTTTTTTTTATGTTACAATGTAGAGAATAAGATTTCCTATCATCTGTGCCCAGTCTTGCCACACAGAGTTAATTCAGCTGTGAGCAATCCTGTTTTATTGTTCAGCGAAAATTAACAGACTTCCAGATAAAAACCTGTCTAAATAAAAAGTCCTTTCCTCCCTCCATGCTTCGAGTGACAGGTTATTTACATATCTCGTGCACTAGCGTGGACACTAGTGTTGAGCGGAATACGCCATATTCGATTTCGCGATATTGCGCGAATATATAGAAGAATATTCGCGAATATTCGCTAATATCGAATATTCGTGATATTTTATCCAAAACATTTTTTGCGAAATTCTCATAAACGGAGATCATTTCCTGTATTACTAAACTAATATGCACTAAAGACTAACTCTACACTAACTCTACTTAAATGAAAGGAGAATAAGGGGGCAAAAGAAGGGCGGAGAAGATAATCGCGCAATATTCCTATTGCGCGATTATCTTCTCCGCCCTTCTTTTGCATCAGAGCCAATCAGAATAACTCGAATATTCGGCAAAAGGAATATTGCGCGATTAGCTTCTCCGCCCTTCTTTTGCATCAGAGCCAATCAGAATAACTCGAATATTCGGCAAAAGGAATATCGCGCAATATTCCTTTTGCCGAATATTCAAGTTATTCTGATTGGCTCTGATGCAAAAGAAGGGCCGAGTAGCTGATGTGATTCTTTTATGTTGCCGAAAATTCGCAATGCGAATTTTCGGCAACATAAAAGAGTCGCATCAGCTACTCGGCCCAGGGTCTCTCTCTAATCATACCAGCAATGCTTTTAGATGTCGATGGAGATCACTAGGATGTGATCTGTTTTAAAAATAAATTTGAAAAAATATGAATATTCGCCATAGCGAATATTCGCCGCAATATTCGAGTTATTCGCGAATACTCGAATATGCAATATTCGTAGCGAATATTCGCAATGCGAATATTCGTGAGCAACACTAGTGGACACATGCACATTCCTGGATGTTTATCATAATATGAGGTGATCCACAGTTCATTGTGAGAAATGTATGGTGCAGTGAACAGCCAGCAGAATATACACAGGCAAGTGATTAGGGGAGATGTATTTAGTCAGAGCTTGAGTGATCTTCTTCTTCTTCTTATTATTGTTCTATTGCAATGTGGTGTGTCTGAGGTCACCTGATGACATATGCAACATTTCTTTATATTACCAGGATGTGTTATGTGGGGGATGGGTGGATTTCTCACTTTTTATACTTACACCCATTAAGTCTAAATGAACTTAGGGCTGGTTCACATTAGTGCGCTGTACGAGATCGCAAGTGATTTGCACCGCACTGCTGTTCAGATCACATGCGATGTCTGTGCGATACGATTTAAACCATGCAAACTGTATCTCATTTGGACCAAACACGCACAGGACCCTTTTTTTGGTCCACACCAAAATCGCATGGGTGTTCACACCCATGCCATCCGATTTATGTCCTAACTGTCAGTTCGCAGTGCGATATGCGAGCTGAAATGGGGGTGACATTACCATTGTATGACAGTCCCCAGCAGTTCACATATGGCAGTGTGAACTTCCATGCGAGTCGGGTGCAATGTGGGAACCCACAGTGGATTCGCAGGTTTCCGGAATCACACCAGTGGGAACCAAGCCTCCAAGCATACAGCCTACAAATGTCCCCTGACTGCTCCCACTAAGGCTCGGTTCACACTGGTGCCTTTTGGGGAACCCTGCGAATCCACTGCGAGTTCCCACATCTCACCCGACAAATTTTTGGGTTTACATCCACTTTAAGGGTGTAAAACCTTCCTGGTGCTGAAGTGGTTAAGGTTTCCCCCGGGACGCCCCGGAAATGACGACACAACGTTCATATTGGGTTTGAATTTAATGGCGGTAAGGAGCGCTGCTCGGATAGCGATACCGTAAGGGATAGAGGAGAAAAGCAGTGACAATATCGCAGCAGTCCTAGCATTGGATTAGCAGAGAAGACTGTGGATAAGCTGATGTGCCTGTTACCATATGTCTGTGAGGTGAGAGCTCTGGGAGACTGGTGAAGGACACACAGCATGGTTCAATACTTCAATTAAGGAGACATCCACATCCAGATTCCCGTTATATTGGAAGATTGATCCCCATTTGTCCCCATTATACATTATATGCAACGTTATAGAACTTTATCATCTCATTGCAATATTTTACCATTTTCATATGTAGCACTTTTTAAGTGTATTTTTGCACTATTTTGTCACTTTGCACTTTTTGCTATTTTTTGCACTCTGACACTATTTTATTGATTATATATTGATGCCGTATTTATTCATTTGTGGAGTAGTAAATGTTTGCACATTTGTACTATATATAGTCCACTGTTACTCATCGCACAACACTTTGTCACTTTCTTGCAGGTTGCACATTTTTGTATATTTCTTTCTTTAGCGCAAGATCATTTTTAAGAGTTATTTATTTACGTGTACAGTGAACACCATTAGATATAGCAGCTTTTTTGCTCTAGCTTCTTCCTATTCATATTCACTCATTAGTAGCGCGAAAGACACCATGGCCCAGATTCATAAAGCAATTACGCCTGTCTAACTGGTGTTAGACAGGAGTAATTTCAAATTTTGCGCGCCGTATCACTAGTTTGAATCCTCAAACCATGATACGGCGGCTTCGGGCTTCGATCCGAGAGGCTTACGTCTTCGTAAACCTTCGGATCTACGCTGCGATATATTTGCGGCCGCTGGGAGGAGTTTGCGTCGTTTTGATGCGTCGGGATATGCAAATGTGTTTTTACGGCGATCCACGAAGATACGAGCGGTCTTCGCAATCGCTTACGTCTGTTTTTTTTTACGTACTGTTAGACCAGCTTTTTGCTGGTCTAACGGTGCGTAACCCATGTTAAGTATGGCCGTCGTTCCCGCGTCGATTTTAATTTTTTTTTATTTTATTTTTTTACGTAACTCGTTCGGGAATAGAAATGTCCGTAAACGACGCTACTCAAACAACGAATGACGTAACGACGTGATTTCGCGCAATGCACGGCAGGAAATTTGCGAACGGAGCATGCGCAGTTCGATCGCCGCGGGAACGCGCCTATTTTAAATCCTTCACGCCCCCTACTCGCGTAGATGGATTGCGACGGGAGAAATACACTACGCCGCCGTCGTTTACTGGACAAAATCTACCTGGATTCCACGTAGAGCCAGGTAAAAAACGGCGGCGTAGTGTATTTCTGATACGCTACGAGAATCCAATTCTCTCTGAATCTGGGCCCATATTTTCAAGGCACTTGCACTGCTTGTGTTTAAAAAATGTAATAAAAAAAACAAACAAAAAAACGCCAAAAAAAAAAAAAAAGATTACATTGAAAGTGCTGCGCAAACTGTTGGCCCTATATAAACCCTGTATAATAATAATAATAATAATAATAACTTACCAGTGCTTAGATGTTTTCTGTTATTCAGGCAAGTACCTGTGCTGCAAGCTGTATGCTTCCTGTATGCTGAAATGAATTGTCTAACAATGATGTCAGCTTTCCAAGCTACTGTCTGTTAAAGTGGTTGTTAACCCGTTACCCTACAGGTAAGCCTAGATTAAGGCTTACCTGTCGGTGCTCAAAATATCTCCCAAACTTCCTCGGTTTAGGAGATATTTCCCAATGAAACGGCACCGATGTCTACGGCGCATGCGCTGTAGACAACGGCGCAGGCGCACTTTAGGAACCTTTAGAAACGGTGAGCGTGCCATTTCTAAAAGAGATTGTGCCTTGACTGGCAGCTCCCGCGCACATGGCGTCACCGCGGCTCCGGCCAATCACAGCGTCGGAGCCACAATAGGAAGATGGACGCTTCGTGGAAGAGTTGACACCGGTGACATCGCAGGCTTTGGTTTTAGGTAAGTGACACATAATGGGCTATTTGACAGTTAAATCGCACCTGAACTGGACTGAAAAATGCACAAGACCCTTTTTTTAATTTGCACCGCAAACGCATGCATGTATGTTGACTGGCTCCATTGAAAGCCAAACTGGTTCACATGTAATCGAATCAGATGCGGTTCAAAACACATCCGAAACGCATTTATGTGAACTGAGCCTTGGGGATAAGATACAGTTTAATGATAGAAATTTGTGAATACAAACCTGCATTAACCTGAGACTTTCATATCTGCTTGGAGTTCAGCTTTAAGGTTGTACCTTATATATTGGTACCAAAAACCAGCCTGCTGTCATCAGGCTCTCTGTGCTAAAAAGTGAACTGTAGAGATCATTTAATCCATCATCCATCTCAGAGATTCTCCGGTTCTGCTTATAATGCAACATGCAAAGGACTTCAGCCAAAACTCCCCACCAGGTCCTCCTATCCACATCAAAGGAAGACTGATGAGACCCCAGCTACTCCTTTCAAGTCATTTTTTTTTAAGATTATTAGTTACTCTGTGCTGCAAAGCTGGGAGAAACTCAAACGCAACAAGAAAGGAACTATGTGGGAAGTAATTTCTATCAAAGTCACAGTTTAAAGCTGAACTTAAGGTAAATCAATGCACTGAAAGCAATTGTATATACTGTAGCGATAGATAGATAGATAGATAGATAGATAGATAGATAGATAGATAGATAGATAGATAGATAGATAGATAGATAGATAGATAGATAGATAGATAGACAAAAGTGAGTACACCCTTAAGTGAAAATGTCCAAATTGGACCCAAAGTGTCAATATTTTGTGTGGCCACCATTCAGTGGCATCCAGGGTGGCAGAAAACAAGCGATATATGTCACCAGCACACCAAGAAAATATAAGGGTCCAAAGCAGTGGGAGAACTCTCAAGGTTGCAAAGGTTTTCTTGCCACCGGGCCCTGGTGTTCTGCCACTGTGGTGTTCCCTAGCTGTCCTGTCCCTGCTATTGACAGCGCTGGTCTGGCATCTGTCTCCTTGGCAGTAGTGGCAGTCTATTAGGACCTAGTGCTGGTGACATTATAGGTGCATGCAGGGGAAGGCTGGCACTATTGGTTATAGAGAGCTGAGCCCCCAGCTGGTCACCTAGCAGCAGTAATGCTGTATAACCTTCTCTGTTGACATGCTGATCGGGATGTGATCTAGGTGATGCTCCCAGTCAGATCTAATAAACACAGTATTTATTAGCATCAAGAGTACAGCCACATATATATATATATATATATATATATATATATATATATATATATATATAGTTATATAGTTATATATATATATAATCAAACATATGTTCCACAGCCGTGTGGGCTCTATGCCTGTAGTGGGCTTTGATCAATAAAATCACTGATATTTAACACTAGGATTTGACTAGGAGCAGCTAAGCAACCTGGAGGGAGCTCAACTATCTACAACCAATAGAGATGGGCTCGGGTGTGTTTGAAATCCCACATGCCTGATCCCGCCAAGATGCCAACACTCCACAGTGCTAATCACAGGCAGTGAGACATTTCCTGATTTGTGCAGCTTCGGACCGGGAAATGTCTCACTGCCTGTGATTAGCGCTGTGCAGTGTGGGCTTCCTGGCAGGGTCTGGCATGTGGAATTTTGAACATGCCCAGCCCATCTCTAACAACATATTGTGCTGGTCCGCCTGTACATCAGCCCCATAAAGTAACCAGCACTGGGTTCCTATGTGGTGCCGCCGCTGCCATGGAGACAGAGACCAGCGCTGTAAATAGCGAGGACAGGACAGCAACTCTGGTTGTTCCACCGCTGGTCCACACTGGGAGGATTCCCCCATCCACCTATAATGTGTAGATAGGGAAATTGAATCATTTTTTTTTTCATTCGACCTAATAGTTGAATGAAAAAAAGTGATCAATGTATGGGTTGCCTAAGAGCTAAGACCAGCCATAGACCGTTTAAATCTCAGCTGGTTCAGCAGGAACTGGCTGAGATTTGAACCATTAATGAGCAGATTTTCTTATGATTATCACTAGTATAGCCACTAGTGATACTCACTGTTTGTCATAGAATATAATTGCTGGGCAGGAGGGATATTCCCCTGTCGCCACTGTCTGTGTTGATGGGGGACTCATGCAAGTTTGCTTTGTGAATTCCATGCTTGCCTCCCCGAGCTGCGTCGGCGTAGCGTAAAAGAGATACGCTAGGGCGGCAAAAATATACGCAGATGTATGTGAATCCGGGCCTATATATATATATATATTGTGACAGCAAGTCAGGTAAATCTGTCGGTGTTGTCACAGACGGGAGATACATTTCTGCCTTGTTTAGACAATTCACCAGTTACTATCAGGTGTCGGCTGCAGAAATAGCCAGAAAGGTTTAGGGCGTTTTAAAACTTCAGCTGTTCAGAATGAGGCAATTAAGGTCTCTATAAATCATCCAGAGGATGACTACTGATTGCTGCATCCTGAGGCTTTTTGAGTTAAGGAGAGCAGTGAGAAAGACTTCTGAAGAGGTGAGGTGGTTGTTGATTTTTCTGTGTGATAAAAATCAAAAAGTCTATTGTTTCTCTGCTGTATGACCAGCAGTGTCTGCCCAGCAGTAGGCTGTGCCAGACTCCATAGATAGGTTTCTGTGTGGTGAAGGTAGACGCCCCAAGTGGTCAGGGTTTATTTTATGTTTTGTTTTGTTTATGCTGTTTGGATGCTTGCACTTGTTTCCAGCAATATGGAAGAATAAACCAAACTCTTTGTTTTCCACCGTCTTCGGCTGCCTCTCTGTATAGTTCAGTGTGTACTGAACCCATCCAGGGGGTCACACCCCCCGCTACCTAGCTAACCTCTTACTATATATATATATATATATATATATATATATATATATATATATATATATATATTGAACAGTGTAAATACATGAATCTGGCTGTTATCAGTCTCCTGTGCTGCAGTGCAAGGAGCATGTGGATAGGAGGAGGGAACAGGGTAATGGAGCAGTGAGTAGGGAAGAGACTTGTAGGTGAAACCGCAGTAGAGAAAAATGAGGTCTTCTTTTCTGAGGACTGTGCTGTGTGGCAGAGCTATGTAAACTTCAGGACTGGATGGACAGGAACACAAATATTTTGGCAGGTAAAATTGCTTTCTTATATGTATGCCATCTATATGTTTAGCCTTTTGCCTGCAATTAAGCTTTAATTAATAAGAACAGATTACCTGGGAAATATGCCGGGTATATTATACTGGGCACTGGCACACCATTCACTCTTGTAGTGTCACTGTCCTCCTTCCTCTCCTTTTTTTCTTGTTTCAGGAAGTTACTTTTAACTACAAAT
The DNA here is from genome assembly GCA_029574335.1 of Rana kukunoris. Taxonomy (NCBI): domain Eukaryota; kingdom Metazoa; phylum Chordata; class Amphibia; order Anura; family Ranidae; genus Rana; species Rana kukunoris. The sequence goes on from CM056051.1 coordinate 437,500,057, forward strand.
CTTGCTCTCCTTTGATGCATTTTCTATTGTAGCTCACTTTGAATTCTCTCTCATTTTACCTCATTAAGTTTTTTTCTGTGCTATAATGATGACTCACAGTTAAAGATGAACTGCAGTCTAACGAAAAAGCCGGAGATTGTTTTAAATGAGCTGCTTATAAAATCGTTATATGCAGTCAATTATCACTTGTACCCCCCCTACCTCCTTTCCTTGCATAGAAGGAGCAACTAAATTGAAGTCAAGTGCCTAGGACCCTCTCAGACTACTTGGGGGGTGTTCGATAGAAGTCCCAGACATACTGTATATATATTATCATAATACCATGAACATAGGAAGCCTCTTAGGGCCTCTTTATGGTAAGGCCCATGTCACACATGAAGTCCTGACACTACGGACAACTTATCACAAGTGGCAGGATCACATTATAGGGCAGAGATATACTCACCCGCTTCCATGTTGTCACACCCTCATTGGGTGGACGAGGGGACACTGTCACAGATGAGTAACTTTCTGCAGCATTTCTGGCAAGGGAATATTTCCTCCACCCTTTATTACGACCATAGGACCTAACTGTGATTACACTTTGATGGAGTTGATAAAATGATTATTTTATGTCTATGTTATCTCTCTCTTCTAAACACTCAAATATTGTTATTCTCTTTTCTTCTTTATTATTTTTATAATTTATTTTCTTTCTTGTTGCGATATATATATATATATATATATATATATATATATATATATATACACACATACACATACATACATTATATATATTGTACAGGACGCCAGGGTTGGGTCCTGGATGGACGCTACATAGCGCCAATTTTTGGAATCTGGTCCCTTTAAACGCTGGTTCAGGAGGTCACCCAGAGGGGGTGAGAGGTTCCGGAAAGTTAAAATAGATCCAGAGAGGACGAGCTAACGGTCCTCTCTGTTTTTCTCTTTATGTTATTTGGGGGTCCGGAATTTCGGAGGCTCTGAAGTGACAATTGGGAGGGAAGAGAGCCTCCCCTTCTGACCCCTGGCTTCAGGTACGCAAGGAGTTAACCTTATCCAGGAAGTCAGTTAAAAGGAGAGGAAGTGCTGACAGAGGGTGGAGGAGTGTAGCAGTAAAAGTGTCTGCAGAAGTTGTAAGCCTGTTGAGAAGGACTGAGAGACCCACCAAACCGTATGTGCCTGTATTTTGTTTTGTTTGCTGTGCTGAAAGGAAAAGAGACTTTTCATTTGTGCTGAAGACAAACAGGACTTTTGTGTTGATGATTTTCCCCATGCTGAAGTAAGCGTTGTTTTTGGTTTGTGTTTTGCAAATAAAAACATTTTTTTTTCATTATCACGGTTTAAGCACTTGTCTCGCTGAGCTAAGGAACCCCCAAAGTTCACAATATATATATATATATATATATATATATATATATATATATATATGTATGTGTCTTAGTAATCACGTGAGAAACATTAGTATTATTTTCCTTGACTGAAAATGATGACAGAATTATTCATCCCTTGTTCGAAAACGAGAAACAGATGTCTCTTCCACTCCCCACTCCTTACTCACTCCTTTCTACCCCTCCCACCGTGCAAAGAAAATGGCTGCCTCGTGGTAAAAACAGATGTCACAGGAGAAGGACCATATACGGATGAACCAATCATATACACACATATGTGATGACGTTTGCTTATGTCACTTTGTTTATATAAGGGGCAGTGACCAGAATAAAAAGCCTGTTGATGAGGAAGAGCTCGCACTGAATCAGTGTGTCCCAGTGTGATTCTTTTGCATGCATGCATTCACATCATCATAGATTTGGATCAAAGGCAGAATAAAAAAGCATCCTGGACTCGGACCAGGGAAAAAAATCTATTACAACCCTACGGGAAGTAGTAATGACAGAGCGAATAATAAAATATGTAGAAGGACAGGGTGATTTATTTACAATATATACTGGTAATAATACTGGTGATAATTATGCTGGTGTAATACCGGTGATAATCAGGTAATAATTATTTAAAGTGGCTGTAAGCCTCAGACATGAAGTATGAACAGAGCATATCCCTCTATAGTGTGTACTTGTCTCAATCCAGAGTGTTCTTTCTATCTGCTGCTTCGTTTCTCTACTACTATATAGGCATGAGTCATGTCTGACAGTTTTTTCTGACACCAAGAGAAAAAAAAGTGACAGGGGACAGCACCCTAGTTTTCTGAAAGCTTAGAGAAGCTGTAAAAATACTGGACTTTTAACCACTTGCCTATCGTATAAATTACATATACGATAGCAAAGTGGCATTGCTGCACAGGATCATTATACACATTGGAAGCTAATCAGTGGGTACCACAAACTCAATGTCCACCAGCACCCACCAATCAAATCTGATCAAATAAGAAGAGAGTTGAGAGTGGGAGTTAAAGTTACTGTGTCAAGTAAAGGCACAGTAACTTTTGGAGGTTGGAGTTTAGGGTATGCGTAACATTACTTGCTCAAAACACTAGGGGTGTCAGGGCATGTAGGAACAGACCTAACCAACGGCTGAACAGTTGGGACACAATCTATGCATTAAGGTGAAAAAACATCTGATGATGCCAGCCCCCCCCCCCCCCGAGCCCCCGTTTTACTTACCTGACCCCTCGAAAGTCCCACGCTCGGTCCCGAGATCCTCTTCGCTGATCAGCCTAGCCGCTGTTTGACTAGAGTTGATGGATTGAAAGCAGCGCAGCCATTGGCTGGCACTGCAGTCAATCACATCCAGTTATGCGGCGCGCCGAGGGGCGGGGACGAGTGATACAGTGACTCACCACCATGCGAGCTCTCTCGCATTACTGTGGTGAGTTCTTGCGGGGAGGACCAGAGACAGCCACCAAGGGACCCCAAAAGACGTGGATCAGGGCCACTCTGTGCAAAACGAACTGCACAGTGGAGGTAAGTATAACATGTTTGTTATTTTAAAGAACCTTTTTATTTTCCTATAATAACCCTTTAAGTGTGTAAGTATGGGATTACAGTGTCAATTGGCTTCTGGCCTGAAAATGGAAATGCCAATAGAGAACAGTGAGTTATGCCACGTACACACGACCGTTTTTCGGGTTGTAAAAAATTGCGTTTTTTTTTTTTATGTCATTAAAAAAGATTGTGTGTGGGCTCCAGAGCATTTTTCACAATGTGAAAAATGGGCATTGAAATTTTCAAATTTTTCACAACGCTTTTAACGTCGAAAAAAATGGTCGTGTGTGGGCTTTAACGACGTGAAAAAAACGTGCATGCTCAGAAGCAAGTTATGAGATGGGAACACTCGTTCTGGCACATTCATCACACTGTAACAGACTGAAAAGCGCAAATCGTCTTTTACCAAACTTTTACTAACACAAAATCAGCAAAAGCAGACCCAAGGGTGGCGCCATCCGCATGGAACTTCCCCTTTATAGTGCTGTTGTACGAATTATTCGTCACTGCGCTTTGCTAGAGCATTTTTTTTCACGATCGTGTGTAGACCATTGAAAACATAATTTTTTACAACCCGAAAAACGGTTGTGTGTACGCGGCATTAGAGTTCTAAATTAATGGCTTGTATACAGTGTGAATGGCCCTTGGGGGATGACCACCCAAGACTCGATATAGTCGACTTAACATGATGCATTATGTACAAGGTTACATTATGTGGCTGGATATAATATGGAGTGTTCTCCAGGTGAACATGTGCAGGAGAGTGATCAGAACGTGATCAGTGACATCAGGTGGTTTAAACTATTTCCATTGGAAATGCAACATATTAGGACATGGTGTTTGGTGCAGCAGGTATATATGCCTAAGGATGTGTAACCGTGGCCAATCAGATTCTACCCTGGAAGATCTCAGTGAAAGTCAAGGTGGCCATACTTAACACTTGGGTGCATTATGGCCCCAAGCAGGGCTGGACTGGGACAAAAATTTGGCCCTGGACTTCATCCAGACTGGCCCACTTTGACAGGTCTCTCCCATGGCGTCAGGACAACTCACGCCCCGGCCACCCAAGCCCCCTCTCCCCCTTCACTTGTCACTAGCCATTCTACTTTATTAAAGTAGAACGGCTGGTACCGGTACTCTTATAGGCAGCACCAGTGGGGAAGCTAGACATTATTTCACCCGGGGCAAAGAATCAGTTTGATGCCCCCCTTATGGGACAAGATTAGGCAGAAGTGAGAAACTTCCATGCTGTTTAGTTAGCTGTCGGTCCCCTCCCCCATGCTCCTCTGTCGTCCCTCCTGCTCCTCTGGTCCTCCCCCTGCTTCTCTGTTCCCCCCCAGGTGAGCGCTACGTGAAGGGAGAGACAGAGAAGCAGAGGGGGGCGGTGGTCTGCTGTTACTGAAGTCGGCCCACTGAGCCATCGGCCCACTGAGCCATCGGCCCACCGGGAAACTCCCTGTAGTCCCAATGGCCAGTCCATCCCTGGCCCCAAGGGAGGACTGACACATAATTAATGGAAGAGAAATTCCTGCTGCATGTGATATGTGTGTGCGGAAGGAGCCTAGAGCGCCAGTGGAGGACCCCAGAAGGCTCAGGCATTGCATTGCATGTAACTATAACATGTTTGTAGTTTCAGATGAAAAAAAAATGTACTTTACAACAGCTTTACTTATATCTCTTTAAATGTAATTGCCAGTATTGTAGGTGAGGGACTATAAAAAGAAGCAAAAAGGAAATGTCCTCTGTGGTTTTTGTAAAAGGTTTTGCTGTTCCGCAGAGCTCAGAGAACCGTGTTACCTTGTATTAGCTAAACGCTAGCGAGCGGCGTTGGTTGTGACACAGGACACGTCCCTGCCACTTCTCCCACTGACAATCCATTTAGAAAAAAAAGATTTGTAAGTGCCCAGAGACCAGCAATTTTCTGCAATGCACTTGCCATATTATTAGTGTACTCTCAATTTAATGTAGTACTTCACAGCTTTCCAAACAAAACGGCCTCTCCGGAGCCGCCTCTTCGCCCCCCTCCCTTACTCCTCCGCCAAGAGTCAGGCTCAAGTGTCCATTCGCCTGAAAGATGTCAGCACTCAACCACCAAAAGAAAAAAAAGAAGAAAAAAAAACAGTTATCTTATTTTACATCCATGGCCAAACTTGTCTAAATGGGTCTATTAAAACACACATTTCTCTTTTCCAGGAGAGAAAACACAATTACTGGGGACTCTGTTTAGTCTATTATAAGAGAGATGCAGCCGGGGCCTCTCCGGGAGTCTGTAGAGCCTAATGGGAAAAATACGATGTTCTGCTTGAAAAAAAAAAAATGGTTTGTTCCGCCTGCAACAAGATGGATCTTTCAATCCTGGATTCTGGCCAGCTTGCTGTGAGCTCCCAGACTGATAGATCGGCCACTTATTCCAGATTTTCAGCAACCCAGCAGGCAATGGAGTCATGAATTGAAAGTGAGCTCCAGGCAGATATAAAAGACATGCATTAAGCAGCTCTGTATTCATTAATACATCATCGGTTAATATATTCTTTTAAATGCAAGCAGTGTAAGTACCAACCCTAACTTGGTATTAGTCTTGACAGCAGAGCTCAGACTGGGAGAAGCTGCAAAGAAGCTTCTGCAGTGCAAAGAGAATTCTGATAGATGAAGAAAGAAGAGTGATGGAGAGAAGAGCATAATATTCTGCTGCTTCTCCTATTACTGTCTAGTGATAGGCCGGGGGAGGAACAAGACCTGTAAGGCCTCGTACACACGATGAGATATGTCCGCTCAAACTTGTCCGACGGACAGTTTAGAGCGGACATGTCTCATCGGATTTCGGTCCGATGGCGTGTACACACCATCGGATCAAAATCCCCGCCGGCAGACAGCGTGGTGACGCGGCGGTGACGTTGATGCCGCCACGTCACACACCAGGAAGTAAACACTTCCGCGCGCATGCGTCGGATCCATTCACAGGATACGACGCATGTGCGGGAGGATATGTCCGCTGGTTTCCCGTACTAACCAGCGGACATATCCGACGGACAGGTTTGTAGCGGACAAATTTCAAAGCATGCTTTGAAATTTGTCCGATGGACAAATCTGTCCGCTAGCCCGTACACACGATCGGATTTGTCTGCTGAAACGGTCCATTGGACCGTTTTCAGCGGACAAATTCGATCGTGTGTATGCGGCCTAAGTTGTATACTAAATCACAGCAGTGAAGAATCAGGTCTTCTTTCTTGTAAAACATAAAAGGATACAATACACTTCTCCCAAGTCAATGTATGTATCACCCTTGGAGGACAACAGATGCTAAATCTAGGGTAGCTCGTCCTATGCCCCATGCCAAAGCATCCAGAAAAATAAAGTACTGGAGGTACTCTAGATTTCTAAATGCTGGCAAATGTATTGCTCCAGACAAAACGAAGGAGAATCCTCCTACTTTTGCCCTCAAGACTGGGCTTAAAGGGTCAGTAAAAGAAAAATTATATATTTTTAAAATAACAAACATTGTTTACTTACCTCCACTATGCAGTTCGTTTTGCACAGAGTGCCCCCGATCCATGTCTTCTGGGGTCCCTCGGCAGCTGTCTCTGGTCCTCCCCGCAATTAGTAACCACAGTCATGCGAGAGCTCACATGGTGGTCACTAATTGCGGGCGCGCTCCTGTTATACAGCGAGCGGCCATAGCCGCTCACTGTATTGCTCGGCCCCGCCCCTCGGCGCGCCACGTCACTGAATGTGATTGACAGCAGCGCCAGCCAATGGCTGCGCTGCTCTCAATCCATCTGCTCTAGCCAATCAGCGGCCAGGCTGAGCGGCGAAGAGGATATCGGGACCGCGCGGGACTTTCGAGCGGTCAGGTAAGTATAATGGGGGCTCGGGGTGGGGCCGGCAGCAGCAGAGGTTTTTTCACCTTAATGCATAGATTGTATTAAGGTTAAAAAAAAAAATACTTTACAACTCCTTTAATCAATCAACGCTTGATCCTAGGTGAAGATTCTCTGCCCTTTTGTCTAGAACAATAAAGTTACCAACATTTGAATATATGGAGTACCAGAACATAAATATAAATAGCTCATTAAATAATAAAATAACAAAACCAGCTTTTGTTGCAATTTTCAGCTCAAGTCCAAAAATCTACCCAGCAGTACTTTTTTCTGCCACTAGATGTCCATGCTGTTATTTCAGGAGCATGTGTCATGGTATTTCAGGAGCATGCACAAATTGCACATGCGCGGGAGTGACGTCATGTGGCTCCAGCCAGTCACACAGCCAGAGTCCACAACCCTGGAAGGAGGACTGGCGAAGATGGATGTGGCCTGCAGTGGGGATGATGCAGGCTTCGTTTGCAGGTAGGTGTCAAATGCATACTAGCACATCATGGGGTCAATTCACAAAGAGAAACGTTATTGGTTTTCTTCAGGTGTTAAATTAGCACTCCTTATTTAACGGCGGGCAAACATGGTATTCACGAAAGCTATAATCGTTATTTAACATAGTCGTTATGGTTTTCAACTGACTCCAGGGGCGGACTGACCATTGAGGCACTCGGGCACTGCCCGAGGGCCCCATGCCACTAAGGGGCCCCATCAGGGTTGCCAGGCTCAGTAAAACCAGAGACAGCATGTAAAAATCTGTTTTTTTTTTTATATCTGTCTCTGATGTGTCCAAAACCTACATGCTTTTGATGTGAAAATCCCAAGATTTTAGCTGCCCTGCCTCTGCACTGCCTCCTGGCATGGTGGCCATCTGTAAGCCCAGGGGCCCCATAATCTTCTATTGCCCGGGGGCCCCATGAGTTGTCAGTCCGTCCCTGACTGACTCTTTATCCAAACGTTATGCTAACTACTCAGACGTTATTATTAACATTTGGGACGTTAAAATATCTCTTAAGATCGTTAAATAATGCTGGAGAGATGCATTCTGGGAGCAGAAGGGGAGGAGAACAGCTGCATGTGGAAAAGAGCAGATACAGAGAGAGAGAGAGGGAGACACAAGCAATACACATGGAGATTGAGCATGTGATGTGCAAAACAGTATGTGAACGGAATACACATTTATAAATCTGAACAACATTCTAACGTGTTCTTCTTCGCCTCTGGATAATTTTAAGTTCAAATAGAGCACGGTTCTAGCTTGCCCAACACTACACTACACTACAAAAATCGCCAAAAACTTCCTCCAACAACAAAATATCGCCTGGGAAATGTCATAACGCCACCCTGAGGGAGGTGTTAATTTAACGATTGCTTAACGATTGATAACTGTCAAATTTTTTTTTGTGAATTGCACTTCTGTACATATTTAACGATTTGACTCTTTAAAATAACGGTTTGAATCTTTAAAATAACGATTTGACTCTTTAATAAGGATCCACACCTTAAAATATCGGTTCTGTGTAGGGAAACGTTATTTGATGATTTTTCAAAGCTTTAAATCGTTTAGTGAATTGAACTAGCTTCAATAACGTGCAAAATCGTTAAAATAACACTCGCAATCTGAAAATAAAGCTTTGTGAATTGACCCCCATGTCTTTAGTTTGCAGGGAAGGGGGAATATGTGCTATAAAACATAAATGAAATGTAAAGAATCAAATTTCTTCATCAATTTAGACCAATATGTATTTTTAGTAAAAAAAATCCCAATAAGTGCATATTGATTGGTTTTTGCACAAAAGTTATGGCGTCTACAAATATGGGATATTGTTATGTTATTTTCTATTTTTTTCTTTTTTATTACAAGTAATGGCGGTGATCAGTCATTTTGGACACCTAAGGCCGCGTACACACGATCGAATTTGTCCGCTGAAACTGGTCCGACGGACCGTTTCAGCAGACAAATCCGAGATTGTGTTTGGGCTAGCGGACATGTCTGACCGGCGGACAAATTTTAAAGCATGCTTTAAAATTTGTCTGCCGGAGACATGTCCGTCGGATATGTCCGCTGGTTAGTACACTAACCAGCAGACATATCTGCCCGCACAAGCGTCGAATGGATGCGACGCATGCGTGGACGTTTTTTACTTCCTGGTGCGGTGACGTGGCGGCGTCAACGTCACAGCCACGTCACCGCGCTGTCTGGCGGCGGGGATTTTGATCCGATGGTGTGTACACGCCGTCGGATGAAAATCCGGAGGAGACATGTCCGCTGGAAACGGTCCGGCAGACAGTTTCAGTGGACATGTCCCTCCGTGTGTATGCGGCCTAACTGACACTTTTTTGAGAACCGATACAGTGATCATTGCTAAAAATATGCAATGTTACTGTACTAATGACACTGACAGGGAAGGGGTTAACACTAGAGGCGATCAAAGGGTTAAGTGTGTCCCTAGGGGGTGCTTTCTTACTGTGTGGGGGATGGACTCAATGTATGAACAGAGAGATCCGTGTTCCTGCTTTCTTACAGAGATCCTGTGTTCCTTACATCGGCAGACCGCCACCCCTGTCTCTCTGGGGTGCGATCGCAGGTGGCCAGCAGGCATCGTGTCTGCTGGACCAGCTGACTGGCTCCCCCACTGGCCAATCGGCGCATGCCCACAGGAGCAAGTGCACGAAATGACGTACAGGTGCTACCGTGCCACAGTATATGTGTGGGAGGTGGTCGGCAAGTGGTTACTTATTAAAAGAGGAACTTTAAAAAAAAAAAAAAAGATACTGTTTCTGTATATTATGACATGTTAGCAATTTATTGTAAAGTTACCGAAAGGCCCCTCGAGTGGATGACGTTTAATACATATTTAAACACAACTATATTCATTCTGAATTTGTCAGGTGTAGTAAGGACAGCTTCTGATGACACAAGGCGGGCATGACTTGCCATAATAAGAGATATTCCCTCGCAGTGAGGGGGGATTATACGTTTTTTAAGCACTAATACTCTCCTGATTGCTGGTAGCAGCATCTAAAAATACGCACAGCGCACCACGATTTATGAATTGCAAATATCTTCCTACCCCCCGCTGTCACATCAGGAATCCTGAGTGAAGTCCTTTTCTTCTAGAAGACAGACGAATGAGCTCGGCAACTGAAAAGGCTGTTCAGCTCCTCCGCTGATGATTATTTAATAGCTTAGCCGTTATGTATTAGACACTGGGGTTCGAGAACTCGCTACTGGACAACAGAGCTGTCAATCTCAAGCTGCTTGCAAAAATCAGGAAATTAAAGAGCATCACCACCGGTGAATGTATACTTAGTGGCAGAAGTGACACTGTACATAGTGAAAGTGAATATAAACCCAAAAACTGCCAATTAAAAACCCACCCTTAAACCTTTGCAATAGAACAATTATCCTACAAGAGGCTAACAATAACTTTTAACCCCTTCACGCCGACCGTGTGCAAATATGTGGTCTCGCTGGACTGGTATTTTTTCCGTGGCACGACATATTTGCGTATTTCCCTTTGTGCTGGGATAATTTTCTAGCGATCGGGAACCAGAATCTCAGATTCCGGTTAATCGGATCGCTGTCATAGCCTCTGATTGGCTATCAAAGTGATCTCACACTGTGAAGCCCACCCCCATGTTTTCTGTCTCTGTGAATACACAAGAGCGATACATTGTATCTACATTGTATCTTTCTATGTTCTTGCAGAGAAAGAAAAAAGAAAAGTGTGTGTATAAAAATATTATAATTACCGTATTTATCGGCGTATAACACGCACTACTTTAAGTTTCAGGAAAAAAACTTTCCACAGCCCCCTGCGTATAACACACAGGCACAGTTTACCCTCTATTTTCAGGGTAAAAAAGTGAGTGTTATACGCCAATAAATACAGTATTATTATATTTTTAAATACCTAGATCAAAGTTTGCTTTAGGTCAGCACCAGGGTTAGTGTTTGGATCAAGGTCAGGGTCAAAGGCCAAGGTCAAAAGTCAGGGTCAGTATTTTTTGGACAGGATTTAAAAAAAAATCAATTATTTTGTATCAGCGTCAGTTAGTGTGTTTTAGGTAGGAAACACCAAAATGGGCACTTGTGTCTGGGCTGTACTGCGTGGACAAACAGCAACTAAGATACACATACTGTATGTGGTATCACTGTAATCATCAGGAGCAAGAGAATTGAATTTAGATTTGTTCTTTGGTGATAGGTTATGGCAGTAGCAAGAAATATACAGTTAACCACTTGTCATCCAGGCCAATTCTGGCATTTATTTTTACACTTTCCCCTTCATTTTTTTTTTTTTTATAATTTGTATTCCTATTTCAGGGAATACAAACATCCCTTGTAATAGGAATAGGGCATGACAGGTCCTCTTTATGGCAAGATGTGGGGTCAATCAGAACCCACATCACTCCTCCAGGCTGGAAAAAACGATCTAGGAAAGCCCGGAGTGACATGACAAAAAAGACAAATAACGGAGGGCTGGGCATGACTGTGTGAGGAGTAGTGCAACAAAGGGTTAAGGAAGGAAGGAGTGGCTGTAGGAGCTCTGGTGACTGGGTAGGAGGAACCCCCTTTATAAAGGGGGGTGGGGGCACACGTGGGACATTCAAGGAAGTGTAGCACGCTGGGAGGCAGGTTTTCCCACCCACCCTCCCTGTTTTTGTGGTATGTTTGGTGTTGTGCGTCTGTTTTCTTTTCTTTCAGATTCGGAAGAGGGGTCATCACGACAGTGTTGGCGGTGTCCTTCGGTCTTGGATGGTGGCGGTTAACAGATGGAATGGAAATGGTGGGGGGGGGGGCTCATCGGTGGGATGGCCCCCTTTATGGTGTTATTCCAGTGGAACGGTGTCCGCTGGAATATGGTTATGGTACACTGGTAAAAAGGGGGTGTCTCCGAGCTGGAGTCGGCTGGGGGCCGGAGATGGTAATGATAACACGGTGTAACGGAAAATAAAAAAGGTTTACGTGGGGGTGCTACCCAACCTCCCGTTTTGTGGTATTTTGGTGTTGTGCGTCTGTTTTCTTTTCTTTCAGGTTCTGAAGAAAGGTTGTCATGACAGTGTTGGCGGTGTCCTTTGGTCTTTGATGGTGACAGTTAACAGATGGAATGGAAATGGTGGGGGGGCTCATCGGTGGGATGGCCCCCGTATGGTGTTATTCCAGTGGAACGGTGTCCGCTGGAATACGGTTATGGTACACTGCGGTGTAAAAAGGGGGTGTCTCCGAGCTGGAGTCGGCTGGGGGCCGGATATGGTAATGGTAACGCAGTGTAATGGAAAATAAAAAGGTTTAAGTGGGGTTGCTGTCAAAGACCAAATTGGACGGTTGTTAATAAAGTTATTTGGGTTAAATGTTAATGAATAAAGTTTTGTTTACTTGGAATTAGTTAATTGGATTTAAATATTTAATTTGGTTTGAAAAAATAAATAGGCTGTCGTGGCCGAGTTTACTCCAACTCCTGTGTCTATCTCGTTAATGGGTAAATGGAAAAATGTTTAAAGAATTTGGGGGGTTCTAAAGGTGGGGAGAAAAAGGTTGGACTATCTAATCTACACTAGTCATGGCTTTCCAGCCGCATACACTGCAATATTTACAAATGCCAGGCCAGACGTGACATCAAAGCGTTGCGCCCAGGCCCCCGAGAGTCAAAGAGACTACTGGGGACAGTCTGGTCACTGGTGTTCTCTATGGTAAATTCCTGTCGGTTGCGGATTCCTTCTCTTGGGAGCCGGTAGAAGCACTGGAGGGCGGCAAAAGGGGGGGGGGGGGACATTCCCTCCCACCGCCTGTAAGAACAATCAAGCAGCTAAACAGCCGTTATGATTGTTCTTATTGTGCAGGGAATTGCTGGCTGAAAATATCAATACCAGGATCATGCATATAGGTGCAGGCATCATCCTGGTATAACCACTGAAACGGGAGGACGACCATGTAGACCCTCCCGACGAGAAGTTTTTTTTTTTCCTAGATAAAAAAAACATATCAGTAGATATCCATTTCCATTTACCACCAAATAAAAACCCAATTTGTCCTGAAAAAAACAAGTTATAATTGACCTGGATGCAGTAGTTGTGATGATACTAACACATGTCAAAGTTGCAAAATTGGGCTTGGGCATTAAAGGAGTTGTAAAGGAAAAACATTTTTTTGCTGAAATGACTGTTTACGGGGTATAGTTAACTGATTCCTTTTAAAAATGATTAAAAATAGATACAAATCAATCATATAATGTGCCTGCAGCTTAGTTTCGTTTTTTAAACTAGTTTCATGTTTCTGTGAAGTACAGAGACACACAGAACAAAAACAAACACATACAGGGCAGTGTTTGTTTTTAAAATGAATCTGATGGAGTTCTGAGGAGTTTTAGACACACAGGGCCAGATTCTCAAAAGAATTACGTAATTACGTCGTAATTCGAATTTCACGTCGGCGTATCATTGTTTTCTATTCTGAAAACATGATACGCCGGAATTACGCTAAGATCCAACTGGCGTAATAATCTTACACCGTCGGATCTTAAATGTAATGTTACGCCGCCCGCTAGGTGGCGTTTACTTAGATTTCTCATTTGCTTATGCAAATGAGAAAGATACGCCGATTCCCGAACGTTTTTACGCCGCCTCGTCGTCGTTTACGTCGTTTACGTAAGCGTAAACTTACCCCTGCTATATGAGGGGTAAGTTTACAAAGGTCCGTCGTATGCCATGTTAAGTATGGCGTCGGGACAGCGTCGTCTTTTTCCATCGTTTACGTTGTTTAACTAAGTCGTTCGTGAATAGGGCATTGCGTAAGTGACGATCACGTCGGTTTCATCTACGTTTTCCGACGTGAGTTGGAGCATGCGCACTGTGTTTTTTCTTCCGGCCGGCGCATGCGCAGTTCGTTCGGCGTGGGGGCGTGCTTAATTTAAATACAAGCTGCCCCCTTCGATTTACGCGGGGATACGCCGGGCCATTTACACTATGCCGCCGCAAATTATGGAGCAAGTGCTTTGAGAATACTGCACTTGCTCCTGTAAGTTGCGGCGGCCTAATGTAAATAGCTTACGCTAATCTGGCCCACAGTAATCACACCTCGTTGATCATGGACCACAGTGGAAAGCTGCCATGAGTTTTTTCATAAGGAGACAGACAAGCAGGAAGTGTGGAGATCAGAGAAGTATTACAGCAACTTCAAAGCAAAAACGAACAATGAGGACATGAAACCAGAACTGCAGTAAGGTAAAGGAAGCTATTTAGCTAAAAAAAGATTTGTTTTACCATTAGGTGAAAGGGATTATCAATGATTTATGATTGGTCATGTGACCACTATCTGTGCTCCTTTATCTAAGGGCGGATCCTAGGGTTAGGACCGCAAAGGAGCTGCTTTTATCCACCCCATAAGGTGATGCTGCCTGCGACCCCACAGGCAACAGGGGGATTATTGAGAACACCACATGGCTTTCTTTTTCACAGGACCAGAGCACACACAATAAGGTTATAATGCTGCAGAGGCTAGATGGGCCTGCATATCTTTACTAGTCACTGGCAGGATTAACAGCTATATTCAACAAAGTATAAACTATGTTGACCGATAGGTAGAGAGAAAGGGGTAGGATTGGGACTTTAATTAAGGCATGTGGGTGTATATGATAATGTCTATGAAATATAAATAACTTGAGTGTCACAATCCCCAGGAGGTAATTTATCGTAGTAATGTTAGTAAACATTTTTCAATGGTATAATGAGGCATTTATGATGTAAAAATACAATCATAAAAACATCTACATCAGTTAATACAATAATAATTAATTTAGTAATAAATAGTTGATCACTAAACATGAATTGTGACAAACATTACATTTCATAACAAAAAACAAGTATATGCAAATAGACAATATATAATATATACATAATTCACATAATGAGTACAGACAAAAATCATGATTAGTTAGAATTATTGGAGCAAGCGTGGTTCGGCATCCCTGGATAAACACTTAACGCGTGTCATGGCCTTTTGCCAATCGTCAGGCGTTGGATGCATGAGTTGAACTATAAAGTAATGGAATACTTAATGAATTTAATTGCTAGCTAAGCATTCTATCCTAAAGTTGATCAAAAGGAACTGCACAACAAACTGTCATTCTTCCACAGCTCTTTACTTAGCTGTCTGTAAGAAGTGTTCTCCCTGCCAAGGAACTTTCACCACCCTAACACATTTCACCAATGAAGGCATGATCCTTAAGCCATCCTTGTGATAAAGCCTTGGTGAAATGCGTTATGAGTGTAAAGCCTGGCTACTTTCATAGCAGGTGCTCTTGTAAATTTAGAAGGGGGTCAGAGAGTTAATTGACTCTGACCAGGTTTATTTGACTAAATTTAAGGCCTCTGTTCCAGCTCTGGCTGTACTGTGTGCCTATCCTCCTGTCTGGGGACTTCAGGTACTCCCTGGGTGGTAGGTGGCAGCAGTAGAATCAGGGTCGTGTGGATATTTCTCCCCACTGGCCAATCAGGAGGGTTGATCGCCTGGGGAGGGGTATTTAGGGGGCAGATGCCATTGGCTCGGGTCGTCGCCACCTTGCTGCCTTCCACCTGGGCAGTCGTCCCTCCCACCACGTTGGTCCGGAGCCCTAATCTACCTTGTTGACTCGGTAAGCAGACTGAGTCTACAATTTGCAAGTGGTCCTGTGCTGTCTGTCCAAAGTGGAGGAAGCGATCGATGGAGAACCTGTCTGGGGAACACTGAGCACGAGGCTGGTGTTATAGAAGAGGCCTATTTGCTCAGCGAAGGACACTTTGTATCCGAAAGGCTGGATGATGGTCGCCTATGTGTTTCCAGTCGTAACTAAAGCTGTTAGAAGGAGATCCAGGTGCTGAATCCAGTTGAGAAGAATTTTGGACCGAGATTATCTCCACCTTTAGGAGGGTCTGTGGCAGAGACTTCAACCTAAAGTTTCAGAGTGACACTCTGACTGCTAGGTTGGTGAGAGAGGCCTATCCAAGTGCACTGTACCCACTCTAGCTAGAGTGGTGAAGAAGTTTGTTGTTGGAAGCAGGACTGTTTCCAGTACCAGTTAACCCTGAATCCACCAGTTCTATTTCTTCTATCCTTCACCTGTTCTCATTTCTACTGTTTTTACCCGGCTGGGAAATAGAAGCGCAGAAAAGATACCTGTCGTGTGGACATTGACTGTCTTACAGCTCTCGTCCAGTACCCTAGACTGGGGGGGATTCAGCAGGGGTAACGTACAACCCAAATCAAACCAGCAGCTCCTTCAGGGGGAAGTGCTACACAAGTTTGGTGTGCAGCTTCTACAGGGAGTGCAGAATTATTAGGCAAGTTGTATTTTTGAGGATTAATTTTAATATTGAACAACAACCATGTTCTCAATGAACCCAAAAAACTCATTAATATCAAAGCTGAATATTTTTGGAAGTAGTTTTTAGTTTGTTTTTAGTTTTAGCTATTTTAGGGGGATATCTGTGTGTGCAGGTGACTATTACTGTGCATAATTATTAGGCAACTTAACAAAAAACAAATATATACCCATTTCAATTATTTATTTTTACCAGTGAAACCAATATAACATCTCAACATCCACAAATATACATTTCTGACATTCAAAAACAAAACAAAAACAAATCAGTGACCAATATAGCCACCTTTCTTTGCAAGGACACTCATGCAGCCTGCCATCCATGGATTCTGTCGGTGTTCTGATCTGTTCACCTTCAACATTGCGTGCAGCAGCAACCACAGCCTCCCAGACACTGTTCAGAGAGGTGTACTGTTTTTCCTCCTTGTAAATCTCACATTTGATGATGGACCACAGGTTCTCAATGGGGTTCAGATCAGGTGAACAAGGAGGCCATGTCATTAGTTTTTCTTCTTTTATACCCTTTCTTGCCAGCCACGCTGTGGAGTACTTGGACGCGTGTGATGGAGCATTGTCCTGCATGAAAATCATGTTTTTCTTGAAGGATGCAGACTTCTTCCTGTACCACTGCTTGAAGAAGGTGTCTTCCAGAAACTGGCAGTAGGACTGGGAGTTGAGCTTGACTCCATCCTTAACCCGAAAAGGCCCCACAAGCTCATCTTTGATGATACCAGCCCAAACCAGTACTCCACCTCCACCTTGCTGGCGTCTGAGTCGGACTGGAGCTCTCTGCCCTTTACCAATCCAGCCACGGGCCCATCCATCTGGCCCATCAAGACTCACTCTCATTTCATCAGTCCATAAAACCTTCGAAAAATCAGTCTTGAGATATTTCTTGGCCCAGTCTTGACGTTTCAGCTTGTGTGTCTTGTTCAGTAGTGGTCGTCTTTCAGCCTTTCTTACCTTGGCCATGTCTCTGAGTATTGCACACCTTGTGCTTTTGGGCACTCCAGTGATGTTGCAGCTCTGAAATATGGCCAAACTGGTGGCAAGTGGCATCTTGGCAGCTGCACGCTTGACTTTTCTCAGTTCATGGGCAGTTATTTTGCTCCTTGGTTTTTCCACACGCTTCTTGCGACCCTGTTGACTATTTTGAATGAAACGCTTGATTGTTCGATGATCACGCTTCAGAAGCTTTGCCATTTTAAGAGTGCTGCATCCCTCTGCAAGATATCTCACTATTTTTGACTTTTCTGAGCCTGTCAAGTCCTTCTTTTGACCCATTTTGCCAAAGGAAAGGAAGTTGCCCAATAATTATGCACACCTGATATAGGGTGTTGATGTCATTAGACCACACCCCTTCTCATTACAGAGATGTACATCACCTAATATGCTTAATTGGTAGTAGGCTTTCGAGCCTATACAGCTTGGAGTAAGACAACATGCATAAAGAGGATGATGTGGTCAAAATACTCATTTGCCTAATAATTCTGCACTCCCTGTATACTTAGATGATAAGAGAAGGTCTTGATGAGCCAGCACTTACAGTGGACATTTACAGTAAGTTATCTAGGTGCAGGGCTTTTATTTATTTCAAAGTGTAAACGTTGTATTCAAAAATGCACGCTGTTTTTTCATTTCATTTGGGA
This sequence comes from Rana kukunoris, assembly GCA_029574335.1. Lineage (NCBI taxonomy): Eukaryota > Metazoa > Chordata > Amphibia > Anura > Ranidae > Rana > Rana kukunoris. The sequence continues at coordinate 437,517,876 of CM056051.1, forward strand.
ATATGTAATATATATTTATTTATTATTTTGGGTTTACTGTCACTTTAAAATGCATCTAAACCCAAGAAGAAAAAAATTTAATATATTGCAGGATACCAGTCCTTAGATGTGATGGTTGCATTCATTTTTTTAGGCTTTGTTCCGTTTATTTTTTCACCTGGTAGACCTGCCAATAATATACTTCCTGTCTTAGGGTGGCAATGCTCACTCTTTCACTGGTATCTATGGAGGAGCGGTGTTGTTACCCTAGGGCAGGAAGAATGTTAGGACTGCAGAACACACACCCCTCATCTTCTTCTCCAAAACATAGCGTCACGTGTTCTGTAGTTCATAGGCCGCGTACACACGTACGAGAACCTCGTCGGGCTAAACTCATCGTTCCGCCCGACGAGGTTCTCGGCCGGCCGTCGAGTTCGTCGACCAGGCTGTCGAAAAAGGCGTCGAGCCATTAGTCCCGATGGCCCGTCGAGCAAATAGAGAACCTGCTCTCTATTTTGGCTCGTCGAGCTTCCCGACGGGACGCTCGACGAATGTGTACACACGATCGAGCTTCTCGGCAGAATATGGATCCCAGCGAGCTGCTCGCTTGATTCTGCCGAGAAGCTCAGACGTGTGTACGGGGCCTAACACACGTCCTGCTAATGTTGCTTGAGATAACACTGCAAGCAGACCAGGACACAGTACGCAATGAATTTCTGGCAAGATATACTTAAAAGCTGGGCACACACGTGGGGCAAAGGGGAGGTAAATATTTTTTAATATTACCTACCTAAAAAAAAACCATGGTGGCGCATGTTATATTTACAAGGCAGTGAGTGCCGTAAACACTCCCATTAAACTCATAAGAACCAGGCTGTAACAGTGTTCTAATCGCTCGGCATGCAGTTTTAGCCATGAAAAATTCCCTTGGAATAAAAGAAAGAAAGCACTGATATTCAGTAGGTGGTAGTTTTACTGTCAGGATTCAGCAGCAGAGATAGCCAGATCTGCGTGGCTAGTGGCTACACTCAGAAAACTGGAACCAGACTGTGTATGCTTTAAGTGAGATTTGCAAAATAGTTACAAAATTCATTCAAACACCAGCACATAGCAAACATAAAAATATAAGTGAACCAAAACCCCAGTGACAGAATACCTAACTAATCAACCAAACAGAAAGCCTAACCAACAACTAACTATATACACTATAAACAAAATGGGGAACACAGCTGCTGCCCAGCTCGATGACCCGGAGCCTGCTGCCCAGCTCGATGACCCGGAGCCTGCCGCCCAGCTCGATGACCCGGAGCCTGCCGCCCAGCTCGATGACCCGGAGCCTGCCGCCCAGCTCGATGACCCGGAGCCTGCCGCCCAGCTCGATGGCCCGGAGCCTGCCGCCCAGCTCGATGGCCCGGAGCCTGCCGCCCAGCTCGATGGCCCGGAGCCTGCCGCCCAGCTCGATGACCCGGAGCCTGCCGCCCAGCTCGATGACCCGGAGCCTGCCGCCCAGCTCGATGACCCGGAGCCTGCCGCCCAGCTCGATGACCCGGAGCCTGCCGCCCAGTTCGCTGACCCGGAGCCTGCCGCCCAGTTCGCTGACCCGGAGCCTGCCGCCCAGTTCGCTGACCCGGAGCCTGCCGCCCAGCTCGATGACCCGGAGCCTGCCGCCCAGCTCGATGACCCGGAGCCTGCCGCCCAGTTCGCTGACCCGGAGCCTGCCGCCCAGTTCGCTGACCCGGAGCCTGCCGCCCAGTTCGCTGACCCGGAGCCTGCCGCCCAGTTCGCTGACCCGGAGCCTGCCGCCCAGTTCGCTGACCCGGAGCCTGCCGCCCAGTTCGCTGACCCGGAGCCTGCCGCCCAGTTCGCTGACCCGGAGCCTGCCGCCCAGTTCGCTGACCCGGAGCCTGCCGCCCAGTTCGCTGACCCGGAGCCTGCCGCCCAGTTCGCTGACCCGGAGCCTGCCGCCCAGTTCGCTGACCCGGAGCCTGCTGCCCAGTTCGCTGACCCGGAGCCTGCTGCCCAGTTCGACGACCCGGATGTACCCACCTCTCGGCTCAAGCCTCCCATTGCCCAGTTGGTCACTCTGGACTTTCCCCGGCAACGGATAGTTGGAGCGTCCAGAGGCCGCTCCTTTGAGGGGGGGTACTGTCAGGAAAAGGTCCATCCGCTGGTGCTATTGATATTTTGTCTTGCAGTGCTGCGTCCCACCAGCAGGGGTCTCCTGGCAGTTCGGAGCTGTCAGGGGAACTTCCCCCTGCTGGTATATCACCTTTGGGATGCAGTACTGACCTCCACCAGCGGATGGACCCTGGAAGTGTGGAACACCTGGCCTTTGCTCCGTTCAGGTGTGACCTGAACCCAATCAGTACACCCACTATAAATACCCGGCGAGTTCAAACAGAACTTGCCCTGGTATCTGTTTACTAACCGGACCCTGAACCTGCTCTGGACCTCTGACCTGATCTGTCCTGACCTGATCCCGATCCCTCTCCTGGACATTTCCTTCCTGCCCCTTCCCTGTCTGCAGTCTCTTTGAATGATCTCCTGGTATTTGACCCCGGCTTGGCTTTGGCTTATGAGTATTGCATTCTCCCTGAACTTGTATATAGCTTTTGTGTTATTCGTGCACTTATTTTCTCACCTTTGTAAATAAACACCTTTTTCCACTATATACAGTGTTGGTCTCCTCAGTGTAGGCACACAGTCCTGGTCCATCTAGAATCCCTGACACGCATGCTTGGCCAATCACAGCTTGCAAAAAACAAAGAGCCATAATTGGCCAAAGCCAGGGTGGCTTTGGCCAATTTTTCCTCGGCGGGTTTAGTACACGCCCCACACTATAAAAGGCCGCCTTCAGGTCGGCCTAGTGTAGTGTGTTGCGACGGTGGTTAGAGAGAACAGAGAGAGACAGAGAGAGTGTCATTTTTTGCAGACTAGTCAGTTCTAGATCAGTTCTTCCTAATTTACTGGCAGGCAGGTGATTGTGCTATTTAAAGACGTTTTCACAGGCATACTATAGACACCCAGCAGGTACAATATTTAAAGGAGTTTTTCTTTTTTTTTCTCTTTTTTTATTTAAGCATCACATACGCCACACCAGCTACGCTGGTGTGGTGTACGGCGTTTGCGCTATGGCGGCGTAATGTGTGCCCATCTCTCTGTGAATCTGGGCCATTGTACGGTAATGCAGTTATCACTATGTGTCCCACTGGGTGTGAAGTGCACCCCTGTGTCTTTAGGGATGAGTGAGCTCCTTCCAGTCCTCAATCTGTTCATTATTATATATGTGTTCCTACTATGTAGGCTCTCAAAATGTATAGAGTTAGGACTTCAGATAATACTGGAGTGCCGTGAAGTGGCCTCTGCATGTATCTGCAAATGTGTGCAAACAAAACCCCTGCTTTTAACGTGAACTGTTACATAGGACAATTTGGTTTATTGTAGGCTGGCTTGTAGGTGAAGCTGGGACTTTTTCTTTGTTGTTGTTTTTTCACATGAGTTGCCCTTCCTTGTGCTCTTTGCTGTTTAAGGTCTGTTATAGGTTAGGGCAGTTGCCGTTTGTTTGTACAGTCACCATTTTGTATCAGCTCAGCAGTTGTACTGCCACATTGTTACTTTTGCACTGTATTCAGGGTCACTTTAAAGCGAAACTCTGTTATAAATGAAAAAATAGATATATCCCATTATAAGATAAAAGATTTAAAAAAAGCAATACTCAATCCAGGGCTGTCCACTGCAGAACTTCTTTTTCATCACTAGATGTCCTCAGTCTTCTGAAGTTAACGAAGGCCAGTATCATTCAACGGACTTCCTCTGTCTCCTAGCTGTCATGGGCCCATCCCAAGACTGAGACCAGAAAGTGAAAAGAAGCTGAACATCTGCTCTCTCCTATAAAATTCTGATTCAAATCAAATTATGGTACTTACAGCATATGTTTAAGGATGAATAAATGACTTTAACCACTTCCATACCAGGCACTTACGCACCTTCCCGCCCAAGCCAATTTTCAGCTTTCAGCACTGTCGCACTTTGAATGACAATTGCGCGGTCATGCTGCACTGTACTCAAACAAAATTGGCGTCCTTTTTTCCCCACAAATAGAGCTTTCTTTTGGTGGTATTTGATCACCTCTGCGGTTTTTATTTTTTGCGCAACAACTAATAAAATACAAAAAAAAAATGAAAAAAAATACATTTATATTTTTTTCTGTTAACTTTTTGTAAATAAGTAGGTTTTCTCTTTCAATTGCGGGCACTGATATGGTGGCACTGATGGGCACTGATGAGGTGGCACTGATGGACACCAATGAGGTAGTTCTGATGGTCACCGATGAGGTGGCACTAATGGGCACTGATAGGCGGCGCTGGTATGCGGCACTGATAGGCGGCGCTGGTATGCGGCACTGATGGGGACTCATAGGCGGCACTGATGGGCACTCATAGGGGGCACTGATGGGCACTCATAGGGGGCACTGATGGGCACTCATAGGCGGCACTGATGGGCACCTTATAGGCGGCACTGATGGGCACTCATAGGTGGCACAGATGGGCACTCATGGGTGGCACTTATGGGTGGCACTGATGGGTACTTATGGGTGGCACAGATGGGCACTGATAGGTGGGCACTGGGCATGGATTGGCACTGAGGGGTGGCACTGATACACTGTGGGGTGGCACTGATGGACACTGAGGGTTGGCACTGATGAATCTATGTTTCCAGTCAGTGCCCATGTGTGGGCACTGACTGGCACCCTTATTTTTTTTTTTTACTGTCATGTTTTAAAAAAAAAAAAAAATCCTGACTATTTTTTTTTATTTTACTTTAACCCTTCCAGTGTGGGCACTCCCTGGTGGTCTAGTGTGGGCATCTGAGGGGGGGGGCTGCGCTGATAAACAATCAGCGCAAACCCACCCTGTCAGGAGAGCCGCCGATCGGCTCTCCTGTACTCGCGTCTGTCAGACGCGAGTGAGGAAGAGCCGTCGACGGCTCTTCCTGTTTACATCGTGATCAGCCGTGATTGGACACGGCTGATCACGTGGTAGCGAGCCTCCGCCGGAGACTCGTTACCGAGATCGGAGGTGCAGGGTGTCAGACTAACACCCCGCATCACCGATCGCCGCGCTGTGTGCCCCCAGGGGCACGGGCGGCATGAAATCGTGTAGGACGTTGGACAACGTCCAGTCACGATTTCATAACCACTTCCCGGCCATCAATCTCCTATTGACCGAGCGGGAAGTGGTTAAAGCTGCAATAATTTGTGTTTTACTGTATATCTACCTAGAATTAAAACCCATATAACTAATTAAAAACCACCAAGAACAACCTTAAAACCCAACACCAGGCACCAATTACCCTTTCCCCCTACAGTTCCCCTCCCAAAACACATGCATTTTCTACTTGTTCTACTGTATATACTTACCTGTTATGCCGCGTACACACGATCAGGCTTTTGCCCAGCCAAAATCACACAGGAATTCCATCGGAAAAATATAGAACATGTTCTATATCTAAAGTCATATGGAATTCATCCATATTTCCGATGAAAAAACTCAGATGGGGCTACACACGATTGAAAAATCCAATGGTAAAAGCCCATCGGAAATTCCGATCATGTGTACAGGGCATTACAGATATCTTCAGGCTAGTCGCATGATGTGCAGGGTCCTTTTTCTCTTTGGATCTTCGCCAGGCTGATGCATGATTACTAAGTGAGTGCAGGACGTCATAGTGGCGCACAGTATTATAGTGAACATACTGTGGTGACACACTGTATGCCCTCATTCTTCTTGGATGAATGAAGCTTGGCATCTTTCAACCTAGACACCCATTGGGAGAAAGAGATTCCCATGATTAAGCTCCGGGGCGGAGGAAAGCGCGTTGGGAGCATGGTCTGGCCAGAGACTAGGCTGAGGCTGACACTCATTCTTTCACATGGGTCTTCTTTGTCATGTGCAGTTTATGGATATATATTTTTGCCTGGGAGAAAGATTTTGGGGGAACTTTAAAAAATGGCCTATGTTTGGGCTATGATTTTTCCTTCCTGTTGAACATCAATGAATTTCACTGACATGGCGAAATTTCAGCAGATAGTACCAATTATTATTATTATTATTTAGGTACTTACCATATATAGCGCTGTCAATTTACGCAGCGCTTTACATATACATTGTACATTCACATCGGTCCCTGCCCTAAAGGAGCTTACAATCTAAGGTCCCTAACTCACATTCATATACTAGGGCCAGTTTTAGACAGAAGCCAATTAACCTATCAGCATGTCTTTGGAGCGTTGGAGGAAACCGTAGCACCCGGAGGAAACCCACACAGGCACAGGGAGAACATGCAAACTGCAGGCAAGTAGTGGCTAAACTTTTGTAAAGGCAAGATCTCCCAATTTTGTTCCTTTTTCCCCAAGACAATATTATAATAATTCAGCACTTTAAATAGAAACGTAGAGTCCACAGTAATTGATGGCAAACAGTCAAAATCAAAGGGTTCATCTGCACTCTGCACTCTGCACATTGCCATTCCCCATTTGCAGTGCATTTGCCATATGAGCCAAGAGCCTACATGCAGAAATTACATCCAGATCTCTTTACATTCTAGTGCATTATTATCTGCACCTGCAATAATGCTCTCAGCATGGGTTAAGGTAAATATATAACATTTCCTCTTATTGAGGAAGATACATACAGCAGACATCAATTCTTCTGAAGGAACCTCATTCGCCCCATCATCTGCTAAGCATTTGTATGAGATCCCCGGCCCCTGTCGTTGGCTTAATCATTGTGATTGAGTCAGTTTATGGAAATTGTAGTATCAGAGGAATTAAACTGTGGACAGCATGGGACTGGAAGCATCTAGCTGTGAAAGTTCAGGCTATATGAAGAGCTTAAGAGATTAATGGAGAGATGCTTATTTTCCCGCCTGACCAGAAAATAACAGTTCAAATGTTCTCTGAAGACAAAGCTGAAGAATTGTTGCCTTGATAGTGGATATAATACATCCTGCTGAGGGGGTAGACTAAAGATGTTCCTAATATACTGGCTGGCCATTCTAATTAAAACTGAACACCAGGCTGATTTAAAAGACATAATAATATACATCTCTGTATTCATATGAAAATATCATTACCTGGTATCGGCTTCTTAAAGTCCCTGTACAGCACAACACAGTCTAGGAGAGGGTAACGCAGCACAATGAGCTAGTTAGTTGTGTTGCAGTGCAAAAGCATGCCAGAGATGAGAGTGTTCAGACCCAGCATTCAGTTTTTTATCCAGATGCCCAACATTTAGGGTGCTCACCGTGGGCAGAAAAGACAGATTCCTGCTGTCAGTGGTTGCTAAGGAAGCAGTCACTGCCTGCACCCTAGCAACCACTGTCACCTGGCCTAGGAATTGTCAAAGATTGTGTAAGTAAATAAAAGACTTGTCAAAAACTGTGAAAGTGTTTTCTTTTCTGTTTACTATTTTTTTCTGAATAAGTAGGATTCTTACATGTGGAAAGGTCAGTATCTGTGTGGCCCCTTATTGTTGGGCCGCGTACACACGATCGGTCCAACCCGATGAGAATGGTCCGACGGACCGTTTTCATCGGTTCACCGCTGAAGTGCCTGATGGTCTGATGTGCATACACACCATCAGTCCAAAATCCGATCGGGTCAGAACGCGGTGACGTAAAACACAATGACGTGCTGAAAAAAACGAAGTTCAATGCTTCCAAGCATGCGTTGACTTGATTCTGAGCATGCGCGGGTTTTTGGACCGATGTTTTTGCGTACTAACCATCGGTTTGGCCCAATGGTCAGGTGTCCATCGGTCCGATTTTAAGGCATGCTTTAAAACTTTTGTCCGACGGACGACGGTCTGTACACGCGATCGGTTTGGACCGATGAAACTGGCCTTAAGGCCAGTTTCATCGGTCCAAACCGATCGTGTGTACGCGGCCTTAAAGGATCACTAAAGGATTTTTTTTTTAGCCAAATAGTGGCCTAGTCAAAGTCCAGACTTAAATCCAATTGAGATGCTGTGGCATGATATTAAAGTGGTTGTAAAGACAGAAGTTTTTTTTTATTGTAATGCACTCTAATACTTACGGTGCCTTGAAAAAGTATTCATACCCCTTGAAATTTTCTACAATTTGTCATGTTAAAACCAAAAACGTAAATGTATTTTATTGGGATTTTATGTAATAAACCAACACAAAGTGGCACATAATTGTGAAGTGTAAGGAAATTGATAAATGGTTTTCAAAATGTTATACAAATAAATATCTGATGCCGTGTACACACGACCGTTTTTCGGGTTCTAAAAAATGACGTTTTTAAGGGTCTAGAAAAAGCAAAGTTTTTTTCAACCCAATCATTAAAACGGCCTTGCCTACATACGAGCGTAAAAAAAATGCTCTAGCAAAGTGCAGTGACGTACAACACGTACGACGGCACTATAAAGGGGAAGTTTCATTCGGATGACGCCACCCTTTGGGCTGCTTTAGCTGATTTTGTGTTAGTAAAAGACGATTCACTCTTTTCTGTCTGTTACAGCGTGATGAATGTGCTTACTTCATTACGAACAGTAGTTTTACCAGAATGAGCGCTCCCATCTCATACCTTTCTTTCTTTCTTCTGCACAGTTTTTTCACGTCATTAGAGCCCACACACGACCATTTTTTACAACCTTAAAAACGACACTGTTAAAAATGTCGTGAAAAAATAGAGCATGTTTGAATTTTTTTTTGCCCATTTTTTAAAACCTAAAAAATGCTCAGAAGCCCACACACGATCGTTTTTAATGACTTTAAAAAATAAAATAAAAAAAAACATCTAGAACCTGAAAAACGGTTGTGTATACGCGGCATGAGAAATGTGGCGTATATTTGTATTCAGCCCGCCTGAGTCAATACTTTGTAGAACCACCTTTCACTGCAATTACAGCTGCAAGTCTTTTTGGGGATTTCTTTATCAGCTTTTCACATCTAGAGAGTGACATTTTTGCCCATTCTTCTTTGCAAAATAGCTCAAGCTCTGTCAGATTGGATGCAGAGCGTCTGAGAACATCAATTTTCAAGTCTTACCACAGATTCCCAACAGTGGTGGCTGGTGAAGTTTTAGGATGGGGGGGGCGCAAGACCCCGCCCCTCTACGATTGACCCCTCCCACTTCTTGTAAACCACACCCCTTATATAATCCACCTACTTTGTCCGCTGTATCTGTATTCTGCAACCTGTAAATAGCACATATCTGCACCCTGTACATAGCACATATCTGCACCCTGTACATAGCACATATCTGCACCCTGTACATAGCACATATCTACAATTCTGCAACCTCCCCCCCCCCCCAAATCAGGTCAGCTACAGTGCTACACTATACACATGTCAGGGGGGTGATGGACACAGCAATCAACCCCCCCCCCCCCCAGACTAACACAGGGTGGCAGGGCAGACAGACCCACTCCTCCAGGCTCCAGCCTCTTCTTTTTACAAGTACAAAACTACTACATGTCCCAGCATTAAAAAAACAAGGCATGACCACTCATCCTCCTTGTAGTTCATCTTCTCCTGGGGCTCAGGTGCATGCTATCCACCATCTTTGTCCAGTTTTTCTCACTGCTGGTAATTGTAGTCCCATAGATTGTGGATTGCATGCACCTGAGCCCCAGGAGAAGATGGAGAAGTACAAGTCCCAACATGTTATAATATAAGGCTCCTAGGTGGATGGGTGTCCAATGCAACTAAGCTAGGGTGACCAGACATCCCCAGTTTCAGGGGACAGTCCCCTGATTAAGGACACTGTCCCCGGACCAAGTCTGTCCCTGGTTTTGTCCCCAGATTGGATTTCTTTTTTTTTTTTTTCACATCAGACTTTACCTTATCCAGAGAGTCACTCGTGTTTACACAAGTAGAGAAACCGTTATCTCCACTCCGGTAATGCATCATTTGTGAATTCTCTATTTTATTTGTTTATTTATTTTTAGTTATTATATATATATTTTTTTTCCTTAATAGATCATCACTCCCTTCCTTTAGTCTCTCTTCAGCTACTCTCCATCCTATCTTCGTCTATTTCTACCCTCACCCCCTCCCTACCCCCCCACTCCCCCCCCCCCATGTGGTTTATTTCTGGCTCTATTCAGATATTTTCATTATGTAGCCTTGCGTCTCCTTATAGTTCTTCCATTGTTTCCATTTTCTGTTGTGTTTTTCGAGTTCGCTGTTATCACTACTACTTAGATATTCCAATTTATTGTAGATATCAATTCTCGCAAACCATTCTTTTATGTCTGGTTTATTTGGGTTTAACCAATTTTTTGGGATTAGTCCTTTAGCGGCATTTATTAACTGCGGGAGTAGGGTTTCTTTTCTTCTGTTCCTAGGTCCTTTTCTGTCGTGAAACAGACATGCGTAGATATTATTGTCTAGTTCTTCCTGGGTTATTTCCTTTACGGTTAGTTGGATTTCCTTCCAATATTCTATTATTTCCCCAGATTGGATTTAATAGGGGGCAGGGGCAATTTCAAAGACAGTCAGTGCAGAATTAAAATAAAAAAAATTTGAATTACACACCCCCGCTCAGCCGTGCCTACTAGCATAGGGGGGTTGTATTTTTCCCATTATCTGTGCCCCTTTCTGATGATCATGTGCTGGTCGGATCGGAGGGAATATTTCTTCAGTTTTGGGTGCGTGCCCATTCGACGGACAGAGAGTCGCTGATTGCCGCCATTACTAGTAAAGAAAAAATATGTCCCCGGATTTCATTTTAAAAATCTGGTCACCTTAAACTAAGCACACATGTATGCAGTTCAAGGCAAATAAGCATATATCTATTACATGATCAGATTAGGTGACTCACCCTAATGAAGGGGAATCTCCAGGTGACTTATATTGAATCTGTCATTTTACAAGGCCATGTGTGGATCAACATACCAGAAAGACAATTTCCCAAACAAGTGGGCAGATTCCCAAAAGATTGGTATACAGTGACCCCAGACAGTATGCTATCAAAATATATAGGATTAATTGTACGTAAAACAGATTGCAAAAAGGCAAAACCAGTCCATTTAAAACCTCCAAACACCACAAAAATCAATGTTGTTATTATGTAATTTAAAATTTAACACATACAGAGCCCAAGCACAAACTCCTATGAGCGGGTGGGGGAAGGATCAGATAACACCACATAAATACCCTTTTCCCTTCAGATTGATACTTCTTTAAGTGGGCGATCCACTGCCCATGTGTGGTGTTATCTGATTCTGCCCCCCCACCCCTGGGGATTGATAGGTGCATGCAATCCACACCCATCCACCTCGGAGCCTTATTGTATGTATAACCTGCTGGGACTTGTAGTTCTCCATCTTGTCCTGGGGCTCATGGAGAAGATGGAGATTGGAGAACTACAAGTCCCAGCAGTCTAACTACAATAACAGGCTCTGAGGTGGATGGGTGTGGATTGCATGCACCTATCAATCCCGGGGGGGGGGGCAGGATCAGATAACACCACACATGGGCAGTGGATCGGCCACTTAAAGGAGTATCAATCTCAAGGGAAAAAGGTATTTATGTGGTGTTAAATTCACCCCCAAAGTCATCAGCGGTGCACTGCCTGATCCCCACCCATCCACCTTGGAGCATATTATTGTATTTAGCCTGCTGGGACTTGTAGTTCTCCATCTTCTCCTGGTGCTCATGGAGAAGATGGAGATTGGAGAACTACAAGTCCCAGCAGGTTATACATACAATAATAGGCTCTGAGGTGGATGGGTGTGGATTGCATGCACCTATCAATCCGGGGGGGCAGGATCAGATAGTGTTATCTGATCCTGCCCCCCCCCCCCCGGATTGATAGGTGCATGCAATCTACACCCATCCACCTCAGAGCCTGTTATTGTATGTATAACCTGCTGGGACTTGTAGTTCTCCAATCTCCATCTTCTCCATGAGCCCCAGGAGAAGATGGAGAACTACAAGTCCCAGCAGGCTAAATACAATAACATGCTCCAAGGTGGATGGGTGGGGATCAGGCTGATGACCTAATGGGGCGATCAATCAAAGCAAATACAAAAAATATTCATGTGGCTTCACTTGGCTGGCTTACCTTACCAGCGCCAGCTCCGCTCAGGCAGTGTGAACTTCAGAGAACCTGCCGCCTGACGTCACTTCCGGTTTTCGAAATGCCGCCGGAAGTCAAAGTAGTAATGCTCCCGGCGCCCATAGAGAGGAACGGGAAGCATATCAGCGCTTTCCAATGCGCCCATAGGAAAGCTAGAAGCCCGCAAATGAAGCGCCATGTCTAGATTGCAGTGACACGGCGCTTCATAGGGCAGTGGTGGCCGGCGCTCAGAGTGCATTAAATACATTTTTTTTTTTTTAGTGTATTTCTTAAAGGGGACAACAAAAAAAAAACATTTTTTTTTTTTTGCCTACAGGAGGGGGGGGGGGGGCGGCGCCCGGGCGCCCCTATGGGCGGGCCGCCACTGATTCCCAATTGGATTAAGATCTGGACTTTGACTGGGCCATTCTATCACATGAATATGCTTTGATCTAAACCATTCCACTGTGGCTCTGGCTGTCACGTACCTGGTGGTGGAGCCCAACGTGCAGGGAGCTGCCTCTCGTAAACCTCTGGCTCAGGAGCCCCTGATAGAGTAGACAGAGGGTCAAGAGAGTAGACAGAGGGTCAAGAGTTCAGAGGGGCACAAGTTCCTGATGGTGGGTTGGGTAGCGGACCAGAAGTGGAAGCAGGAAGGTATGCAGTGGTCCTGGCAGGATTTCAACAGCAAGCCGGAACAGATGGATGGCACTTGCGGAACAGGGATCAAGAAGGTGGAACAGACCTGGTGAGCACAGGCGTGCGGATCAGGAGCCAGAGTAAGTCCCAGAGGGAGGTCAAGTCCAGGCCGGGTTGGTACACAAGCAGGCAGAGATCAGAGCCAGGGGTCGGGCAGAAGCGGTGGTCAGACGTAGCTAGGGATCAGGGGCAGGTTGCAGACAGACATGATCACAGGAAGCCGGGTCAGGTAAACAGGAATTAAACAGGTAACAGGTGCAGGTTCTTCAGGGATACGCTGTAGACTGGACAGCAAGATGGTGAGGGATCAGGCTGATTAAATAGCCTGTCTTGGCGGCAAACGCTGTCACCGCATGCGCTCCCGAGGCGCGCGCCGCCGCACGCCACTGCGCACGCGCCGGAGCAGAGCTCTCCTGTGGTTGCCATTGATGGCCAAACTGGTGGAACGTCTTTTGTGACACTGGCTGTATGTTTAGGATTGTTGTCCTGCTGGAAGGTGAACCTCTGCCCCAGTCTCAAGTCTTTTGCAGACTCTAACAGGTTTTCTTCTAAGATTTCCCTGTATTTGGCTTAATCTATCTTTCCATCAACTCTGAGCAGCATCCCTGTCCCTGCGCAAGAAAAGCATCCAACATGATGCTGCCACCACCATGTTTCATGGTGGGGATAGTATGTTCAGGATGAGGTGCAGTGTTAATTTTCCGCCACACAAAGCGTTTTGGTTTTAGGCCAAAAAGTTAACTTTTGGTCTCATTTGACCAGAGCACCTTCTTCCACATGTTTGCGTGTGGTTCTTGGCCTCCATGTTCTTGCTATTTGTTCACTAAGGTTCCCTAACAAACCTCTGAGGGCTTTAGAACACCTGTATTTATACTGAGATTAAATTACACACAGGAGGACTCCATTTTCTTATTAGATGACTTCTGAAAGCAATTGGTTCCACTAGATTTTAGTTAGGGGTATGAGAGTAAAGGGGGCTGAATACAAATGCACACCACGCTTTTCACATATTTATTTGTAAAAAAAAATTAAAACCTGTAACGGTATAGCCCGTGGGAACCAGAGACTTTTGAAGGATGCGGGGTACTCCTGTGCCAGCTTCACCAATGACTCTTGGGTCTAGGGTCATCCTATGTCCGATAGGGGCATAGGATGACTGAGAAATTATATCATGAATGGGACATTAATGATAATTCATGTATTGCAGGATATCTTGAAATATTACAATTTGTTTATTCGGAACTCAACAGGTTAATTGAAAGATGTTAATTGATGTTAAATGCCCTCCAGCTATCTGGCTGTAGTGATAACAGCTTGCTGTGATTGCATTCTATTGTCTATTGTGCTAATTAAGTCTGACAGGTCAGATGTCTGACTTTCAGCTGTAGTGGATTAGCATGCCAATTATGTTACTAAAAGAATGTGTATTATGTAGCAGGTGAATATCTTATGTGAATAGCTTATCGCGGAGTCAGAACTTCTGTCTAAGATGTGGATTGAGGGGAACTCAATGTGTGATGCTAATACTGTTTTGTGTGAATACTATTGATAATAGATGTGGAATGTGACTTGTCAGCTGTAGTAATTAACTCCTGTAGATTCGGTGCCAGAGCATCTGACATAGGTCGCGGAGTGAGAATGTCTGGGTAATGACTAATAATTAACTCATCTGAATGTCATTATCGAAAAGAATGTGTATTGAAGTTCCTTGTGTAATGTGATGGGTGGAGTTGATCCATTGTTCACTTGGTTTCTAAACTGTATATAACAAGGCTGAGTTACCATTAAAGGATTCATTCATTTCGGAACCAGAAACAGAGCTTGTGTCTCATTATTCTGGGGAATGGAATGGGTCGTGTCTGCTGGATTGTCGGAGTGTCGGATAAGCTATCTTGGGTTGGTGGAATGGAAATCCTAAACGGTGTTAACCCCTGACCGTTACAAAACCATTTAACATTTTCCTTACACCTCACAATTATGTGCCACTTTGTGTTGGTCTATGACATAAAATCCCAATAAAATATATTTACATTTTTGTAAATATGGAAAATTTAAAGGGAGAATGAATACTTTTTCAAGGCACTGTACCTAAACCTCATCTCTATCCAGAGATGTCCACAAGGGCATCAGCCACCTGAGACTCTCCTTTCTGACTTGCTGAGACACAGAAGCTGTGCCTTAGGCTCCCGCTGCTACAATCAAGCTCAGTTGGCCAATCAGGAGAGAAAGGGGATGGGGCCGAACCGCAGCTCCGTGTCTGAATGGATGCACGGAGCTGCAGCTCGGCTCGGGCGCCTCATAGCAAGCTGCTTACAGTGGGGGCACTTAACAGGAGAGGGGCCAGGAGCTCCAGCTAGGGACCCGAGAAGAGGAGGATCTGGGCTGCTTTGTGCAAAACCACTGCACAGAGCAGGTAAGTATAACAAGACTTTACAATAACTTTAAATAGGCTGTTCATGCTGGAAAACCCCCCACTGTGGGGCCGCGTACACACGATGAGACATGTCCGCTCAAACATGTCCGACGGACCGTTTGCAGCGGACATGTCTCATCGGATTTTGGTCCGATGGCGTGTACACACCATCGGACGAAAATCCCCTCGGGCTGAGGACGTGGTGACGTGGTGGTGACGTCACCACTCCAGGAAGTAAAATACTTCCACGCATGCGTCGAATCCATTCGACGCATGCGCGGACAGTTCTGTCCACTGGTTAGTGTACTAACCAGCGGACATATCCGACGGACATGTCTCCGGCGGACAAATTTCAAAGCATGCTTTGAAATTTGTCCTCTGGGAAAACATGTCCGCTAGCCCGTACACACGATCAGAGATGCCTGCTGAAACGGTCCGTCGGACCAGTTTCAGCAGATAAATTCGATAGTGTGTACGTGGCATGGCTGAATTAAAACAATTCTGCAAAGAGTAGGACAAAATTCCTCCATGTTGACTCATTGCCAGTTATTGCAAATGCTTGATTGCAGTTGTTGCCGCCAAGGCTTAGAGAGAAATTCAGTTTTTTACAGCCCTGTATACAGTATCTCACAAAAGTGCGCCCCTCACATTTTTGAAAATGTTTTATTATATATTTTCATCTGATAACGTTAAAGAAATTACACTTTGCTACAATGTAAAGTAGTGAGTGTACAGCTTGTATAAAACAGTGCGAATTTACTGTCCCCTCAAAATAACTCAACACAGCCATTAGTGTCAAAACTGCTGGCAACAGAAGGGAGTACACACCTAAGTGAAAATTTCCAAATTGGGCCCAAAGTGTCAATATTTTGTGTGACCACCATTATTTTCCAGCACTGCCTTAACCTTCTTGGGCATGGAGTTCACCAGAGCTTCACAGGTTGCCATTAGAGTCCTCTTCCACTCCTCCATGATGCCATTATGGAGTTGGTGGATGTTAGAGACCTTGCGCTCCTCCACCTTCCGTTGGAGGATGCCCCACAGATGCTTAATAGGGTTTAGGTCTGGAGACATGCTTGGCCAGTCCATCACATTTACCCTCAGCTACTTTTGCAAGGCAGTGGTTGTCTTGGAGCTGTGTTTGGGGTATTTATTATGATGGAATACTGCCCTCGGCCTATATTCTGAAGGGAGGGGATCATGTTCAGCTACAGTATGTCACAGTACATGTTGGCATTCATGGTTCCCTCAATGAACTGTAGCTCCCCAGTTCTGGGAGCACTCATGCAGCCACAGACCATGACACTCCCACCACCATGCTTGACTGTGGGCAATACACACTTGTCTTTTGTACGCCTTACCTGGTTGCCGCCACTAGGGATGAGCTCCAGCGTGTTCACATCGTACACCTGCAGAGCCCGCCAGGAAGTCTGCACGGCACTGCGCTAACCACAGCCAGGGAGACATTTCCCGATGCTCGGCTGCAGAGATCGGGAAATGTCTCCCTGGCTGTGATAAGCGCAGCGCCGTGCAGACTTCCCTGGCGGCTCTGCACGTGTACGATGAAAACACGCTGGAGCTCATCCCTAGCCGCCACACACACTTGACGCCATCTGAACCAAATACGTTTATCTTGGTCTCATCAGACCACAGGATATGGTTCCAGTAATCCATGTCCTAAGTCTGCTTGTCTTCAGCACACTGTTTGCACAGTTTATATATAGTGTTATATATATTTGTATATAAAGACCCAGGATAAGCAGAGCTGCGACTGAGGAGTAAATGGATGCATGTTGCTTGTGGCAGGATAGCAGTGTGAGGTGATGGGGGGGCGAGGGCAGCCGATTGACGTGTTGTCATGGAAACTGCTCAACCTGAATGCATGGGTGCACAGGCTGGCTTGGCAGGTGCCTATAATGGTTTGGAGGAGGGAAAAAAATTACATTTTCATGACAGTTACAGATTAGCTGAGCGGAGAAGCTTTTCAAAGATGATGGTTTTCTCTTTTCTCCTTTTTTTTTTTTAACTTCACATATTCTTTTTTAACCTTATCCCTGTAGTTACTGAACTGCCCAAATCAGATCGCAACTGGACAAAGTACCATAACTTTATTTAGGCTAGAATTATTTATCTGTTTTTTGCTTTTGTTTTTTAAGGTAGACAAATTAAAACATTGGAATTTGAATATTCATATATGGGCCCTTTTACTACAATATGCTTTACTATAACCAGGGTGTTTTTCTTAGAGAATAGGTACTCATACCTGACCACATCTCTGCAAGATACACGTAAAGCGGTGCACACAGTTTGCCGTGCCAAATTCTGAGTTTAGCCAAGGCCCAAAACTGTGTATTGCACAAGGTGTAAAGGTTCAGGAATGCACAAAGCACAGAATACAAGATTAAGAAATGGAGTGCATATCACAGAGCTCTCCCCCAACCATGGTTATATGGAAAGGTTCCTGCGCTACCAAGGGGGATGGGTTGGGGTGAAGTGGAGCTGGGAGGTGGACTGGGGATACTGCAGCAGACCCCTAACACTCTGTCCTGGGCAGAGAGAAATTGGCATATAAAAAGGGAGGGGGTGGTGTCTGCGCTGAAATAGTGAAAGGGGGGGGGAGGGGGGAATGGGTGAATATGTGCGAGAATGGGGCAGGTGACTGGTGGGGTGGATGGTGAATGAAGGTGAATTTAGGACAACATAATAACCAACATTATACAATGAACAATGTGAATGGTTGTACACATTAAGGGTGATTACCAATAAGTATTGTGACAACAAAGAGAAAAAAAAAACTAGCCGGTGCAATGTGAAACCAAAAGAACTATGAATAAAAACACAATACTAGATCCAAACAGACTATAAGACCAGAGAAAAATCCATGGGGGAATGCCTCTGGATACACAAAATAATGAATGAATAAATAAATGAATAGATAAAGTCTCTGGTGAAAAAACCAAAATGTCCAGGAAAGTCCAGAGTGAAATAGTGCTGCCAGGAAAGGGTGACAACAGAAAACACCTCGGGTGGTCCCCAGCTCCTCACCTCAAGGCTATTGCACGGATAGCCTACAACAGCACCTCCCGGTGGAGGACAGTGATCTCTCAGCAGGGCAAGCAGTAGAAGCACTCCTCAGCAGTAAAAAAAATAATGAAGCAGGTAGAAGCGGGTGAGTGACAATACAAAAACTTCTATGTGGACAGCTTGTGTCACTCATGCATCCACTCACCACAGGGTGATGGATGATGGGCCTATCCCCCACAAACAGCGAGTTCGTTCTTGATCAAGTAGCAGGTACCCTCTTCTAAGATGGCCTAATAGTCACTCAAAGCAATGGACCTCTCAGGTAGCATACATGATGAAAAAGAAACAGACCATAGCGCAATCCCGCAAGGTAAAAAACACATTTAATAAAAAATAACACTCACATTTAAAACAATTCAATGGGCATAAAACAAACAGACGTCAGGTGGAACACTCTGCGTCAGGCGTCTGGACTCTGTGGCTCCTCGATCCCTACGCGTCTCGTCACACCACGTGACTTCCTTAGGGGATAATGCTGGTGAGACTTCCTAATCTTATATACACTGCCCAAATATCCGCTTTACTGGGCACATGGCGGCCATTTTCCTGTAGCCCGCACTCGTGATTGGGTGATAAAAGTATACTATGATGATCGCCATCTTGCCTGTGACACTTCCTATTTACAAGTAGGAGTGGCTCCAGGGATGGGCGTAGAGTGATAGGGTATAGAGCGGACTGGGCGGATCAGTGTCTGGTGTAATAACACCTGAGTAACATGGGCATATAAATACACTGTCCGGATGTCTGCTGTGCTGGACGCATGGCGGCCATTTTCCCATAGCCTACACCGATGATAGAGTGTGGAATTATCATCCTATAGTGGTCGCCATTTTGCCTGAGACACTTCCTGTTTAGGTAGGAGTGACTGCTGAAAGGGACATACTAGTGATGGGAATAGGTGAAACTTCCTAATCTTTAAACACTGCCCGAATGTCCACTTTACTGGGCGCATGGCGGCCATTTTCCTGTAGCCCACACTCGTGATTGGGTGATAAAAGTATACTATGATGATCGCCATCTTGCCTGTGACACTTCCTATTTACAAGTAGGAGTGGTTCCAGGGATGGACATGGAGTGATAGGGTGTAGAGCGGACTGGGCGGATCAATGTCTGGTGTAATAACACCAGAGTACCATGGGCATATAAATACACTGTCCAGATGTCCGCTGTGCTGGACGCATGGCGGCCATTTTCCCGTAGCCTACACTGGTGATATAGTGTATAATTAACATCCTATAGTGGTCGCCATTTTGCCTAGGACACTTCCTATTTATAGGTAGGAGTGATTGCTAAAAGGGACTTACTAGTGATAGGATGTGGGGCAGAATGGGCAGGTCAGGTGTAATAACCATTTAATAACAGCCGAGTGACATAACCAAATGGCCAATTTCCAATCGAGGACTGGAGAAGTATGGCAAAAAATATTAAAAACTAAAAACGAGAGGAGGGAATGAATGATCTCAGATCGATTCCTTGATTCTAAAAATTGGAGATAAAAAATTGGAGATAAAAAATATGAATATAAACGGATGGAAGTGGATCTATATTATATTATATAGGGAAACCATATATAACACACTGCCCGGCAGATAGGGCAAATTCTGAGTTTAGCCAAGGCCCAAAACTGTGTATTGCACAAGGTGTAAAGGTTCAGGAATGCACAAAGCACAGAATACAAGATTAAGAAATGGAGTGCATATCACAGAGCTCTCCCCCAACCATGCCAATACAGAGCTCCTCTGAACACTACCCCCCACCCTCATCCCTCCTCATCCCTCCTCCCCCAGTACAGAGCTCCTCATAAAAATACTGAGCCCTCACACAGTACAGAGCCACCCCAAATAACATCCCCCAACCTACAGACACAGTACAGAGCCCCTCCACACAGTACAGAATCCCCTATACACATAAAACAGAGAACCCCCCCACAAAAAGCCTCCCTACAGTACAAAGTTCCTCTACACAGTACAGACCCCCACAAGTACAGAGATCCTCCAGTACAGACTCCCCTTACACTAGGGTGACCAGACATCTCCGGTTTCTGGGGAAAGTCCCCAGATTGAAGACACTGGCCCCGGACCAAGTCTGTCCCCGGTTTTGTCCCCGGATTGGATTTGAACAGGGGCTAGGGCAATTTCCAAGACAGTCACTGCAGAATAAAAAGCTTAGGGGGGTGTATTTTTTTCCATTATCTTTGCCCCTTTGTGATGATCATGTGCTGGTCGGAGCGGAGGGAATATTTCTTCAGTTTCGGGTCCATGCCCATTCCACTCGGCTCGCATGTTCTTCTGCCTCGGCTCAAGTCCCGGACAGCCGCCTGCCTGCTTATCTCCTTGCCTTCCCTGGTGGAGTGATCATCCTCCGCTCCCCACCCAATAGTAGCCGGGGCGACAGGCAGAGAGTCGCTGATTGGCGCTAATTACTAGTAAAAATAAAATGTCCCCGGATTTCATTTTAAAAATCTGGTCACCTTACCTTACACAGTACAAAGTCCTTCCTAAACAGTACAGAGCCTCTCCCTTCTACACACACATACATAGTACAGAGCAACCACACTGTACAAAGTCTCAGCCCCCCATCATGCAGAGCCCCCAAAAAGTACAGCGTTCTCCCACACAATACAAAGCCCCCACCCTATACACACGCAAAATAATGTTCCTGCAAAGAGGCTATTGATTAGTACACAGTTATTTATTAACTATAAAACTTGTCAACTAAAACCTACAATAGCAAACAATTGACTGATAGAAGGATTCTTTAACAACAGATTGTACAAATCATCAGATAAGATTAAATCATTCTGGTGACAGACCAGTGAGATGTTAGTGGTCCACCTAATAGTGTCAGAGAGGGGTTCAGGGTCATCCTCTACAAACAGGGGCGGACTGACTATTAAAGCTCTCGGGCACTCCCCGATGGCCCTATGCCACTAGGGGGCCCCATCAGGGTTGCCAGGTTCAATAGAACCAGGGACAGTATGTAAAAATCTGTTTTTTTTACATCTGTCCCTGATATGTCTGAAACCTACATGCTTTTGATGTGAAAATCCTGAGATTTTAGCTGCCCTGCCTCCTGGTGTGGTGGCCATCTGTAAGCCTGGGGGCCCCATAATCTTCTATTGCCCGGGGGCCCCATGAGTTGTCAGTCCGCCTCTGTCTACAAAGGTACGGTAAAAGGATCTGGCATTTGGTTAGAGCTTTGAACAGTATGAACTCAGAATTTTCTCCAAGAGTGTTGTATGTCAATCTTTTGGGTGGGCAGGTTTGTAGTATCTGAAGTCTCAAGTTCGCAGGTTATCCCCGAAGTACTACAACAAGCCTCTTGTTTTTTTGGGCACTCGGCGGTAGTGTCTTTTACTTCATCAAGGGCCAAAGGATTGGGGGCTCCTCCAAAATCGTATTCTGAAATATGTCGACTGATTCTGACTTAACCTCTATGTCCTCTAACTCTGAAATCTGATACTCTATTCTATCAGGCTGAAGAGCTCTGTTGATATCTTTGAATAGAGGCTGGGGGATCCTATTGATGTCTTCTTAAGGAGGGACCCATAGCCAGTCAAGCATCATCTCTTCCACATTACTCTCTTCCTCATCTACCCCCTAAGGGGCGGTTTGGTGTGTTTGACAGGTTCTGGGTCACATGTAAGGAGAACAGTGTAGGTAGAAGCAGAAAGCTTTGGGCACCCAAATGGCTTCAGAGATTGGCAAAAGGTGATTCTGATGCCAAGTCTTAAGTGGACCAGTCTTCCCACCAGGGCAAATCTGATAAATAGATAGATAGTCCAGATAGCTGTCTGAAAATGATTTACGGCTGAGATCGCCATTGATCAGCTAATGTGTTTTTTATCATTAGAGGCTTCTTTAGCCTTCTCATAGGCTAACATACCCTTTGTAGGAGGCTAGAGAGGTGTGGTCATGAGACATCCCAAAGGATAAGTCAGTAAGCAGGAGGCCCTGGCCCTCGAACGTCTATAAGGAGAATACCCGATATAATTCATGGAACTGTTTTAGGCATTAACCACTGCAGTGATGTTGTTTCCCTAATGCTGCTTTTTCTCCAGAGGCAGCATTCCCAACATGTTCAGCAAAGTGCAATTAAATCATTCTGGCTGATGTGGGTGGTATGGGGATCTTCTATATTTCTGGATATTTAGCAATTCACACAGCCTTTTGACCACTTTGCTTTCAAAGTCTCAGCCTTTATCTGAATGTAAGCATTGTGGTAAACTATAATGGACGAAGATTTTCTGTACCAAAGTCTGGGCTACTGTGCTGGCCTGCTAGTCTGTCTGTAAAGCTTCTGCATGGTGAGTGAGTGATCCGTCACATTCAAAACATTGCTTTGTCCACCTGAATCAGGTCAGACACAGAAAGTCAATGCACACCAGTTCTATTGGCACTTGGCTCTGTATATGGCTCATTGAGGAAGCTCTGCCAGGTAGTGCCTTTTGTTGGATGCATCAGATACAAGAGTGACTATAGCTTTCAATTTCCGCTCTAATGGGTGGCCAGTAGAAATTATCTCAAACTATTTTAAGAGTTCTGTTTGCCCCTAGATGCCTATGGTCATCATGAAGAGCAGTCAGCACTACATGTCAATGCTTTTCAGGAAGGAACAATTGTCAAACACCTTTCCGGGTCCCCAGATGGACCTTTCCGATAAATTACACCATCTTCCAGCTACATCTGTTCTCACTCTCTGTAGACTATTTTGGAGTCTCTGATGGAGCTGTTAAGCAGTATCTCGAGGTTTCGAGCAACTATTACCTTCCTAGTAAGGGTCCATAGCAGATCCTCATTTTGATCCGTCCTAAAATCTTCTTTTGTCAGCTTAGGCAGTTCTCTGCTGCGCACTTGGGTCAGAGGCGATTAAGTTTGCATGTGTTGCGCTATATAAGTTTTTCACTCACTCACTCAACATCTGAAATATAGGGGCTTTGGGATAGAGCGTCCTCATCTCGCTTTCCTGTTCCCGGCCGGTACTTTAAACTGAACTGGAACTAGCTGCCGGTGTCCAGTAGCATCTAACTTGGCAGTTGACAGTAGATAAATCAATGGATTATTGTCTGTTTTGACCATGAACATAGCTCCACATTGGTAGTCCTTCAGTTTGTCAACTACAGCCCACTTCAAAGCTAAGAACTCCAGCTTGTGTACAGGATAATTCTACTCAGAGGGAGTGAGAATCTGCCTCACATAGGCTATAGGGCGTAGAACTGGTGTTTCCGTGAGGCTCCTTTTTGCAGGATTTCCTGACCTCTCATTTCATCAGGCCTCCTCCATTTGGCTCATCCATGCCTTCACTCACATCATTCCGTAGTATCTCATTAAGGGGTCTAGCAATCTGTGCAAAATTCCCTACAAATCTTCTGTAGTAAGAACAGAACCCTAGGAATGATATAAGCTCTGTGACAGTTCTTGGCCAAGGCCAGGAGGTGACTGCCTTCAGCTTCTTAGGATCCATTGCCACTCCTTTGGCTGAGATTATGTGCCCTCGATACTTGACTGAAGTTTGGTAGAACTGGCATTTTTCTAACAACAGCTTCAGTACTTCTGCATTAAGGCTCTCTCGTGCCTCATGTTCTTCCAGTATCTTCCCGACAACAAAAATGTCATCTAGATGCATTAGCACCTCTAAGGCCCCGTACACACGACCGAGTTTCTTGGCAGAATCCAGCGAGAAGCTCGCTGGGAGACGTATTCTGCCGAGAAAATCGGCCGTGTGTACACTTTCGACGAGCAAACCATCAGGAAGCTCGTCGAGCCAAAATAGAGAGCATGTTCTCTATTTCCTCGTTGTTCAATGAGGAAATTTGGCTCGACGATCTTTTCGAACGCTCATCGGGAACCTCGACGGGCGGAACGATGAGGTTCTCGGACGTGTGTATGGGGCCAGATTCATATCGCCCACGGTGTTTTCCATCAACCTTTGAAAAGTGGCCAGGGCTCCTGAAAATCCCTGTGGCATTCAATCGAACTCTAATGCCGCGTACACATGATCACTTTTTGTGATGAAAAAAAACAACGTTTTCAAAAATGTCATTTAAAATGATCGTGAGTGGGCAAAGCGTAGTTTTATGTCTTCAAAAAAACGACCAAAAAAAAATTCGAACATGCTTGAATTTTTTGTGTCGTTTTTCAAAATGTCATTTTTTGTGTCATAAAAAGTGATGGTGTGTGGGCAAAACGACGTTGAAAACGATTTTTTTAAACCCGCGCATGGTCAGAAGCAAGTTATGAGACAGAGCTTCAATGGAACAGAGTGCCGTCGAACGTGGTGTACGTCACCACGCTTTGCTAGAGCATTTTGGAAAAACGATGGTGTGTATGCAACGTCGTTTTGGAAAATGAAGTTTGAAAAACGTTGTTTTGTTTCATCACATAAAACTAACGGACTAATGAAAGCCATTTTCTCTTAGTTGTCAAAATGCATTGGTATCTGATAATACTCACTCTTTATGTCCAATACACTGAACCACTTTTCTCCAGACAAGCACTATAGAGATTATTCTGTGCAGGGCGTGTTGTACTGATCTGGGACTGTTCTTCAGTTCAGTGTTCAATAATCAATGCACATACTGAGGGACCCATTTTTTTTACGTACCACCACTATGGGGGATGCATAAGGACTCCTGGATTCCCTAATGACTTCAGACTTTTTCAATTTGGCCAACTGTTCCCTGAAATCTTCAAGGTCACTCAAAGGTATCCGCCAGACCCTCTCTCAGAAAGGCTTGTCTTCACTCAGCTGGATCCGGTATTGCGCAAAGTGGGTTGCTGAGCATGGAACTCTCTTCTACGACCTCCGATGTCTGTTTTTCGGACCAAATCGTCTGGCATCACAGGAGTGGCCACGCTCACAAGTCCTGTCACCATACGAGGCTTCAAGCTGACTGGTTGACCAGTGATGTTCTGAAAACTAATTGGGACCCTTCCTCCATTTCTCAATAGGCTTTTTGTGGGCACTATTTCTGGGATTAACTCTACCCAATCTCCTTTCCCTGAGAATCAGCTTCGAGCACCACAAAGGGGCTAAGCTGATCCCATGAAAGTTTGACTGTGGCTTTCATGCAAGCTACCTCTCCTGACTGTAACACTCTTTCACTGTCCAGTCACCGTAGGCTGTTCACTCCTTCGGCTGGGGCCCTCTGTACTAGACGCTCGATGGCCTCAGCTCATCTCCCCTGGGGGTGTATCTTCTCTATGGCTGAGCCCTTTAAGGAAAATAAAAAAGAATGGAGGGCGCACCGACCTAGTGTGATACCGTATAACAGGGTTTTTATTAAAATATTAAAATCAATAGTTATACTAACAAAAATGAGTTGTAAAACACGCCTTGAAAGTCAGCAAAGCAAATGTACAGCAACACCCACAGAACACGATGATTACTCAAATCAAATGGTATCTAACCGATGGTAGGGCTGTCGCATTTCGGGGGTGTACCCCTTTCCTTAGAGCCTTGGTGGTCTGCAGTTACCAGGTAATATGTTATCCCACGATTCTGAGGAGGGCTGCAAGACTTTTGAAGATACCTTTTAATCAGATTACACTACCCCATAGTAGGAAATACTGGAGCGCAGGAGAATTTTCTGTTTGCTATGAGCCCTTTAAGGCCAATGGTGTGAGTAAACCGCCTTACTAGGTCAGTGTTGGTCCCAATGAGCAAGGAATTTTTTTCTGCTCCAGGGGGGAAGAGAAAACACAATAGCCAGCATGTCGAATGTCTCCTTCTTCCAACAGTGGACCGAAGGTTACCCCAATAGGGATGTACCCATCATAAGGAAACCTTTGAGTACTGATGCCCCAAATTTCTAGCTCGTCTAGCTGACACAGTGGGATATGCTTCAAGTGTAAATTTTTTGAATAAAGTTTTTAACCCCTGATTGCCCCTAGAGTTAACCCTTTCACCCCTATTGCCAGCGTCACTAAGCGATCGTTTTTCTGATCGCAGCATTAGTGTCGCTAGTGCCGCTAGGTAGCTAGTTATTTTTTGAGGTTCGCCCGCCAGGTTTTTATAGCGTTAGGTACCCCCATACATTTTCTAATAAAGGTTTTAACCCCTGATTGCCCCTAGAGTTAACCCTTTCACCCCCTATTGCCAGCGCCACTAAGCGATCGTTTTTCTGATCGCTGTATTAGTGTCGCTAGTTATATTTTGAGGTTCGCCCGCCAGGTTTTTATAGCGTTAGGTACCCCCATAAATGTTTTAAATAAAGTTTTTAACCCCTGATTGCCCCTAGAGTTAACCCTTTCACTTCCTATTGCCAGCATCACTAAGCGATCGTTTTTCTGATCGCTGTATTAGTGTCGCTGGTGCCGCTAGGTAGCTAGTTAGTGCCAGTAATGCTTACACCCACGCGCAAAGCATACACCCCCCATATGTGAAATTACACCCCAAAATACATTCTGCTGCTTCTCCTGAGTACGGGGATACCACATGTGTGAGACTTTTTGGGAGCCTAGCCGCGTACGGGACCCCAAAAACCACCGCCTTCAGGCTTTCTAAGGGTGTACATTTTTGATTTCATTCCTCAGCTTCGAAGGCCATAAAATGCCAAAATAGCAAAAAAACAAAACAAATGACCCCATTTTGGAAAGTAGACACCCCAAGCTATTTGCTGAGAAGCATGTCGAGTCCATGGAATATTTTATATTTTGACACAAGTTGCGGGAATATGACAAACTGATTTTTTTTTTTGCACAAAGTTGTCACTAAATTATATATTTCTCAACCATGCCATGGTTATATGTGGAATTGCACCCCAAAATACATTCTGCTGCTTCTCCTGAGTACGGGGATACACTTGGGGCAAAAAAAATAAAAAATATTCCATGGACTCAACATGCCTCTCAGCAAATAGCTTGGGGTGTCTTTACAAAATGGGGTCATTTCGGGGGGTTGTGTGGCATCTTGGCATTTTATGGCCTTCAAAACTGTGATAGGTAGTGAGGAGTGAAATCAGAAATGCTGAAGGCGGTACTTGGTTTTCGGGGTCCCATACGCGGCTAGGCTCCCAAAAAGTCCCAAATATGTGGTACCCCCGTACTCAGGAGAAGCAGAAGAATGTATTTTGGGGTGAAATTCCACATAAAACCATAGCATGTGTGAGCAATAGGGTTGTCCCGATACCACTTTTTTAGGACCGAGTACAAGTACCGATACTTTTTTTCATGTACTCGCCGATACCGAATACCAATACTTTTTTTAAATGTCATGTGACAGTTTTCAAACCACAATACAGACTAAGGATATTTTCTTTAGAATTATGAAGAACTCTAACTCAAGACATTATAAAAGAATAAAAATGAGTAAAAATGAATAAAAATGTTTTATTTGCTTGTCACGCAGTAGTAAAAAACTCAAAGAATTTTCACAGAACATGTTGATAAATACAAAAAAAGTATTCTATTTAGGCATCGGGAGCATTTGCGCGACTACAAGTACTCCCGCAAATACTCGGTATCGGTCTCGATACCGATACTAGTATCGGTATCTGGACAACCCTAGTGAGCAATATATCATTTAGTGAAAACTTTTTGTATTTTTTTTTTTTGTCATTATTCAATCACTTGGGACAAAAAAAAAAAATATATATATATTCAATGGACTCAACATGCCTCTCAGCAGTTTCCTTGGGGTGTCTACTTTCCAAAATGGAGTCATTTGGGGAGGTTTTGTACTGCTCTGCCATTTTAGCACCTCAAGAAATGAGATAGGCAGTCATAAAATAAAAGCTGTGTAAATTCCAGAAAATGTACCTTAGTTTGTAGACGCTATAACTTTTGCAAAAACCAATAAATATATGCTTATTGCAATTTTTTTTACTAAAGACATGTGGCTGAATACATTTTGGCCTAAATGTTTGACTAAAATTTAGTTTATTCGATATTTTTTACTTTTTGTTATAAGTTTTTTTACGGTCTTTTTCCGTTTATATCGCAAAAAATAGAAATCACAGAGGCAATCAAATACCATCAAAAGAAAGCTCTATTTGTGGGAAGAAAAGGACGCAAATTTTGTTTCGGTACAACATTGCATGACCGCGCAATTACCAGTTAAAGCAGCGCAGTGCCAAATTGTAAAAACACCTCTGGGCATTTAGCAGCATATTGGTCTGGGGCTTAAGTGGTTAAATCAGTAGGGAGTCTAATGCCCAGCTAGGTGACGGCCAATGTCTCCCAGCTAAAGGGAAAATTTTGTTGGCACAGGGACACAGTCGATCTAGGGAGAGTAACATTCAACGCCGTCGATTTGCTAAAGTTTATCCGAAGGTTGGATAGTCGACTAAAAAGGTCGAAATCTTTTAGGAGATTAGGTATCGTGATAAGTGGATTCGTCAAAAACAAAACGTCATCTGCATAAGCCGCCTGTTTACAGCATTTTTGCCTGATAGTAACGCCTGCAATATCCAGATTGTCACGTATCCTACGAAGTAGGGGTTCCAGAGTAAGGACAAAAATAATGGGGGACAACGGGCACCCTTGACGGGTACGACAGCCGGCCGTTCACTCTAATCCTCGTGGAGGGTGCAGAATAAAGGGCCAAAATCATCTGAATGAGGCGACTCGGCAGCCCCAACTTGCCAAGTGCCGCGGCCATGAAGTCCCAAGCCACCCTGTCGAACACCTTCTCCACGTCCAGCGATAAGAGGAAGCCCTTGGTGATAGTCGACTTTAACCAATGGTGGATATTGATTGCCTTGATGGTGTTGTCCCTGGCCTCCCGACCAGGGACAAAGCCAACTTGATCCATAGAGACCATGTCAGGAAGGAAAGGAAGCAACCTATTCGCCAAGATCTTGGCGTATAGCTTGACGTCCACGTTCAGGAGCGAAATGGGGCGATAGCTAGAAACAAGCGTGGTGTCTTTCCCCGGTTTCGGGATGAGAGAGGTGTGGGCCTCTAAAAGATCATTGTTGAGGGAGGGTGTGTCAGGGAGCTTGTTAAAGGCATCTACAAATTTCGGTATAAGTTTGTTGGCAAAAGCCCTGTAATATCCTGTCGTCAGGCCATCATGTCACAGGCTTTTCCCCGTTTTTAATTGTTTTAGTGCCGCGAGGGCTTCGTCAAGTGGGATAAATCTTCTGGAGGGGTGGGAGAGGGGCCATAAACCGTAAGGAAGTCTTCGATGAGCGTCGCTCGTTCCCGAGGGGATGCGGAGCCAGGAGTAATCGGCAACCCCGACGGAGAAGTGATAGAGTGGATGGTGTGTGCAGATTTTTTTTTTGCAAGGCTGATGCTAACAGTTTTCCTGCTTTATTTCCGAACTCGTAAAATAGCTTGTGTGTAAGAGCAAACTTACGTTTCACAGCAATCTGAAATTCCTCTAGTACAGTGATGGCGAACCTTGGCACCCCAGATGTTTTGGAACTACATTTCCCATGATGCTCAGCTACACTGCAGAGTGCATGAGAATTAAGGGAAATGTAGTTCCAAAACATCTGGGGTGCCGAGGTTCGCCATCACTGCTCTAGTAGGTCTTCCCTTGCTTTCACTAAGTCTAAATGAGTCTGAGTCGTTAACGTGCGTTTTCAAGGATTTTGACGCGTTTGGACAATTCTGAAACGCGGGCTATTCTACACTTATGTCGTCTGGCTGCCAAGGAGATGAACTCACCCCGAAGGACACACTTAGGTGCTGCCCAAACGGTAGCGGGGGACATCTCAGCGGTGTCATTGCTTGCAAAGTAGTGAGTGATGTTGTCTGGATCAAGAAAAAAGGGAGTCGTCCAGCCTCCATATGCGTGATCCAGTGAAGTGCCCCAGGAGCATCAGTGACATTGTGATCGGATGGTGGTCTGAGAGTACCATAGGTTCTATAGTTGCACTAAGCAGGAATGGGAGGTCGTTTTGTGTAAGGAAAATATGATCGAGTCTCGAGTACTTGTTGTGCATGGAGAAGAAGAATGTATAATCTTTCACATTCAGGTGTAAAGTACGCCACGAGTCGTGTAGAGTCAGGGTATTCAATTGAGATTTAATGGCGCGAAGGGCTCGGTATGGCAGGCAGGTGGACCCGTTCGACGTGTCAAGGGTAGGCGACAGTGGGACATTGAAGTCCCCTCCTACTATAAGGGTGCCTTGTTGATGGGCGGTCAGTTGGAAGAGTACTGTGCGAAAGAACGTTACCTGTTGCGTGTTCGGGGCATATACATTGGCGATCGTGTAACGTGCCCTTGACGAAAAGATACCTGCCCTGTGCGTCTCGTTGTACCTCAGTGATTTGGAACGGACAGTGTTTTGAGATGAGGATGGATACCCCCTTCGACTTTGCCTCCTTATTAGTGGCGTGAAAGGCTGTTGGGAAGTATCGATAACTGAGTTTGGGAATGCTGTCGGCCGGGAAAGGAGTCTCTTGTACAAGAGCTATATGTGGTTTATGCGATTGGAGCGTATGTAAAAACTGCGAGCGTTTCTCTGGGGAGTTCAGGCCACGAATGTTTATCGAGTACAGTTTTAGTTGTGGGGAGGATGGTATCCGCCGAGGGGACGGGGGAGAAAATGGAGCAGTAGCAGCCATAGCCTTAAAGGGGGTGGGAAGGGGGCATGGGTAGGTATAGCGGAAGGAGTAGACGAGCTAGAGTGACCTAGCGGGCCATGCAGGGTATGCTGAAAAAAAAAAATTAGGAGGGGTAGGTATGCGTGAGACCGATTAGGTGGTGGGGTAGTAACCCTCCACCTGATTTGGGTGTTGACTAATCGGTGTAGTGCGGCGGCAGAGGGCACTCGCGTCTCATACAAGGCACAAGCACCACTGCACGCCTCCGCTTGGGGGTTGACCGAGGCCATACCAGAGAGCAATTAAGCAAAGGTACTGTATTTGTGAAACAAGGTGGTATGCCACCCCAGAACGGACAACTATATATACTAGACATAAGTGAAATCTGACCTATATATTTGTCGTGGGGGAGGAGATTCTAAGCATTTTCCATCCCGATCCCCACAGCAAAAAGGGGACCAACCTACAGTAGATCTAAGCAATAACATTTAAACCCATCAAAATAACAGAACGCTAAACTTGGGTATGCATCCGCACAGGTCTCCCCCTGCCGGTCAGGGGATAAGAGCAAAACCATCGGGTCATATGCAGCCCAGGATACGTATGCGGCCCGGGGAGGGATGCGTGCGGCACCACACCAACATACAGTTAACCAAAAATCAAGAGGGTTTGGTGAATGCATATATGCATCTAGATGGGACAATGTAAAAGCAGGTGTTTAGCAGTCAATTAAGAAGCAATGCGTTAGGCTACAGTACCTATCCGTCGATCCGCTGACTTGCCCATCATAACCGAACCTACTATACCGTCCATTGATGATGCAGTGAGCCGTGATGTCAGCTGTTGTTCGACCCGGGTCAGGCCACCATCTATGGGAGTCAGGTCACAGGACAGCGTGTCCTAGAGGGTTTCTTTTTGGAGATAAAGAGGTCCTTGCACTGTTCTGCTGTCTACCCCAACAGCCATTAAGGTGGCCCAGATGACCCCCTGGATACACCACCCCAGGGCAAAGTGAGCTGCTGACCACACAGACTCCTGGCAAAGTACAGTAGACCCTCAAGACCCCTTAAGGCTAAGACTGACCAGAGCAATAAGAGGGAAGAACTCCTTGCATCTGCCCCTGGCAGCTGCCAGGTCAACGCACGGCGGAAGAAAAAGGACATCTGCTAGCTCTGCACCAGTCACATCCAGAAGCTAACGGGACGCAAAGCCAAAGCTTGAGGATATTTAATGATATGATGCTTACTAAAAATGTTTTAATAAGATTACTGGTATACTGGTAGCCATGGTAGTGATACTGGCTAGACCCAAAGAGGGGAGGGCAAATCATGTGACCCGTGTATCAAAACCATGAGGGATCATAAGCACGAGAATGTTGCTATGGCATTCTCACTATCAATGCAAGGCCACAGTAACAGGGACTTGCATGCATAATGAGACTAACTATTCAATGTGCACCATAGGGAATCAGGTAACCTGTTATGACCACACCTATGCATCCACCAAAGCCTGGTTAAATGTTCGGAGCTTCGGCTCCATAGGCAAGCTGGCAAACCGCACCCTGATAACCAACCCCAATACTGGCAGCCTGTCTTCTCCTCCCCAATACCCATTGGGCCACTGTAGTGAAAGCCTGCAACCCATGTTATGGTCATGTGCAAGTATCAACCATTAGTTCCCCAGGACTAAACAGGACCACTATTTTTTGTATGCCCTAGGGGTCAACTCTGGGCTTGGTGGTCTGTTAGGGAATGTGATGTTTTATCTCGCTCAAGTTTTTGCTACAATAGCATTAAAGGGGGGAATTGTGGAAGCAGCTCAAAATTGCAAAACTCTATACAAAATGGAGGCTAGAACAGGATGGATGGTTTTTGACAAACATGTTTTTCTTTTACTTGTAAGTTACCGTAACAGCAGATTTCTGATACATGACAAGTTTCCAGAGCATCTGTCTCTAAACTCGCTCCCCCTCCCTATCTTTGAACACAGGGGGCCAGATTCAGAAAGACTTGCGCTGGAGTATATCGATATGCGCCGCGTAACTGTCAAGATGCGCTGTAGTATCTATGCGGCCATACCCACCAAACTAGATGCGACAGAAAACGGGCTTTCTCCGATCGGCTTAACTTTCCCTCGCCAGAGTATCGTAAGCGCATATTTTCGCTTGTCGCATCCGTCGCGCCTATTGATTTCCCATTTAAATATGCAAATGAGGGAGATTTCCCGATTCGCGAACGGATTAGCACCAGACGCTGGCTACATGCGCCGCGCGTATGTCGTCCGTCTGTCGCAAAGTTATTCCTATAAATAGCTGCTTTATCTTTACTCCTGACGGCCACAGGTCAGCAGGAGAGCAGCTACAGCAGCAGCGTTACCGACGAAAATAGCAAGCTGAACAACCACACTTGCAAGGACAACACCTCTGTGTGCCAAAATGCCAGGGGCAGCTGTGGTCCTAGCACTACTAATGGCTCCCCCGGTACGGAGGAGGCGGGCACGTGAGAGGATATACCGCAATCGCATGAGCCTCTTTGGCATGGGGGATGAGGAGGTGTATCGCCTCTTCAGATTCAGCCCTGATGCAATCCTTGAACTAACCACAACCCTGCAGGATGACATCACCAGCCCAACACATCGCTCACAAGCAGTGCAGCCACTGGTGAAGGTACTGGCAACACTTCATTTCCTTGCAAGTGGATCATTCCAGCGTACAAGTGGAGTGGAGGCTGGGATGTCACAGTCCTCCATGAGCAGATGTGTGCACCAGGTTGTCCCTGCAATCCTCAGACGCATGTCCCACCACTTCATCAGACCAACCAATGAGGAGCTGCGGCTGAAGGCAATGACAGATTTCTACAGCATTGCCAGATTCCCACGCACCATGGGGGCCATTGATTGCACACATGTGGCACTCCAGCCCCCCAGTGCCACAGAGCACATATACCGCAATCCGAAGCATTGGCATTCCATCAACGTACAGGTGATAGCCGATGCCCAACCCCTCATATGGCACGTCCGTGCCAAACACCCTGGATCCAGCCATGACAGCTTCATATACAATCAGAGACCCATCCCAATGGAATTCGAACAGAACATGTATGGGGACAGCTGGCTGGTTAGTGAGTGACATGGGTGACAGGCATGACTGTCCCTCCCCATGATGCTGACATCACAAGGGGCACATGCATGACTAACATCCTCCTGTCTTTTCCCTTACAGGTGACTCTGCATATGCACTGGGACCCCATCTAATGACTCCTTTCCAGAACCCCCAAACCAGAGGAGAGAGAAGATACAATGCGGCACATATCAAAACTCGTGCAGTGGTGGAGCAAACATTTGGGCTCCTGAAGTCCCGTTTCCGCTGCCTGGATAAGTCTGGGGGGGCCCTATTGTATTCCCCTACCTTCGTGTGTCAGATCATCGGTGCATGTTGCATTCTGCACAACTTTGCCATGAGAAAGGGCCTGCAGATTGACATACGTGATGACCTGACTCCCCAACCAGACAGCCCCCCCCCCTGCCAGAGGAGACCCATTCAGCTGATGGAAGAGTAGTCAGGAGGGTCCTCTCCGTAGGCATCTTTGGACACTAAACCAAAACATTGATCACACGGACAATGGACGCATGCACACCACTGAGGTCCCTAGATCACACACACCACATCCACATCGCATTGGATTAGCCCAAGTCCAACATGCAGGACTTGGGAGCAGCAACGCCAGCGTCAAGGCCCCAATGATGTCGCTGTCCATTCATACACCATTCACACGTCATTCACACAGCCGTGGGGATAACTTCTCCCCAACGGCCGAGGGTGACACCCCTTACTGGCAGGAGTGCCACCCCCTCACATTCACACACCATTCACACTGTCCCCTGCACTCCTGACCGTGTGCAGTTAAACTCAAAATAAAAAGCTCATAACCTGAGCAACATTAAAATAAAATAAAAAGCTCATAACCTGAGCAACATAAAAAAAAAAAAACTCATAACCTGAGCCAAAAAAAAAAAAGCCCTCATCTGGGCTGACGGGGGCTCTTTCTTGTGGGCCCTCTCTGGCTCCTCAGCTGCCTGGAGGGAGTGGGTGGGGGCGGGGGGGCATCTGGAGGTGGCTGATCCCCGGGTGGGCCACTCCTGGCAGGTGTGGCCTGCATGCCCTCCAAGGCCATGGCTATCCGGCCGAGGTATGAATTTGTGTGGGCCTGCATCCTAAGCTGCCGGGTTACTTCATAATGTTGGGCCCGCTGCCTCTGCCTCCCCTGGTCCCGGATGGCAGCTGTGTTGGCCTGGACGGCTGCAGTGAGGTGCCGAAGATCAGCCTGCTCCTCCCCCAGGCTGGTCACCACTGCAGCGCAGTTGCAGCTGACATCCTGCACTGCATTGGACATCTGGGCCACGGAGCCCAGGCTGTCAGCTACCCAGTCCAGATGCCCAGCAATCTCCCCCATCTGCTGGGTCTGCCTGGCCTGGTCCATCTGGTCATGGACCAAATCAGACACCCCCTTGGTCTTCCGGGTCGCCTTCCTGGGGCCAGGAGATGGTAGTCCCCGGGCGGATGGAGTGGCCCTTGAGGGGCTTCCTAGGATGGGGGAGGTGATTTGAGAGGGCCCTACTGAAGGGGAGGACTCCTCCAAAAATAAAACAAAGTCCTGCTCGGGAACAACAGTCTCCTCTTCAACCACCTCAGCAGGTGAGGTGTGGGCACTCCCCTCCATCTCAGTGTCTTCACCACCCAGGGGGTCGGGCTCAGGATGCCGTTGGGGGGATGGGGTGGACTGGCCGCCGACAGATGATGGCCCAGCTCCGTCATCTGTGGCTGACACAAAGCAGACACATGTTGGGTGGTCCCACACACTTGGCACATGTACCCTCCCCCCACATGCAACACACCAAATAGGGGATAAAAAACACTTACCTGTCCTGGAGCCTTCCTCCACGGAATCATATCCCGGTACCCCCTCCAACTGCTCCCTCTCCAGGCAGCGGGTGACCACCTCCTCCTCCGTGGTCAGGCTGACCGTACATGGGGGTCCACCACCCGTGCCCCTCTCATGCCTCCTGATGGTGGCCACCTTGCCCCGGACTTTGCGCCTCAAAACATTGACCCTGCCAGCAATGCTCTCCAGGATGCCCTGCTTCCTATCCCGGCTGGTCTTCCGACTTTTCCTGCCATGGAGGAAGTCATTGTAGGTCTCCATAGCGGAGATCACTACTGACAGCTCCTGGGTGTTAAAATTGAGGTTTCTCCTCTCTTCGCGGGGAACGGGAGCAGCCATCACACAGCAAAAGTTACTTCCCTGGGGTGGGGGGAACCGGATATACTTTTACGCCGGAAAGGCGCATCTGCGGCCGCTTTTATACGCGCAACGGAACACATTGCGCTGCCGTTTCACATGAAGTGGTGCTGACGGAAGTTGTGAGCATGCGCACAGGGGAGCGAGTGGAGCCCTCCCTCACTGTGCATGCTCCGTGGATGATGCAATGAACGTAAGTCACTGCGCTGGGCTCCGCCCATCATTTACATATGATCACACCCATTTCCACTTGCGTCGGGTTGCGCCAGCGCTTTTTCGTAACTCCGCCGCAAAGTAACGAACATGCACTTGGTGAATACTGTACTTGACTCACTAGTTCGCGTCAGCGTAACGTATATGCGCTGCGCCGGATAAAATATGCGTGTATCTACCTGAATCTGGCCCAGGATGTATAGCCGCCCTGTAGCTTGATAGCTGATGTATTAGACAAATAAGATATGTGAGTGAAAAAAACACAAGGCGCTGTACTGAACTGTTAGGCCTTGTACACACGAGGGAATAAATCCGCTTAACATGGTCCAACGGACCATTTCAGCCGAAAAATCCGCTCGTGTGTAGGGGCAAACGGACCGTTCTGGCCGGATTCCTCCGGTGGATAGCTGCCCGTCAGATGGTACGGCAAACCAGCGGACATATCTGCCCGCACATGCGTCGTATCCTGTGAATGGATCCGACGCATGCACGCGGAAGTGTTTACTTCCTGGTGCGGTGACGCGACGGTGACGTGGCGGTCACGTGGCGGTCACATGGCGGCGTCAACGTCACCGCCGCGTCACCGCGCTGTCTGCCGGCGGGGAATTTGATCCGATGGTGTGTACAGCCACCGGATCAAACAGCCCGGCGGACATATCCGATGTTACATCGTGTGTACAAGGCCTTAGGAAACATTTAAAAGTTCCAATGCAATGTGAAAGGAAAAATGTATTGCTGGAAATACCGGGTTCAGGTAAGTGAAAGGGGGGCTCAGGGGGGCTGCTGCCTCACAGAAGGTTTTTCACCAATGCATTAAGGCCAAAAACATTGAGGGTTTACAACCCCTTTAAGAGTTAATTCTTGTAAAAGGAAATTATTTTGTGAAGTAATTGCTACTATATATTCTGCCAATGCCTAAAGACAATACACTTGACTTCCTGCCGTTAGTTGGAGTTGGCTGTCTCGCTAGCAACAAATAAAAGTTTGTATTCCTGAAATCCCTGGATTTCCCCCCACTTCAGTACAGGTTAAGATCATAATAGGAGTGGTCATCATACCTAAATAAGAACCTGTTACAATGCCAAGACCTTGCTGTGGCAATAAACTCCACCACTACCGCTGAAGTTTTTAGAAATTAAAACATTTTTGTGTTTCCAAAATGTTTTCTTCCTTTTTGTGTGTTTTAGCTCTAGATGCTTTCACATGGTCTGGTATGACAAGCTTGCCAGGGCAGCCATCTATTCCCTGTCTAGTCCTGTTTCCAATGACTTCCGTAACTTGTTTTATGTGCTCATTCACGCAGCTGTAAAGCTCTTTCTTTCTGTAACAATGAGCCATTTATCCAATCCTGGCAGTGCAGGTCCATTTGTTTTCCATTTCTTAGGTCCCCGGGTGCCAGACTTTCTTTGCGTGAGTCGAATCTTTCAGCCAGTATTTTTTTTTTCTTTCCTTTCAGTGAGTGGATTAAGCACCTGTACAATTAGTGCCTCAGCGTGCAAATATAATGTATGCAGATGAGAACATTTAACAAGGCAGGAGGTGAGAGCGAGAGAACTGGCACTCTCAAGTAGGCTGCCAATTTTTTTTCCCTCTTTTCCTTGAAACTACAGAATATTTCTAGTAACAGTTCATTTGGAGATATTTTTACAAAGTTTGCCCATAAGTGATTTATGAAGCAACTTTTTTTTTGTGTTCCTAGCTCTGTCTATTCACTGGTGCCCAAGGTTGGCAGCCGTCTGTAAATTTATGGACAGTTTTTATATTTTGGCTGATTTACAAACAGTCCATAAATGTCCATTACGGACTACGGCTGCCTGTAAAATATGTAGATGTAGGTCAGTGTTGGGCATGCTCCGATGGCCTCAGTCACACTTGGACAGGGGGGGGGGGGGGGGGACGGGTGTGCAATGATGTCATGATGCCACTTATCACCTTTTATGAATGAGAAGCCTGAGCCTGAGGACGGGGGAGCCAAGAGTAGGAGAATACAGAGGATGGAGTGGGGATGATGTTAGAATACACAAATAGGATGGGGATGATGGTAGAGTATACAAATAGAATGGAGAAATACACATGGAGAATTGAGATGATGGTAAAATACACACAGAGGATGAATATGATGGTAAGATACACACAGAGGATGGGGATGATGATAGAGTACAGAGGATGAAGATGATGCAGAGGAGAGAGATGATAGAATACATCTGCAATACTGTATGAGGGCAGGTTGGGTGTTGGGAGGTATTTTGGGGTATTTTTTTCATAGTGTGTTTCCTTCTGTACTCTTTGTTGTGGTGAGATGGGGATCAGACAAATAGAAGGGAGGGCAGTGAAAGTCCATGGAGGGGGAGAGAGACCCCCGACTGACAGGAAGATAGCTCCCAGGGTGAGCGTTGGAATAGGGGAGGGGCAAGTACAGATGTGAGTGGTGGAATAGAGGGGGTACAGAGGTGAGTGGCAGAATGGGGTGTACAGAGATGAATGGTGGAATGGGGGGGCCAGAGATGAATGATGGAAGGGCTTGGCTGGGACTGTGTCACTCACTGAATGACTGGACATAGGCTCTGGAGGAGAACTTGCAGAAGAGGACAGAGATGGTGATGAGAGAAGCTGCCCGGAGGACCATGCCTGACTTCCCAGCACACGAGCCAGCAATGAAGGAGGTCAGTGACAGGCAGCTCCAGCCTCTAGTGGCCACACAAAGTCTGCGGCAGATTACTGATGCAAGGGGCAAGGACTACACTAAGGTAAGGGGGGATACTGATATATAGGTTCACCCTTATATCAGTAATTCTCCCCACCTTAGTGTATTCACTCTGCAGAAGGTAGTCTGTTTCTGGTCTTCCAGAAGGTGGTCTGCAGGGTTCCCCCTTACTGTGCATGGGGGAACTCTGTGGACCTTAATGAAAGGGAAACTTTGTGGACTCTTATGTAAGGGAGAACTTTGTGGACTGATCTATAGGGGAACTCTGGAGGGCCACCCGTTTGAGACCCCTGGTCTGAGTTTCGCTGCAGACCAGTTTCTGCAGCATTCCCCCTTACATCAGAGTCATCAGTGTTCTCCTTTAAATCAAGGTCTGCACAGTTCCCTTTTAAATCAGGGTCCACAGC
Source organism: Rana kukunoris (assembly GCA_029574335.1). NCBI lineage: Eukaryota > Metazoa > Chordata > Amphibia > Anura > Ranidae > Rana > Rana kukunoris. The sequence goes on from CM056051.1 coordinate 437,557,257, forward strand.
ATTCGCCTTTGCACTGTAAAGGGGAACCCTGCAGACCAGGGGTCTCAAACGGGTGGCCCTCCAGCTGTTGCAAAACTACAAGTCCCATGAGGCATTGCAAGGCTGACAGTTACAGACTTGTAGTTTCACAACAACTTTACGTACATTCCTATTCCCGGACGACTTACGCAAAAAAAAAAAAAAATTGAAATTCGACGCGGGAACGACGGCCATACTTAACATGGGCCGTCTAACTATAGACCAGCTAATAGCTGGTATAACTTTACGCAGCAAAAAGATGACTACAGATGCCGTAAGAGATTGCGAAGGACGATCGTAACTTTGTGGATCGTCGGAAAAAGCTCATTTGCATACCCCGACGCGGAAAACGACCCGAACTCCACCCAGCGGCCGCAAAAAGATTGCAGCGTAGATCCGAAGGCGTACGAAGACGTAAGCCTGTCGGATCGAAGCCCGAAGCCGTCGAATCATGGTTTGAGGATTTAATGATACGACGCACGTAATTTGAAAGTACTCCGGTCTAACAGGAGATAGACCGGAGTAATGGCTCTGTGAATCTGGCCCTTTGGTTCTGTCAGTTAATTTTATGAGTTTTGTCAGTAAGTTTCACATATGGAGAATGTGGCAGAAAAGTTTAGTAAACATTTCAAAAAGAAGAATTTAAACATAAGAAAATCATGCACAATCTCCTGTACTCAATTTGGTCAGGCTGGACTTAATACAGCTGGGATGGTCAATGCTCCAGAGAGTAAATGAAAAAAAGTGTTGGGCAGAATTTGGGTCAATGTATGGTGACAGTAAATGTTGGCAAAAAGGCAATAATGGACTCCATAGGAGAGGACTATTAGTTATCAGTGTTAGAACCTCAGTATGTATCCTCCTAGGTCATTAGGATTACATTAGGATTCAATTAATTTAAAGCCCAACTCAAGGTTTAGAAGCCATCCAGTCCTCTAACCAACCAACCATGCTCCTGGTCCTGGAACCCCTATCTGCATTAAATATAAAAACATCTTCACCATACTGACCTTAATTTAAAAATGGTCATGTGACATGTAGAGTCCTTCATCTCCACCTCCAGTAATGGGCAGTCCACAATACTTCAGGGAATGACATTTGTATGACATGTGTCCAATGTTCTCTGCAATAATTTGGTTTGAGATCAGGCTGCATGAAAATACACTCCTAGGAAGTGTGCCCATGATGGCCTGAGCTCACAGCAAGCGGGTGAGATGTCAGTCAATCCAAAGAAGATCGGTGACCACAGCAGCTGAAAATGCAGATGGCAGTACTGGTGCATGGTGTGGTGGTGGTGGGGAGCCCAAAACCTAGAATAGGGCTTTAATGTTATAGTTGGTGCTTTAGTGTAGTAGGGTTGATGTTAAGGTTTGGGGGTAAAACTGGATCACAACTCAAATATACATAAATGCAGTTGAAGAAGCATTCATACCCTTTGAAATTTTCCACATTTCATCATGTTAAAACCAAAAACGTAAATGTATTTCATTGTTTTTTTTTTTTGTGATATACCAACAGAAAGTGGAAAGAAAATTATAGTTTTTAAAATGTATTATGCCGCGTACACACGATCACTTTATGTGATGAAAAAAAACGACGTTTTCTGTGAAGTAAAAAACAACGTTTTTTGAAACTTCATTTTTCAAAGACGATGTTGCCTACACACCATAGTTTTTTCACAAAGCTCTAGCAAAGCGAGGTTACGTTCACCACTCTTTTCCATTGAAGCTCTCTTCATAACTAGCTTCTGGGCATGCGCGGGTTGAAAAACTTCGTTTTAAACGTCGTTTTTTTTGCTACACACAGTGATTTTTTGTGAAACAACGTTTTCCCCCACACACGGTCATTTAAATTGACGTTTTTAAAAAAGGTCATTTTTTTTCATCACATAAAGTGATCGTGTGTACGCGGCATTACAAATTATCTAAAAAGTGTGGCGTGCATTTGTATTCAGTCCCCTTTACTCTGATACTCCCAACTAAAATATATTGGAACCAACTGCTTTCAGAAGTCACCTAATTAATTAATAGAGTCCAGTGTGTTAATTAATCTCAGTGTGAGTCCCTCAGAGTTTTTTTAGAGATCCTTAGTGAACAAACAGCATCACGGAGGCCAAGGAACATACCAGACAGGTCAGGGATAAAGTATGGAGAAGTTTAAAGCAGGGTTAGGTTATAAAAAAATATCCCAACCTTTGAACTTCTCACACAAAACTGCTTCATTAGCCAGATTCCTGCATTGAGAGAGGAGATGGAGGAGATTAGAATGGGGATCTACTCTTTGGAACACAGATTTATGAGTCTTAAAAGTAGCCTGCCTTGTGGCCTTGGAAGAAAATGTATGGGCCCAACTCCAAAGGCCTTCCTCCTTCCAGCTGCAGCTCCAAGACGCTAAGAATAACAGCAGGCGCAATCATGTCAGAGACAGACATCCTAAAGATACACTTGGTTCCAATCTATGAGAGACAGTTACATATTTCGACAGCAAAAGTCCGATGGAGCTTACACAAGGTCAGAATTTCTGTTCAAAAGCTTACATCAGACTTTTTGCTGTTGGAAAATCTGATCGTGTGTACGTGGCATTACTCTCTCCAGCCCCCCATTTTTTCGGGTTTTTTTCTCAGCTCCCCTCTCAATCCATCTCCTAACCTCCCTTTCCCCATGTCTCTCTCTCTGTAGACCTTGTTTGGATCCCTATACAAAGCTACACATATCTTTAACCTCTTACAGTGTGAAAGGAATCAAAAGGCCAGAAAAGCATACCAGTCTCGTTCAGCAACTGTGGAAGCATCAACCCAATATCATATCCTTGCTGGAGACACACTTTAGGGCCAAAGGGATCAAAAAAGATACCTCTAGATATCTAGACCTCTAGATATCCAGTGGCCTGTTATTTTACCTGCCTGAATGCTAAGTCCAAGAAACTCTCAATACTACCTTCTAACTAATTAACTTGGAAAGAACTGGAAGTTGTCATGGATGACTCTGGTCATCTGCTCATTGTCAAAAAGCTCCTGTTTGACGGAAAGACTACACTGGTTAGTTTATATTTGAAGACGTTGAGCAACATAAGAAAAGTCTATTTGTCATGGGGGGGGGGGGGGCTGTAACATCACATTTGGCTACTTACTTGATTTCTTCAACGGACCATACCATTACACTGTAAACTGAGAAAGCCAAAAAACAACTCCATAACCACCAGTTAATAGACACATGGAGGGCTGTCAATACACAACAAGGTGACTATACAATCTTCTCGACTAATAACTAAACATTAAACTGGATTTACCATATATTCATTTAACAGAGTAATTTCTCTCTTTTGACATCTGTGAAAATAGGCTCCTTCATGGCATCAGGCCATGCTCCCACTTACCGATTTCTAATCTGGGAAACTGTAATATGTGAGTAGCAATGACAATTAAATGAGTCGTTCATCCAGATACCCACCTATATGAATCATTATATCATTATATCATTATATATATCACAAATTCAGAGTGCAAATTCTGATTTTCAAGTGCCCCTTTGTAGGTGGTTCTCTTCAAGTACCTAGATAAAACCTGGCACTTCCCAGATACGCCAATGATTGATCCTCATTTGTGCATGTATATACGTTTCTATTAGGGCTGTTACTGATCAAAAATTTTGTGTTCGATTAATTTTTTTTTTTAATCGATTAATCGACTAATTTCGATTAATCATAACGCACATATAGATCCATCTACTTTTAGCTGATCTCCTTGCTGGCTGATTCCCAGTGCAGTTCCCAACCACTGGAAAAATGGATAGCAGGATACAAAAAACACACAAAGGCAGCATTCAATGGGAATAGCATTACAACTTTTATAGTCTTAAAGTAGGTAACGAAATAAATATTGCACTGGAGATAAAATCGATGAAGCTACATAAACTGTAAAAATGGTGCGAGTAATACCAAACGGTACCAAAAGCAGTCATAAAAACCTGTAGCCAAGTATGATACTGGTATAAAAATGTGTACAACGATACCACTGCTGAATCCAGATGAGGAGAGGTTAACATCAGTCCGTCGGCATGTAGATGTCCTGTGAAGGGAAATATCACAACTCCCAGTGGATGGCTGTAGATTCCCAGGTTGATAGCGTGAAGTGATAGAGGGAAGTGTAACAGCCCTTGCGTGTGGCAGATAGTAAGATCCCGCCGGCATGCAGATATGAAGGCACAGCAAAGGAGCCCTTCAGATGGACAAGGCAAGCCCCGCCAATGTCCGTGACGTCACCGGATCTCCGACGGAACTCCCTGAAGGGCCAGAAGCCGGCGGAGAGGTGAGTACCAATCAAAAGAATTTTAATCGATTAAAAAGATTTTGATCGATCAAAAAAATTAAAGATTAATCGATTAATTAAAAGTTAATTTGCACAGCCCTAGTTTCTATCTTACGGAGAAAAACTAACCTATGTATATTTTACTTTACTTACCTAGGAAAAAAACTAGGTTTGTTAATTTGTTCAGCATATTACTAAAGTGCAGTAAATAGCTGCAATAACATTCTGTAGGTGTCACGTGAGTGAACCACAACTGCCGGTTAGGAAAGATTTCAATGCACCTCTCTATGCAATGTGAAATCTCAGTACTGGACCCCAGGCGTCACTCCAATCAGAGAACAGGAGTTTGGGGGTTCACTACATCATCTCTTTCACAAAAAATAATGCGTCAAGCTACTAAGGGTGGGGGTATTACAACATGCCTTCAACCCCTAGCATTAAAAAGGTACAACGAACATGTTCAGTATTTTAGGGCGTAAGGCCGTACACAATTAACAACAAAAGTCAAGCACGTAGCATATGAAAATACTGTATGCAATTAGCAATTACTTGAGAGAAGTAACTTTAGCTTAAATGATCTGAGTGTGTATGTGCCTTCAAGATATTCCACAACTGTTACTTGAAAGCACAACAAGTAATGCCAAGCAGCATAGTAGTAATGGTACTTATCCGTTTGCAGAGAATGAGAGTACGCAGAGAATTGTAGCAGCAATGGGATTCTGTCATGAAGGGTTTCCTAGTGCAGAATATCTTAGGGCAGTGATGGCGAACCTTGGCACTCCAGATGTTTTGGAACTACATTTCCCATGATGCTCAACTACACTGCAGTGTAGTGGAGCATCATGGGAAATGTAGTTCCAAAACATCTGGGGTGCCAAGGTTCGCCATCACTGTCTTAGGGTGTCCCCAGGCACAGCAGAAAGATCGGCAGCGTGGAAGGAGGCAGTGGATAACTAAGATGTATCATGGATCCAGTTTGCGCTGCTATTCAGTTGAGGGGATATGCCAGTAGCTTGTATGTAGGGTGGTCCGGCTACGGCTGACAATAATAGGACAGCGTGTACTATGTGCAAAGAGAGATCACACAAATACAATAAAGTATTACATTTAATAAAAGTAATGACTGCTACAGATAATATTAGAAAGTATAACAAGAAAACCAGCAGCATCAATTTAATGAAAATAAAATATAGTGTCATCAGCAGCAGCAGTAAACACTGAGGTGTAGCAGGATACCTCAGCTCTCGGCCGCGAGCGGAGGTGACCTCACCGACGGCTGTCCTCCTTACTGACGCGTTGCGTGGTGTTCACACCACTTAATCATAGGATAGGCTGACACTGTTTTTTATGTGAGTGTATATTTTATTTTCATTAAATTGATGCTGCTGGTTGCACTATGAGGTCCCTTCTGTTTTTTACTGAGTACCACTGGATCCTGGGACGTTTATGGGCGTGACTTGTGGGTCTGCATTGAAGAGACAGGCTTATCGTGGGATGCTGATCCGCGGTGGATTTTGCCATTACCTACCAGCCAGTGGTTTTATACTAGGCTTAGTACAGCCTCTTGAAGGTGAGGGGCTTGCATTTACAGTACATTCTCACTGGAGCTCAGTCTGCACAGCTACACTGGTTGTTCGTGTGGTTGATTGCAGGCACTTTTGCACTTTTGGACTTTGTAATCAGCACTTTCTTTGGACTTGTATGAAGCACATTGCACTTTGGAATCCTTTTTTTGAAGCAATTGTTCTGATCGATTCTTCAATATTGCATTGTTTGTGCACAATATTGGTATTTATTTGAAGCACATAGCACTTTTGTTATATTTATTTTGGAGCACTTTATTATTTTTCTATCGAACACTGCTTTTCATTCTCATTATTGCATTTTTTTGTGGACCATTGGACTTTATAAGCACTTTGAAGTTTATCTTTATTATGTTTATCCTATTTAATATTGCCATGTATTTCATTTGATCATTTATTTAGGAGTGTGTAATTATCATTATACACCATTGCTTGATTATTTACACCCTTGATTGTGGTGAGTTACTAAGGATTAGGATTTTTATTATTCATACTATTTAATTGGTCCTTTTTCACATCCCCATTGTGTGAATTATTAAGCGCCACCTCCCCCCCCCCAATTATATATGATATAACACTTTTCCCACATCCAATCTGGCATGTGCTCTAGATGTTGGACCGTGACTTTGGTATGTGTACATCCCTATCTACACTCCCTAGCCATCTGTGTGAAAGAACCCTAGCACTAGAACCCTAGCACTGCTTGGGATTTCAATTCAACAGCGGTGACATTGGCAGCTGGCAACAAGAAATTAGGAGTTCATTGTTGTTTTTTCTTTGTTTTTTGCCTGCTGCTTTTTTTAAGAGAATAAAACATGAGGAAAATTGCATGTATTGTTTTTTATTTTTTATTTTTTTGCCAATACGTAATTAACAGATTTTAGTGGAGAATGTTGACCTATGTAGCCTACTGTAGGATGCAGGAAAAAAAAAACACTTTAACAGCAAAGGGCCAATGAAAAATATTTTTTAGAATGTTGCCACTTATGCCCATGGCAGAAGCTGGGAATGCACCATAACATATTGAATGTTATATAGGCAACTGCAGAGTACACGAGGGGAAATTCATTTTCTTCATCTTTTGCCTGTGCTTAATGGTTATCTTTCCCCCGGGGAGCTAAGGATATTGACAAAGAAACCTCTGAACCCAAACTCTTTTTTTTTTTTAACAGAAACGTTTTTATTGAACAAATCAGTATTACAATACAGTGAACCCATCCTCTATAGTCTATAATTGTTATTGTACACTTGTATGCAAAAGTTTAGGAACCCCTGACAATTTCCATGATTGTCATTTATAAATATTTGGGTGTTTGGATCAGCAATTTCATTTTGATCTATCAAATAACTAAAGGACACAGTGATATTTCACTTGTGAAATGAGGCTTATTGGATTAACAGAAAATGCGCAACATGCATCAAAACAAAATTAGATAGGTGCATAAATTTGGGCACCCTTGTCATTTTGTTGATTTGAATACCTGCACTGATTAATTGGAACACACAATTGGTTTGGTGAGCTCATTAAGCCTTGAACTTCATAGACAGGTGCGTCCAATCATAAGAAAGGCATTTAAGGTGGCCAATTGCAAGTTGTTGTTCTCTTTGACTCTCCTCTGAAGAGTGCCAACATGGGGACCTCAAAACAACTATCAAATTAACTGAAAACAAAGATTGTTCTACATCATGGTTTAGGGGAAGGCTACAAAAAGTTATCACAGAGATATAAGCTGTCAGTGTCCACTGTGAGGAACATAGTGAGGAAATGGAAGACCACAGGCACAGTTCTTGTTAAGGCCAGAAGTGGCAGGCCACATAAAATAGTGGAGAGGCAAAGGCGAAGGATAGTGAGAACGGTCAAAAACAGTCCACGGACCACATCCAAAGACCTACAACATCAACTTGCTGCAGATGGTGTCACTGTGTATCCTTTAACAATTCAGCGCACTTGCACAGGGAGAAGCTGTAAGGGAGAGTGATGCGAAAGAAGCCTTTTCTGCACACACACCACAAACAGAGTGGCTTGAGGTATGCAAACGTACATTTGGACAAGCCAGCTTAATTTTGAAATAAGGTGCTGTGAACTGATAAAACAAAGATTGAGTTATTTGGTCATGACAAGGGGCGTTATGCATGGCGGCAAAAAAACACAGCATTCCAAGAAAACACTTGCTACCCACAGAAAAATTGGGTGGAGATTCCACCATGCTGTGGGGCTGTGTGGCCAGTGCCGGTACTAGGAATCTGGTTAAAGTTGAGGGGCGCATGGATTCCACTCAATATCAGCAGATTATTGAGAATAATGTTGAGGAATTACGCCGGGCTGAATATTTCGACAAGACAACGACCCAAAACACTGCTCAAAATCTACTTGGGCATTTATGCAGAGGAACAAGTACAATGTTCTGGAATGGCCAGATAGGGGTGTAGCCAGGTGGACAGGAGAGGGGGGTGCAGCCAGGTGGACAGGAGAGGGGGGTGCAGCCAGGTGGACAGGAGAGGGGGTGCAGCCAGGTGGACAGGAGAGGGGGTGCAGCCAGGTGGGGGAAGGATGGAGCCAGGTGGACAGGAGATAGGGGTGCAGCCAGGTTGACAGGAGAGGGGAGGTGCAGCCAGGTGGACAGGAGATAGGGGTGCAGCCAGGTGGACAGGAGATAGGGGTGCAGCCAGGTGGACAGGAGAGGAAAGGTGCAGCCAGGTGGACAGGAGAGGAAAGGTGCAGCCAGGTGGACAGGAGAGGAAAGGTGCAGCCAGGTGGACAGGAGAGGAAAGGTGCAGCCAGGTGGACAGGAGAGGAAAGGTGCAGCCAGGTGGACAGGAGAGGAAAGGTGCAGCCAGGTGGACAGGAGAGGGGAGGTGCAGCCAGGTGGACAGGAGAGGGGAGGTGCAGCCAGGTGGACAGGAGAGGGGAGGTGCAGCCAGGTGGACAGGAGAGGGGAGGTGCAGCCAGGTGGACAGGAGAGGGGAGGTGCAGCCAGGTGGACAGGAGAGGGGAGGTGCAGCCAGGTGGACAGGAGAGGGGGTGCAGCCAGGTGGGGAAAGGATGGAGCACACCCCCCAGGAGAGGGGAGGTGTCAAGGATTCTAAATAGACCAGGAATCCAGGGGGAACAGGATCCAAGGTAAAGGGGAGAGCAGGAAGGGCAGTCCAGGATAAGGATCGGGTCCAGAAAGCAGGCTCAGGGTCAGAGTAACAGGCTCAGGATCAAGGTTGTAGACTGATACCAGGGCGAGTTCTGCTTGAACTTGCCGGGTATAAATAGAGGCGTGCTGATTGCATTCAGGTCACACCTGAACGCAGGAAAAGCTGTGTGCTCCAACATACCAAGAACGCCCCGCTGGTGGAGGCCAGAACTGCAGCCAAAATAATAGGCAGATTTACCAGCAGGGGGGACCATTCCTGACAGTACCCCCCCTCAAAGGAGCGGCCTCCGGATGCTCCAACCAGCTGTTGCTGGGGAAGGCTCATGGTGTCCTCGAGCTGGGCAGCGGGCTCCGGGTCAACAAGCTGGGCAGAGGGCATAGGCTCCGGGTCATCGAGCTGGGCAGCGGACAAAGGCTCCGGGTCATCGAGCTGGGCAGCGGACAAAGGCTCCGGGTCATCGAGCTGGGCAGCGGACAAAGGCTCCGGGTCATCGAGCTGGGCAGCGGACAAAGGCTCCGGGTCATCGAGCTGGGCAGCGGACAAAGGCTCCGGGTCATCGAGCTGGGCAGCGGACAAAGGCTCCGGGTCATCGAGCTGGGCAGCGGACAAAGGCTCCGGGTCATCGAGCTGGGCAGCGGACAAAGGCTCCGGGTCATCGAGCTGGGCAGCAGGCTCCAGGTCATCGAGCTGGGCAGCAGGCTCCGGGTCATCGAGCTGGGCAGCAGGCTCCGGGTCATCGAGCTGGGCAGCAGGCTCCGGGTCATCGAGCTGGGCAGCAGGCTCCGGGTCATCGAGCTGGGCAGCAGGCTCCGGGTCAACAAGCTGGGCAGAGGGCATAGGCTCCGGGTCATCGAGCTGGGCAGCGGACAAAGGCTCCCGGTCATCGAGCTGGGCAGCGGACAAAGGCTCCCGGTCATCGAGCTGGGCAGCGGACAAAGGCTCCGGGTCATCGAGCTGGGCAGCAGGCTCCAGGTCATCGAGCTGGGCAGCAGGCTCCGGGTCATCGAGCTGGGCAGCAGGCTCCGGGTCATCGAGCTGGGCAGCAGGCTCCGGGTCATCGAGCTGGGCAGCAGGCTCCGGGTCATCGAGCTGGGCAGCAGGCTCCGGGTCATCGAGCTGGGCAGCAGGCTCCGGGTCATCGAGCTGGGCAGCAGGCTCCGGGTCATCGAGCTGGGCAGCAGGCTCCGGGTCAACAAGCTGGGCAGAGGGCATAGGCTCCGGGTCAACAAGCTGGGCAGAGGGCATAGGCTCCGGGTCATCGAGCTGGGCAGCGGACAAAGGCTCCGGGTCATCGAGCTGGGCAGCGGACAAAGGCTCCGGGTCATCGAGCTGGGCAGAGGACAAAGGCTCCGGGTCATCGAGCTGGGCAGAGGACAAAGGCTCCGGGTCATCGAGCTGGGCAGCGGACAAAGGCTCCGGGTCATCGAGCTGGGCAGAGGACAAAGGCTCCGGGTCATCGAGCTGGGCAGAGGACAAAGGCTCCGGGTCATCGAGCTGGGCAGCGGACAAAGGCTCCGGGTCATCGAGCTGGGCAGCGGACAAAGACTCCGGGTCATCGAGCTGGGCAGCGGACAAAGGCTCCGGGTCATCGAGCTGGGCAGCGGACAAAGGCTCCGGGTCATCGAGCTGGGCAGCGGACAAAGGCTCCGGGTCATCGAGCTGGGCAGCGGACAAAGGCTCCGGGTCATCGAGCTGGGCAGCAGGCTCCGGGTCATCGAGCTGGGCAGCAGGCTCCGGGTCATCGAGCTGGGCAGCAGGCTCCGGGTCATCGAGCTGGGCAGCAGGCTCCGGGTCATCGAGCTGGGCAGCAGGCTCCGGGTCATCGAGCTGGGCAGCAGGCACAGAAACGAGCGGCTGGGAGACTGGCACAGGAACAGCAGACTGGCACAGGAACAGCAGACTGGCAGACTGGCACAGGAACAGCAGGCTGGCACAGGAACAGCAGGCCGGGCAGCGGACCGGAAGTCATCAGGCCGGGCAGCGGACCGGAAGTCATCAGGCCGGGCAGCGGACCGGAAGTCATCAGGCCGGGCAGCGGACCGGAAGTCATCAGGCCGGGCAGCGGACCGGAAGTCATCAGGCCGGGCAGCGGACCGGAAGTCATCACTACCATCAGGAATAACAGACGGAGCCAATACAACACATAACTGAATCAATGAGTGAATATCGTCAAAAGACATATAACCCTGATCCACCAAGGAATGAGCTGATCGGATGGTTTCCATCAGCTGGTCCCTTGTCCACCCCTCAAAAACCTGGCGACAATACTCCCCATCCTCCTCTGCCAGTAGGGAAAAGTAACAGATTTCATTGAAATCCATGCTTCAGAAAAACGCACCACAACAGGGTGGTTCCTTAATGCAAGCACGTCTGGTCTAGAATGGCCCTGGTATACTGTCAAGGATTCTAAATAGACCAGTACTGTATGCCTACACAGAGGAGACCAACACTGTATGCAGTGAAATAAAAGGTGTTTATTTACAAAAAAACAGGTGAAGACAACCAGTGCACATATAACAACAACGCCTATATATAAGTCAAAGGGGGAATGCCGAAATCATAAACAAAAGCCAAGCCAAGGTCATATACCAGGAGATCACAGAAGATGGGTGAGGACGGACACAGCGGAGCAGGGAGCGGATGGATGGACAGGAATCCAGGGGGAACAGGATCCAAGGTAAAGGGGAGAGCAGTCCAGGATAAGGATCGGGTCCAGAAAGCAGGCTCAGGGTCAGAGTAACAGGCTTAGGATCAAGGTTGTAGACTGATACCAGGGCGAGTTCTGCTTGAACTTGCCGGGTATAAATAGAGGCGTGCTGATTGCATTCAGGTCACACCTGAACGCAGGAAAAGCTGTGTGCTCCAACATACCAAGAACCCCCCGCTGGTGGAGGCCAGAACTGCAGCCAAAATAATAGGCAGATTTACCAGCAGGGGGGACCATTCCTGACAGGAGGTGCCACCAGGTGGACAGGAGAGGGGAGGTGCAGCCAGGTGGACAGGAGAGGGGAGGTGCAGGCAAGTGGAGGGGGTAACACACTAGTGATAAGGTCTGACTGAAAGCCCTCATCCTAGCGCTTCCCCCACCACCTTCTTACCTTGGGGCACTTCTTTCCGCTCCCTCCACATGCCAGGCAGTGGTCAGCAGTTAGTGTCACCAGTCACGTACGGGAGACCTCTTTCAGATCCTCCCCTGTTCAGCTGATCATTTGGCTCCACCCCCAGGCTCCGTCGGCCAGCCGCGGAGAGGTTGGGTAAGCTGCAGGAGAAGCCTTGCTTTGGGCTCCTCGTTCCTCCAGGACAAGTGGCCCGGCAGCCCCGGCAGGGCATGTGTCTTGTGGCCAGTCCGGGCCAGGGTGGATCAATCCTGACTGTCTCTATGCACAATGCCACCCGCCCTGCTCCTCCAATGGCTGCACATCACCCAGAGAGGGAGGTGGGGCATGGCGGGCAGAGAGCTCAGCTGACACCCACGGCTGCTGCTGGACATCAGCATGGTCACCCCTGGCTTAGTCCGAGGAAGATCTACCTGCTCCTTCTCCCTGCCAAGCCACTCTGCAGCCAGCCATATGTAGCCGCCTCCCGCTACACTCCGCACTAGCCACCATCCATTAGTGGGGGAACCGATCCTTTGGAGGGGTCCCAACGGCTGTGGTTGTGCCCCTAGGTGGCAGTGTGCCCTAGGCGCTGCCTAGTTCACCTAGTGGGAACGCCGGCCCTGGAGGTAAGGCTGCCATTCTCTGAAAATGGACGCACTACCCCACCCGGATGAGAATGTGAGATGTATTTTTCTTCCATGTGAGGTAAGGCTGCCATTCTCTGAAAAAAGAGGCATTACCCCACATGAATGAAAATGTTAGATGTCTTTTTCTTCTGTGTGGTGTAAGGTTGACATTTCTGAAATTGGACGCATTACCCCACACAGATGAAAAAGAGAAGTGTACTTTTCATTCCTGTGAGGTAAAGCTGCCATTCTCTGAGAAAGGAAAAGTTTATCGATTTGTGTCTCTATAATGTGCCACATCCAATGATAAATCAAGAAAAGAAGGGGTATCCCCTAACTGGACTTTAAAGGCACAAGGATATAAGCCACATATTGAAAAATATATAATTTATTATGCGTATACAAAATAATATACATTAAAAATGGACTATGTATGGAATGAATATAGTACAGAATGAGAATAACAACCAAATGTGAGAAAATATATAGGACATGATTATCCAAATGGCACCCGATGTTTCGGAGAGGCAACTCTCTTTTCTCAGGGGTATAGTGAAGAATCAGCCAGCTATATATTTGGAGCTATTCTACATGTATAACATTCCATTTAAACGTCGGGTGCCATTTGGATAATCACGTCCTATATATTTTCTCACATTTGGTTGTTATTCTCATTCTGTATTGTACTCATTCCATACATAGTACATTTTTAATGTACATTATTTTGTATATGTGGCTTATATCCTTGTGCCTTTAAAGTCCAGTTAGGGGATACGCCTTCTTTTCTTGATTTTCCGAGAAAGGACGCATTACACCACATGGATGAAAATTTGAGATTTATTTTTCTTCCATGTTAGATAAAGCTGTCATTCTCTAAAAATACTCCACACTGATGATAATGTGAGATGTGGTGCCAATATTTAAAAAGGGATCAAAAGCCCAGATTCACAGAGAGTGGGCGCACGTTACGCTGCCGTATCGCAAACGCCGTACGCTACGCTGACGCAGCGCAGAGAGGCAAGCACTGCAATCAGCAAGCTATTGCTCCCAACGCTGCGTCGGCGTGGCGTAGGTTTCAAAGGCGCAGGCCGGCGTAGGTGGAAGTGGGATCGACCCCATGCAAATGATGGTCCGAGCATGGTGCAGTGTTTTACGCCCGGCATATCACGAACTGCGCATGCGCTGTGACGTTGCTGTGACGTGGACGCATGAAACAGCACCCTTATGCGCATGCTCACAACCACGCCGGCACAAATGCCTAAGCTACGCCGGATCACCACGTACGCTGTGAACGTAATGCACGCTCAATACGCTGGCCTGTGTTCTCTGGTGCAGACCTTTGCATGTCTGTTGCCGGGTTGCGCCTCATCTATGGGGAATAACTTTACGCCGGACGTACAACTTACGCGCACCTCGCGTAGCATGCGTCGGGTGCACGTACGTTCGTGAATCATCGTATTTCCCTCATTTGCATGTTTGAATGCTGTGGCAAATTCACTGGTCTTTAACAAAAATATCGATAAATGCCGTGTAGCAACGTCCCTGGTCTTTACACAGAAATAATAAATATAAATAAATAAAAATATAAATAAATAAATGCAGCTTTATTGCATCCAACAAAAAATAATACAAATAAAAAGGTCTACTCCACCTTAGGAGGCTAACTAAACAATAATGTCCCTCACTACGTCTTACTGGGGCGGCTATTCCAGCCTCCAGTATAAACAAACAAAAATCACAGTCTGATATAAGCAATTTGTTCTGACAGACCTTATTCCCAGATATGCAGACACTCTCCAACCTGTGTCCATCCAGTGCAGCCTGGATCTCGCTCTGAGCTCTCCCTCCCTCCCAGTCACTATCAGGTGTAGGCTAATTAATAGGGAGAGAGGAGGTTTACCTGTTGAGCCAGGCTTAACCCTTTCCAAGACAGGGAAGGCTGCCCTTTCCAACCTCTCACTGACATACACAGAGTTGTGTACCCTGTCACAATGCCTAATCAATGGAAGCAGCAACATGCGTCCAGACGAAAAGTGCGCCCACACTACGCCTTACAGCGTATGTAAGCTATGTCGGTGTAGGGTGGCCAGTTTTTAGGAGTATGTTGGTTTGTGGGTCTGGCGCACAGATACGCCGCTGCACATTTGCGCTTACCGGCGCAAATTTGCACTTACGTCGGCGTGCTTTGTGAATCTGGGCAAAAGTCTTTACCAAGTAACTATAGACCTGTTATAGACAATGTTTTTTCATTGAATATTCCAACCGTGTGTATGCCCCACCGGACTTTTTGCTTCGGAGTAAGAATGGAGAAAAAAAAACATGCATGCTCGGAAACAATTCAACGCATGCTCGGAAGCATTGAACTTCTAGGCTTGTTGTAGTGTTGTACGCCACCACGTTTTTGACGGGCAGAATTTGGTGTGACTGTGTGTATGCAAGACAGCTTGAGCGGAATTCCGTCAGTGAAACCCGTCTAAGTTTATTCCGATGGAAAAACCGATCATGTGCACGAGGCATTAATTTAACTTCTTTAGTCGGGAAGATACTGGAGAGTTTAATAAAAGACCACATACCACTAGTTGAGTTTTTGAAGAGCTCAGCCCTTCCTTCTGTGAGCTCGCAGCTCAGCTGTCGGCTAATTGCCAGCTCCTTTCTCTCCACAGTGACTCACCTGTTGATGATCTGCTCGTCAGTCCTACCTACTTAAAGCCTTACAGCTTACTTCATCTCTGCCTTCACCTTTGTCAACATCACAGAGACTTTCTTCTGCGTTCCTGTTGTGGACTTGCTAGGCTGGCGTTCCTTCTGGCTCCTGATCCTGCTTGTTGGACTGCTACGTTTATCTCTAAGGCGGCGTACACACGACCGAGGTTCTCGCTGGAAACCAGCGAGAACTTCGCTGGAAGCTGCATTCCAGCGAGGACCTCGGCCGTGTGTACGCTCTCGGCGAGCCTCCCGTCGGGAATCCCGTCGAGCAGAAATAGAGAGCACACTCTATTTGCTCGACGGCCCGTCTGGATGAATGGCTGGTTGCCATTCCCGACGGGCGGGTCGCCGATTTCGACGGACGGCAGAGAACCTCGACGGGCGGAACGATGTGTTCTGCCCGTCGAGGTTCTCTGCCGTGTGTACGCGGCCTGACTCTCTGACATTGGCTTGGCCGACTACCTGATCCGGTTAATGAACTCTGGCTTGTTTGACTACGCTTACTCTGTTTACCTTGTTATTATAATTATTAATAAACAAATGTGATTTAACTGTACTTTTGTCTCAGTCTGATTCATAGTTTCTGACAGTAGGTAAAGGCCATGAATTCAGAAGATGCAGCCAATCCACTTGTTGGTAATATTTTTTCCAGGTTGGATGACCTGGAACAGTTTGCTGATTCTTTTAATGATTCTTATGCCGCGTACACATGACCATTTTTCAGGTTCTAAAAAGAAGTTTTTTTTAACCTGATCATTAATACGGCCTTGCCTACATACGATAGTGAACAAAAAAAATCTCTAGCAAAGCGCGGTGACGTACAAAACATAGGACGGCACTATAAAGGGGAAGTTCTATTCGCATGGCGCCACCCTTTGGGCTGCTTTAGCTGACTTTGTGTGAGTAAAAGACGATTCATGCTTTTCTGTCTGTTACATCGTGATGAATGTGCTCACTCTATTACGAACGGTAGTTTTACCAGAACGAGCGCTCCCGTCTTATAACTTAAATTTTTTACAACCTTGAAAACTTTCGAAATTTTTAATGGCCATTTTTTAAATCGTGAAAAATGCTCTGAAAAAAAAAAAAACGTAATTTTTTAGAACCCAAAAAAATGGTTGTGTGTACGCGGCATCACTCTAAATGGTCCATGGTTATTAGTGGTGTAACCCAAGGTTCAGTGTTGAGACCCGTACTTTTTTATTTTCAATGGTTTTTATTGAAATCAAGTTTTGACAGACAAAAAAGGTTCTCAATGATACAAGTTTTGTGTGAACAGTGTTACAATAGTGGGCCTCAGATCATTGCGAATGAATCATTATATCAAAACAAAGATACTAACCCTGTCCATTCCTGTCCCATAAACAAAGTGATGGGTCATGAGATTCCTAGAACTCACTAAAACTGTTCACTGTATACCTAACAATAGTATTATTAACATTTATAACAAGTCAAGGCTATTCCGTTATGATTCTGAAAAGCCTTGCAGAAAAAAAGGGGGGGGGGGTTAAAACAGTGACATTTCCCATAGAGGGACTATCGTGTGGTGGAACCAGATTTCCCATCTTAAAGTCATAGTAGAAGACTTAGTTATTAAGTATATTCTGGGCTTAATGTACTTTAGAGCCCATTATCAAACTTGTGGGAACAAGGGGGAAAAGTAAAAGTTTGTATGAAAGAAGAGAAAAAGAGGAAAAGAAGAAAGAGAAGAGAAAGAGAGAAAAATAAGAAAGAGAAAAAAAAAGGGGAAAAAAAGGGGTCCGTGCGATCGATCTCCACGCTCCAGACTACTGACCCCCCTCCCTCACGGTGACTGGAGATATCTAATCCACAGACTATCCCTCTCCCTCACGGTGACTGGAGATATCTAATCCAATGGTTACAAACCCTTTCAAACTGATTTTGTTGGTCATGAACAATACTAGTTAATTTTTTATTTATCATGATCCTGGAAATTTTGTTTTTCACTAATGCTAAATTTATCAGAGAGGTTTTCAATGCTCGCGCTATGGTGATTTTAGCTGCCAAAAATATAAAAAGATGAGGGACCTGAGGTGTCTGGGCAGTTCAGAGATCAGAGAATAAGACTTAACATTTTTAGGTATATTCACTCCAATCACCGAATAAAACAAGTTAAAAAATCTCATCCAAAACCTTTTCGACTTTTCGACACCAGGTGTGGAGCATTGTGCCATCTTGACCACACCCCCTAAAACAGAGAGGCGATGCATCTGGATAGATCATGACAATACCTTGTAATTTGCCTCCACTAAAGAAGTGTTCAAAATTCCCTTGTGCACCATGGGCGACCACTTGGACCAAACGTCCTCATCAATAGTCTCCCCCATCAATAGGTCTGCCTCCCAAGATAACTGATTGGAAAGTTTAGAGCCCTGGTCCATTAGCAAAACATACAACTCTGAAATACTACCCTGCGTCCTAGGCCCTCGTTGGCATTTATTTTCGTAGAATGTTCTAGTAGTAATGTCCCCCTGGTCTCGACAAATCGTCAAAAGGACTCCGTCGGTGGCATTTCTAAAGTGCCTCGAAAGTAGGAGGGCTTTCTAATGCCCTTATGATCTATGAAATGTGCTACAGTTGTATGCAAAAGTTTAGGAGACCCTGACAAATTCCATGATTGTCCTTTATAAATATTTGGGTGTTTGGATCAGCAATTTCATTTTGATCTATCAAATAACTGAAGGACACAGAAATATTTCAGCAGTGAAATGAGGTTTATTGAATTAACCGAAAATGCACAATATGCATCAAAACGAAATTAGACAGGTGCATAAATTTGGGCACCCCAACAGAAAAATCACATCAATATTTAGTAGAGCCTCCTTCAGCAGAAATAACAGCCTCTAGATGCTTCCTATAGCCTGTAATGAGTGACTGGATTCTGGATGAATGTATTTTGGACCATTCCTCCTTCCAAACATCTCCAGTTCAGTTAGGTTTGATGGTTGCCGAGCATGGACAGCCCGCTTCAAAACACCCCACAGATGTTCAATGATATTCAGGTCTGGGGACTGGGATGGCCATTCCAGAACATTGTACTTGTTCCTCTGCATAAATGCCCAAGTAGATTTTGAGCAATGTTTTGGGTCATTGTCTTGTTAAAATATCCAGCCAGGGCGTAATTCCCCAACACTATTCTCAATAATCTGCTGATATTGAGTGGAATCCATGTGAGCCTCGACTTTAACCAGATTCCCAGTAACAGCACTGGCTACACAGCCCCACAGCATGATGGTGCCTCCACCAAATTTTACTGTGGGTAGTAAGTGTTTTTCTTGGAATGCTGTGTTCTTTTGCTGCCATGCATAACGCCCCTTGTTATGACCAAATAACTCAATCTTTGTTTCATCAGTCCACAGCACCTTGTTCCAAAATGAAGCTGGCTTGTCCAAATGTGTGTTTGCATACCTCAAGCGACTCAGTTTGTGCAGTGTGTGCAGAAAAGGCTTCTTTCACATCACTCTCCTATACAGCTTCTCTGTGTGCAAAGTGTGAGGAATTGTTGAAGGATACACAGTGACACCATCTGCAGCAAGTTGATGTCGTAGGTCTTTGGAGGTTGTCTGTGGACTGTTTTTTACCGTTCTCACCATCCTTCGCCTTTGCCTCTCCAATATTTTATGTGGCCTGCCACTTCTGGCCTTAGCAAGAACTGTGCCTGTGGTCTTCCATCTCCTCACAGTGGACACTGACCACTTATATCTCTGCCATAACTTTTTGTAGCCTTCCCCTAAACCATAATGTAGAACAATCTTTGTTTTCAGGTCATTTGATAGTTGTTTTAAGGGCCCCCATGTTGACACTCTTCAGAGGAGACTCAAAGAGAACAACAACTTGCAATTGGCCACCTTAAATGCCTTTTCTCATGATTGGATGCACCCGTCTATGAAGTTCAAGGCTTAATGAGTTCACCGAACCAATTGTGTGTTCTAATTAATCAGTGCAGGTATTCAAATCAACAAAATGACAAGGCTGCCCAGTCTAGTTGCACCTACTGGACTGCTCTATAATAATGCAAAAAGTGTGGTACCCCCAATCCACCCCGCCCCTTTGAGACATACAAGGAAGATCGAGCCATTCTGCAGCCTTCCTGGCTCCAGATAAATTTGAAAATGAATGAAGCTTACCTGTAGGTACAGCGAATATCTCCAAAAACTTCCACTGCTAGGTGATGTTAACACAGCATGCACCTGGTAATGTCACTGGCGTATGCACTCTAAAGGGGCAGTATCCCTGTGCCGTAATTTTCTAGCTCTCTACCCTCTAGTGGATGGAGGCTGAAATTAACACTGTAATAATTCCACAGTAAGAGTCACTGTTATAACTGTATCTGTGTAGAAATCCTTTATGAGCACACACACAGAAATAGCAGGAAACAGAGTGAAACTACAGCTGCTCCTCTCCCTCTCAGCAGCTGGACGGGTCTAGAATCCATTACATTCAAGTGATTTTCTGACCTAACTCTTCAGGTTAGCTGTGCACAATCATGGATGGTGGGGATGGGCTGTCTACTTCCCACTCCAAAGTTGCTCTCCCTGCTACTAACATGCAAGGAAAGGTGAGCAAGAGGCTCTGGCAGGGTGCTGACCACTGGAATGATGAGTGGATCAGTACAGGGTACGAGGAACTGAGTACAGTGCAGCGTACAGGGGTCCCAGGGGACTGGAGACAGTACTTAATACAGGATTTCCAGGAACAGGTTATTTTTCAACGTACTGGATTTTCAGGAATGGTTAAGCAAAATGCGCAACAAAATGTCCAAGGACATAGTACTGCTCTAGCAAATTGAAGGACGAAAACTGGACAGCCGCACTCCGAAATCACTTAAAAATAAGTTGTCTTTTATTTTTCAACTGTACACACAGTCACTGTAACCAACAAAATACAGTATGGCTGACGCGTTTCGCACTTACAATCAGTGCTTAGCCATGACTAAGCACTGATTGTAAGTGCGAAACACGTCGGCCATACTGTATTTTGTTGGTTGCAGTGACTATGTGTACAGTTGAAAAATAAAAGACAACTTATTTTAAGTGATTTCGGAGTGCGGCTGTCCAGTTTTCGTCCTTCAATTTGCTATCATTAGCATTGCCAGCACCTTGGTGGTTCAACAACCCTTGATTGCACACGGGGCTCACCTGGAGCGGTGAGAAATTTGTCTGATAGTACTGCTCTACATACAGGATTTCTAGGGACAGGTGCACATTGAAACTGTGCTCAGCAGAACACCCAAAGACAAGGAGCATTGCCAGCACCTTGGTGGTTCAACAACCCTTGATTGCACACGGGGCTCACCTGGAGCGGTGAGAAATTTGTCTGATAGTACTGCTCTACATACAGGATTTCTAGGGACAGGTGCACATTGAAACTGTGCTCAGCAGAACGCCCAAAGACAAGGAGCTACAAGGCTTGGCAACACATGGACAAATGTTGCTTGGGCAAGGATGGCTAATCTGAGCTCAACTTATAGAGAGTCAGCGATTGCCAAACTAGACTGGTCCTATAGCAAACAATAGGTGTAATCAGGTGGCGCCTAAGGCTTCCAGACCAATGCAAGTCAGGTGAGAGCAGACCAACAGTCAATAGAGCCATGGGTAATAGTTCAGCTTGTCAGCTATAGCAAGGTAGGAGCCAACTGTCCCTGATTTTGAGGGACTGTCCTCTCCCTGATGTGGAGCAATGTCCCTCTGTCCCTCTTTCCTCCTCATTTGTCACTCATTTTGCTCAGATCTATATAGTCAGGGCTTTTTTTCTGGGGGAACTTGGTGGAACTCAGTTCCACCACCTTTGGCTCAGACCCTTTGGTGCCCGCTCACCACAATCACTTGTGAACACAGAAGTCTGGTTTCTGTGTTTACAAGTGACTGCTTTGTAACCCCCTGAACTCTGCACACTGTATGTAATGCAATTCTGGTATTTAATGCCCCTTTAAGACCCTTCTACTGTTTGTGAAATCTGAACGGGTCGTGGTTGAGTTCCTGCACCTATTTTTGAGAAAAAAAGCTCTGTATATAGTTATATACAAAATGCTTTTTATCTATCAAAAAGTGTTTTCCAGTGCTAAACCTTTCATCTGATTTCTAAATTTGCTGCATTTGTACATTTCAAAAGCCAGTATAAAAGAATAGTAGTGGTAAACAAAGCACTTGTGGGTTTAACCAATCTTTACAGTTGATCTGTGACAAAACAACATATAATGCACTGCATATCCTTTGACCCTCATGAGTCAATCATTTAAAGGAAAAAAGGACTCACAGCAGCCATAATGCTCTCTTAGGGAGAGCTGACAATTATGTAGAGGGAAGTACTGGATTGTATTTATTTATTGTTAATTTTGCCATTGGCAAATGTACCCTGTGGCAGTGTCAGGCTTCCTATACCTTTTAACAAAAGCTTGCTTTTTATTCTGCTAGAATAAATAAACTTTTACCTGCTAGAATATTCTGCTAGGATAAATAAACTTTTACCTCCCCATAGACTTCATTGTGGTTGACAAACTTTGAGCAAGAATTGAGAATCAAACTCAGATTGGCAGATTCACTATTCCTTAGTTTCTCTCTGATTTAGGTCTTACTGGGGGGATATCTCCACTCAGCACCACCAACCCAACTTCATATTTGTACTTGGCTGAGGACAAATGCCGCCCCAGACCAGTCCTCCCTTGCATGGCCTCTGCAGTGACTTAAGGCAGTATAGTACAATTGTGCAATCTAATGCAGTGATTTGACAACAAGTATGTACAGACATAAAGCCATTTCCAGATGTGTAATTTGTTGCATTCTCATTGTAATGTATGGTCCATGATAATAATTACAAACCAAAATTAAAGAAAAGTCACAGGACTGTTGTTAAACAGATGTCACTTTTGCTTGAGAGTTTGAGTGATGTTCTTTTCCTGTACGTCATGGGGCTGAGCACGTGCTCAGCCCCTAGAATCAAGTCAAATGGACCTCTTAAGTGTTGATTTAGTAAACGACCCCTGCAATTCGGCATAATTAGGCCCATTGGATAGAGTACGCGGTTACTCATCTACTCAGTGTGATAATTAGCCTCTTCAGGATGTGCTGGGAGAGGATATTTCCTTAGAGATCCTGAAGGCAGAGGGGGATGATTAGAATGAATTAGGTTCTTTAACAATGAAAAGCAATCACAGGGAACCCTCTGCATTCATGCCGACCTTGGATTTTTTTTAATCCCATGAGGGCTAGAAAAAAACTTTAGCATCATAACCTATTTAAAAGCCCTGCTTGAAATCAAGAGAGTGAGCATTCGTTCCTATTCATCAACCAGGCCCATAGAAGTGCATGAGGCTGAACTGCGAAGGTGCAAACATTTTATCTAGAGATTGGCGGAATAAAGTAAACAATGTTGCCAAAGAGCAAAATCTAGGTAAGTATAGTGGTTTGGGGGAGAAAGAGAGAGCTATACCCAGAGGCGTAGCTTGAAGCTTGTGGGCCCTGATGTAAAAGTTGACCTGCCCCCCCCCCCCCCTCATTACCACCAACCACTTCCACCGTGTGTGCAGATACATCCACCAAACGCTAAGATACTCAAAGTGGCTTAAGAGTTCCTGTTTACATCAAAGGGCAGGAATCACCGCTGGAGAATCAGAGGACAGGGACCCCTGGCAAGTCACTTGGCAGAGCTCCTCCCCCCACACTACACAGGGCTGAAATCACATTCCTTTTACACACAGTCTCAGTCTTCACAGGCTGTTTCTGGCTTTTATGCTGCCCTTCTGACCTGTGAAAATCTCTGGGCAGAATGGCAGTGTAGTTGCAGTAGGCAGGTATACCCTGTGCAGATGGCTAGCTGGCTGTGTTGTAAAGGAATGTGACTTCAACCCTGCAGAGGAGGAACAGTATAGAGTGCTGTAACGGAAAGGAGCTCAGCAGCCAGGCATAGTATCAAGGGCAGTGGGGGTGGTTAGGGGGCTTTGGGGCGGGGGTGCAACTTATATCTGGGAGGGCAAAGCCATGTGACTCAAAATCTGGAGCCTGCAGCCCTTCAGGGGCCCCCTGAGGAGGTGTTAAGGGATTTGTTTTAGCAATTTCTGAAGGTTTCTCTGTCAGTGTTGGCAGGTGTTGGGGGAAGGTCACCTCCTGGAGGTGTGTGTCTTTTCCTCATCCCCGGGTGGGGGCCACAAAGAATCCCAGCTGGTGACAAGGAGACACCGGTCCCATCGTGGCTACAGGACAGGATTCTCCTCCTCTTGCCTCGCTAAGCAGGTTTTCCATTCCATGTTGCCAGCACACAGCAGAGACACTTCCTCATCCTGGGCTGTTCTCACCTTGTGCTCCTCTCTATTCAGAAAATGCCTTTCAGTTAAAGTATCATTAAAATCACTGCTTAAACAACAATATTTTTAAATGTTTTTTTTGCATTAGTACATGTCCCCCTGGGCAGTAGATGGGCCCCCATACCCATTTTGTGGCCAGTAACTTGCATAAAAGCCTTCAAAATGGGGACTTTTGATCTTTCCTCTTCGGGTCTCATAGACTTCAACAGAGTTCGTTGTTTGGGTTCAAAGTTTTGCGATGTTCGAGAGTTCTTGTGCGAACCAAAACTGGGGGGGGGGGGGGGGTGTTTGACCCAACTCTACTAAGTTGTAAAGTGCAGATGATAATTGTATCAGACAATTACAGTATTAAACAAATGCCCACTGAAACATTTAGACTGCCATGGCATTGGCTGTACTCTCTGCTGGCTGTAGGCTTATTGTGGAGTCTCCGCTGTGCATGTGGTACATGTTCACATGATTGGTAACCACTTGTTAGTAAGAACCAAAGCTGTCAGCGCCTGTTGGATTTTCAGAGCTATAAACCTTGAAGCGTGTCCATTCCTAGCTCTCAAAGGGAAAATGTTTATTAACGTGGTATTAAACCCAAAAAACAAAAACTGAATAAATTGCAGCTTATAAATCATTAGATTTGGTGGTTGCATTAGTTATTTTTTTTTAAGCTTTTATCCCTATGTTTTTACATGGTGATGCAGCCAGTAACAAACCTTCTGTATTAGGGTGGCTACACTGGATGAAGGAGCAACGGAGACACCTTTGGACAGCAGCATTGTTAATCTAGGGGAAGAGGGGTGTTTGATGCACTAGCAGATTTAGGCTGGGTTCACACTATTGCGAATTTGATTTGCAATAGCAGGAGAACGTGAACGGCTCTCTATGGAGCCGGTTCACATACTATATCTCTAATGCAAATTTGCATAGGAGCCCTGTGGGTCTTTTGGTCCGTTTTAGGTTTGTATTCAGCCCAAAATTCAGGCAACAGTGAACCAGGACGCACAGGACCCCTGCTGGGAGCTGCATCAGCATTTAGTTTGAACCAAGACTTAGATACATGAATATACTAGTCAAATATGAAGCCAAACTCCAGCTCACACTTTTAAAGTGGTTGTAAACCCTTATAGACCACTTTTTGCTACAGGTAAGCCTATAGTAACACTTACCTGTAGCTACCCATGATATCTCCTAAAACTGCACGGTTTAGGAGACATCCCTTGTCCCCTGCATGTGCTGATGTCATCGGCACATGCGCACTGAAGCAATGGCACGTATATGCCGTTGCTTCCTTGAGTATGCCATTACCAGCAGCTCCCATGCACATGTAATACTCACCTGAGATCTAAGCCCTCGCTGCGGTGCCCATACACAGCACTGGCCAGCGTCATCACTCCCGGGAGTTACTTTTGGGTATCGCGGCTCCGGCGCTGTGATTGGCACCACAGCGAGGGCTTCGATCTCAGATGAGTATTACATAATGAGCTAGTATGCTATGTGTAATAGCTCATTATGCCTTCATCTTGCAGGTGTTAGTTTTTTGTTTGTTTTTTAAAGTGGGTTTATAACCACTTTTAGCCGTTACAGCAAACAGTTTTGCTCTTTTTGGGATAAATATTTTATCCAAATAAATAAAAGCTGATCTTTGCAAGCACCGCTACACCTGTAGGACAGCTTATTCTTTGGAAAACAACAGACATACTGAAAACTAAAAGAAAGAAAGCCTAAAAAAGCAAACACATTTAGCCATCACATCTAAGAAATGGTAAGCTACATTATAATAAATGTTTGTTTTTGGGTTTAATACTGTTTTAAATGTATCCTCTGCACTGCACTACAGGGTTTGTGGGTGGGATGGGATTTAAACTGGACTGGCTTTTGTAATCTCCTGTACACCAGATGAGACTAGGGAATGGAGGGGATAGATTATTAGTAGGGACGAAGAGCAAACAATTTGGGGTGTTTGTGGCAAATTCGAAAAGCCGTGGAACACCCTGTAAAAGTCTATGGGAGAAATCTAAAGTGCTAATTTTAAAGGTTCATTTTCAAGTTATTGTCCTAAAAAGTGTTTGGGGACCTGGGTCCTGCCCCAGTAGACATGTAAGTAGACAATGCAAAAAAAAAGTTTTAAAAACTGCTGTTTTTTCGGGAGCAGTGATTTTAATAATGATTAAAGTGAAACAATAAAAGTGAAATATTCCTTTAAATTTTGTACGCTGGGCCTTCACATTGACGTGGATGGGTGGTTTCTGTTGCATCAGATGGGGCGGGTCACGTGACGAGTGGCCCCGCCCTCAGCTACATAAGAGCTGTCAGGCTAGCCATGGTCATTCTCCGGTGGAGTCAGCATCGCGTGCGTGTTTCTCGCTGGAAATCATCGCTGGAGTAGAGATCACCCATCGCTGGATACCGAGAATGGATTGCATCGCTAGATACCGAGAATGGATTCCATCGCTAGAGTGGAGATCGAGAGTGGATTACATCGCTGGAATCTTTTTAATTTTTTTATTTTTAATAAAGGACTTATAAAGCTGTGTCTGTGTGGTTTTTTAACAATTTTACTATTTTTTTGTGAAATGATAGGGGTACAATGTACCCCTTATCAATTCACATAGGGGGGGCCGGGATCTGGGGGTCCACATTGTTAAAGGGGGCTTCCAGATTCCGATAAGCCCCCTGCCCGCAGACCCCCACAACCACCGGGCAAGGGTTGCGGGGATGAGTGCCTTGTCCCCTTCAACATGGGGACATCCTCCCCATGTTGAGGGCGTGTGGCCTGGTACGGTTTAGGAGGGGAGGGCGCTCTCTCGTCCCCCCCATTTTTTCCTGCAGCCTGCCAAGTTGCATGCTTGGATAAAGGGTCTAGTATGGACTTTTGGGGGTGACCACACGCCATTTTTTTTTCCGGCGCGGTGTTCCCCTTAGAAATCCATATCAGACCTGAAGGGTCTGGTATGGATTTTTTGGGGGAACCCAACGTAATTTTTTTTTTCATTTTTGTTCCCTGCACAAAATGTAATTTTTGAAGAAAAAAAAGTAATTTAAAACTACTCGCGCTATTAATGAATTGTCGGGTCCCAGCAATACAGATAAAAGTCATTGAGAAAAATGGCAGGGGTTCCCCTTAATATTCATACCAGACCCAAAGGGCCTGGTAATGGACTGGGGGGGGGGGGCTGTAATTTTTTTCACTTTTTTATTACTTTTCTCTGTATTGCCAGGACCGACAATTCATGAATAGCCGGGAGTAGTTTTAAATGACTTTTTTCCTTCAGAAATTACACTTTGTGCAGGGTCAATTCTAAACACGGGAAACGCTACTTTACATGCATACTTTAGACATCCCCCAGGTACGCAATTTAAAGGAATATTTCACTTTTATTGTTTCACTTTAAGCATTAATAAAATCACTGCTCCCGAAGAAAACTGAAATTTTTAAAACTGTGTTTGCATTGATACATGTCCCCTGGGGCAGGACCCAGGTCCCCAAACACTTTTTAGGAAAATAACTTGCATATTAACCTTTAAAATTAGCACTTTTGATTTTTTAATATTCGTGTCCCATAGACTTTGACCATAGATTTTCTTTATTCAGTTATTGAAAGAAAAATTTTGCACACTAAAAAAAAAAGGCCCCACACGAGCAAATAAAAACAGCTGAAAAGTCCCATTTTACACCTTTGCTACAGAGCTACAGATACCTAGTGTGCATTGCCCAACATCCACTTTCTTCATTTATTCTTTGTCGTTTGCGTAAAAAAATTTCACTCAGTATAATCTGAACCAATGCAGCCTAATCTTTCTATTATCAAGCATACCCCCAGCTGGGTTCAGTCAAAAACAAAATCTTCTTAACAAGAAAAAAGGCCAGAGGAAAGTACACATGCACACAGGGCAGGACTTAGGGTGGTGGGGGCCCCTGGGCTTGAGTGTTGAAGGGTGCGCATTCAAGTTGTTGAGCGGGGGGGGGGGGATGTGTCGGCTCTCTTTCCTTCAGCAGACATCCCCACACCGCTCCAGTTCCTCCTTTTGCGGGCCTGCGGAAAGAAGCGGTCTGTGCGGGAAAGTCCCGCAGAATCCGTTCGTGTTGGGAGGTATGCGCAGGGCCGCCATCCGGAATTTTGGGGCCCCTTACACAGCTTAAGGCATGGGCCCCCTGGAGCAGAGAACCGGGGGGGTGCTGCCGCTTGAAATTGAGAAGCAGGGGGGCGGCGCAAATTGAGAAGCAGGGGGGGGCTTTACAAAAAAAAGAAGAAATAAAGAAAAAAAAAAAATATATATATATATATATATATATATATATATATATAAAAGGGGGTAGCCATCCGGGGCCCTGGGGACCTCTGAGCCTTTTAATAAAAAATAAAAAAATATAAACAAAAAATAAACATTTATAAAAAATAAATAAAAAAAAAGGGGGGGTTGCCACATGGGGCCCTGGGGACCTCTGAGCCCTTTAATAAATATATATATATATATATATATATATATAGATATAAAAAATGTAAAAAATGTTATAGAAAAAAAGGGGGGTTGCCATCCGGGGCCCTGGAGACCTCTGGGCCCTTTAATAATAATAATAATAATAATAATAATAAATATATATATATATATATATATATATATATATATAAAAGAACATATTTTTTTTATAAATAAAAAAAGTGAGGGTTGCTGTCCGGGGCCCCTATTGGGCGGGGCCCATGGGCTTGAGCCCAGTCAATCCCAATGATAAGTCCGGCCCTGCATGCACACATAGGGCCAGATTCATGAAAGGTTACGCTGGCGGATCGAGTGATCCGCCAGCGTAACAGTGGCTTTGAGCCGGCGTTTCTGTTTTCTGTAACCAGAAAACAAGAAACGCCGGGTTGAAGTTCCGATGCGAGCAGCGTAACTGAGTTTCGCCATCGCATCGTTACTTCAACTTAAAAATGGCGCCGGGGGCGTTCCCGCCGATTTACGCTCAAAAAATATGTTAATGAGCGGAAATCGGCAATTCACGATCGAAATCCGGCGCGACGCAGTGACGTTACGACGTTTCCGGACGGGATACGCGGCGCATAGATATACCTACATGGGGCTGGAGTATCCTATGTTAGGTATAGGCGTCGTCATCGCGTCGGGAAAAAAAAAAAAAAAACGTCGCTTGCGTAAAACGGTCATGAATGGGAATGTGACGTCATTGACGTTCATTCACAGATTTTGGAGCATGCGCACGGGGATGTTTTGACACTCGACGCATGCGCAGTACGTCGGCGGCGGGATCGCGCGTAGTTAGCATACTACACGCCCCGTACCCGCGACATTTGAATTCCGCCGGCTCATTTGCGATGCGCTGCCGCAACTTTAGGAGCAAGTGCTTCGTGAATGACAGCACTTGCTCCTAAAAATTCGGCAGCGCAACGCAAATGAGAAGCGTTACTCCAGAGCAAAGATGCTCTGGAATACGTGAATCTGGCCCATAGTCTGGTAAAAAAGAATTCATCCTGCAAGAGAGATGCCAAGTTAAAAGCTGAATCCACCTCTCTGAGCAGGTTTTAGGTTACACCGATATTTAAGATGGCTGCAAGACTTCCAGTTTCTTCCAGATATGGGCCACCACCATGGCGAGTGAAGTTTCCCATAGACTTTAAAGGTGTTCGCATGTTCAAACTCATTTTTTGCCTGTTCGCATGTTCTGGTGCGAACCGAACTGGGGGGGGTGTTCGGCTCATCCCTAATTATTAGGTGTGTTGCAGTGCAACATTTTATCAGGAGCAGAGAGCAGAGAGATAACAGCAGTAACAGGGAGATAAACTATGACTGTTTTGCTGCTGTGATTTTAGTAGCCAATCAAAGGTTGAGTGTGGGGAGGTGACAAGGCTGTATTGCCGAAATGCAGGAGGGAAAGGTTAAGTGAGTGACCAGTCTCTGCTGTCCAGTAGGAATGTGTATACCTCAAGATTGAAATTACAAACTCTTTTGCAGGTAAATAACACCCCATAGGTATGTCAACAATATATTTAGATCAGGGGTGTCAAACTCAATTTCATTGCGGGCCACATCAACATTATGATTGCCCTCAAATGGGCCGGTTCTATCTGGAAGATTAGATGTCCAGCGCATCCCCTCCCTTTTACATTAGATGTCAAGAACCACCCCACCATCAGAAGTTGAGTCCCCCACTCTCCCTTACATCACAGTGCACCCCCCGTTCCTTATGCTGCTTCTGGGAAGAAGCCGGATGCATTGCTTGAAAGCAGAAAGTAAGGGTATGGAGTAGGACCAGAGAAGGGCTGGAGTTCTCCTGCAGCTGCAGGAGAAGTGCGAGGGCCACATTAAATGGCCGAAGGTCCGGATTCGGCCCGCGGGCCTTGTGTTTGACACCTTTGATTTAGATGTTTGTCTGGAGTTTAGCTTTAACATACTTCAAGCAGACATCCACTTCAACATGTATGAGGCCTCTACCACTTGCCTTGGCAAGTACCAGGTTTGCCAAAAAACCAAGCCAATCCACGTTCACGGGTTATAATACGTTTTAAAAATAGAAAGAAAGTGGCGTTTTTCTTCTTGATGTTCATTTTAACCAAATTGAACGTGTCTCCAGCAGCGGCGGTGATTATAAGCTGCTCCAGAAGTGATGGAAACGAGCCTCCTTTACAGCGCTCTGCTCCTCAGACAAGGCTTCACTATCCCTTCTCATTAAGCCTGCTGTCACCTGGGGCTCCTTCACCCATCTGCCAGAGCAATACCGCCAGTTAATAATACACTTTATGCTTTGCTGGCACCTGGCTGGGGAGAAGTAGCCAGCGTGGCTCTACAGAATAAAAAGAAGGGGAAAATTACGTTTTCCTTCGCTTCCATGTGTTCGGCTTAAACGCACTCCCGTAGAAGAGCGTGTCAGTGAATATGTCTGAGCGGTCCGCCAGTCAGTTCTTCAGCGCCAGAGAGAAAAGCGTATCATAAAACTCTGATCAGTTTCCATCAAGGTGGTAAAAAGACGCCTGAAAATGAAACAGGCAGCAAAGCATGTTAAGGGGACATCAGTGGGAAAAAAAGTCAGTCCAATTAAATCATAGGATTTATAAGTTTATTGTTTTTTTAATTTAATGGTATAACTCCATGCAAACAACTAAATACAGAGACAAAATTGTGTATAGATAGTTACGTATATGATGAGGAATGTGTAAAGCAGTAAGCATTCTCATTAATGTACCTACACCCAGGGCCAGCGTTACCACTGGGCGAACTAGGCAGCCACCTAGTGGTATGATATGTTTTTTTAGCAGTTAAACCTTGCGTTATTTTAGAAGCCAGTAACTGTCTTGGTTGTTAAGGAGTGAAGGGCCACCGCTACTTCCCGACCGCCCACCGCCGTTATACGTCATGACTTTAAAGATGGATATCTCGGTAACGGCAGCAGCTGCTGCCACAACCGAGACATCCATCTCTTCTGTGGGTGGTCGGTCAAACGATAATGGCGGTCTCCGTGGCGGATTCGCCGTAAGATCACTGTTATCGGTGGCGGGCGAGGACCCCCCTCCCGCTGCGTTCCCTCGGCGGAGGCGATCGGGTCCTCTCCCATGCTCAGTGGGGATGCGAGTGAGGGAAAAATGTCCCTCATCCATCCCCATAGCTCTGCTGGGCGGAAGTGACGTCAAAACATCAGTCCCGCCCAGCGTCTTAAAGAGACATTTTTTTTTTAATGTTATTTAAAAAATGACATTTTACATTTTTTTTTTTTTTTTTTTGCATTTAAGCCTAAATATGAGATCTGAGGTATTTTTGACCCCAGATCTCATATTTAGGAGGACCTGTCATGCTTTTTTTAAAAGTGATATATTTTTTTTTTTTATTTTAGTGTTAAAAATTGGTAAAATAAATAAAAATAAATACGAAAACAAAAACAATTTTTTTTTAAATCGACCCGTCCCGACGAGCTCCCGCGCAGAAGCGAACGCATACGCGAGTAGCGCTCGCATATGAAAACGGTGTTCAAACCACACAAGTGAGGTATCGCCGCGATCGTTAGAGCGAGAGCAATAATTCTAGCCCTAGACCTCCTCTATATCTCAAAAAATGCAACCTGTAGAATTTTTTAAACGTCGCCTATCGAGATTTTTAAGGGTAAAAGTGTGACGCCATGCCAGGAGCGGGCGCAATTTTTAAGCGTGACATGTTGGGTATCATTTTACTCAATCTTTCACAATATGTAAAATTGGGCCAAATGTATTGTTGTCTTATTTTTTAATTTAAAAAAGTGATTTTTTTCCAAAAAAAAGTAAGACCGCTGCGCAAATACAGTGTGACAAAAATTATTGCAATGACTGCCATTTTATTCTCTAGGGTGTTAGAAAACAATATATATAAGGTTTGGGGGTTTTAAGTAATTTTATAGCAAAAAAAAAATGTTTTAGTCTCATAAACACTGAGTCTGAAAAACAGGCTCGGGGCTAAAGTGGTTAACAATCAATGAGTCATCAGCTGTCAGCAGGGTTCCCTGAATGTAAATAAATAAAATTACCGGCGTGGTGGGGTCCCCCACAATCATTTTTATGTGAACCCCCACACCAGCATTTTTGTAAAAATGGTATGGGGGCCCCCCAAAATCCATGCCAGACCCTTATCTGAGTATGCAGTCCAGCAGGCCAGAAAAGGGGGGATCGAGAGAGAGCAGGTCCCCCTGAAAGCACCTTGTACCCATGTTGATGGGGACAATGGCCTCTTCCCCGCAACCCTGGTTTATCAGAATTTGGAAGCCCCCTTTAACAAGGGGTCCCCAGATCCCAGTCTCCATAGGAATGAGTATGTGGTATATAGTACAACTACTCATTGACCAAAAAAGTGGTAAAAGTGAATAAAAACACAACACATCGCCGAATCACAAAAAATGGCCCGATCATTGGGCAGCCAATTCTTCTGGGGCTGAACTAGTTAAGGGGGAAAATATTCCGGTCCTTAAGTAGTTAAAGACCAAACTGTTAGCTCATCCTTGGAAACAATCGCAATGACAAAAGATTGAGGCACAATTCAGACTACGAATTATGCATCAAGGTGATTCTTAGCGTACTTGAGAATTTACAAGGACTTTCAAAAAAGTTTTAAGCCAATAAAAACTGCAAAGCAGGCACAATATACAATTTGCAAGAGATACCAACTAAAGCAATTTAATTGTTTTTCTCAACTCAGGAAGACTAAAGCAATTGTAATAATAGATTTTGTCCCTTGCACAGCAAAAGATAAAGCTTTATACATTGAAACAACCAAGGCTACCTTATGTATGGATGGAGTTTAACAAATGGAGCATTCAAATGAAATTGTGTAAAATATCACTGAATTTACACAATGCCCTTAACACACACACTTTAATAGGGTAGTACAAGATAACAGAATCAAAGCTTTAACATTTCTAAGAAGCAGAAAAGTAATAAAAAATAAGGATGGGCCGAACACTACCCAGTTCACTTTGCACCAGAACGCGCAAACAGGCAAAAAGTTCTAACGAACATGCAAACCCTATTAAAGTCTATGGGACACGAACATGAAAAATCAAAAGTGCTCATTTTAAAGGCTTATATGCAAGTTATTGCCATAAAAAGTGTATGAGGACCGGGGCACTGCCCTAGGAGACATGTATCAATCATTTTATTTTAATGATGCTGAAAGTGAAACAATAAAAATGAAAGATTCCTTTAAATACCGTGTCTGGGGGGTCCCCATAGTCTGTATCCAAAGTGGAAGAAGAGTGGATACCCTGCGCTGCCAGATAAGTATAAATGATAGCAGCTAACACAACTTTTTCAAAAAAGCAAAAAACAAAAGAATACAAAAGTGTAGCGCTGAAATGACTGGGTGAAAATCAATTACCATACAATATATGTTACAACATGTAAACAGTGAAAAATAAATGTGCATATAAGTCCTTCTAATGAAAGAAACAGCTATTGTGGTCAAAGCACGTCAAAGCACACCCCAGACGATGTGCTTTGACCACGAAACGCGTCAGGAGGACTCCACTGTCGCCTAATTTTACTTGCAAGGACCTTTTCAATCCAGCCAAATGTGAGTTTGTTAGCTGTGAATAAATACCTAATTTTAGTTAAACGGAATTACGCTATGTGGCCACCCTCTTTTCTTTTCTACATGCACTTTTAACATATCGAGCCTACCAATGGTGATTTTAAAATAGGTACAGTTTCCAGCCTATCCTATCCCATTGCAAGACATCCTGACTGATCGGGCGCATGATTCCTGCTGAGGACTATTCATGACATCCGTCATTCAAAGCCTTGTTTGACCTCTTGTGGCACATGTCACCATTGGTCAACACGTTCTGGTAAGCCTGCAATTCTTTAGGTGGTGGGATCGTCACGTTGAAGAAGTCACAAATTTTCACGTTCAGTCACTCACTCACTTGATTCAATCACCAGACAAACTTTTTTAGGACTACCAGGATTTTCTGGTGCAATTGTCCACTTGCACTACGTGCCAGACAGGCACAATAGCTGTTTCTTTCATTAGAAGGACTTATATGCACATTTATTTTTCACTGTTTACATGTTGTAACATATATTGTATGGTAATTGATTTTCACCCAGTCATTTCAGCGCTACACTTTTGTATTCTTTTGTCTCCAAAGTGGAGCATCTGTGCGATGTGTAGAAAATACATTTCTAAAGGAAAAAATTTAATTTAACCACTTCCGCCCGGAAGGATTTATCCCCTTAATGACTAGACAAATTTTTGTGATACGGCACTGCGTCGCTTTAACTGACAATTGCACGGTCGTGCAATGCTGTACCCAAACAAAGTATATGTCCCTTTTTCCCCACAAATAGAGCCTTCTTTTGGTGGTATTTGATCACTTTGTGGTTTTTATAAAAACTAATGTATTCCTCAGTTTAGGAGGATATATATTCTTCTACATATTTTTGTTTAAAAAATAGCAATAAGCATATATTGATTCGTTTGCACAAAATTTATAGCGTCTACAAAATAGGGACTACAGTATATATTTTTTTTATTATCCTTTCTTTTTTACTAGTAATGGTGGCGATCTACGATTTTTAGTGAGGCTGCGACATTGCGGCAGACGATCGGACACTTTTGGCCCATTTTTGGGACCATTGACATTTATGCAGCCATCAGTGCTATAAAAATGCACTAATTAATTTGTAATTGTTACTGGCAGGTAAGGGGTTAACACTAGGGTGTGATCAAGGGGTTAAATGTGTTCCGTCGTGTGCGTATTTAACTCTGGGGGGATATGACTGACTAGAAAAGGAGCCAGATTGCTGTTCCTAGCTAGTAGGAACAAACAATCTGTCTCTCCTCTCCTGTTCTTGCTCTCGTGCCCACAGCCACGCGCATTGGGTCCCCCGCCTATAGCTGTTTAAAGGGCCGACATACAACTGTGGCGATTTGCGCAGGAGAGCCGACCTGCCGCAGTAGAATGATGATGGCTAGTCGGCTAGTGGTTTAAACTTTTTTGCAGTTGTAACGTATTGCCTCCTGGCAATATAGATAAAAAATCAATCAAGGAAATAAATGGCGTGCGCCCCCCCCAGTCCATACCAGGCCCTTCAGGTCTGGTATGGATTTTAAGGGGAACTCCACACCAAAATTAAAAAAAAAATCCATACCAGACCCTTATCCAAGCTTGCAGCCTGGAGGTCGGGATGGGGAGGTGAGCGATCCCCCCTCATGAACCATACCAGCCCACATGCCCTCAACATGGGAAGAGTGCTTTGGGGTCCCCTGCTGTCTTTTCCTTTGACAGCTTTTATATAGTCACATGACGCCAGAAGGGGGCGGTTACGTCACCATGTTGCCCTGTCCTTGCCTATATGACAGCTGTCACAGCCAAGAGACAGCAGTCACTGGAAGGCCTCGGAGATTTGTTACTATTTTTCGGGTCCGATGTGATTGAAGATCGATGGACATCGCCGGACACTTTTTTTCCTTATTTGTTAATAAAGGAATTGTCAAAAACTGTCTGTTGTGGTTTTTAGTTTTTGAAACTTTTTTGGGGTAAACGAGTAGGAGGGCCAGTATCTGCCCCCCCCTAATTCCAATAAGCCCCCCCCCCCCCGCATGCCCGCAGACCCCGATAGCCAATGGCCAGGTTTGTTGGGAAGAGGCTCTTGTCCCCATCAACATGGGGACAAGGTGCTTTGATAAGGGTTGGGTATGCTTCAGATAAGGGTTTGGTATGTATTTTAGGGGGGGGCTCCACCCCAAAAAAAATTACATTTTGGTGTGGAGTTCTGTCATAGGGTTTCTCTTAATCACTTCAGTATACTAGATTATATACTCTGCACTGCACTATATACCCTGCACTGTATTATATATACTACACTGCCTGCACTTATTGTACACCACCTGCACTGTGTTACAGTATATACTGTACACTGACTGCTCTGTACTATATACTGTACACACTGTATTATATACTATACATCGCCTGCACTGTATTATAAACTGTATACCAACTGCATTGTATTATTTACTGTACACCGCCTACTCTGTATAATATACTGTACACCGACTGCACTGTATTATATACTGTACACTGCCTGCACTTATATACTGTACACCCACTGTAGTGTATTATATATTGTACACTGACTGCAATATATTATATACTGTACACTGACTGCACTGTATGTATATATAAATATATACTAGACTGCCTGCACTGTATATATACAGTGAGAGAAACAAATATATGATCCCCTGCTGATTTTGTATGGTTGCCCACCGAAAAAAAAAAATAATATTCAGAAAAACGAATTTGAAAAAAGTTATAAATTGATTTGAATTTGTGAAATAAGTATTTAATCCCCTATAAATCAGCAATATTTCTGCCTCCAGGTGTCTTCTATACAGATAACAAGCTGAGATTAGGAGCACTCTCCTAAAGGGAGTGCTTCTAATCTCAGCTTGTTACCTGTTCACAGAAGCAACGAATCAATCAGATTCCAATTTCTCCACCATGGCCAAGACCAAAGAGCTGTCCAAGGATGTCAGGGACAAGATTTTAAACCTACAGAAGGCTGGAATGGGCTACAAGACCATCGCCAAGCAGCTTGGTGAGAGAGTGACATCAGTTGGTGCGATTATTCACAAATGGAAGAAGCACAAAATAACTGTAAATCTCCCTCAGTCTGGGGCTCCATGTAAGATTTTAACTCGTGGAGTTTCAATGATCATGAAGTTCACAGAAGAATCTTG
Source organism: Rana kukunoris (assembly GCA_029574335.1). Taxonomy (NCBI): domain Eukaryota; kingdom Metazoa; phylum Chordata; class Amphibia; order Anura; family Ranidae; genus Rana; species Rana kukunoris. The sequence continues at coordinate 437,594,261 of CM056051.1, forward strand.
TCAATGATCTCAAGGCAGTTGGGACCATAGTCACCAAGAAAAAAATTGGTAACACACTACGCCGTAAAACAATGAAATCCTGCAGCACCCGCAAGGCCCCCTGCTCAAGATGTACATGCCCATCTGAAGTTTGCTAATGAACATCTGAATGATTCGGAGGAGAACTGGGTGAAAGTGTAATGGTCAGATAAGAACAAAATTGAGCTCTTTGGTATCAACCCAACTCGCCATGTTTGGAGGAGAAGGAATGCTGCCTATGACCACAAGAACACCATCCACACCATCAAACATGGAGGTGGAAAGATTATGCTTTGGGGGTGTTTTTCTGCTAATGGGGACAGGGCAAATTTACTGCAATAAAAAGAAGATGGATGTACCTCCTTCCCTCCCTGCCAGGGCATTGAAAATGGGTCGTGGATGGGTACTCTACTGTAAAGGTAAATGTTTTTTCACCTTAATGTATCCTATGCATTAAGGTGAAAAAACATCCGACTGTATCGGCCCCCCTGAACCCCCGTTTTACTTACCGAACCCCTCGAAAGTCCCGTGCGTGTCCGTCTGATCCTCCTCGGTTCCCAGCCTGGCCGTTGATTGGCTAGGCTGGACGGATTGATAGCAACGCAGCCAGCGGATGACGCGGCTGTCGCTGTATCACGGGAGCGCTAAAGGTGGAATGCTTTTGCGAGGAGGAGCTGAGACAGCCGCCGAGGGACCCCAGGAGACAGCATTCGGGGACACTGTGCAAAATGAGCTGCACAGTGGAGGTAAGTATAACATGTTTGTTACTTAAAAAAAAAAAAAAAATCCTGACTTTAGTGTCCCTTTAATGCACTACTGTTCAATTCTAACAAAAAGTATCAAAAATTGTACAAAAAAGTTTTTTTATTCTTCTTTCTTTTTTCATTCAATATTTTTTGTATAATGTTTTAATAATTTTTGTTAGAAATCCATAGTAGCCCATTAAAGTAGCATTTGATATTGATGTTTGGTCTAAAATATGACTAATGGGATTCTAGATTTCTAAAGGTTATTAGTCATTAGTTATTAGCCAAGAGTGTGTTGGAGCTGGTCTGTCACTGTGGTCACAAAATCGGAAGCATATTCTACTTGCTCCCCATCATAAACAGAGACCAGGAGCTTTCTTTGACCGCTCTATCACTAGGCCGGCAGTGCACAGTGAGCGCATTCTCAGCACAGAGACCTGAGCTGCCATGGATGCATATGTGTAGCGTGTGGGAATAAAGGTCCACCTACCCTGCCGCTACATATGTATGCTACATGGTTGGCAAAAGGTTAAAAACTCATGACAATTGTTTTAATACACAGCATTTTAGCTTCCGTTTTACATATACTATAATTGTATAAATAGGTATACTCTGAGTTTATCTTCTATTACATTGTAACAATTATCTGAACACCCGCAGACTTGGCAGAAACATAATATACTAATTAGTGAATTGCTACATGACCCAGCGCCCTTTGCTTGTGACAGGCTCCCTTTAATTGGCTTGAATTTGTCAGCAGAATGCGCAATCCTTGGCAGTTGCTGACCTTGAACTAAGCCAACATGAACCACAGGTTGAAACTAGAGCCATCTGCAGCAGCTGATGCCTTCAGTGGAAACCTAGAGGTTAACATACTCTCAAAAGCCATATATTACTCTGCTGGAAGTGTCCAGGAAATGAAATGGATTAAACCGAAGGGCCCACATTTTTCCATCCTGCCTCCTCCCGCCAAGTCGCCCCCCGAGGTCGGTCAGCATCCGGAACTCAGCGGCACTGGGCCCTGCAACCTTAGCGACACAAATCTAATTGAGAGTATAGTTACGTAGTGACTGCAAAATCAATGATACATTAGGAGTCCATGTGAAGAGTGAAAAAGGTTTGAGCATTTAAAGGTGTGGGCCACTTTAAAATAAGGCGCGATATCGAGCTGGGAAAATGGCTTGAAAATGGCAGCCTTTTCAAGAGGAAAGAATGAAATCGCCACAGGTTGGAGATTTAGCTGGAAAGTAGCAACAGGGAGTCCCTTTTATTATTGCATTCACTGTCTTCTAAAAACATCTCTTTAGCGCTGCTGAAGGGTGTCTATATAAATGTATATGACTATTGGCTTGGCTGACGCTGTTAGAGACAAAGAATATTGTTCAGAGTCACTCAATGGAATACAATGCCATACTAAAGGTCAACGAATAATCAAAATAATTATCAATATTTTTCCGTGTGACGCAAATGTCAGCAATGCATTGAAACTGATGTTTAGGTCCAGCTCCAAAACTTTATTCCATTTTGGATAGAGTGGGGACAGACTGGAACCCCTGTCAAGTTTTAACTGCTGCGTGTGGGAAAATTCACCTTCTCTATTTGTCCTGAAGACTGACATGGAAAGTCCAAAGTTTTTAAGTTGTCATGAAAGGTGAGGATAAATATTCAAATAAGGAAACCTCTTCTGGTAACAACTGTCTAATGTCCCGTACACACGGTCAGAATTTCTGACAAAAAAAGTTCGATGTGAGCTTTTGGTCGGAAATTCCGACTGTGTGATTGCTTTTCCTGTCGGAATTTCCGGCAACAAAAATTCCAATCCGAAATTCCGATCATCTGTAGCAATTCCAATGTGCAAAATTCCAACGCATGCTCTGAAACAATTTAACGCATGCTCGGAAGCATTAAACTTAATTTTCTCGGCTCGTCATAGTGTTGTACGCCACCGCGTTCTTGGCGGTTGAAAGTTCAGAGAACTTTTGTGTGACTGTGTATGCAAGCCAAGCTTTCTGTCAAAAAAATCATCCAAGGTTTTTCCAACGGAAAATCCGATCATAAGAAGTGAATTCTCCTCACGTTGTAGGAACTTCCTCTCACTTCCTGTTACATCTATGGAACAGGAAATTAAGGGACATCTCCCCAATGTGGCACAGATATCAAACATTTTTATTGGAATAGGTTTACCCATTCCCTATTCTATCCAAAACAAATAGAAGTTATACACTACAAGACTGTTTTTAGATAAGTTGGGGCCTTGTGCAAGAGTCAAACTGGGGCCCTCTTACCCGGAATACTGTAGGTCCATCGTACACAACCCAGTTCATATAGCACAGAATGATCTTCTGCCAAGTATCTTCCTGTCTTTAATTTTTTTTAAAGTTAAACAGATGTCTTGATAGAGTTCACTAAGAACCAAGAGTGGCATATTTTTTACTAGGGTTGTCCTGATACCGATACCGAGCATTTGAGCGAGTACTTGTACTTGCACAACTGCTCTCGATTCCTTAGCCGATACCTGTGATAGGAGAGAGTCGGAGTCAGCTTGCGGAGCAGAGGACGAAGTCAGCGGGCGGAGCAGAGGGCCGAGCGAGTCCTCAAGTAGATAAGCTGGCAGGGGTGTAGAGTGCAAGGCGCAGCCACATCATCCATTGGGTTTGGCGACCGGAGCCGTCACATTCGGTAATGAAAGTGACGCTCCATGTTGCCATCAGTGCTTGAAAATTCTGCCGCCCATCTTGGTACACCTTGCACCCGGCCACAGTATGCCAGCAGCGGACATCTTGTTACACCCAGCCCATATAGTTTGGCTGGGTGTAACAAGATGGCCGCTGCTGGTTTTATGCGGCCGAGTGCAAGGAGTACCAAGATGGGCATCGGAGGCAGCCTTCCCTAATGGTATTTCAGTGCCTGCACAACAGTGCCCATAAATGTCACCTATCAGTGCCCAATGCCCATAAGTGCCATAGTTTCGACACATATTGTGACCCATCACATTTGGCTACCCACTGGAGTGCGCATGCACGATGCCACCAAATGCGCTTCAACACTTTTACGACAAAACAGCACACTAAAACTGTCAGATGTGTGAGGGAAGTGACGTCAAACAAATGAAAATGCTGTTGATTTTACATCATTTAATTCAGCTGTAGCTGTGGCGCTCCCACCTCTTTTACACATGTCTGTACCGTGCAAGATTGTTGTTAGGGAACTATTAGGCAGCGTACACACGACCGAGGTTCTCGCTGGAAACCAGCGAGAACTTCGCTGGAAGCTGCATTCCAGCGAGGACCTCGGCCGTGTGTACACGGAGCGCTCGCCCCGCCCGTCGGGAATCTCTTTTTGCTCGACGGCCCGCCTGGATGAATGGCTGGTTGCCATTCCCGACGGGCGGGTCGCCGATTTCGACGGCCGGCAGAGAACCTCGACGGGCGGAACGATGTGTTCTGCCCATCGAGGTTCTCTGCCGTGTGTACGCGGCCTTAGTGTTGGAACGCATAGCAGAGTTTTTTTATTGTCTGTAACGTCACATTATCTGACGGTTCCACTGCTTCGTATTGTCGCAAAATGTTTGGAACGCATGCGCCAATGCAAAATTTATCAGCGCAACGTCACTTCCGTAGCCAAATGTGATTGTGCTTTGAGAAACTGTCACATGACTTTTTAAAATAAGTATCGGTAATCGGTATCGCAAGTACTTGAAAAAAAGTATCGAAACTTGTACTCAGTCTTAAAAAAGTGGTATCGGGACAACCCTATTTTTTACACTATGGATTGGGTTATGATGGAGGACAGGACTGCTGTAATAGTGCAACCCTTCGCGTGCAAGGGCGATTAAGGTCAAAAGGGAAACTCCTGGGGGGCCTTAGAAATATGGGCAATTGTCTAGTCTATCTTTCCCTCTTAAACACCATCCCTGCATGTCTACAACATTTGGATCAACTGAAAATCTTTCTTGGCCATAATTTATTCTAGTTGCTTTTTCTTTTGTAGGTACTATATGTAGCATTTTCTCCAAATAATCTTTTGCAAACCTTGGACTATAATCAGCCTTACTGTACCTCAAAAGGAGCATTTCTCTAAGCATAGAGTGTATTTTCTGTGATTGTGCTTGCTCCAGCAAGGTGTGCTAGAGAAGAATCATTCTGTGTCATGCCTGTTTGACGTCACACAAGTCCCGTCTCTCGATTTTCTTCTTTGACAGACAGCACACTTCTCCAATGCTAGTACATGTGTGCAGTCTATCATAGGTAGGAACCGTCCAGGAGGCAGGACTTTCATGATGGCGGGTGCCCGGTAAATCAAATTAAAGTTGACAAAGCGGGAGATGCCGGCCTGACACACCCCCCAGTGAGTGGCACCCAGGGTGGACCGCCTCCCTCTGCCTCAGCACCCGCCCAGGATCTGTGTGATGATCCAGCTTTTTTGTTAGAACACCGGCTCTCCTCTCCTCTCTGATCCCCTACACATGTAAGGCTGCATTCCTGGGCACAGGTAAAGCTGCATTGCTGGGTAGGGGTGAGGCTGCATTTCTGGGTACACATGAGGCTGTATTCTAGGGCACAGGTGAGGCTGCATTCCTGGGCACAGGTGAGGCTGCAATCCTGGGCACACGTGAGGCTGCATTGCTTGGCACAGGTGAGTCTGCATTGCTGGGCACAGGTGAGTCTGCATTGCTGGGCACTGGGGAGGCTGCATTGTTGGGCACTGGGGGGGCTGCATTGCTGGGCACTGGTGAGGCTGCATTGCTGGGCACTGGTGAGACTGAATTCCTGGGCACAGGTGAGACTGCATTCCTGGGCACTGGTGAGGCTGCATTCCTGGACACTGGTGAGGCTGCATTGCTGGGCACTGGTGAGGCTGCATTCCTGGGGACAGGTGAGGTTGCATAGATGGGCACAGCTGAGCCCTGTATTCTTTATGTAATACACTCCTGAACTCTGCACTCTATTTTTTCTCTGTCTTATCTTCACAACATTTGGTAGTCATATCTAAAAAAAAAATCTAAGCAGTATCTTTTTTTTATTTTCTTATTTAAGGACGAAATGTGAGAAATAATGTATATATCATAGAATCATTCCATAAACACATACCACATATACTGCATATATAATTTGAGGAAAATATGCTTATAAAATAGTTTACCATTTGCCAATTTAAGAAAAATATGTCCCCAGATTTCCTTTTAAAAATCTGGTCACCTTACACTAGGGTTGCCACCTTATTCCTTTAAATCCAAACTCATATTAATTACACAGGTTCTGTGGCTGATTAAGGTGGTAATTAAAATCAGTGTCATATCTGCATTATATTAGCTTCAGAACCTGTCTAATTAATATGTGTTCGAGTTTAACCACTACAGATCCGCGCTATTGACAAAAGACATCAACAGCGCGGACCTGAGCTGCCGGGGTCATGTCTTTGGACGTCAATGTTGTTGTAATTCCCCGCGCACGCCACTGGGTGGCGCGCAGTGGGGAAAAACAGTGCCGTCGCATCGCTGAGGATTCGATGCGTGTACCCGGCGGCCGCGGTGTCCGCCAGGTACATGCGATCGGCGGTGACAGAGCAGGGACGTGGAGCTCTGTGTGTGCCAAGTAAGCAAGTGGTTAAAGGTATTAGGTTGCAACCCTACTGTACACCCATATGCCTGTCTGTCTTTACATCCATGTGCATGTGACCCTAATGTACGGTATCTGTTTGGGGGCTTAAGATTGTTTTTAGTAACAATTATTGAAGATCAGTACAAATAGTGCTACACTTAAAGGGGTTGTAAAGCTTTGTGTTTTTTCACCTTACTGCATCCTATGCAGTAAGGGGAAAAAACACTTTGCAGTCACCGCCTCTTTACAGATTAGACATTTTTATAATATGTCAAAAAAGTTAGATTTTATTTCCATCATTTACACTTTCAAAATTATCAAAAACAAAAAAATGGTGTCTGCAAAAATTTGGGCACCCTGCAGAATTTATAGCATGCACTGCCCCCTTTGCAAAGCTGAGACCTGCCAGTGTCATGGATTGTTCTCAATCATCATCTGGGAAGACCAGATGATGTCAATCTCAAAGGTTTTAAATGCCAAGACTCATCTGACCTTGCCCCAACAATCAGCACCATGGGTTCTTCTAAGCATTTGTCTAGAAAACTGAGGCCCCTTTCACATGAGCGGACCGTTCGTCCAGTTATTGGGCCCCTATGGGATCGCGTCCGTTAGCGGATGATGCATCCGCTAACGTCCGCAATGATCTGTGTCCGTTAAGGTCCGGTTTTTCGGTCGGAAGAAAACCCTATTTTTCTTCCGTCGGGCGGATCGGATCGGATGAAAACGGACAGACGGTCCGTTTTCATCCGATTCCCCATAGGGGATAGCGGAGGAGAGACAGGGCAGTCCCTGCACAGTGTGCGGGGACCACCCTGTCCGCCGACAGCTCAGCGGGACCCCCCGCTGAGCCGACGGACATACACGGAAATTTGTGAAAGAGGCCTGAAACTGAAAATAGTTATAGGCTATAAGAAGATAGCAAAGCGTTTTCAGATGTCAATATCCTCTGTTCAGAATGTAATTAAGAAATGGCAGTCATCAGGAACAGTGGAAGTTAAAGCAAGATCTGGAAGACCAAGAAAAATATCAGAGAGAACAGCTCACAGGATTTTGAGAAAGGCAATTCAAAACCCACGTTTGACTGCAAGATTCCTCCAGAAAGATCTGGCAGACACTGGAGTTGTGGTACACTATTCCACTATAAAGAGATACTTGTACAAATATGGTCTTCATTGAAGAGTCATCAGAGTCATCTTCTACGTCCTCACCACAAAAATCAGTGTTTGAACTTTGCAAATGAATATATAGACAAGCCTGATGCATTTTGGAAACAAGTTCTGTGGACTGATGAGGTTAAAATATAACTTTTTGGCCGAAATGAGCAAAGCTACGTTTGGGGAAGAAAAGGCATAGAATTTAATGAAAAGAACCTCTGTCCAACTGTTAAGAATGGGGGTGGATCAATCATGCTTTGGAGTTGTATTGCAGCCAGTGGCACAGGGAACATTTCACGAGTAGAAGGAAAAATGGATTCAATAAAATTTCAGCAAATTTTGGATGGTAACTTGATGCCATCTGTGAAAAAGCTGAAGTTAAAGAGAGGATGGCTTCTACAAATTGATAATGATCCTAAACACACCTCAAAATCCATGGGGGATTACATCAAGAGGCATAAACTGAAGGTTTTGCTATGGCCTTCACAATCTCCTGACCTCAACATAATTGAAAATCTATGGATAGACCTTAAAAGAGCAGTGCGTGACAGACAGCCCAGAGATCTCAAAGAACTGGAAGACTTTTGTAAGGAAGAATGGGCAAAGATACCTCAAACAAGAATTGAAAGACTCTTGGCTGGCTACAAAAAGCGTTTACAAGCTGTGATACTTGCCAAAGGGGGCAGTACAAGATATTAACTCTGCAGGGTGCCCAAACTTTTGCAGATGCCATTTTTTTGTTCTCTGTAATTTTGAAAGTGTAAATGATGGAAATAAAACTTTTTTTGACATATTATAAGAATGTCTAATCTGTAATTTGATGGCTTTTGGAGATTTTTCCATCTTTCCTTGGCTTCGTTATGCACATTAATACCAATTTTTACCTGGGGTGCCCAAACTTTCGATCCCCACTGTATTAAAAAGAAAAACAAAAAAAAAAAAAACCCATACAACCCCTTTCAATATACATAAATAAAGAAATAAAGGAACTAACATGAAGCTTCCAATGCTGAATAATATACAAGCAAACCCAACAAACTCTTCTTTTCTTTCTTACAATTACGGTGTATAACAGTGAATTACAAGAGGACAGTTTCCTGGGATTCTGCTCCTTCCTCTGCTTTGGGAGTATTCCAGTGTATCACAAGATGTGAGTTCCTTGTTAACACTGAAAGTGGTTATATATCATCAGGCCGCTGTGTGTTCTTCGGAGAGATGGTAGCACTTCCAGCATACTCACCCAAGTTTAATATAACCAGATCATATTTCTTCCTCCTAGGATTCCCCCGGAGGAGATGATGCCTGAGTCTTTGTTTATCTCTGCAGCTGCAGTGATTTATGTCTGTAAATTAACATGAAAAGTCACCTTTGTGGCTCCAAAAATAATAATAATATAAAGCAAAGATGGATAACGTGATGATACATTTCATTAAAATATTTCCTCAGTTCATAATATAGCCTTACCTTCTATACCTTTATCTAAAACATCATCACAAATTTATTTTATTCAATTTTTGTATGGGCAGATTTAAAGGGAAAGTATAGTGACTTTGCTGTTTTGTATATTTTAATAAATCACTGGTATGTTATTAACGGTAAGCAAGAGTTATAACCCATTAACCAGACCTGACCAGAGGGCACTTCAGTCTAGATATCCATACTAATTTTAGTAGGGTCTATGAAGTGGGCTCTGTGATGGGGGGGTCTGTGATGGAGTAGGGATGGACTGGGGATCTGTGATGCACTGGAGATCTGGGATGGACTGGGGATCTGGAATGGACTGGGGATCTGGGATGGACTGGGGATCTGGGACGCACTGGGGATCTGGGATGGACTGGGGATCTGGGATGGACTGGGGATCTGGGATGGACTGGGGATTTGTGATGGTCTGGGGATCTAGGGATGCACTGGGGATCTGGGATGCACTGGGGATCTGGGATGGACTGGGGATCTGACATGGACTGGGGATTTGTGATGGTCTTGGGATCTGGGGGTGCACTGGGGATCTAGGATGCACTGGAGATCTGTGATGGACTGGGGATCTGTGACGGACTGGGGATCTGTGACGCACTGGGGATCTGTGACGCACTGGGGATCTGTGACGCACTGGGGATCTGTGACGCACTGGGGATGGACTGGGGATCTGTGATGGACTGCCAGAAAGGCAAGAGAATTCTTGTTGGGCCGTGTATTAGTGCACGAACGAACACACTTAGACTGAATTTTAATGGTTCAAAGAATGTCACGCAAAATGGTTGGCCCTCACGCATGTTCACTTCATCAAATCTGGCCCTCTTTGAAAAAGGTTTGGACACCCCTGTCATAATTGATTGGGCAAAAATACAAATCCATTGGCAGGTAAAATACCTCCCATATAGAGTAGTTATTTTATGTGTGTATTTAGCTGCTTGCCTGTTTTTTAGCTTTCATAGGATAACTCTTGAAGTTCAATTGTGGAAGACTAAATAAAAGTTGAATTATTTTCTTAACTGTCTTTACAAAATAGTGGCCAATGCCAGATGGTGGAGAGAGATAACCCATGTCCTCCACTCAATGCTACATGTCTAACGCATGGTTATGCCTAAACACAATTAAGATAGATAAAGCACCTGGTCCAAATGGCATCTATCCCGATGTGCTAAAAAACATGATCTTTGTATCTGATAAACCACTGTTATTTTATATTCTCAGACTCTCTTATTTGGAACAGTCTCATGAAAAAGTCTTCCAACAGTCGTACTTAAGATTTTCTTTTAAGATGGGATTCACCACGGGTATGTGTACATTGTATCTAACATGATTATTTAAAAAAAAAAACTAGATGTTTATAATGATAATAGTCCTGCAAAAGCATTTGATACAGTTTCTTATTTGGACTTGTGCACAAGTTGGTGATGGAGGAATTAGAGGCAATTGTGGCACACAGGTAAAAGAGCTACTTATAACTAAAAGCATTTAAACCCAAAAGATAACATTTATTATATTGCAGCTTACCAATTAATGTGATGGCTGTATTAGTATTCTGTTTTAGGCTTTCTTTCTTTTATTTTCATCTGCTGATACAGCCAGCAAATCTGTTGTTTTTCAAAAGAACAAACTCTCCTGCATATGTATTAGTGGCAGCGATGAGACAAACCATTTACCACTGACAGGGGTACTTCCAATGATCAGCTTTTTTTTGTTTATGTATGTAGTGCTACTCCCTCAGGATCCACTTGGCTTTCTGTTCTTCTGCATCAACTCTGAGAACAACCTCAGCCCCACTGGCACACCAGCTTAAGCAAATGGATACTGCACTCATAGTTGGAGCACACATCCCGTGTGTGTGTGTGTAGGGTGCCATCATTAGGTGGATAATTCCATCTAAGGAACTAATTTGGAGGAAATGTGCTGCTCAATGCAAACAATGTCCCACCAAGCTTTCATTTTTTTATTAAAAATATGCCCCAATTTCTTAAAAGACAAAGATAAAGCCTCAGAACTGTCAGAGGATTTTTTTCATCAGAGAAAAAATTGAAATAATACGCAGAATATCAAAATAAAAGAAAACAATCAGTGCAACCTTAAGTAAAAAGTCAATAAACAATGTTGCAAGCTGGACACTAGAGGAATATTTCATACTACCGCCAATCTAAATAAACAATCAAAACAGCCCAACCTTATAATAATGATAGCCATAACCATTTAGCCCCAGGAGGATTTGCCCCCTTAATGAGCAGGCAATTTTTTGTGATACGGCACTGCATCGCTTTAACTGACAATTGCACAGTCATGTGACACTGTAGCCAAACAAAATTCATGTCCTTTTTTTCCAACAAATAAAGCTTTCTTTTGGTGGTATTTGATCACCTCTGTTGTTGTTGTTTTTTTTGCTATAATACATATCCCAAAAAAATATAAAAAACAAATTTATTCATCAGTTTAGGCCGATATATATTCTTCTACATATTTTTGGTAAAAAAAAATCGCAATAGGCATATATTGATTAGTTGGTCCAAAACATATTGCGTCTACAAACTATGGGATAGATTTGGGGTCTTTTTTTATTGTTTTTACTGGTAATGGCGGCAATCTGTGATTTTTAGCGCGACTGCGACATTGCGGCGGACAAATCTGACCACCAAATAACGCTTTTTGGGGACCAGTGATCAATGTAAAAATGTCACTGACCGGGAAGGAGTTAACAGAAGGGGCGATCAAGGGGTTAAATGTGTTCCCTCTGTGTGTTCTAACTGTAGGGGGGATGGGCTAGCAGGGACATGACAGAGATCACTGTTCCTGATCACTGGGAACAGTAGATCTCGGTCATGTCTCCTGTCAGAATGGTGATCCGCCTTGTTTACAAAGGCAGATCCCCATTCTGTCTCTGTATCGAGTTAGCCCAAACCCGCTATCGCGCCTGCGCGAGCTGCCATACAGCTACTAAGATTTGTGCAGGAGAGCCGACCTGTTGCCGTATAACGATGGTGGCTGGTCGGCAAGAGGTTAAAAAACCCAAAGTCCAGTACAGAGATTGTTAGAAAAGTTCATCAAGCAATAAAACCTCTATGTCAAGATAAAGATATAAAATATTAAAAAGTCCATCAAGCAATACAATCTCCTTGTAAGAATAAAGATGTTCACAATCACAATCAGTGACAACTCCCATCACCGACAGATGGAATGGCTGCTCATCTCATTATATTGACGCCTGAGCAAACAGGATGGTCAAACGCGCTTGTCCCTCCAGTGGGTAAGTACATATACAGTAGAGGCATTGGGTTCTGGTAGGGAAGAAGATTTAATGGTGATATATGAAAAAAATTAAGGCGACTAATAGTGATGTTGATTGGTGATTGGTAAGCCGCAATATACTACATTATTTGTTTTTGTGTTTAATATCACCTGAACTCCAGGCATAGAAACCGAAGAGAAAAATAGAATAGAGTTAACCAGAGGACAACGGTCTGATGGACCGTTTTCATCGGTCAAAACCGATCGTGTGTAGGCCCCATCGGTTAATTAACCTTTAAATAGGAGGAATAGAGGTAACATTCGCCACAGTATATGCTCCAAATGAACATCAAGGAACCTTCCTAGACAAAACAATTAAACGCTTATTAGAATTCACAGAAGGACATTTGATTATTGGAGGGGACTTGAATATTCCCTTAGATCCCAAAGAGGACACCTCATCAGGAAAGTCATCCACATCTTTCAGTGTGAGAAATCATATTATGCAAACTCTGTATAAAACTCAACTGATTGATATATGGAGGCTGCTACACAATAAAGAAAGAGACTACACGTTCTACTCTGCTCCACATAAAATATACTCCCGGATAGATCTTTTCCTTATTCCACATGCCCAATTACACTTTGTACAGTCGACTAAAATTGGATCAATTACATGGTCGGACCATGCCCCGATCTTCCTGGTATATGAGTTAAAAGATTTAAGACAGTCCAGACCAAACCAGTGGAGATTAAACTAAAGCCTGTTGGAAGATAAGGAGGTCCTAGAAGATGTAATTAAAGAACTGGGGTTTTATTTCAATTCTAATGACACACCAGAGTGCGACCCCGGAATTATATGGGAAGCACACAAGGCGGTTATTAGAGGTGTGTTAATTAAACATGGATCTAGGATCAAAAGGAAACGTACTGAAAAGTTAAATAGGCTATTAAAGGAGATAGCCATCTTGAAAACATAAGCAAACATGGTCAACAAACGTAGAGAAAGAACTAGCTAGTAAAAGAACCGAAATCACAGACCTCCTGTACTATAAAGTAAAATCGGCAATGCAGAGATGTAAAAAGGCTGAATACGAGTCAGGGAATAAGTGGGGGAAAAGACTGGCAAGATTACTACGAGAACAGAAGCTGAGTAACTATATTCCACATATTAACTCACCCAAGAAACAGAGGGTTACAAAACCAAATGATATAGCGAAGGAGTTCCAGGAATACTATCACTCTCTTTAAAATATACAGAGCAACCCCCTGACTAGAGAACAAATTGATTTGTATCTAACAGAGTCTGCAATACCAAGACTATCAGAGGATAGACAGAAATTAGATGACGTTATAACCGAGGAGGAAATTAAAGTAGCAGTAAGCACAATGAAAAGGGGGAAAGCCCCGGGACCCGATGGTTTTACAGGTCAATATTATAAAATTCTGTTTCCCTCGATATCAGGATATATGGTTAAACTATTTAATGCCTTAGGGACATCGGCCAGTTTAGCCAAAGATACCCTGCTAGCGTATATCTCGGTGATACCAAAAGAGGGGAAAGACAAAGCCCTCTGTGGAAGCTACCGACCAATTTCGTTATTAAATTCAGATGTGAAGATTTTTGCTAAGGTCTTAGCAAATAGGATACAACAACATATCCCAGACTTAATAAACCTGGACCAGGTGGGATTTGTCCCTACCAGGGAAGCACAAGACAACACAATCAAGGCTATTAACCTGGTGCAGTTAGTGAACACAACACAGACGCAATGCGTATTTCTCAATACGGACGCAGAGAAGGCCTTTGATAGGGTGAGGGCAGTCCTAAAATACGGCGGCTTTGGGAACAAAATAATACAGTGGATATTCTCCATGTATTCAGGCTTAACAGCCCAGGTACGGGCCAACGGAATTCTGTCTGAGCCCCTCACAATCTCAAATGGGACAAGACAGGGCTGCCCTCTGTCTCTACTTCTATTTGCCCTGTCACTAGAGCCTTTTCTGTGCACGCTACGTGTAAATTCTAATATTTCAGGCATACAAATAGGAAAGAACCACTGTAAAATTACAGCTTATGCAGACGATATGTTGTTCACTCTTACAAATCCGTTGATCACAATTCCAGAATTAATGAAGGAATTTGAGAGATACAGATCTTTATCGAACCTACGTATCAATTTTAAAAAATCGGAAGCGATGGGAGTAAACGTCCCCCATACAGCGATAAATTATCTAAAACAAAAATTCAAGTTTAAATGGACTGATAATGCTCTGACATACCTTGGTATACAACTAGCAGGGAAGGTGGAGAAGATCTTTGAGCTGAACTTCCCACCCCTCTTAGGCCTCGTACACACGATCAAATCTGTCTGCTGGAAACGGTCTGCTAGACCGTTTCAGCAGACAGATTTGATCGTGTATACGGGCGAGCCGACGGATTTGGCCACCCGACAGATTGGAAAGCATGCTTACAGTGACGTCACACATCCAGGCCCGCCCCCCTTCAGTAAGAAACACACATGAGGGCACACTTAACCCCTACAGCGCCCCCGTCGTTCCCTATATCAGGGAACAGACAATCACTGACACTGCCGCAGAGAAGAACTGGGAAGGTTCACTCACTTCTCCCCGTTCTTCAGCTCCTGTGACCCGATCGCGGGGCACTGGCGGCGATCGAGTCCGCGGGTCCCGCAGGCGCAGTCACGGAGCTTCAGACCGGGTACTCACGCGACCTATGGCTGGGCACTTAAAGAGGATGCATATATATATACGTCCATGTGCCCAGCCGTGTCATTCTGTCGACGTATATAGTCGTGCGGCGGTCCTTAAGTGGTTAATTGTCTTTGTTTAAATGCAAGATGTCTATCAACCTCCAGCAGTCTCCTTCCTTTCCCATTCCCTTTTCTATTCTTCCCCTTATATGACTTATAAGCTTCTGAAAGGTAACCATATAAATATCTTTCTTTCTTTCTTTCTTAGGTAGATTACACTAACTACATTAGCTTTTATGACCTTTTATGACAATAGAGTTTTTACTTACAGTATATGTTATGAGTAAATATGTTCACTAAAGCCTCTAACACACGATCTGATTTTTCGCAGACAAAGTGTGGGACTTTTGTCAAAAGGGCATTGGCCAGGAACTTGTATTGCATACAAACGGCAAAGAATTATCGGCCAACAAACACGGAGTTACGTGTTTTTTTAGCTCTTTAGCGCCACCCTTTGGGCAACTTCTGCTAATGTTGTGTTATGGTCAGCATCGCTTCTGAGCATGCGTGTTTGTACTTTGGAGTTTTGTCCGAAGGACTTTTGGTACACAGTGTGGTACACAATTGTTGTTGAATTTTCCACCAACAAATGTAGGATAGCATGCTTTAAAATTGTCCACCAACAAATGTGTGTTGTTGGATAATCCAATTGTGTCAATCGTGCTATCCTACATTTGTTGGCGGAAAATTCGACAACAATTGTCCGATGGAGCATACAAACGGTCGGATTTTCCGACAACAGCCTGACATCGCACATTACCCGTTGAATAATTCGATCATATGTATGGGGCTCTACTGTAAATAGAGATACATTTATAAATCTTGTTCTCTTTCCTTTTTCTTTCCTTTCCATTCTTTTCCTTTTTTCCTAAGGGTGTTGATAAAGCATGCAAGCTTTTGTGACCTTTTATGACAATAATATTTTCACTTATATGTTCCTAAAATAGAGATGCACATATAAATATACATGCTTTTCCATAAACTACCTATATTCTGTCAACTTGGATGATTCCAGCCTGGGTGCACATAACGACCTGATAACAGCCCAGAAGCAGCAAGGGATTTACACAGTATACAAATCAAGGTGGGGGTATGGTAAGCTGACAGAGACACTTTGACACCTGCACAAAGCGGAACATAGTCGATGCAGCATTGATCAATGCAACAAGATAAGAGCACTGATCAATTCAAATCAGATAAGAGGATACTGAATGGCCGCTCCTCACACCATAGAGAAATAGACGCATGGTGGGTGCTTTACAGCTCATTAGCATTTAGTCTTTAATGGCCTTTAACCTCTGATGAGGGTTTTTAGACCACCAGTGTAATTGGCACGAGGCGAGATAGTGGTATTTGTCTATCCAGGAAAGTGATTCATCATTTCCGATACAGGAAGCTCAAACTTGCTAATGAGAAAAATTAACGTGAGAATTTTGCATCATTTTCAGAAGATCCTAAAATAGATCTCCAGAAGCCAAAATTTAAATCTCGGAAGTGAAAATAGACCTATGTACTTCGCAACATGTCTTAGCTAAGGTGATAAACACAACCCTGATTGTTCTGTAGACTTTCAACAAAAACATAATGGGCCAGATTCAGCAAGACTTGCACTGGAGTAAATCGATATGCGCCGCGTAACTGTAAAGATGCACCCTTGTATCTATGTGGCCGTACCCACCAACCTAGATGCGCCAGAAAACGGGCCTTTTCCGATCGGCTTAACTTTCCTTTGCCAGAGTATCGTTAGCGCATATTTTCGCTCGTCGCATCCGTTGCGCCTATTGATTTACCATGCAAATATGCAAATGAGGGAGATTTCCCGATTCGCGAACGGATTAGCACCATACGCTGGTTACATGTGCCGCGCGTATGTGGAATGGCTAGCGCAAAGTTATTTCTACAAATAGCTGCTTTATCTTTACTCCAGACGGCCACAGGTCAGCAGGAGAGCAGCTACAGCAGCAGCGTTATCGACGAAACTAGCAAGCTGAACAACCACACGTTCAAGGACAACACCTCTGTGTGCCAACATGCCAGGGGCAGTCGCGGTCCTAGCACTAGTACTGGGTCCCCCAGTACGGAGGAGGCGGGCACGTGAGAGGATATACCGCACGCGCATGAGCCTCTTTGGCATGGGGGATGAGGAGGTGTATCGCCTCTTCAGATTCAGCCCTGATGCAATCCTTGAATTAACCACAACCCTGCAGGATGACATCACCAGCAAGACACACCGCTCAAAAGCAGTGCAGCCACTGGTGAAGGTACTGGCAACACTTCATTTCCTTGCAAGTGGAGTATTCCAGCGTACAAGTGGAGTGGTGGCTGGGATGTCACAGTCCTCCATGAGCAGATGTGTGCACCAGGTTGTCCCCGCAATCCTCAGACGCATGTCCATCCAATTCATCAGACCAACCACTGAGGAGCTGCGGCTGAAGGCAATGACAGATTTCTACAGCATTGCAGGATTCCCACGCACTGTGGGGGCCATTGATTGCACACATGTGGCCCTACAGCCCCCCAGTGCCACAGAGCACATATACCGCAATCGGAAGCATTGGCATTCCATCAACGTACAGGTGATAGCTGATGCCCAACGCCTCATATGGCACGTCCGTGCCAAACACCCCGGATCCAGCCATGACAGCTTCATATACAATCATAGCCCCGTCCCAATGGAATTCGAACAGAACATGTATGGGGACAGCTAGCTGGTTGGTGAGTGACATGGGTGGCAGGCATGACTATCCCCTCCCATGATGCACACATCACAAGGGCCACATGCATGACTAACATCCTCCTGTCTTTTCCCTTACAGGTGACTCTGCATATGCACTGTGACCCCCATCTCATGACTCCTTTCCGGAACCCCCAAACCAGAGGAGAGAGAAAATACAATGAAGCACACATCAAAACCCGTGCAGTGGTGGAGCAAACATTTGGGCTCTTGAAGTCCCGTTTCCGCTGCCTGGATAAGTCTGGGGGGGCCTTATTGTATTCCCCTACCTTTGTGTGTCAGATCATCGGTGCATGTTGCATTCTGCACAACTTTGCCATGAGAAAAGGCCTGCAGATTGACATACGTGATGACCTGACCCCCCAACCAGACAGCCCCCCCTGCCAGAGGAGACCCATTCAGCTGATGGAAGAGCAGTCAGGAGGGTCCTCGCCGTAGGCATCTTTGGACACTAAACAAATACAATGATCACACGGACAATGCACACATGCACACCACTGATGTCCCTAGATCACACACACCACATCCACATCACATTGGATTAGCCCAAGTCCAACATGTAGGACTTGGGAGCAGCAACGCCAGCGTCAAGGCCCCAATGATGTCGCTGTCCATTCATACACCTTTCACACGACATTCACACAGCCGTGGGGATAACTTCTCCACCACGGCCGAGGGTGACACCCCTTACTGGCAGGAGTGCCACCCCCTCACATTCACACACCATTCACACTGCAACGTGTGCAGTATCAATAAAAAAAAACTCATATCCTGAGCATAATCACAAATAAAAAAGCTCATAACCTGAGCATTAAGAATAAAATAAAAATCTCATGTCCTGAGCATAATCACAAATAAAAAAAGCTCATAACCTGAGCATTAAGAATAAAATAAAAATCTCATATCCTGAGCATAATCACAAATAAAAAAGCTCATAACCTGAGCATTAAGAATAAAATAAAAATCTCATGTCCTGAGCATAATCACAAATAAAAAAGCTCATAACCTGAGCATTAAGAATAAAATAAAAATATCATATCCTGAGCATAATCACAAATAAAAAAGCTCATAACCTGAGCATTAAGAATAAAATAAAAATCTCATATCCTGAGCATTAAGAAAAAAAAAACAAAAAAAAATCATCTGGGATGCCGGGGGCTCCTTCTGGTGGCTCCTCTCTGGCTCCTCAGCTGCCTGGATGGAGTGGGTGGGGGTGGGGGGGTATCTGGAGGTGGCTGATCCCCGGGTGGGCCACTCCTGGCAGGTGTGGCCTGCATGCCCTCCAAGGCCATGGCTATCCGGCCGAGGTAACAGTTTGTCTGGGCCTGCATCCTGAGCTGCTGGGCCTGCATCCTGAGCTGCCGGGTGACCTGGTATTGTTGGGCCCGCCGACTCTGCCTCCCCTGGTCCCGGATGGCAGCAGTGTTTGCCTGGACAGCTGCAGTGAGGTGCCTTATATCACCCTGCACCTCCCCCAGACTGGTCACCACTGCAGCGCAGTTGCAGCTGACATCCTGCACTGCATTGGATATCTGGGCCACGGAGCACAGGTTGTCAGCCACTCTGTCCAGGTGCCCAACTATGTCCCCCATTTGCTGCGTCTGCCTGGCGTGATCCCTCGCCACCTGGTCCTGGACCAGATCAGACACCCCCCTGGTCTTACGGGTGGCCTTCCTGGGGCCAGGAGATGGTTGTCCCCGGGGGGATGGAGTCGCCCTTGAGGGGCTTCCTAGGATGGGGGAGGGTATTACAGAGGGCCCTGCAGAAGGGGAGGACTCTTCCAAAAATAAAATTATGTCCTGCTCTGCCACAACAGGCTGCTCCTCAACCACCTCTGCAGGTGAGGTGTGGGCACTCTCCTCCTCCACCTCGGTCTCTTCACCACCCATGGGCTCGGGCACAGGATGCCGTTGGGGGGATGGGGTGGACTGGCCGACAACAGATGATGGCCCAGCTCTGTCATCTGTGGATGACACAAAGCAGACACACGTTGGGTGGTCCCACACACTTGACACATGTACCCCCCCCCCACATGCAACACACCAAAAAGGGGGTAAAAATCACTTACCTGTCCTGGAGCCTTCCTCCATGGAGTCATATCCAGGGACCCCCTCCAACTGCTCCCTGTCCAGGCAGCGGGCGACCACCTCCTCCTCCGTGGTCAGGCTGACCGCACATGGGGGTCCACCACACGTGCCCCTCTAATGCCTCCTGATGGTGGCCACCTTGCCACGGACCTTGCGCCGCAGGTCATTTTTTTTTTTTTGTATATCGCCAGCAGTCCGGGTGGAGTACCCCAAAACATTCACCCTGCCAGCAATAGTCTCCAGGATGCCCTGCTTCCTATCCCGGCTGGTCTTCCGACTTTTTTTGCCGTGGAGGAAGTCATTAAAAGTCTCCATAGCCGAGATGATAACAGACACCTCCTGTGAATTGAAATTGAGTTTCCTCCTCTCTTTGGGGGGAGCAGGAGCAGCCATCTCTTTGCAAAAGTAACTTCCCTGGGGTGGGGGGAAACGGAAATACTTTTGCGCCGGAATGGCGCTTCCGCTAGTGCTTTTAAACGCACAACGGAACACATTGCGCTGACGTTTCCCGTGAAGTGGTGCCGACGGAAGTTGTGAGCATGCGCACATGGGGCCGAGTGAAGCCTCACTAACTGCGCATGTTCCGTGAATGATGCGCTGAATGTAAGCCTCTGCGCTGGGCTCCGCCCATCATTTACATATGATCACACCCACTTCCACTTGTGTCGGGTTACGCCAGTGCATTTCCGTTACTCCGGCGCAAAGTAACGGACAGGCGCTTGGTGAATACTGTACTTCACTCGCTAGTTTACTACAGCGCAGCGTATATGCGATGCGATACGCTGGCGAAAATATGCGCGCATCTACCTGAATCTGGCCCAATGGCTGCACTTTGGTTCTGACTTACTTTGTTCACTTATAAGATGATTCCTCAGTGACCCGCAAGTGGTAGTCCATGTGGCAGTAGACTCACACCAAGGCCTGGAGCGGAAACTCTAGATCAGTTTAAAAGGGGTTGTAAACCCTTGTGTTTTTTCACCTTAATGCATCGGTGAAAAAACACCTTGCTGTGCCTGGCCCCCCGAGCCCCTGTCTTACTTACCTGAGCCCCAAATTTCCATGGGCGCGATCCCGCGTCGCTTTCCCCACGTCTTGTCGACTCTTCATTGGATAGATTGATAGCAGCGCAGCCATTGTCTCCCGCTGCTGTCAATCAAATCAAATTGTTTATATTGAAATGCCTGTGGAGTGCAAAACACAACCCAAAAACTTCACCCGGTGCAGGAAAAATATGCACACACATAAAGAGGTGCAACAAAAAAGTGTGACGGGTGCATCGTCAATTGGTCCTCCGAAAAGGACCCAGCTCTGATCCCCAGGGCGTAATAGAATAGAATAGAATAGAATAGAATTTGACTTACTGCTGACAGCTGGGCTGTCCCCATCAGTCTCTCCATTCATCTGTGTCCCTATCAGTGTCTCTCCATGCAGTTCTGTCCCCACCATTGCTCATCAGGGTATCCCCACAAATTGGTGTCCCCATTAGAGCCCCCCACATTTTTGTGTCCCCATCACTCATCAGAGTCTCCCTGCACATTTATGTCCCCATCACAGCCCACCCAGTCTTCCCCAACAGAGCTATCACCTTCCTGAGCATATTTCTGTCCCCATCTGAGCCAGCAACCCCCCCCCACACACACACACACACACATGTTTGAGTCACCATCAGCCTCCTCCCCACATGTTTGTGTCCTGATCAGAGTCATAAGCCCCCCCCATGTTTGTGTCCCCATCAAAGCCATGGATGAGCACTGATGTGGCACGGATAACCAATGATGTGGCATGGATGTTACACAGATGGTCACTGATGTTGCACGGATATTCACTGATGTGGCACACATGAGCACTGATGTGGCATGGATGAGGCACAGATGACCACATATGTGGCATGGATGAGACACGAATGAGCACAGATAAGGCATGGATGAGCCATGGATAAGTACGGCTGGGGATCGATGAGCACAGGTGGGCATGGCTGGGCATATATGGACATGGATAAACATGGCTGGGCATGGATGAGCATGGCCGGGCATGGATGAGCATGGCTGGCCATGGATGAACATGGCTGGAGCATGGATGGGGCTGAATGGAACATGGATAGGCATGGCTGGAGCATGGATGGAGCATGACTGGGCATGGATAAGCATGGATGGGCATGGCTGGAGCATGGATGGGCATGGCTGGAGCATGGATAAGGCTGGATGGAGGATAGTTGAAGCATGGATGGAGCATGGATGGGCATGGCTGGAGCATGGATGGGCATGGCTGGAGCATGGATGGGCAGAGATCAGCGCTGTGGTCACTTCAGATCTAGCCCACAGTTCTGCTCTACCCGGTTCCTTACTTTCCTCACACACTGTACCGATCGGTCCGAGGAGAGGGAAGGAGCTGAACCAGACATGCTCTGGTCTGTAGACAACTGATCGCTCCATCATTGGGCGGAGAGATCACGTGGTAAAGGGCCTCTGTCATTGGCTCTTTACCCCATTTCGTGAAAGAGCCGGGTCCTCCAGACCTGACGGTCACAGACATTCCAAGGTGCGCGCCCCAGGGTACGTGCAGAAGCGCGATTCTGAGAGGACGTTATATGACGGCCTCCCAGAGTCATCTGACTCTATAGATGTCTTTCAGCTATGGCTGGCCGGCAACTGGTTAATATACACTAACCAGCCTCTTAATTAGGTACACCTTGCTAGTACCGGTTGGACCCCCTTTTGTCTTCAAAACTGCCCTAATTCTTGGTGACAAAGGTGTTGGAAACATTCCTCAGAGATTTTGGTCCATAATGACATGGTAGCATCACACAATTGCTGCAGATTTGTCGGCTGCACATCTATGATGCGATTCTCCTGTTCTGCAACATCCCAAAGATGATCTATTGGATTGAAATCTGGTGACTGTGGAGGCCATTGGAGTACAATGAACTCATTTTCATGTTCAAGAAACCAGTGGTGAGATGATTTCAGCTTTGTGACATGGTGCATTATCCTGCTGGAAGGAGCCATCAGAAGATGGGTACACTGTAGCCATAAAGGGATGGACATGGTCAGCAACAATACTCAGGTGGGCCGTAAAATTTAAACAATGCTTAATTGGTACTAAGGGGCCAAAAGTGTGCCAAGAAAATATCCCCCACACCATTATACCACCACCCGTCCGAACTATTAATACAAGGCAGGATGGATCCATGCTTTCACGTTGTTTGCTCCAAATTCTGACCCTACCATCAGAATGTCTCAGTTGAAATTAGGGTTGTCCCGATCGGGACCGATACAGAGTATTTGCGGGAGTACTTGTACTCGTGCAAATGCTCCCGATGCCTGACCGAATACTTTTTTTGTATTTATCAACATGTTCTGTGAAAATTCGTTGAGTTTTTTACTACTGCGTGACAAGCAAATATTTTTTTATTCATTTTTACTCATTTTTATATTATTTTATAATGTCTTGAGTTAGGCCTCGTACACACGATCAAATCTGTCCGCTGGAAACGGTCTGCTGGACCGTTTCAGCAGACAGATTCGATCGTGTGTACGGCCGAGCCGACGGATTTGGCCACCCGACAGATTTCAAAGCATGCTGGGAATGGGTGGGAATCCGTCCGCCCGACATGTCTGCTGGTTAGTACACTTACCAGCAGACATGTCGTCCCGCACCGCCACCGCACCGCCGCCGAATGGATTCGGCGCATGGGCGGAAGTGTTTTACTTCCTGGTGCGGTGACGTGGCGGCGTCAACGTCACCGCCACGTCACCGACACGTCAGCGCGCCGTCTGCTGCCGGGGATTTTGGTTTGCTCTTGTGTACACGCGAGCAAACCAAAATCCCAGCAGACAGATTTGTTCAAATCTGTCGGACAGACAGATTTGAACAAATCTGTCTGCTCGTGTGTACGAGGCCTAATGCCGCGTACACACGGTCGTTTTTTGCAATGAAAAAAAAACGACGTTTTTTAAAACGTCATTTAAATTGATCGTGTGTGGGCAAAACGTCGTTTTTTGTCTTCAAAAAAACGACCAAAAAAAAATTCCAACATGTTTGAATTGTAGCGCTCACCCCCGAAGGAGCCGCTGGATGATCGGGTCTTCTGTTTTACCTCTGTGACACACCACAAATAATGAATCCACAGCACACCAGCACACCTTCTGAGAGTTTAAATAACTATTTACTATATATATATAATAATCTGAATAGCAATATACAACATCAACATTTATCTCTACACAGCATAACACAGAGACTGCATATGAGACACCAGCATAACAGTGATGAACGATAAATGCGGTTATTCTAACTGTGAACTTATATATATATATACTTAGTCCCAATGTACCCGGGTACCTAACCCACTGGCCAGTGGTAGTTTCTTCAGCTAGCCAACGTTGGGGCCCAATATGAACGGTAAAAATCTGTGTGTATGGTTAATGACAACGGGCCGGAGGCCTCTCACCCATCCACGGAGGGAGATGTCCGTCTGTAGCCGGCAGGGATGTCAGCAATTATCTTCTGCGATGAAGAGCTGTATATAGGAGCTGGAGTCTGATGTCATCAGGGGTTCTGGTCATCAAATTTGGCGTCCGTCCGGGCCGAGTCGCCGCCCGCAGTGTCCTCTCAGCAGGGTGGCACCTTACTCACAGCCCCAGAGGATCCTCTTCCAGCCAGGAACAAACAGCCGTTTACCCTGTGTAGCAGATGTCACTTCAGGAAGGCACGTGTGACAAGTCAGCACAGTCTCTCCACAAACAGGCGGCACACCCAAGCAACAGCAGTCTGTTCTCCCTGTCTCCTTACATCCGACTCCCCTCTCCCCCGGAACGTCCTGTCTGTACCTGACATCACTTCCTGTCTTTCTCCTGTAGCACTCTGGGAACTGTAATCTAATTATCCGTTTTCATTTGTAATTCCTCAGTGGCTGTGTCTGCAATCCCCACAAAGCTGTGCTCTCCGGCTCCACCTGCAGCTGCAATATCTTTTCTCTTAAAGGAGCTGAAATCAACAACAGGGCTACATTCTCCCCCTACTTAAAGTCTTTGGGTCCCTCCAAAGGGTAAACTGCGTTTGTAGGTTCTACAGACAGCATATACAATATAAAGGCACATATAAAGTTTATACTAAACTACTTGAATACCTTTACTGCGTGCAGATAGATGCAGTTTATGACAGCGTCTAGCAAGTGGGGTGGGTAGAGGGACACTCCACCAAGGTGTGCTGATGGCCTGAGTTGGACACAAGTCCTTTGATACTTCTGTGGTCAAGGTGGACACCTCGGGTGATCTTCGCACAGTAGTTACAGCTTCCTCTGTGCTATTCCCTGGTGAGTCATAAGTGAGTCTCTGAGGGGGTCGCACTGGTCGTTTGGACCTTGATTCTAAAAGCCATGATGGGCCCTCATCTGCGGAGTCCCCTTCTACTTGAAGTGTTGGCTGAGAGAATTCAGTTTCCTCTTCGACTGGCTGAACAAGAGCATCCTCTAGCACTGAGGTTTCTGGCAAGAGACTTTCCACTTGAGAAGGTACAGAATTATCTTCCATGGGCATATCCTCGTTTGTTTGAGGCACAAATTCAGGGGCATCCGGTCTCAAATTGCTCAAGTCCTGCTCAGGAGCCATAATAGTTGGATGGACATCCATAGGTTCAGATGGCCACATCCAACTCGGACACACATCTTCCTCATCGCTGTCGTCCTCACTTTCTCTTGTAGAAGGTGGCTGTTGTGACCGGGTAACAGGTGCTTGACGGGAAGTGGATGGAATGGGTGAAGGAGACTCATCTCTATCTGGTACCCGCACAGCTTCATTCAGAGGTAGGAGATGATTCCGATGCCAATTCTTCAGTGGCCCGGTCTTTCCCTCTGGTCGAATCTGGTACACTGGCAGGCCAGGTAATTGTTTACAGACAATGTAGATCTGAGAACTCCATCTATCAGCTAGCTTGTGTCTTGCAGACGCACCCAAATTTCTCAACAAAACTCGATCATCTGGCTGTAGGTCCTGTACCCGAACCCTCAGGTCATAGTTTTGTTTGTTTCTTCGTTCTCTACCCTCAGAGGTCGAACGGGCCTTCTCAAATGCAGAAGCCAGGTTCTTCCTGAGTCTATCCACATAGCCCTGATGAGACGCAATAGACGTCTGGTCAAGGGAGAGGCCAAAAGCTAAATCTACTGGCAATCGGGCTTCTCTTCCAAACATGAGGCGGTACGGTGAGTATCCGGTAGCATCACTTTCTGTGCTATTGTAAGCATGCACAATGGTAGAGATATGCCGACTCCAGTGCTGTTTCTCCCTGGTCGACAGTGTTCCCAACATGTTGAGTAGAGTACGATTGAATCTCTCCGGTTGTGCATCACCCTGGGGGTGATAGGGGGAGGTCCTCGACTTCTGAATCCCCAATAGATCCAAGAGCTGCCTGATGAGCCGACTTTCAAAGTCTCTGCCTTGATCAGTATGGATCCTCTGAGGTAGACCATAATGAACGAAGAACTTTTCCACTAGGACTTTGGCTACAGTAGGAGCACGTTGATCTTTGGTTGGAAAAGCTTGAGCATAACGGGTAAAGTGATCTGTCACCACCAAGATGTTTCCCTGTCCACTAGTGTCAGGCTCTAGGCACAGGAAGTCAATGCACACCAGGTCCATGGGTCCTTGACTCTGTAGATGACTCATTGGAGCATTCCTCGAAGGTAAAGTTTTCCTCTGGATACATCTTAGACAGGAATGGCAGTAACTTTCAACTTCAGATCTCATGCAGGGCCAATAGAATCTGTCTCGGACCAGTTTGAAAGTTCTTTCTGATCCTAAGTGACCATGGTCATCATGCAAAGCTCTCAGTACATTTTCTCTATGCTTCTCTGGGAGGAACAACTGCTGCTTTTCTTCCAAATCATCCCGGACGAGCCCCCACGTGTAGCGCTCACCCCCGAAGGAGCCGCTGGATGATCGGGTCTTCTGTTTTACCTCTGTGACACACCACAAATAATGAATCCACAGCACACCAGCACACCTTGTGAGAGTTTAAATAACTATTTACTATATATATATAATAATCTGAATAGCAATATACAACATCAACATTTATCTCTACACAGCATAACACAGAGACTGCATATGAGACACCAGCATAACAGTGATGAACGATAAATGCGGTTATTCTAACTGTGAACTTATATATATATATACTTAGTCCCAATGTACCCGGGTACCTAACCCACTGGCCAGTGGTAGTTTCTTCAGCTAGCCAACGTTGGGGCCCAATATGAACGGTAAAAATCTGTGTGTATGGTTAATGACAACGGGCCGGAGGCCTCTCACCCATCCACGGAGGGAGATGTCCGTCTGTAGCCGGCAGGGATGTCAGCAATTATCTTCTGCGATGAAGAGCTGTATATAGGAGCTGGAGTCTGATGTCATCAGGGGTTCTTGTCATCAAATTTGGCGTCCGTCCGGGCCGAGTCGCCGCCCGCAGTGTCCTCTCAGCAGGGTGGCACCTTACTCACAGCCCCAGAGGATCCTCTTCCAGCCAGGAACAAACAGCCGTTTACCCTGTGTAGCAGATGTCACTTCAGGAAGGCACGTGTGACAAGTCAGCACAGTCTCTCCACAAACAGGCGGCACACCCAAGCAACAGCAGTCTGTTCTCCCTGTCTCCTCACATCCGACTCCCCTCTCCCCCGGAACGTCCTGTCTGTACCTGACATCACTTCCTGTCTTTCTCCTGTAGCACTCTGGGAACTGTAGTCTAATTATCCGTTTTCATTTGTAATTCCTCAGTGGCTGTGTCTGCAATCCCCACAAAGCTGTGCTCTCCGGCTCCACCTGCAGCTGCAATATCTTTTCTCTTAAAGGAGCTGAAATCAACAACAGGGCTACATTATTTTTTGTGTCGTTTTTCAAAACGTCGTTTTTTGTTTCACAAAAAGTCACCGTGTGTAGCAAAAACGTTGTTCAAAACAACGTTTTTCAACCCGCGCATGCCCAGAAGCTAGTTATGAAGCGAGCTTCAATGGAAAAGAGTGGTGAACGTAACCTCGCTTTTTGTGAAACAAACGATGGTGTGTATGCAAAATTGTCTTTGAAAAGTGACGTTTCAAAAACGTTGTTTTTTACTTCACAGAAAACGTCGGTTTTTTTTTCATCGCAAAAAACGACCGTGTGTACGCGGCATTAGAGTTCTTCATAATTCTAAAGAAAATATCCTTATGCCGCGTACACACGATCACTTTTTGTGACGAAACAAAACAACGTTTTTTAAACTTCATTTTCCAAAATGACGTTGCATACACACCATCGTTTTTCCAAAATGCTCTAGCAAAGTGTGGTGACGTACACCACGTTTGACGGCACTCTGTTCCATTGAAGCTCCGTCTCATAACTTGCTTCTGAGCATGCGCAGGTTTAAAAACGTAGTTTTCAACATCGTTTTGCCCACACACGATCACTTTTTATGACACAAAAAATGACATTTTGAAAAACGACACAAAAAATTCAAGCATGTTCGAATTTTTTTTTTGGTCGTTTTTTTTAAGACATAAAACAACGTTTTGCCCACACACGATCATTTTAAATGACGTTTTTGAAAACGTCGTTTTTTTTCATCACAAAAATTGATCGTGTGTACGCGGCATAAGTCTGTATTGTGGTTTGAAAACTGTCACATGACAAAAAGTATCGGAATTCGGTATCGGCGAGAACATGAAAAAAATATCGGTACGTGTACTCGGTCCTAAAAAAGTGGTATCGGGACAACCCTAGTTGAAATCGAGACTCATCATACCAGGCAACATTTTTCCAATATTCTCTTGTCAAATTTTGGTGAGCATGTGTGAATTGTAGCCTCAGTTTCTTGTTCTTAGCTCATATGAGTGACACCCAGTGTGGTCTTCTGCTTCAAAGTTCGATATATTGTGCATTTAGAGATGGTATACTGCATTAGTCACTGCTGCCTTTCTATCATCTTGAACCAGTCTGCCCATTCTCATCTGACCTCTGACATCAAGAAGGCATTTTCGTCCACACAACAGTCGCTCACTGGATATTTTCTCTTTTTTGGACAATCCACTGTAAATCCTAGAGATGGTTGTGCGCGATAATTCCAGTAGATCAGCGTGTTTTTTTTTAAATACTCAGACAAGTCCGTCTGGCACCAATAACCATGCCATGTTCAAAGTCACTTAAATCCTTTTTCTTCCCCCATTCTGATGCTCAGTTTGAACTTCAGCAAGTCGTCTTTACTACGTGTTTGGCTAAATAGGAATTTGTGTTACCAAGCAATTGAACAGGTATACCTAATAAAGTGGCCGGTGAGTGTACATTTTGCACAGACATACACTTTAAATGCAAATTTAATAAACTCTGGCACATCAATAAATTCCCTCTGCAAACTTCTCAAAATGCACATAACTATAATAATGCTTTAGCCAGCAAAATGACCATAACAACTGCAGTAGCTATATTACAAGAGGTGCTCTTTAACATGCAAAGGGCAGTGCACAGCAAGAGCCAACATTTTCCCAGCGCTGTAATGACCTACCAGTAGCAAATCCCGCTCTGTGTCTGTAAATCCCGCCGTCAAAGATGGAGAGCACCCTCCAATTAAAATGACAGGCCAGGAGTCACACAGCACCACGGCCTAGAAAAGTCTTAGTGAAATCCCTCTCTCCTTATCCTCACACAGCCTTGGCAGCAGGAGACGCCACGAGAGGGAGGTGAAAATCTGCAGAGCAATAAAAAATGTGCAGCCGGATCCAAAAACTGCTCCTGTCTAATCTCAAATGTGTATAATAGATGAGACAGCTGCTCAGCTACTGCTGGTGAGTGAGTGCGCTACTGAGAGACGGTGACAGCTTGTGCTGCCCTTGCATGTGACAGACCACAAGCTCATGTCCATGTAAGCCACAGTGGAAACTGTAATACGAAAATTAACTGCTTGCCGACATCATTATAATGCAGGCGGCAGGTTGGCTCGCTCTTGCGAATCGCCGTAAGTGTAGATCGGCTCCTGAACTTAATTTTGTGGGCGCCCGTACCCCCGCCGGAGGCCTGAACGCACACCCATAAGCCAGCCAGGGAGCCAATCAGTGGGTCCGGCAGACTCAATGTCCGCTGGCCACCCGTGATCGTTCCCCACAGTGACAGAACAGGGATCTGTCTGTGTAAACAAGGCAAATCTCCATTCTCACAGGGGAGATCACATAGATCCTGTCTTTCTGCTAAGCGGGAAGATGGATCTGTGTGTTTCCCCAGTCACACAGTCCCCCATACAGTTAGAAAACACAAACAGGGAACACATTTAACCCCTTGATCGCCCATGATGATAACCCCTTCCCTGCCAGTCATTAGTACAATAACAGTGCATATCACTGTAATAATGTCACTGGTTCCCAAGTGTCAAAAATGTCAGTTAGGTGTCTGTTCTGTCCACTGCAATGTCGCGATCCCGCTAAAAATCACTGATTGCCGCTATTACTAGTAAAAAAAAATATATAACAATAAAAATGCCATAAATCTATCACCTATTTTGTAGACACTATGGCCCGGATTCACGTAAGACTTACGCCGACGTATCTATAGATTCGCCGTCGTAAGTACAAATGTGCACCGTCGTATCTCTGCGCTGATTCCCCAAGCTAGATATGTCTAAAAATTTGGCTTCAGCCGCCCGACGCTGGCGTATCGTGGGCGCATAGTTACGCTGGACGCATTCAGCGTACCCATGTTAAATATGCAAATGAGTAAGATACACCGATTCACGAACATACTTGCGCCCGGCGCATGTTTTAAGCGATTTGCATAAGGGTTACGTCCGACGTAAAGTTATTCCTCATATAGGAGGCGCAACCCATGCAAAGGTATGGACCAGGGAACGAACAACGTCGATTTTTACGTCGTTTACGTAGTACGTGAATAGGGCTGTGCGTAGGTTACGTTCACGTTGTAGGCAGTGTTTTGACGTATCTTGGCCAGTTATTTTGACGTGACTGTGAGCATGCGCACTGGGATGCGTCCAAGATACGACGCATGCGCAGTTCGTTTTTTGAAGCTCAACCCATCATTTGCATGGGGTCACGCTTCATTTAAATATATCACGCCCACTTCCACCTACTTTGACTTACGTCGGCTTACGCCGACAACTATACTCTATGCCGGCAGAAAGATGCGCCGAGGTACGTGCATCTACCCCATTAACCTTTGCGTAAACCTATAAAATTACACTTATTGCAATATTTTTACCAAAAATAGGTAGCAAAATGCATATCGGCCTAAACTGTAGAATACGTTGTTTTTTTTACTTATTTTTCAAATGTTTTATAGCACAAAAAATACAAAACCGCAGAGGTGATCAAATACCACCAAAAGAAAACTCCATTTGTGGGAAAAAAGGACATAAAAGTTGTTTGGGTACAGCGTTGCGCGACCAGGCAATTGTCAGTGCTGGATCGCGAAAAAAAATGGCTCGGTCAGGAAGTGGGTAAATCCTTCCGAGGCTGAAGTGGTTAAGGGTGAAATGTTTGGTTTCAGACTGGCCATTCCACCTCACTAAAGTTCAGTTTTTAGGAAAATACAATCTACAAAAAATAAAACCCATAAAGGTGAACTCCAGACAAACGGGTAAATACAAGGGTAAAATGTTTATAAGGCAGCTGTTTTACATGCCAAATAATTTGTGTTTTTGTTAATCCAGTCCTGAGATTTACACAGCTCTCTCATACAGCACAGCCCTGTCTGGTAGGGCAGGATACCTGATTTTTCTCTGCTTCAGTTCAGTAACACTTAGGCCGCGTACACACGATTGAATTTATCTGCTGAAAACGGTCCGACGGACCAATTCAGCAGACAAATTCGATCGTGTGTACAGGCGAGCAGACAGGTTTTTCCAGCAGACAAATTTTAAAGCATGCTTTAAAATCTGTCTGCTGGGAACCCGTCCGTCCGACATGTCTGCTGGATTCGACGCATGCGTGGACGTTTTTCACTTCCTGGTACGGTGACGTGGCGGCGTCAACGTCACCGCCACGTCACCGCGCTGTCTGCCGGCGGGAATTTTGGTTTGATCGTGTGTACACGATCAAACCAATATATCCCAGCAGACAAATCCAATCAAAACGGTCTGTCAGACCGATTTGATCGGATTTATTTAGTGGTGTGTACGTGGCCTTATAGGTACTGTCACTCCCCCCAGCTTGTGATTGGACACAGCAGAAGCAGACTGATAAGCTCATCTCCTTCTATAAGCATGTCTCTTGTTATCACATGTAGCCAAGTGTTGCTACTGTAGTTATTATTAAGGAACAGTTTGTTGTTTTCATGTATGGGTTTGGCTCCCCCTAGTGTATGCTGGACTTTATGAGTGTGTTTTTTCTTCCTTGAGAGCGAACAGAGCAATGCATTATGGGACATGTAGTCTGGGATGAGGAAGTGACATTGTTGGCCAGGCCAGTTCTGGACCACAGGACACACAATGCATAGCGCACAGAACAGCCTGCTGGGAGGGGAAATCAAAAGGCAGCCTCTATGGACGCCATTCTGAAGCAGCAAACTGGAGGTCTGTGTGACAGGGAGTGAGAGTCTGTGGCCTACACAGCGGAGAGCCAGATCACCAGCCTCAGAGGGACCTCAGAGGACAGCATCGCTATTCCAGCAAAGTAGACAGGCCTGCGCTCCAGAGCTTCTGGAAAAACCTGCACTCCAGTCCACTAGGAGTCGCAGCACGGAGTGGCAGCGCCATTTCCACCAGACGGAGACACCAGGGGGTTCTGGCTGGAGTCCTCCATCCATCTGAAGTACTACTACTACTACTACTACTACTACTAAGCTAAAGTCCAATGTTTGCTGCAGCACAGACTTTATGTGTGGATGAGCCTGTGTGCCTGGCTGCAGGCCAAAGCTTGTGGAGTAGCGTTACATTTATATCATGAGAATGAAGCTGGAGGAGCTAAGAAATTAATGGTGGCTGAGAACACCCAAAACTCCCAAATAGACAGGACCAGATTTGAGAATTATGGCAGGGAGATTATTACACTGAGCAGAAAGAGAAGGTGGAGTGGTATGTCTGAGTATATTGGTGTCTCCTAGTAATCCCAACAGCAATCTAGAGGCAGGCCAGTGCCACAAAGCCTACAAAATTGCATACTTTGAAGATTATTATCACTCTCCCTATGCTATTAGGTCATATTACAATCGCAAATGTGTGCCACCCATCCTGCATTTTTGGCAAGTACATTGCAAACAGTTGCTTGGCTGAGGCCCTTCTTTAAAATTTCCAGTCTGGATAATTATATACTTTTTCCCAGTCTGCAGCTGACACACATTTTGTTGGATTATCTTCTGTAATCAGTAATGACCCCGCAGTCCTAGGGAAGCGTGTTTTATATATCTCTGAAATAGTTTGCGGTTCTGGATAAAATAAGATTGCTGTTTTGTGTAGCAGAAGGCTCCTGTGTATGTTTTTACTGGCCATGTTGTTTGTATGATTTCATAGAACTGCCGCCAAATGTTTGATTGCGGAGTAACACATTGCAGGCCCATCTGGCGATGTAAGGGTCAGCGCCTTCCACGGGAAACTTAACAGAACATAAAGATCTGTTATATCCTACAATCCAGTGATAAGAAAACATATGTCAAATCTATACCATTTCAGCCAAAAAATGATATGTAGTTTTTTCCTGTGTCTTCTTGGCAGATTCAGGTGAATTTTACAGCTCACAGTAAAAACAATATATAATATAAACTTTCAGTCTGTAAGATTCTAAGTCATTGTAAGTCATGTACATAAAACAAAAACCAAAGAGTGACCGGCAATTGAAGCAAGGTATAAAAGTCGAAGGTGAAAACAGAGACCTGGAGGTTTAGGCATAGGGTTATGCCAGGCAGCAGGCAGAATCCATGGGCAGTTTGAGTCATAACCAGAGCTTTTTTTCTCAGAAAATAGGTGCAGGAACTCAACCACAACCCTGTTCAGATTTCACAAACAGTAGAAGAGTCTTAAAGGGGCATTAAATACCAGGATTGCATTACATACTGTAGAGTGCAGAGTTCAGGGGAGTTACACACAGAGTGCAGAGCTGTCACTTGTAAACACAGAAACCAGACATCTGTGTTTACAAGTGATTGTGGTGAGCAGGCACCGAAGGGTCTAAGCCAGAGGTGGTGGAACTGAGTTCCCCCAAGTTCCCCCTGAAAAAAAGCCCTGGTCATAAATATAATGGATCTTAAGCACAGTGTAGCCAGGCAAACATGGAACAAACATCTCTGATCAGACAAAAGGTGAGTGTACGGAAGACCATTTGAGCACTCCTGATAAGAAAAGGTGTGCACTGCACTATGATCTCTGCAATACTGAGTAACAACTATCACGTTGGGGTTGGAGACCTTGCTGGACTGACTCAACCAGTCACTGGTCGTGGGTGAATGACGAATTGGGTAAAGAAGGTTTCGCTTCCAATGGTATGTGCCCAACTTGAAAAGACAGTGATGGTCAGCCTTTTTTTTAAGGTGCCTGGGCTGATACCTCTGGGTATGGCCTTGAGGTCGTTTCCACATGTTTCCAGGGCCCTGGTTTTGCTGCTGACCTGTTTGGAGACACTCCTGCTCCATGGTTCATTTCGTATTATCCCTTGTTGGATACATGATCACATGACCTTCTCCCACAGAGAGGTCCATCTTTTCTGGTAAGCACATTGTGTGGTGGAGGATTCTGTTGCTCACCAGCAGAGGATTTAAACTCACCTTCTTCACAAGGGACTTTATCCTTACCTCGGTCTTACTATTGGGACATTTGCATATATACATTTTGTGATTAGCATATCACTGTTTCATTTATTAGCTCAAATTAACCCAGTAACCCATTGGATGCTTTGTTGGAAAGGTCTCCAAGTCTGCTCTTGCCCTAGATATTCCTGCACCATATAATGCAGATGCTGGTGATGGTTGCCTGAACTGACCAGACATGTGATTGGCCAAGCATGCAGGGTCATAGTGCATGTTTGGCCAATCATCAGCGCGCAATGCCGCAGTGAATTATGGGTCTTTGTGCGTCACTCGAATTTGGCGTGAACGACCGTTTTGTTCGAAATTCATCGAACGTACGAACAGACAATGTTCGAGTCGAACATACGTTCGAATCGAACGCAGAGCTCATCCATAACCAAAACCATGTAGTGAAAGGGCCTGCCTGATTGCATACAAATTGAAACTCTTGAGGTTTGACCTCATAGTAGATGGTTTTGGTAAACCTGAAGAGAAAAACCTGCAGGAAAACTGATAGTGTCTATGGGGCTTTACTTGCTGCCAGAGGCATTGCTAGGGGGGTGCGGGGGTGCGGTCCGCTAGAGGGGTGACACCATCCCGACATTTAGGATTTTTTTTTGCTAACATGCCCAGCACGCCGTGTGTGTGTCTTCCTCCGCTCCCCTACTGAGCCAGCCACAGGGGAGCGGCGAGGCGAGCCTCAGCAGAGCTCAGCCTGTGCCTGTCACACTGCACTGTGTGATGATGTGACGTCAGTCACGTCACACACAGTACTTTCAGTTTCTCCGCCCGGGCGGCGCGGCTCAACGGCTGCACCTGTGACCCGCTGCTATGATTGCTGCCCACACCAGTCCACGCTTTGTCTCCAGACTTCGGCTGTCGCCGGCCGTGGCATAATAGGAATAGGTGCGGGGGGGGGGGGGGTCGGGTGGGGGGTATCCACCGAGTCCACCGCCGGCCGCGGCATTATAGGAACAGGTGCGGGGGGGGGGGAGTTTCCACCGAGTCCACTGCCAGCCGCGGCAGGCATAATAGGAACAGGTGTGAGGGGGGGGGGGTGTGTCCACTGTGCCACCAGTGAGAAGAATGGCAGTGCTGGCTGACTGTGTGCGATGTACAGAATGTGCAGAGGGGGGGGGGAGTCTCACTCATATTTGTCACCCCCTTCTGTCTCACCCCCCACCCCTTCCCTCTCTGTCACCTCCATCCTTCTCTGTCAACCCCCCCCCCTTCTGTCACACCCCCTCCCTCTCTGTCTCACCGCCTTCCTCTGTCACCCCCCTCTCTGTCACACCCCCACCCCCTCCATCTCTGTCTTACCCCCAACCCCTCCCTCTCTGTCACCCCCTCTCTGTCACACCCCACCCCCCATCTCTGTCACAACCCACCCCCTCCATCTCTGTCTCACCCCTACCCACTCCATCTGTTTTCTCATCTGAAGAGATGGCCAGGAGCAGGTAATACCGTTATTCTCTTATCATTTCATGTTACATGCCTGCTATTGTGACCCCGGTCAAACAGAGGTCACAATACCTTTGCTGGGCTTCTGATGTGTCAAGGGAGGGTTTGAGCTAATTAAATAGGGGTGAATCTCAAAAAAAGAGAGTAGATCCCAAATCAATCAGCAGCCCCTGAGGGGGTATCGCTATTTTTTTTTACTAGTAATGGCGGCAATCTGCGATTTTTGTCAAGACTGCGATATTATGGCGGACACATCGGACACTTTTGATACATTTTTGGGACCATTCATATTTATACAGCGAACAGTGCTATAAATATGCATTGATTACTGTATAAATGTTACTGACAAGGAAGGGGTTAACACTAGGGGGCAAGGAAGGAGTTACCTACTAGTGATTCTAACTGTGGGGGGAGGGGACTCACTGGGGGAGGTGACCGATCTGTGTCCCTATGTACAAGGGACACAGCATCGGTCTCCTCTACCTGAAAGGATGTGGATCTCTGTGTTTACACACAAAGATCCATGTCCCTGGTCTGTCACTGCCGATCGTGTGTACAAGGCGGACATTGCGGCCACCAGGCACACACATCGGCATCTCAGTGATGCGCTGGGCACACGCATTTTAGAGCCACCTTGTGGCTGTCTTTTTACTATGGCCCGGGTCTGAAGAGGTTAATGCAGAGATGTCATCTGTACCTCAGCTTTCATGGTACCTCTATGTTTAACTAGAATTTGTGCTTCCTCCTTCCAATTCTCCATGTATTAGTACAATACAATATTTAAAGTGGAACCAAACCCCTTAATGTAACTGTTCCCTGCTTATGCTCTCAACTATCAAACTGCTGGTGCTCATCCCATGCACAGCACCATGGAAAATGCAGATCAAACAGAGGCTAAGATGGCAGCTTTCTAGGCTGTAAATGAAAGGTGGGGTTTTTCCACTTGACCAGTGTACTACGGATAGCCCAACTTTTCCCAAAACTAAACAACCCCCATTTATTACCTTAGTTACCCCTTATTACTAAGATTAACGAGAGACACCATCTTGTTGGAGTAAAATGGCCACAACAGCCAATTTATTTTAACCACATAAATATTACTATTAAATAATTAAATCAAAATAATTAAATCACACAAACTTTCTTTTCTTAACAATTTGTAACCAACTCTTTTAAATCCCAGCTTCCTGGTCTTTGACGGCAACCCGGCTTCACTTTCCTTTTACCAGTACACTGCGCAACCATTAACCATAACCGGCCCCCAGCCGACCCAGCTCGGAGACAAACCTTATCCCGTGCAGTGCAACCATAAACCGTATTCCAACGGACACTGTTCCGCTGGAATAATCCCCCATAAGGGTCCCATCCCACCGATGAGCCCACCACCATTTCCATCACATCTGTAACTGCCGCCATCAAAGACCACCTAACACCGCCAAACCATTCCGATCCTGCTGTCGTGACGCCCACACATGCCAACCTGAAATAAAAGAAAACAAACGAACAACACCGACATACAACACACAGGGAGGGTGGGTGGGAAAAACCTGCCTCCTTGCAACTTCCTTCCCGCACTTTTGCCTCCTGTCCCCGCCCCCTCCTTAAATAACACTCCACCTCCTCAGCTAAACCACCTGACTTCCTTCCAACCAACCAGCTCCCTCCTGCCTTTAACTCTAAGTTGCCCTACCTCCCCCTAGTCATGCCCGGCCCTACGTTACTTTGCTGTGTTTGCTTTTCCACTCCGGGCCTCCCTTGGCCAGTGTACTACGGATAGCCCAACTTTTCCCAAAACTAAACAACCCCCATTTATTACCTTAGTTACCCCTTATTACTAAGATTAACGAGAGACACCATCTTGTTGGAGTAAAATGGCCACAACAGCCAATTTATTTTAACCACATAAATATTACTATTAAATAATTAAATCAAAATAATTAAATCACACAAACTTTCTTTTCTTAACAATTTGTAACCAACTCTTTTAAATCCCAGCTTCCTGGTCTTTGACGGCAACCCGGCTTCACTTTCCTTTTACCAGTACACTGCGCAACCATTAACCATAACCGGCCCCCAGCCGACCCAGCTCGGAGACAAACCTTATCCCGTGCAGTGCAACCATAAACCGTATTCCAACGGACACCGTTCCGCTGCAAAAATCCCCCATAAGGGTCCCATCCCACCGATGAGCCCACCACCATTTCCATCACATCTGTAACTGCCGCCATCAAAGACCACCTAACACCGCCACAGCCCGAAAGGGAAATCCCTTACCCTTACGGGCCCCTCCACACCCGCAGGGCCCTCTGTATCCCTTCCTGTAAATCCAAGAACCACAGCTCCATCCCAACGTCGGATAGGTGAATACCATCTCCGCGTAAGTACAGTCCCACGTTCCTCTCCAACTCCATGTGTCTCACCACCAAACCCCCATGTCTGACCAAAAACCTCCCAATCACCTTATTCACCTTGATCCGCCCTTTGTCCAGCCTAACCACTGACCTCGCCATGCGCCAAGTCGTCCGAGCGATTATGTCGGACCATACCAAAAGCATGCCGGGATAGGCCGCGCGGAAAGTTAAGACATCCGCCTTAACGGTCGTTATCAGATCCCCAATCGGCCTAATGCCCAAATCATTCCCCCCTACATGGAGCACCAGCACGTCTGGAGGACGGTCCAGTCGGGCGTAATGCTGCACTTCTGGCAGCACCCTGCCCCACCCCATGCCCCGGGTCCCCAACCACCTGATCTTCGCCTGGCTCCTAGGGATACCCAATTGCCGTCCGTCCGGCCTAGCATCCGCCCTTAAGGCTCCCCAGTATACATAGGAGTGCCCCAAAATCCAAACGAGGCGCTCCCGACCACCATCTGAAAAACAAATAACAAACATGAGTGACAAGCAATAACGTACCGCACTCCAATGATCCCATCAGTAGACTCCCCCGTACTTTCAACACCCCCCACGCCATCATTCCAGCAACATATGCGGCCTAACATAGGACCTGAATCTCCTGGATTCCCACCTCCCAATCCGTTTCACAGCCGCCTCATCCAGCCCGCACCGGGCCGCTTCTGTAGCCGCCCCGATGCGGAAGGAGTGCGAGGCGAATTGTTCGGCAGCGAAACCCGCTGCCGTCAAGCACTTACGGAATACTGCCACGAACTGGAACCTAGATACGAACGCCGTGTCCTTGTGCATCCACAGGGGACCTCCCAACCCCGGGCGAATCGCCAAGAACTCCCCCATAGCCCTAACTGGGCACACCACTGACCCAGGTAAAGCATAGAGGAATACATCCACCCCTTTACCTACCTGATCCGTCTTGGACTTGCGCAGCCGGAGCACCACCCTGTCCTCGCCCAAGCTCACATCCCCGACCAGCAACCCCCCCCCGACCGTCTTGGAAGGGCTGACCAACTCACCCAGTCTGAAAGCACCGAAAAAGGCTATGGAAAAAACTGCCCTGAACAAACTCACCTCGTAACTCGAGGAGCATACTTCCTCCAGCACCCTGCATATCGCCTGCAATACCGAAAAAGATACAGGCCTCCTAGTGTCCTTACACACCTTACCTTTTCTGTATCCTTTCACCGTTTGTCGTACCCAGAACGATTTTGTTAAGTCCGGCCTACCCTCCAGCTTGAACAAGAAAGCTAACGCCGCCAGTTTTTTATTAAGGGCAGAAACCGAACCCTCCTTCTCCATGTGCCGCACCACAAAGTACAGCACCAACCACCCCACTTCCACATCACTCAGGCTGGCGTCCGCCAGCCGCGTGAAGCTGTACCACTCGTTCCAGATCTTGGCGTACGCCGCCCATGTAACCCTACTCACCGAACGCCTGATCCATGTTGCGGCGACTCCGACACAATTCCCCACATCCACCCTGGGCAAGGCACCCCTTCCTTTTCCGCATGCGGGGCCAGTTCCCTGAACCTGTCCCACTGGAAGCGAGACAAAGCGTCAGCCAGCCTGTTGTCCACACCCGGAATATGCACAGCATACAAGAATATGTTCCATTGCAGGCATCTCAACACCAGATGGCGCAACAACCGAACCACCGGTAAGGAGGACGCGGAGATCCGGTTGATGACCTGAACCACCCCCATGTTGTCACAATTAAGTCTGATCTTCAAATTTTTGCAGGATTCCCCCCACAGTTCCAATGCAACCACTACAGGGAACAATTCAAGCAAAACCAGGTTCTTTACCAATCCTGCCGTGATCCACGCCTCAGGCCACCCCTCTGCACTCCATTGCCCTTTGAAAAAAGCCCCGTAACCTGTGGACCCTGCCGCATCTGTGACAAGGTCCAAATCAAAGTTACTCACCGGGCCCTCCATCCACAGGGATCGGCCGTTGTACTCCTCCAAGAACGTCCACCACACCCGCAAATCCGCTTGATGCTCCTTTGTCAACCTTATGAAGTGTGTTGGCGACTTAACCCCTGCTGTGGCGGCCGACAGCCGTCGGCAAAATACCCTCCCATGGGAATGATGCGGCAGGCAAAATTCAATTTGCCCAGCAACGATTGGAGGGGCCTCAACTGCACTTTATTGCGCCCCAACATACCTCTGATCTCCAGCCGAAGATTCTCTACCTTTTCCACCGGCAACCTACATTCCATGGCCACCGAATCCAACACTATCCCCAAAAAACTCAGTTCCGTGGCCGGGCCCTCCGTCTTGTCAGCAGTCAATGGCACGCCAAACCTCTCTGCAATGTGCTGTAGCGTTGCCAATAGGACCCCACACAACCTGGAAGACGGGGGGCCCACACACAAGAAGTCATCGAGGTAATGGATTACTGAATCGATGCCGGCTACGTCTCTGACCACCCACTCCAAAAAGGAACAGAACTTCTCGAACAGTGCGCAAGAGATGGAACATCCCATGGGCAAACACTGGTCCACGTAATACTTCCCTTGCCACTGGCAACCCAACAGCCAAAAGCTGTCCGGGTGCACCGGCAACAAGCGAAATGCCGCTTCAATGTCAGACTTGGCCATGAGCGCCCCCTTTCCGTACCGCCTGACCCATCTAACCGCTGCATCGAACGAAGTGTACGACACCGTGCAAGCCTCCGGGTCAATCGCATCATTCACTGACCCCCCTTTGGGAAAGGACAAGTGGTGAATGAGGCGGAACTTGTTCGGTTCCTTTTTGGGCACCACTCCCAGGGGTGAAACCACCAGCCTAGGCAAAGGCACCACATCGAACGGCCCCCCTATCCTGCCCAATTCAACCTCCTTTGTCAACTTACCTGACACCACCTCCGGATTCTCCAAAGCTGACCGCAGGTTCTTCGCAAAGGGTGGTACCTCCGACAACGCACACGGAATGACAAACCCTTCCGAGAAACCCGCGGTGAGCAGCTCCGCTGCTGCCCTATCCGGATACCTACTTAGAAAAGGACGCATCCTTTCCACCCTCACTGGCGTCCTCCCTCTTGTTCCCAGACTCCCCGGCCCGCTTCCCTTTTTTAAAGCACCGGGACAAGGGGTGACCACCCCCACACCCTGAGCATTCATGCCTGAAACGACAGGTTCCTCCAAAGGTGCAGGAGCCCTCGTTAAATTTCCAACACACCCCCCACTTCTTTCCGGCCGGCGGACCTGAGGTGGAAGCCCCTCCGGCCCCCCCCGGAAAAAACTGGTTCTGCGTCCGTGGCGCCGACATCATCCGCATCCATAGACTTATGTCCTTGTGGTCCCATCGCAGGGAGGGACGGACGGCCCTGCGCTGGCGAAACTGCTCGTCGTAGCGCAACCACCCTGTACCCCCATAAACTCGATACGCCTCCCCAATTGCATCCATATAGCAGAACAACCCAGAACAATGCTCCGGGTTCTTCTCCCCTATGACGCTTGCCATGATCGCAAAAGCCTGCAACCAATTCTGGAAAGTGCGTGGGATCAACCTGTATCTCCTCTTCTCCTCGTCCTCCTTCTTGGAGCTATCTGGCTTGACCCTGTCCAGATTGAACTTCTCCAACGGGAGGAGGGAGAAGATCTCCACATAATCCCCTTTTACAATCTTGTCCCGCACTTCCTGTTTTAAATGCGCCCCCAAGGGGCCCTCATAGCACACGTATACTTCGCATTTTGCGGAGTCAGCTATGCGCACCACATCAGATCTGACTGCCGCTGGCTTATCTGCCCCCCCATTTTCCCCAGGCGTGCTGCTGTCCGGGACAGAACTCGGCTCCCCGGCGAGGGGGACGTCCGCCACCGCCGGGGGGGGCGCCGACCCTTGTGCCCCAACCCCTCCCCCCACCCACGGCGCAACCTGCGGGTGTTGCGGCAACCTGCCCGAAAACTGCTGCACCAAATCCCGCAAACCCCTGAAAAAATCCCCCAGCCCCGCCGGTACCTCCGCAGCCGCAGGCAGGACGCCCGCAGCAAGCGGGACAGCAGCAGGGGGAGGATTGGGAACTGGAAGGACCCCCCCACCCGACCAATGGAGACCCACCCCCCCCCTCCCATCCCCAACAATCTACCCAATGCAGCCGCCACATCCCCATCCAAAGAATGAGAGCCCTTACCGTGCCTGTTGGATGCCTCACCCCCGATCCTCTCAGGCCCGTCCACCGCCGGCGGGACCGCCGCGGGCTCATCCCCATCCGAATCCGATGCCTCTCCTTCCGACCGGCCTTCTGAAGCGGGCGTCCCTGGCGACGTCAACCCCCCAGGCGGCACCGGCCTGGAGGTCGTGAACCCTGGCCTAACCGCCGGGCGACCTCTAAGATGGGACCCTGCTGTCGTTGGGGCGGACCGCCCGTCTTCCTCTCCAGGGCCCCGACTGGGCCCCGCCGATCCTCCATCCTGCGCTGGGGATTCCGGCCTCCCCCCTGCCCTGGAGCCGGCGGCCGAGGAAAGGGGCAGCCCACCGGCCGTGTCACGGCTCCTCCCGCGGTGAGTCCTCCCCCCAGCAGTCCCCGGGCGAACGGGGGAGACCGATCGATCGCGGCGTCCACGGCGGGCAGGCGAAGCACGGGCGCCATTGTCACCCGCAGCCCCGCCCCCCGATCCCTGCCGACGGCCTGTAGTCCGGCCCGCCTAACCCCCCGCCGCAGCATTGGCGCGCTTGGCCGGGGGGGGGCCGGGTGTGAAGGGGGACTCCTAGTCTGGCGCTGCGACCTAGTAGCTGGGCCTGGGGAGTAACGCTCCGGGGGCCTGGACCTGCGCGTGCGCGGCGATCGCCTGTCCGCGTCCTGGGACCCCCCCGCCTCGTCCTGCAACAACCCCCCAACCTGCTCCTCCAACCATCCGGGTTCCCGCGATGCCGCCGCCGCCCTGAGCCTGGCAAAGAGTCTGTCCATGTCCCCCATGCTGCAATATGAAACGAGCAAGGAGCAGAGAAAAAACCTGCCTCCTTGCAACTTCCTTCCCGCACTTTTGCCTCCTGTCCCCGCCCTCTCCTTAAATAACACTCCACCTCCTCAGCTAAACCACCTGACTTCCTTCCAACCAACCAGCTCCCTCCTGCCTTTAACTCTAAGTTGCCCTACCTCCCCCTAGTCATGCCCGGCCCTACGTTACTTTGCTGTGTTTGCTTTTCCACTCCGGGCCTCCCTTTAACACCTAAATCAAAATGACTGAATTCTACCATTTATAGACAAGAACTGTACCTTAATTGGACTGTGCCCAGAACATTTATTGCTAAGTAAGTGAGTCTAATGCCGCGTACACGCGATCATTTTTCGGCATAAAAAAACTACGTTTTTAAAAACGTCATTTAAAATGATCGTGTGTGGGCTTCACATAATTTTTCATCTTTTGAAAAACGACAAAAAAAAAAATTCAGACATGCTGCATTTTTTCACTTTGTTTGAAAAAATGTCGTTTTTCGGGTTGTAAAAAATTATCGTGTGTGGGCTAAAACGACGTTTTAAACCCGCACATGCTCAGAAGCAAGTTATGAGACGGGAGCGCTCGTTCTGGTAAAACTACCATTTATTATGGAGTAAGCACATTCATCACGCTGTAACAGACAAAAAGGCGCAAATCGTCTTTTACTAACAAGGAATCAGCTAAAAGCAGCCCAAAGGAGAATAGAACTTCCTCTTTAGAGTGCCGTTGTGCGTCACCACGCTTTGTTTCACATTTTTCAAAAACCATGGTGTGTGGGCAACATCGTTTTTAATGATGAAGTTGGAAAAACTTCGTTTTTTGGTCATGCTGAAAAACAACTTTCTTTTCATGCCGAAAACCGATCGCGGTGTACGCGGCATGAGACATTAGAAATGTAGCTGTTGGGTAGCTGAAGAGTTTTATTCTTTCAAATTATGCTAAACTGGTTACCAATAGCACAACATACGGATCAATTTTTCATCCGATTGACCATTTGATCTAATAATCAGTTGACTGTCTCAAATGTCATATGACGTAGCAGAAACCATAAGATTACCTACACTTTGAATATCAAAGGGTTACTGGAAAAAGTAAATATAATGTAAAAGTGATTTTTCAGAAGCAATATATCATTTTGAACTATCAACTCATCATTCTGCTTTCATCTTCAATCATACAAATTTGTTTAAAAGCAAGGTAGGATGACTGCATGTATGGCATTTATACGAA
This sequence comes from Rana kukunoris, assembly GCA_029574335.1. Lineage (NCBI taxonomy): Eukaryota > Metazoa > Chordata > Amphibia > Anura > Ranidae > Rana > Rana kukunoris. The sequence continues at coordinate 437,638,872 of CM056051.1, forward strand.
ACATCAATCTTAAAGTAATGCACGAAAAATAGTTTATCAATGAATGTGAAAACCGTGCGTATTTGTAAGCACAGAAGTGTAAATAGGACTTCAGTTCTGTTATAAGATTCCCTGTAGCGGCATTCATTTCCTCTCTGTGGTATATCCATAACCTTCAGCAAGGTCATATGGAAAGCACTGCTTGGATTCACACCAGGGAAAGTTTAACAACATAAATTTTTTAAAATAGGCTTGACATGAAATGTTGGCCCCCTCGATACCTTTGTGAGTAATAGAACCAGGGGCCATTCTTTGACAAGGCCATGTACAAAGTGGAGAAGCCCATAGAAAGCAACCCAAGGTGAGTTTTCCAATTCTGAGTAAATTAATGGCAAAAGGCAGAAATACGATCAGATTTTCTAGGTGATTTTTTTATACTATATATCGTGGGACCTGTGTTGATGGGTAAATGAGACAGATCTGAGTTCCATCTGAGTTACTTCACATGTATATTTTCCCTGCCATTGAGCTTCTTCTGACCTGCATTTGGGGAGGTGCAGCATGGTACAGTGGCAGTAAACACTCAGGCCGTGTACACACGATCGGTCAAAACCGATAAAAACGGACTGAAGGTCCGTTTCATCGGTCCAAATCGATTGCGTGTGGGCCCCATCGGTCAGTTATCCTTCGGTCAAAAAAAATAGAACTTGCTTTAAAATTTAAAGATCCACGCATGATCAGAATAAAGTCGACACATGCTTGGAAGCTTTGAACTTCATTTTTTTTCAGCACGTCGTCGTGTTTTATGTCACCGCTTTCTGACACGATCGGCTATTTAACCGATGGTGTGTAGGCACATCAGACCATCAGTCAGCTTCATCGGTTAACCGATGAAAACGGTCCTTCAAACCGTTCTCATCGGATGGACTGATCGTGTGTACGCGGCCTCAGAGTCCAGTTGCAGAAAACAGAATTTGTACTAGTGTAAAAGATCATCAATTTACAACAAGCCCAGTGGGAAGGTGCCAGACTGGGAACACTCACAGAATACAACAGCGATATGTAGCAGAGAAAGTCTGTCTTGAGGGGCAGAATGTGGCCTGGCCAGTCTGTACCCAAGTGGGGAGGTGTCCAGGAAGAATTGTGTGTCCCTATCCTATCCCTACTCACCTGGAACCTCTCCCTGCCACTAATCACTGTCCCTTTTAGAAGGGTGACCTGTCCCTACACTACCCACACAGGTAAAGCAATGGAAGCCTGGGAGCCAGTGCTTAAAAGAGGCTCTGCCTGAGCCAAGATGGCTGGCACAGTCACGCAGGGCGGCAAAATTCGATTGGATAGCGTCAGTGACACAGGAAACAATAGAGGGACCATGTTCCTCTTGATTTCATCTGCAACTACAATATCTACAGTGGAGAAAGTAGACTGCACCTAACCTTCTAAGACCTTCTAAGCTGCCTTTGCATTCCTTATTGACTTACAGAAAGTGGTCTGAAGCAAATAAAAACCTGTATACACAGGGCCTAACTTTGCTCCAATGAAACAGGATTTATATGACCACCCTATATATTTCTCTGAGGACCCTGAGTTTGAGCCACAGAGTGAAACTATTGTTCTTGTCACATGGTGCCAAATTTAAAGTGTACCCATTTTGTACTTGATGTTTTTTATACTCTTGGATAGAGTAGGGAAAGGTAAAATCCTTGTTAGGTTTTTAATAATGCCCGTGTCCCCACTGGGAGGGATTCTCTATTTACCCTGGTGACCATTGTGACTTAAATAGCAAGTAATGATCAACATTATTACAGTTTTAAATGAATAGGGGGGAAATCTATACTGCCTATAACAATATTTCACTTCCCTTTGGATAGAATTCCTCTTATTTCCCCACACTAAGAAACTATTCTTTAGCTATGAAACACTATATAGAAAACATGTGTTTATGAATTTTGTGGGTTTGTAAGGGTGAGTGAGTGAGTGAAAAACTTGTATAGCGCAGCACATGCAAACTAAATCGCCTCTGGGCGCTCGTTGTTCCTTTCTCCTTTGATATCAAAAGAGATGAGTTTTGATCTTTCTTCTGAAGGCTAGGTGGTTCTCCTCCAACCGAATGCTGCTTGGTAAGGCGTTCCATAGTCTGGGACCTTGGAGACCTTTGGACTTGTATTTGGCTTTGAGTATCTGGAGCAGATTTTGGTTGGTGGATCGCAGAACGCGATTGGAATTGTGAGCTTTTATTTTTTCACATAGATATTGGGGGGCCTTCCCATGGATGCACTTATGCGTCAGACAGAGTGCTTTAAAAGCAATTCTGCCTTTTACTGGCAACCAATGAAGTGTTCTCAGCGAGGGTGAGATTGATTCCCAGGGTTTTTTTCCCAGTCACAAGTCTGGCGGCCGTATTTTAAACGACTTGCAGACGAGAGATTTGGTACTAAGGGAGTTCAAGATAGAGGGCGTTGGCATAGTCCAGTCTGGAGTTAACAATAGTTCCCATGTCTTCCTTAGGAATAAGATGACTTTGGTGCTAGGGGTGATGATTTCACCCAGAATGGGTGTCCAAGTTGTTGCAAGTTGATTCTTACGACTGGCGTGAAACATGAGGAGTTCTGTTTTCGCTCCGTTGAGTTTAAGATAACTCTTTGTCATCCAGTTTTCTATCAAAGAGAGACATTTCTCTAGACTGAGCTGATGATCCTTTTTGTTGCAGATGCGAAAATACAGTTGCGTGTCGTCTGCATATGAGTGATAATGTAGTTTTTGCCTACTGATGATTTGAAAGAGAGGGCGGAGATAGATGTTGAACAGCACCGGCGACAGAGGGGATACTTGAGGGACTCCGCATGACACTGTGCGTTTTTCAGAACTAAAAAGGTCCCAATTTCACTATTTGTGATCGATTTTCCAGAAAAGAGGAGAACCATGATAGATCACCTTCTGCGACTTTGGCTACTTCAACTAGCCTAGTCAGTAATAGATTGTGGTCTACAGTGTCGAAAGCTGCACTTAGGTCCAACAGAACTAGAAGACAAGATTCACCTTCGTCTGCGGCCTCGAGAACATCATCCCATATTTTGAGCAGTGCTGTTTCTGTCCCGTGCCCGGGACGGAAACCAGATTGAAATGGATGGAGTCGATTCTGGGTATCTAGATGCTGTTGCAGCTGTTGTACCACTACTTTCTCCATTACCTTGGAGAGGACGTTTAGGCCTGTTATGGGGCGACGGTGAGTTGGGTCTTTGGGGTCAAGGGTAGGTTTCTTCAAGATGGGTTTAATTATGCCCTGTTTCAACTGGGAGGGCACTAAACCTTCCTTGAAGGACTGGTTTATAAGCTGCGTGATAGGAGGTGCTAGAATACTGGCACATTCCTTCAGCAGTTTGGTGGGGATGATATCATTAGGCGCTGTGCTATTTCGCAGAGTACCTATGATATTTTTGGCGGCATCGGTGGAGATGGGTTTAAGAGTGAACTTTGTTGAATGCGGTGAATTTGTATGGATATTGGGCGAATGATTGAGGGGGGGTTAAGGGGGGTACTCTTTTGCTGAATGCTTTCACGGATTCTTTCAATTTTGTTAATGAAATAATCTGATAGTTCATTGCAGAATTCTTGTGAATCTGAATTGGGGGCTTCAAGACAGACCGGATTCATGATCTGGGTGACGATCTTGAAGAGTTAGCGGGGGCGGTTTTGGGCATTGGTGATGGCATTGGAAAAGTGATTTTTTTTGGCTTTGAAGATTTCTTTGTGGTAATTTTTTGTTATTACCTTGTAGCTGGTATGGTTTTCCTCTGAAGAGCTTTTTTTTCCAGGCGGCTTCTGCTCTTCTGCGCTCTTGCTTCAGCAACGACAGCTGGTCATTAAACCAGCTGACGTTGTTTTTTCGGATGCAAGTATTACGTTTGGGAGCTACTCGGTCGGCTGACTGTAGCAGAGCTGTGTTTATGGCATCCAGTGTTTCTGTGGCTGTTTGGTGTGATTGGATTTTTTTTATTTTTTTACCTAAAGTGGTTTTGAAGAGCTCTGAGTAGAGCTTCTTTTGCAATCTAGTCCAGTGTTTTGTCACCGGTTTTGATGTTTTTGTTGAGGGGGCATTTATGGTGATTGTGAGTTTAATTGCATGGTGGTCTGTCCATGGCAATGGTTCATTTTTTAGAATGTTTACTTCCAGATCTTGTCTGAAAATATGATCGAGCGTGTGACCGGAAGTATGTGTGGGCCCACATACTAGTTGCTGCAGACCTAATCCTTCCAGGTGGTCAATGCAGGCATGGGCCACATTGGTCGGCTGTTGGCACTATGTGGACCCTAAACAGTTCTCCGACCAGCTTCCTCTTGTAAGAGACACCCATCTACTGCATTTACCTCCTTCACCTGGCCTAAAGCCTGCCACATACATATTCCTGGCCAGAGGCCTGTTGCTTGGAATAAACAGATGCCCAGTCAAGTTGCATTTTACTGCACCACCGTCACTCCAGCACAAATCTTAGGTTACAGACACTTTACAGTGCAATTAACAGTACATGTGCCACTGATTAAAATTCACAGTGCAGAACATTGCTTCTAATAACTTTCCATACAGTGATCACACAAGTGCAGAACACTTCCAAATTATACAGCCAACTTTCCCTGATGTCTATTTATCAAAGGGTTACTCGCGCAGCATGGCCTTCCTTACACACACCCTCTTCCATAAACCCAGGGGCCACTTTAAACCAAGCCATGGGACCCGCTAGTTCAGGATCTATGCTCTTCTGTCTGCTCCAAAGTGTCCTCACTCACCACCCTGGAAATTTAGCCCTGCAGAGGGCTCTTTAGATCAGCTCCAGCTAAGCTCTACATCTTTTCAGATGAGGGGTGTCCTGCTCCCATACCCCAAATGCACTAGGCCACAGCTGAGCTTATAAAGGAGCACAATCTCCACCTATTATATCATTGCAAGAGTGGTAATTAAAGGGCACTGTAGGAAAGGACTCCCAAAAAGGAGAATCAATGAACATTTATGAAGGGATGGTACAGGAGAGGCTTAAATGTTGTAGTCAGGGCCGCCATCAGGAATTTTGGGTCCCCTTACACAGCCTCAGGCATGGGCCCCCTGGAGCAGAGAACCGGGGGGGGGGTTCTGCCGCATGAAATTGGGAAGCGGGGGGGGGGCTGTTGCCGCGAATTGAGAAGCGGGGGGGCCATTTACAAAAAGAAGAAATAAAGAAAAATATATATAAAAAAAGGGGGGTAGCCATATATACATTTTTTTTTTAAGAAAGGGTGGTTGCCAACTGGGGCCCTCATTTTTTTTTTTTTTATAAAAGGAAATTACAAAAAAAGGGGGCTTTCCATTCGGGACCTCTGGGCCCTTTAATAAACAGAAACCTCTGGGCCCTTTAAAAAAAAAAATATATATATATATATATATATATATATATATATATATATATATATATATAAAAATAAATAAACATTTATATAAAAAAAAAACAAGGGGGTTGCCTTCCAGGGCCCTGGGGACCTCTGGGTCATTTAATAAAAAATAAAAATATAAAAAAATATATATAAACAAAAATAAAAAATACAATTATAAAAAAAGGGGGTTTGACACATGGGGCCAGGGCCGACCATCAGGAATTTTGGGGCCCCTTACACAGCTTCAGGCATAGGCCCCCTGCAGAGAACCGGGGGGGCTGCCGCATGAAATTGGGAAGTGAGGGGGGGGCTGTTGCCGCGAATTGAGAAGCGGGGGGGCCATTTACAAAAAGAAGAAATAAATAAAAATATATATAAAAATAAATAAAAATCTAAAAAAATATATATAAACAAAAATAAAAAATACAATTATAAAAAAGGGGGTTTGACACATGGGGCCCTGGGGACCTCTGAGCCCTTTAATAAAAATACATCTATATATTAAAAAAAAGGAATAAAATAATATAAAAAAAGTAACAAAAAAATTATAAAAAAGGAGAATTGTCACCTGGGGGCCCTGTGGACCTCTGGGCCATTTATAAATAATAATAATTATATATTGTTGTCATCTGGGGCCCTGGGGATCTCCAGGTCCCTGTGGACCTCCGGAAAAGAAGAATATATTAAAAAAATATATATATATTTTTTTTTAAATAAGAAAGAGGGGGTTGCCACCTGGGCCCTGGTGGCCTACGGGCCCCTAGACCCCTAAAAAAATGGCCCTTTAATAAAAGAATTAAATAAAAATATATTAAAAAAAATATATTTTTTTTTATAGAAAATAAATTAAAAAAAGGGGGGTTGCCATCCGGTGCCCTGGGGGCCTCCGAGCCCCTGTGGACCTCCGGACATCTAAAAAAAATTGGCCCTTTAATAAAAAATAAAAGAAAAATATATTACAAAAATATATTTTTTTATAAAAAAATATATTTAAAAAAAAAAAAAAAAAAGAAAAAAAAAGGGCTTACCATCTGGGGCCCTGGTGGCCTCCGGGCACCTGGGGACCTCCGGGACCTCTAAAAAAAATAAAAGAAAAAAAATTGGCCCTTTAATAAAAAATAAAATAAAAATATATTAAAAAATATTTTTTTATAAAAAAACATATTTTTTTTATAAATTTTTTAATTTTTTTATAAAAAAAAAAAGGGCTTGCCATCTTTTTTTTTTTTTTTTTTTTTTTTAGGGTGGTTCCCATCCGGGCCCCTGGGTACCCCCGGGCCCCTTACAGGTGTACTGCCTGTACCCCCCTGATGGCGGCCCTGGTTGTAGTAGTTTCTAGACATGTGCACACTGAAATATTTTGTTTCTGAGTTTTCGTCCGAAAAATAAATTTATTCAGTTACTCCCGAAATTTGTTTTTATTCACTTTGTTTTTCGTTAGAAATTGCATTCGTTTTTTAAACATGTCATACGTACCTCCACTGTGCAGTTTGTTTTGCACAGAGTGCCCCCGATCCATGTCTTCTGGGGTCCCTCGGCGGCTGTCTCTGGTCCTTCCCGCAATTAGTCACCACAGTCATGCGAGAGCTCGAATAGTTATCACTAATTGCGGGCGCGCTCCCGTGATACAGCAAGCTCACTGTATCACTCGGCCCTGCCCCTCGGCACGCCGTGTCACTGGATGTGATTGACGGCAGCGCCAGCGAATGGGCTAATATGACTGACTAGTAATAATTATATTCATTAATTATTATTACTAGTCAACCAACATTAGAATTTTTCTATAGCCTATGGGCCAAGCATTTGACCAGAAATTTACGATTGCGGCGTCGTACAGTTTAGCTGCTCCGTCGAATCTTCTTTGAACATTCGACAGACACCTTAAGCCTTCAATGACAGATTCGACGTTTGTATGTTTCTCGATGCTCTGTCGAATCTTCGTCGTTCATGTTGAATTGTCAAGTTAGTTCTACCTATTTTACTGCTCCTCCTCTTTGGTTACAATCAGCCAATAATATTCATCATCATCATTATTTTTATTTTACTTCCTCCACTCAATTCCAGCAGGGATCTTTTCTCTCTATAATGTCGAGTCTTTTCTCTCTATAATGTAGAATTTTTTCTCTCTATAATGTTGAATCTTTTCTCTCTATAATGTCAAATCTTTTCTCTCTATAATGTTGAATCTTTTCTCTCTATAATGTTGAATCTTTTCTCTCTATAATGTAGAATTGTTTCTCTCTATAATGTTAAATCTTTTCTCTCTATAATGTCAAATCTTTTCTCTCTATAATGTCAAATCTTTTCTCTCTATAATGTTGAATCTTTTCTCTCTATAATGTTGAATCTTTTCTCTCTATAATGTTGAATCTTTTCTCTCTATAATGCCGAATCTTTTCTCTCTATGGGCCAGATTCAGGTAGAGTTAGGCTGGAGTATCAGTGATACTCCAGCCTAACTGTCACTTTAAGCCGGCGTTTTTGTTTTCTGTAACCAGAAAACAAGAAACGCCGGGTTGGAGTTCCGATGCGAGCGGCGTAATTGAATTTCGCCATCTCATCGCAACTGCAATTTTAAAAATGGCGCTGGGGGCGTTCCCGCTGATTAACGGGCGCGACGCAGTGACTTTCCGACGCAGTGACTTTCCGACGTTTCCGTAAGAGATACGCGGCGTAAAGAAATACATGCCCCCTAGGTGGAGTATCCTATGTTAAGTATGGCCGTCGTCATCACGTCGAAAAAAAAAAAATTTGAGTCGTTTGCGTAAAACGTCCGTGAATGGGGATTGACGTCATTGACGTTCACTGACAGAATTTGGAGCATGCGCACTGACAGTCGACGCATGCGCAGTACGTTCACCGCGGGATCGCGCCTAGTTATAATAATACACGCCCCCTACCTGCCCAATTTGAATTCCGCCGGCTCATTTTTGATACGCCGCCGCAACTTTAGGAGTAAGTGCTATGTGAATAACAGTACTTGCTCCAACTTAAAGATTCGCCCATCTACCTGAATCTGGCCCTATGTAGAATAATCTTGGACTAATAGAGTTAAGATTAGGCACATTCGACCGACGAACATGAAAAAAACAGCAATTGTATTTATGGTCGTGGCCCTTTGACTGAGAGTGATGTGGATCACATAAACACGCGACAAGACTTACAACATAAATAGACCTGAAGTGTGCCTTGGTGGTCTGGTCAGTATGCCAAGAAAAGGGGGCAAAAGACTCAAATAGGGAAATAGCTTATATTGATTTCTTGTATTTATTGAGCCAGCTTGGTAAAGGCTTGTGCCATTTCTTCCTGAGGATTTGGGATGTATGTGGCAAAACGAGGAGACATCCCATCAGCCTGGTATCTTGATTACGTGGTCTGGTACTCCCTGTTGGGAGGCAGTTGAGGCTGCTCTAATTCAGAAAGAATGTCCAGAGAACTGACTGGGGTTTGAAGCCCAAGTTGCTTAGGATTCTGACATGCTTGACAAACTGGCTGCCACTCAGGGAGCTGGTTTAGAAAGGGTAGCAACAAGCTACCATCAGATTGGCTGGGTAGATGGAGCAGTAGTCGGTCGAGCACCGTCACTGGGCATCAGGCATTGTTAGTCTGAAACAGGTTGATGTCAACCCCCGGGGCTGGTTTGTTGCGTTTGCAGACTGAGAGTGTAGGGGTTCGAAAGCGAGTCGGGTGGCGTCGGAGCAGTGACTGACTGCCGGAGCCACTGACTGTAAATTCACTAGGTCGTAGGGAACCGTAAAAGGCCTGGTAGATGGCTGCTTGGGTGACTATGCTGGGCAAGGCCCTAAATGGGGAACGAGTAAGGATTTCAGACATGGCCCTAAAGAGGGCACTCTTGAAAGGTAGGCGCTTGTCACTGACTACAGGTTGGTGCTTCTGTATGCCCTGTAGGAGGGACTTGACTGCATGGGGTCGAGAATACTGACAGTTTACTGGGGTCCTGCAGGGACAGGAAATGCTGGACGCCATCTAGATATGGCGTGATAGTATTGTGAGAAAGGGTCAGCTGCGTGTGGCAATACGATATGAAGGCTAGGACGTATCTAATGTTGCCTATTGCTGCTCTGAGGCAAGTGGCCAAAAATTAGCGGTTAGTGTTCAAAGCAGTGTGATAGGCCTTCAGTGTGTTGCGTGCCAAGGAGTGGTTAATAAGCTGGGTTGAGTTGGTGAGATGCTACTTCAGTCCATCGTCAGCAATGACCAGGGTGGGACAGGGATGGTTATTGGGTCGGCTCCAGGCTCTTGCTGGAAAAACAAAGTAAGGTTGGAATGGGACAGAGCATCAGCTGCGATTTTGCATTTGCCTGGAATATGTCTACAGAAGATATTAAACTGGTGACGGAGTGACAGCTGCTCGAGCCTGCACAGGAAGGACGTGATGGGGAGAGGCTTGATCTACCTTAATTGATGAAGTCGGCTGTGGCCTGATTGTCTGTGGTGAAGAACACTGTCTGTCCAGTTCAAGTGTGGCCCCAGACCTGGGCAGCTGCTACAATGGGGTACAGCACGAGGCGTGATAAAGACTGGGTGAAGCAGAAATTTAAGAGAATTTCTGGGGGCCAAGGTTTGGAGAACCAGTGGCGGACGAAAAATGCACGCAAAAGCCTGTGGTGGTTCGGCTGACACTGCCGGGATGAAGATTGAAATGCTGTTCTATCAGGTGGGGAAGTTGTCCCACATAGCTAAGTCTGCTACTGATGCTTGGTCTAGTTTGAGAACTTGGACTGGATCTTGCATTGGTGTGAGAAAATCAAGACAATACACAGGTGCTTAACAAGATGATATACGTGCACTCGCAGACCAACGTGCACTCGCTGACCAACGTGCACTCGCAGACCAAGGTGCACTCGCAGACCAACGTGCACTCGCAGACCAACGTGCACTCGCTGGTGCTGGATGGAAACCTGAACTAACTGCAGGGAAAAATACAGGGAAAAGATGAGTGGCCCGCGTGCCACTAAAGATGAATGGCCAACTAGGTGCCACTGTGTGTTTGTGTGGCTGATTGTTTGTCACTGAGGTGTGTTTGCAAGTTTAGTTTGTATTCGGGTTTGCACGTGGTGCGCGCTGCAAAGTGTTTTATACTACTGCAGACAATTTTATGTGGTTGCAAGGGTGTCAGTGAGTGTCAGGTTGCTGGGATGATATTGTGTGGTTGCAGGGGCCTCGAGTATGAAGGTTTGTTTTGAGATGGCATTGCGTGGTTGCAAGGGTGTCAGTCTGGTTTGCTGAGACGATGTTGTGTGGTTGCAAAGGTCTCGATGATTATGAGGTTTGTTTTGAGATGGCATTGGGTGGTAGCAAGGGTCTCAGTCTGGTTTGCTGAGACAAAATTGCCCGGTTGCAAAGGTCTCGATGATTATGAGGTTTGTTTTGAGATGGCATTGCGTGGTAGCAAGGGTCTCAGTCTGCTTTGCTGAGACGATATTGCACGGTTGCAAAGGTCTCGATGATTATGAGGTCCTTTTGAGATGGCCTTGTGTGGTTGCACGGGTCTCAACAAGTGAGGGGTTGCTGAGACGATGTTGCGTTTGCAATGGTCTCAAGTGAGTGTCGGGCTGCTGAGATGACTATGTATGGCTGCAAAGGTCTGAATGGGTGTCAGGTTGCTGAGATGATATTGCGTTTGCAATGGTGTCAAATGAGTGTCAGTTTGCTAAGACGACTTTGTATGGCTGCAAAGGTCTGAACGGGTGTTAGGTTGCTGAGACGAGATTGTGTGGTTGCAAAGGTCTAGATGAGTGTGAGGTAGCTGAGATGATATTACATTTGCAAGGGTCTCAAATAAGTGTCAAGTTGCTGAGACAATATTCCTTTTTTTTAATTTTTTTATGAAAACGACTGTGAATGAAACGCTGGTAAACATTAGTTACCATGTTTGGCAGTGTTTACAAGCTGTTACAGGCATTGGTGTTTCGAATGCCTCTGAACATCCGACTGAACCCATTTTTTTTTCCCAGGGGGGTTTCTAACTCAACTGCCTAGAAACGACTATAATGATCCTGTGTAGATGTACTGATAAGATAACACGGAGGAGAGATTGGGGACCCTGTGTAGATGTACTGGTAAGATAACAGAGGAGAGATTGGGGCGGCTGAAAAAACATGCTGCTGAGACGATTTTGTGTGGTTGCAATGGTCTCAACAGGTGTCAGGTTTCTGGGCCGAGATTGCGTGGCAATTTTTATTTTATTTTTTAAAGTGTATTTTGTGCGTGTACTCGAGAGAGGAGCCGGACTGCAAGAGTTTGGGAGTAGGCAGACTTCCCCCAGAGGCAATCTGCCATCTTTCTCCATCCCCCGGGTGGCAATGGTGGGTGTGAGGGGGTTCTCCCACACAGCCCGCCCTACCTGCTCCGCTTTAGTCCGCGTTAGTCCTTTGCCTCTCTTTTTTTAGAGACCGTGTGGCCAAAGTGCGTGCATGTTAACCCAATTTCGAGTACGTTTAAGTGTGGTGGTTTTTGTGGGAGGGGGGTGGGCGTACTAAGCGTAGGCTTACCTCGCATAGCCCACCCACCGGGAGCCGGGCTGAGACCACCAAACTCAATTCACATGCAGCCGAGACCGGGGTCCAAACCCTTGGCTGCAGAGGTGAACGGCTTGTCAGCGCAGTGCCAATCGCGTTGAGCCACCGCAGCTCCTAGTTGTTGTTTTTTATTTTTTAGCGTTTTTTTAGCGTTTTTTTAGCGTTTTTTTCCCGCACTTTTATATTTCTTGTTGAGGTTTTTTTTTGCATTTTTTGTATATATATTTTTTTCCGTTTTGTAAGGGTCATGTGTTGCAAGGGTCTTAAGGGTGTCAGGCTGCTGAGACGAAATACGCGTGGTTGCAAGGATCTCAATGAGTGTGAGGGCTGCTGAGACGATATTGCGTTTGCAAGGGTCTCAACAAGGGTGTCAGGCTGCTGAGACGATTTTGAGTAGTTGCAGCGGTCTCAACAGGTGTCAGGTTTCCGGGGGGGCTGAGATTGCGTGGTGGCAACGTTTTTTTTATTTATTTATTTGCGTTTTTATATATATTTTTTATTTTATTTTGCGTTTTATAAAGGTCATGTGTTGCAAGGGTCTTAACAAGGGTGTCAGGCTGCTGGGATGATTTTGCGTGGTTGCAAGGATCTCAATGAGTGTGGGGCTGCTGAGACGATATTGCGTTTGCAAGGGTCTCAACAAGGGTGTCAGGCTGCTGAGACGATATACACGTGGTTGCAAGGATCTCAATGATTGTGAGGGCTGCTGAGACGATATTGTGTTTGCAAGGGTCTCAACAAGGGTGTCAGGCTGCTGAGGCAATTTTGCGTAGTTGCAGCGGTCTCAACAGGTGTCAGGTTTGCCGGGGGGCTGAGATTGCGTGGTGGCAATGTTTTTTTTTTTGCGTTTTTTTTTTTTTTTTGCGTTTTTATATATATTTGTATTTTATTTTGCGTTTTGTAAAGGTCATGTGTTGCAAGGGTCTTAACAAGGGTGTCAGGCTGCTGGGATGATTTTGCATGGTTGCAAGGATCTCAATTAGTGTGGGGCTGCTGACACGATATTGCGTTTGCAAGGGTCTCAACAAGGGTGTCAGGCTGCTGAGACGATTTTGCATGGTTGCAGCGGTCTCAACAGGTGTCAGGTTGCCAAGGGGGTGAGATTGCGTGGTGGCAACGTTTTTTTTATTTGCTTTGCGATTTTATATATATTTTTTAGTTTATTTTGCGTTTTGTAAAGGTCATGTGTTGCAAGGGTCTTAACAAGGGTGTCAGGCTGCTGAGATTATTTGCATGGTTGCAAGGTCTCAATCAATAAGAATTGGGTTACTGAGAAAGGATAGAAACACCTGGTTTGTTTGTACCTTAAGCAAGCAGTATAGGGTAGAAGGACAACGCCTGTTTGAATCGTAGGTTCCATAGGGGCCACTATTAAACGATATGGGAGACAACGAATAGTAGAAAATTGATAGGACATAAAGAATGTAATAACAAATTTTACTTGCGACAGTGGGCCATGCGAGTGAGTTTACGGCGGACTGTGGCTGGAGTGAAACATGTAGGAAATGTGTAGCGTGATGCCATGCATGGGGCAAAACAACAAGGTTTGGTGTAGAAAATAGAACACGAGAAGTGCGTACGAATATTTTATAAGCTCCACTGTGGGAACCGAACATATGATGCGGGTGACACCATGAGTGGCCATGAATTTTGACATGACAAACAAGCTAACAAGTAGAAATGTGTGGGAAACAACTGCGCTAGCTAACAAACAAAAGGAAAAAATTTAAAACAATATAGCGGCCAGCACACAAACAAACAAAGTCAGTAGCAATTGGAAAATAGAAAGTGCAGCGCTAGGATATATAAAGGTGCTGTCATGAGCATAGGACATGCAAAGGTATAGTCCAACAGGACAACAAAAGATGTTAGATAATAAGAAAATCAAAACATCACATAGCATATGAGTAATGGTGCATGGAGTCCATCAATGTGATTTCAAACAGGTGAGTGAAAACATTGTTGAACCAACTGGTAACGACTAAACATGTGCATTGGTTTTCATCCGAATACATTTTCGTCCGAATTTCAGCTATTTTCGTTATTGTTTTAACAAATAAAAACGAGAGTGCAGAATACGAAAACCGAAAGATCCGACCTATAAGAAGGCCAGTATGGTGGCCTGAGTTTATGGGAGGAGCCCGGAGGGTATTTAAGCATCCCACTCACACATGCTATTTGTCGGTTCAGTGTGCAGTACTACACGTCACTGGGCCGACTTTTCCTAGCTCACCTCATGTCTGTGAGTCTGCGCATTCAATCGCATTCGACATCGCAAGTGCATTGTGGCTTCTCCGTTCATGGTCTTCAACGGCGGTTCCCGCTTACTGTCACAGGTTGTATTCAAACCTTTTGTATCATGTGCAATCTTGCATTTCGTTATGCTTCCTATCCTACATTTATTTTGTAAAAAATCTGCCTCTGAGTTATTGTTGCTCATGTTCTAACATCTTAGTTACAAGCTTGGTACATTTGTAACTTCCTTGATGATGAATCCAGTCTGGTTGGATATCGCTCCTCCAAAACAGGACCCCAAATAAATGAGACCACTGGTGAATGGCCAGGCTCAAGAGTCAGCTCAGCAGGTAAGGATGTATGGAAACAAAAAAGAAAGGCTCCCAATGGTGCAGATCAAAAATAAACCTGTGAAGGCTTTATTTGATATAAAATAAATAAAATCATGTGATATAAGTAAAAAGCAGTATGGGGTACAAGCGTATAACCCGACGCGTTTCGGCTCAAAGCCATCAACAGGGGCATGTGTCTGTACCCCCACACTGCTACATTTAAATACAAAAAATATCCCAAGCTCCTCCCCAAAGAGGGAGGGGACAGGAAATGAACAGTGATGACAGGATGTGATGAAACAAACATTTTGACATACACATTAAATATATATCACACCTGAATCTAACATATATGGACTGTCAACACTAATCAAACATAAACACCCTGTAAGGTGGAGAGAACGTCATATAAATAATAACAGTTTGTTTATGAAACATACACATATTAATATGATCTTATATGTGTCTGTAGGAAAAAGCAAAGACATTCACGCCAGATCATTATTGTCTGTAAGGGACTCAAATCTAACACCAGGGCCATATGTGAACCCCCTTAGTGTTAGGGAGGCTGCTAAGGTTAACCCCTAGAAAGAATCGAACCCAGAAACCATAATAGCAGGTGCATGGTGTCAGTAAAAACGGATGCCTACATAAATCATATTGCAGGGGACAACCCATATAGAAGCTGCAGACAGGCAAGGCTGGGGGCGGAACCAGTGACGCGAGGAGGTAAACATCCAATCACTTGTGCCAGCGACCAACGTCCCGGCACTGTGGAACTACAAGGTCCAACGGCCAATCAGAGAAGGGCGTCGGTAAACGCCGGACCTCAGCAGCCAATCAACTTGGACAGGCGGCGGTGTGTATAGTAGAGAAGGCACGGCCGTGGCGGCGTCATCGCCACGGCCGCCCACTCAGATAGGACAAGCACAACAGTGCCCTCACATCCATCACACATCCGCCCTTCTGGTGACGCGGACGGAAGTGCGCCCACCTCCAATCAGAAGCCAGGAAAGGCCACCAATGGACATAGACGTATGGCGCTGTTGCGCAATGACGTCACGTAACCAACAACAAAGAGCGTCTCCCGGGACGAGAAACCTGAGTCTGGCCCCTGGGGATACCCAAGTGCAAGCAGGGAGCACGGTCTAACCGTGGCAAAAGGTGTAAAATAATATAATGGACACAAATAATACGTGGGTCAGCCAAATGTCAGATCAGACCGGAAAACCCCACTGAAAGCACTATTTGCTCAGTGTACATTTAGATGAGATTGAGCGTCTCAGCCGCCCAATAGAAGGACGCGCATCCCATCAGGAAGACACTGAAAAAATAAAAATAAAAGGGAAAAGAAAAATGAAAATAAAGAAAAAATGGGAACTGGAATATACAGGTCCACAACAGCTCACGCCCGATTAATGAAGCAGTTAACGTCCCAATCGACGTTCATGCCATGGGGCGTGTAGTTCTTGAGTTCATATATCCAAAAGGTTTCTAAACGAGAAACACCCCTCGTGCTGGAGTCGCCCCTCCAATGGGGCACGTATTTGTAAATAACTTGAAAAGACGAGCCCCTTGGATCTTTTGCGTGGTGTTCCAAATAATGCCTAGAGACAGTATGTTTAGGGCAGCCCTTCCTAATCTTGCCCAGATGTTCGTTGACTCTGATGGCAAAGTTTCGAATCGTTCGGCCCACATATTGTAATTTACAGGGACATGTGATGAGGTACACTATGTAGCTAGTGAAACATGTGGTAAACTGTTTCATCTGATAGCTACGATTGGTCACAGTGGAAGTGAAGGTGTCTGTCCTCCGTCGGCCCAAAACATTAACGATGCATGTATTACACTTCCTGCAGGGGTGATAGCCTTTAGTTTCTGGGAAAAATACAACTTTTATGGGGGGATCTATGACATTGGGTGCAATTTCGCTCTGTATTGATCTAGCTCCCCTAAAGATTATTCCTGCCTTCTCAGGTAGGGAAGGTCCCAAAATGTTGTCACTGCGGAGCACCTTCCAGTGTCTATTGAGGATTTTCTTGATGTCATTGTGTTGAATGGAAAAGTCAGTGAAGAAGGACCATTTAAATCTATCATCTCTAACTTTCCTGGCCTTGTCAACAAGCAGAGATGACCTTTCTATATTAGAAACAGTATTTATGGCCTCGTCCAACTCTCCAGCTCTATATCCTTTATTCAAGAATCTTGTTTTTAGGATCTGACACTGTGAATCGAAATCTTCCTCCTTGGTGCAGTTCCTCTTCATCCGGAGGAACTGACCCTGGGGCACGGATCGCAGCCATTGGCGGTGATGACAGCTATCGACCGGAATGTAACCATTCCGGTCGGTAGGTTTGAAAAAAGTCTTGAACTCGAAATGCCCGTCAATGGCCGAGATCTCTAGATCCAGGAAGTGAATTGCGGAGGAACTGACGGCATATGACAAGACGATGCAACGGTCATTGTCATTAAGGAAAGCCATGAAAGAGTCAAGGGACTCTCTCGTGCCTTTCCAAAGGAGGAGGATGTCGTCGATGTAACGCGCCCAAAGGACCAATTCGGGTCTCCATGGGGCATCGACGACATCCTCCTCCCATTGGGCCATAAATAAATTGGCAAGGCTGGGGGCATATTTAGCCCCCATCGCCACGCCTTTGACTTGGGAAAAGAACTGGCCTTGGAACCAAAAATAATTGTGCCTGGTGGCAAAATTCAATAACTCCATTATGAAATTCTTCTGGATCACAGAGAGCGATGAATTGCGCCTGAGAAACAATTCCACCGCAGCCATGCCCAATTGGTGGGAAATGCATGTGTAGAGGTCCCTCATATTGGACAGACTCAAGTATTTTGATGGTATCCTTGGTATCCCTCAAATATGAGGGTACCAATTTTACCAGCGGCTGAAGGTAGAAATCTATATACCTACCGATACGAGATGTCACCGAGTCAATCCCACTGACGATAGGTCGTCCAGGGGGATTGACAGCGTCCTTGTGGACCTTCGGTAGGTAATAGATGACCGGAATGCGGGGGGCCAGAGGGATCAGATATTCTGCTTCTTTTTTATTTAAAATGTCGAGGGCTGAACCTTCTTTAATAAGAGCCACTAAGGCCTTTTTGTATTTGGAGGTAGGATCTCCAGGGAGGATGGTGTAGGTGGTCTTATCATCCAGTAGTCTATTCATCTCCTGAAGATACGCCTCTAATATCACCATTCCACCGCCTTTGTCGGCCGGACGAATGATGATATTCTTATTAGCACAAAGGGTTTGTAAACCTGCTCGTATGGCAGGATCTTGATGGATTCTTTTTTTAGGTAGTTTGTCCAGGTCACTCAAAACCAAGTTGCGGAACACATTAACAGAATGGGCTGTGTTGGCCGCAGGATTAAATAAAGAGGGGTTGGACAAACCGGAGTGTAGGGTCACTGCATTAGGGGCTGGACCTGGAAGAACTGGGGAAGGGATAACTGGCTGAGTCAGGGTCCCAACCTGTTTGGTAGACATAGGTAACGATAAAAAGTGTCTCTGAACGTTGAGTTTACGAATACATTTTTGTACATCGATAAAAGTAGAAAAACCATTTCATTTCCTGGGAGGAACGAATTTCAGACCCTTATCGAGAATAACCTGTTCTTCTTTTGAAAGAATGACTGAACTCAGATTAAATAAACCTAGACCTCTGAGGCTATTTTTCTTTTTTTGGCGCTGCGCACGCCCGCCGCCTCTAGTACCTCATTTGGTCTTTGGCTTCGGGGGGTGTGGTACGTGGGTGGATGGAAGCCCTGTGGTCTGGGAAAACCCTGTTCCTCATGCCACCTATCATAGGAGCCTCTAAAACGATCCTCGCCCTCTCCATAATAATGGGGATGGGGGCGGAAATCATAATGAGTTTCATATGTCTCTCCGGTGTATGGGGCACTATAATAAGAAGACCGCACTGGGGTATGATGGACAGGACTATTTACACTGTTCATTGCACCAGTTCAGTGTTTTCACTCACCTGTTTGAAATCACATTAATGGACTCCATGCACCATTACTCATATGCTATGTGATGTTTTGATTTTCTTATTATCTAACATCTTTTGTTGTCCTGTTGGACTATACCTTTGCATGTCCTATGCTCATGACAGCACCTTTATATATCCTAGCGCTGCACTTTCTATTTTCCAAACAAGCTAACGAATCCTACCTGGGACAGTGAACATGCAACTGGGTTTGCTTGGACTGGAGTGGATGTGCAACACATCCGAAGAGTGTGGCGTGGTGTGGTGTGGCACCATGCATGACGCACAGGCAATAACTTTGGTAAATAAATGAGAGAGAAGAACCGTGTACAAACAATTCGTAAGTTCCGCTGCGGAAACTAAAACACACGACATGGGGGAAACATAGAATGGCAATGGTGGAAAGTATGCAATGTATCTGATACAAAACGGTTATAAAGAGAAATGACTGATACAAAACGGTTGTAAAATGCATGAAACAAATCCGATACAAATCGGTAGTAAGGAGTGTTGAGCAAATCTGCTGTGAATTGGTTGTAGGGTGTATGCTACTCCTTGCTGTGAAACCGAACACCTACCAACCACCCATCCCCCCAGGCTAATCAAGTGCAGACAAGGCAGCAGGTGAGTTCAATTACCACCTCAATCTGCCAAAGAACCCATACAAAGAATATATGCTAATCTCCAAATGAATGAGACAGCAAGCATGGACACTGAATATACAAATAAATAGTTTGTTTGCAGGAGGAAGTTACAAATGTACCAAGCTTGTAACTAAGATGTTAGAACATGAGCAACAATAACTCAGAGGCAGATTTTTTACAAAAGAAATGTAGGATAGGAAGCATAACGAAATGCAAGATTGCACATGATACAAAAGGTTTGAATACAACCTGTGACAGTAAGCGGGAACCGCCGTTGAAGACCATGAACGGAGAAGCCGCAATGCACTTGCGATGTCGAATGCGATTGAATGCGCAGACTCACAGACATGAGGTGAGCTAGGAAGAGTCGGCCCAGTGACGTGTAGTACTGCACACTGAACCGACAAATAGCATGTGTGAGTGGGATGCTTAAATACCCTCCGGGCTCCTCCCATAAACTCAGGCCACCATACTGGCCTTCTTATAGGTCGGATCTTTCGGTTTTCGTATTCTGCACTCTCGTTTTTATTTGTTAAAACAATAACGAAAATAGCTGAAATTCGGACGAAAATGTATTCAGATGAAAACCAATGCACATGTTTAGTCGTTTCCAGTTGGTTCAACAATTATAAAGATATGGTTGGAAAGTAATCACATTTGGAGAGGTTGTTAGATTTCCAAAGGAATCTGCAAACCTAGATCTGTGTCAGTGGGGAATAGATCTGCTTCCATACAGATCTTGCTAGTATTCTGATTGCACTCAAACACTGTTAGGGGGGATTCAGGGCCTACTACCCTCATGTGAACCGGTCATGATGTGTGTTTTGTATGATAAGGTTAAACAGCCTCTTAAAAAGGATATAGTCAAGGTATCTGTTGTGAAGGGTTACTGTCCTCCAAAAAGAAAAACCCACACTAGAAGAATGTGGGCTAATTTAAGCTTCTCTTTTTTTTTTCTTTCATTATCCAATTATAGCATACTAAACACCATCAGCACATTTTATGTCTATCATGGTTACTTCATCAGGAAGACGTAAAACGGTTCTAAATTGAGAAATAAGTACATTAATGTATACCTACATCATCAGATGATTTTCTGAAGGAGGTCAGGAATGTCAGCCCCATACAGGTGTCAATTAGGGTTGCAACCTCATCACGTTAAAACCGAACACATATTAAATACACAGGTTCTGTGGCTCATTAAGATGGTAATTAAACTCACTTGGTTCTTCATCTGCATTTAAACAGCGTAGTTCATGTGTCCAGATTTAAAGGAATGAGGCAGCAACCCTAGAATTCGAGATTTTCCTAGCGTGTGACGGAAAATATTGATTATATGAAGACAGGAGGCGAGTATCTTATGCATTATCTTTCTTTAATAACGCCCATAGCAGAACAATTTCTATAAACGGTTTAGAACTAAAGTCAATAGAAAAACTGAAAAAACTACGTTTCCCAGCAGTCCTTTAGCCTGTGGCCACTCCCCTCTTGCCTCTATATAAGGACTGCTGCCCTGAAGAACTTCCTCTTTCTTCGTGCGAATCCCAACAGCAAACGGAACTTGACGTCCAACGAACTTCTCACATCCGAGTCTTCGGTCAACCAGCTTGTTCCTCGTCCCGGAGGAGGGATCTTGCGTGTCGCAGGCAGGTACGTCCCAACGAGGACCAACCATCATGAGTCGCCACCAACGGGGTGTCTGAACATGTTAAAACAGTCCTGAAGTGCAGATCGCCGGTATCCAGGGGAAACGGATGTTATCAGTATCCTGAAACAAAACAGATGTATGTAATAGGGATGGGTAGAGAGGGAAGATACTCGCCTCCTGTCTTCATATAATCAATATTTTCCGTCACACGCTAGGAAAATCTCGAATTATACTTCAGACAGGAGGCTCATATCTTATGCAAGTTCAAAGCTTAGCATCAGGAATAACATTTTAACATTCAATAAAGAGACTTATGCAATATACACAACAAGGAACGTCATTGTAGGATTGTCATGGCCACATGTTCCTCTGGTCTGAAGTAAAAGGAGCAAAAAACGGTCTCTGAGGACCAATCGGCTGCAAGCAGGAGGTCCGTTAAAGAACCCCCCGCTTTGACCACTTTGGTAGCCATGGCTCCTCTGGAAGAGTGTGCCCCAAACTGGGATATGTCTATGCCCGCCATGGCCATAGTTGATCTAACCCAACGTGCTAAGGTAGCTGAAGTTACTGGGCGATGGGGTGTGACGTAAGAGAGTAGGAGCTGGGACGCCTCCGGGGAGCGTAGGTCAGCCGTGCGAGACTCATAGGTCCGAAGACATCGCACCACACAGAGTCGTGGATGGTCAGTGAAGAAAGGGTAGAAAATTGACGTCAGGTCGGTCTTGGTCCTACGGGCTACCGAGAATTGTACGAATTGCGGCGAGAATTGACGTCTGGAAACCTCCAAAGCCTTCACGTCAGAGACCCGCTTGACTGAGACCAAGCACAAGAGGATAGTAAGTTTAAGGGATAGGAGTTTGAGAGATAACGCCTCATTATCATCCCATTCTGAAAACATATTAAGGATTCTGGAGACGTCCCAGGTTGTTTGGTACCTAGGACGCGGAGGGCGTTTGAATTTAATGCCTCGCAATAATTTGCAGATTACAGGATGCTTGCCTACCGGCAATGAGTCCACCAGGCCATGGTGAGCCGAAATGGCAGATCTATATACATTGATAGATCGATATGCCTTACCGGTATCGAAAGCTTCCGCTAGAAAATTAACGACAAGCGTTATAGGTGCCTGGAAAGGATCAGCCTGCCGTTGATGACACCAACGCACCCAGAGTCCCCAGGCCGATCTATATGCCGATCGAGTCCCGGGGGCCCAGGCCACGGCGGGAAGGTCCCTAGCTGACTGTGAAAAGTCGTCGTCAGAACTGGTGACCCTGACACCAGGCAAGCTAGAAGGGTCAGAGAACCGTCCAATACCAAAGGATGTACATCCTTGGACTGGTGTAAGAGGATGTGCGGAAATGAGGGAAGTACTCTGGGGTGGTCTATGACCATCTCCAGCAGAAGGGGAAACCATGGTTGCGTCGGCCACCAGGGTGCGACCAATACCACCGTCGCTTTCTGGGAAGCGATCTGCAGTAAAGTCCTGGGGATCATTGCGAACGGGGGAAACGCATAGTGTGTCTCCCCGCTCCAGCATTGGCGGAAAGCGTCCACCGCTGTGGCCCCCGGGTCCGGTCTCCAGCTGAAATAGCGAGGTAGTTGAAAGTTGAGATGGGAGGCGAACAGGTCCACCCCCAGGGGTCCCCAAAGTTGGTTGATTTGGGTAAATGTGAATTGGTCTAGACCCCACTCGCTGGAGTCGGATAGATATCGGGAATTCCAGTCTGCTACGATATTGGAAAAGCCCGGGATGTATTCCGCCATCGGAACAATATTGCGATCCATGCAAAAGTGCCAAATGTCCGTGGCGAGATTCGCCAGAATCTTGGATCTGGTGCCCCCCAAGCGGTTTATGTATTGAACCGCCGCAATATTGTCCATGCGTATTAAAACGCAGCAATTGGAGCTCTCCGAGAGAAAACTTTGGACTGCGAACAGGGCCGCCAGGAGTTCCAAGGCGTGGATGTGCAGCCGGGATTCCTGATCGGACCAAAACCCCCCTGTCGAGGTCTCGCCCAAGCGAGCTCCCCAACCTGAGCGGCTCGCATCTGATTCTAGAATGACATCCGGTTGCGGATTGAAAATCGACTTGCCATTCCATTGGACGGCATGTCGAAGCCACCATTGTAGTTCGGTTCTGGCTTCCGTGGATAATGGGATCACGTCTGCGTATCGGAGACCCTGTCGAAGATGAAGGATCTTGAGACGCTGAAGGGCCCTGTAGTGGAGGGGGGCTGGGAATATGGCTTGAATAGAGGCCGCTAAAAGGCCCACTATCCTGGCCAGAACCCGCAGTGATATGCTTCGTTTGCGTAGAACTGACCTGATCTCCTTGCGGATCAGTGCGAGTTTCGTCTTGGGGAGACAAAGGATTGCTTGCTTGGTGTCTACCAGGAAGCCCAGGAATTCTAACTCTTGAGCCGGGACCAGTATGGATTTCTCTCGGTTGATGAGAAAACCTAACCCTTCTAGCAAATTTAGAGTCCAGGACATGTGTAACAGGATTAGAGATTTGGAGCTCGCGATGATGAGGATGTCGTCCAGATAGATTATGAGACGCCACGACCGGTTTCAGCAGCTTGGTGAAACACCACGGGGCTGAAGACAGGCCGAATGGCAGGCATGTAAACTGCCACGCGCGTCCCCCCCACAGGAAGCGCAGCAGGTGTTGTGAGCCCGGGTTCATGGGTACTGTGAGATAGGCGTCCATCAGGTCCACCTTTACCAACCAATCGCCTGTTTGGAGAAGATCTCGGAGGCAATGGATCCCCTCCATTTTGAAGTGCCGATACGTAACGTGTTGGTTTAACTCCCGCAAGTTTATCACCGGGCGGAAGCCTCCCCCTTTCTTCTTGACTAAGAAAAGGTTGCTGATAAACCCCGGGGAGTTTGGATCGACTTCGATGATGGCTTTTTTGGATATGAGGTCTCGCAATTCGTTGTCTATCAACATCGCGTTTTGCGTGTTGAAATGAATGGGGGCAGGTATGGCGCCCAGTTGAGGTGGGGACATAAGTTCTATGTGAAACCCCCTGACGGTATTTAGTACCCACGAGTCTGCCGTAATCGCAGACCAAGCGTGGGTAAAAAATCTCAGCCTTCCCCCCACAGGTGTGTGATAACAAGTGGTAATACTGGGGCTTACCGGTAAACAGACGAGATCTAGGATCTCCTCTGCTCCCTCGTCCTCTCTATGGCCTCTCTCGGGGTGGGAAGAAAGGCGCCGGTTGTGCCACTGCGGCGTATGAGGTCGGGGTTTGAGCATAAGGTGGTGCTGTTGCTCTGTTAAATGGCCTGAAGGAATGGTTACGGCCGGCAGAGCGGCCTCTACCTCTGCCGGCCCGGGCAAAAATCTTGTTATTGCCAGCTCTTTTGAGTGAGGACTGAGCCTTATCTAAGCTGTTGAAGAGCCCCACAAACTTATTAATATCCTTGACTAAGGAATCCCCGAACAGCAATCCCTCAGCGACCGGGCCCGGTTCGGTTTCGGCTAGATGAGCCAATTGAGGGTCCAGGCGCATAAGGATGGAATGTCTGCGCTCCGTGGAGCAGGCTGAATTAGCATTTCCCAGAAGGCATATGGCCCGTTGGACCCAACCCCGGAGTTGGGTCACATCGACCACAGTATCCAAAGCTACCGCTTGTTCCGAGAGGTTCAAGATTTTTGTCAATGGGCCCAGGAGATCCAGGACACGGTCCTGAATGTTCCTGAAGGAACGGTCAATGCCCTTTTTGGGGAATTTTCCCGATTTAGCCAAGTATTTGGCCAGGATGGGGTCAATCTCTGGTGTGTGGACCACTTTCTTTGGGATGTGTGGGCGTGGACATTCGGCTCGCAATTTGTTGCGGTTGGTCCTATCCAGGGGTCTGCGTGTCCAAAATTCAATATATTGGGACACATGTGGTAAAGGGGACCAATCACCCGAGCGGGGATGAGAAATGGCATCCGGGTGAAATAGTGGTTCGCCAAGGGCGTCCGTTATGGCATTGCCCTGATTGTTAGGGTTGGCGTCGTGGGGATGCGCCAATGACCCAGCATCCGCCCCGTCCTCATCTTCGGACCCAGAATTCTCGAATTCGGATGATGCAGCCGATGAGGTGTCATCCGAATCGAGAACGAACGAATCTGGCTTCGTTCGTCTAGTGGGTACATGCCTCTGATTTGACTCCCTGAGGCCCAGGGGTTGAAAAGGGTCCGAGGGGCGTGTGGGGTGGCATTCCGTGTGGGGTAATGCCTCAAACATATTATTTACTTCCCCTGCCGGGGAGTCATCGTTTGTTGCCACATGCTTCCTCTTCTGAGAGGATTTACCCCTCTTCACCTGTGGCTCATCACATATGGCCAATGGTGAGGGGGCGGTATGGGACGGAATCTGCGGTCCCGGGGGGAGGGAAACCGCAGCCATAGCAGCTTGAATGGATCTAGTGATGAATTCTTGGATCTGAGTAGTGCTCAAGAATCCTGCTGCTCCCTGTGGCATGGGGTCTCCCTTGGTGGGAGATGAATTTCCTTCAGCCATGGTATAGATAATTTGCAGATAGTACCTGTTAGGTTAGTTAATTCCTAATTAGCTATATGACCGGAGGCGGCACCGCTCTCACCCTTTCCTCACACTTCCACAGCGCTTCTGGTGTTGTTGTGAGGGAGGGGAGGAAAAACGTTTGTTTTTCTCGAAATCCCGCGAGATTACGGCTCCCGGGACCTTCCCATTGGCCGGCGCAATCCCGCGAGATCTCGGCAGCGCGATCTCGGCGGCACAGGGAATTGTGGGAATGCCCGCCCCCCCCGTCGAGCGCGAATGAGGGACAGCAACTATGCCAAGATGGCGGCGGCACCTCAGGTAACAGAGAGGCGCCGTCATTACCATTAATAGGACAGGTCAGGGGTAAAAACCCTACCGCCGTGGACAGCGCCGACCGCGCTGACACTCTTAATGGAGTCCCACCTAAAAGAAAAGCAATTCATAAGACAACAGTAATAAATACTTTTAGAAAATATTCACTTATCTTGTTCCGTCTATGAGCAGAAAGAAAGAGGAAGTTCTTCAGGGCAGCAGTCCTTATATAGAGGCAAAAGGGGAGTGGCCACAGGCTAAAGGACTGCTGGGAAACGTAGTTTTTTCAGTTTTTCTATTGACTTTAGTTCTAAACCGTTTATAGAAATTGTTCTGCTATGGGCATTATTAACCACTTAAGGACCCCCGCACGCACATATACGGCCACAGAATGGCACGTACAGGCACAAGGGCGTAAATTTACGTCCCCGCCTGAGTGCGGTTCGGGGGTCCCATCGGGACCCCCTCCGCGGCGTGCGGGGGTCCCCCTGGCTCCGGGAGCGATCCGGCATCTGGGGGCGGATGTCGGCGAATACCCGCCCCCCCGCGATCGCTCCCAGCCAATGGGAGCGCGCTCCCATCCTGTCATTTCCTCCTCCTGTGTTTACACAGGAAGGAGGAAATGATGTAATCTCTCATCGCAGCGCTGTTTCCCAGCGCTGCTGATGAGAGAAGACACCACAAGTAAGTGTGCACCAACACAACACTGACACACACTCACATAGGCATATTAACCCCTTGTGATCGCCCCCCCCCACCCCCCTGTCACAGTGTCACTGAATGCAGTGATCTAATCACTGCATTTAGTGTCAGTGTGACAGACAGTGTAAAAAAAAGTTAGTGTTAGGTTCAGGATAGCCCCCCCACCCCCCCCTAATAAAGTTTTAACCCCCTGATCACCGCCCTAGTTAACCCTTTCACTCCCTATTGCCAGCGTCACTAAGCAATCATTTTTCTGATCGCTGTATTAGTGTCGCTGTTCCCGCTAGGTAGCTATTTTTTTTTATTGCGATTTTTTTTTTTACTAAAGACATGTGGCTAAATAAATTTTGGCCTAAATGTTTGACTAAAATTTAGTTTATTTGATTTTTTTTTTTAACAAAAAGTAAAAAATAGTGTTTTTTTTTCAAAAATGTCGCTCTATTTTTGTATATAGCGCAAAAAATAAAAATCGCAGAGGTGATCAAATACCACCAAAAGAAAGCTCTATTTGTGGGAAGAAAAGGACGCAAATTTTGTTTGGGAGCCACGTCGCACGACCGCGCAATTGTCTGTTAAAGCGACGCAGTGCCGAATCGCAAAAACACCTTGGGTCATTTACCAGCGTATTGGTCCGGGTCTTAAGTGGTTAAAGAAAGATAATGCATAAGATATGAGCCTCCTGTCTGAAGTATAATCAATGTTGTGGGAGGACGTTATATGAGGTCCTGGCCTTGCCGAGCCACTAGGCGGCACTCGCACTGTGTTACTGGGAAGACCGCAATGTCCCCCGGCACCCGTGATTGCCCAGTAACTGAGCAGGACCATGGATCTCTGTGTGTAAACACAGAGATCCACGTCCTGTCAGGGAGAGGAGACTGATGCTGTCGACACAGATCAGTCACCTCCCCCAGTCAGTCCCCTCCCCCCAGTTAGAATCACTCACTAGGGTACACATTTAACCCCTTGATCGCCCCCTAGTGTTAACCCCTTCCCTGCTAGTCACATTTACACAGTAATCAGTGCATATGTATAGCACTGTTCGCTGCAAAAAGTAAAAAATATAGCTTTTTTTTTTTAAATTGTCGCTCTTCTTTTGTTTAGAGCGGAAAAAAAAACTGCAGATGTGATCAAATACCACCAAAAGAAAGCTCTATTTGTGGGGAAAAAGGACGTCAATTTTGTTTGGTAGCCACGTCGCACGACTGCGCAATTGTCAGTTAAAGCAACACAGTGCCGAATAGCAAAAAGTGGCCCGGTCTTTGGCCAGCCACATGGTCCGGGGCGTAAGTAGTTAAGGTGGTAATTAAACTCACTTGGCTCCTCATCTGCATTTAAACAGCGTCAGAACCTGTGTAATTCATGTGTCCAGGTTTAAAGGGATGAGGCGGCAACCCTAGTATCAGTACAGGTACAGGTGTCCTTTAAACAACATTTATCAAAGTATTTGGTCAAAATGCCTTGGGATCTGATCAGCCATGTTTTAAAAAAATGCATCAAGGCCTAGGCAGCTATAGTTGACCATCTACCATAACTTCCAGGTTAATCCTCCTGATATTATCTTGACCTCTTTGGCAACTTTATTTAAAAATTAGTCTCGGTAATGATACTGTTTAGGTTCAGGTTTCATGTTGAAATGCACTCAAAAAACAAACATAAATATTCAGGTGGTCTCCTTGGAAACTGTGGTTGCCATGGAAATTGCTTAAAAATCTTTTATTTTTTTTTCCTTTACTGTATTTAGCTTGTCATATTTAGGGGCAGGTGGAAGGCAAAGGTCCTCAACTTTACAAAATGTAACTTATATTATTGCCAACAAGTTTTTGTTTTTTTAAGAATGAAATGTTACTAAGCAAGTAGTTAATAGTTTGAAAAGTCTGTAAAATATGCTAATTTGCAGTTAGTTATGTTGTCTCTTTAATAAAAGTGTCTATTAAGTGCGGTAACTCATAACAACCATTCAGAATGTACTTTGCTGAAATCAGACCAGTGCAAGATAAGTACTGTTTTTTGCAATGGGTTATTCTCTGAAGAAAAAAAACTTTTTTGGAATAAGGTTTTTAGGGAGGAATACTGGGGGAGGAGACTTGATGAGTCTGGAATTTAACTTTAAGATAACTTTAAAGTGGGTGTAAACCCTCACATATACCCAGTAAAGTGAACAGCCTCAGATGATACGCAGAGATGAAACAAATCACCCTAATACCCTACATAAGTATTACGTGTATAGCTGCTTTCTTTTTTTCAACCAATAGTTTTTATTGTAGATTTTTTCAAGGGGAACAGAAAAGAAAAAGGGAAAACGTAAAAGCACAGGGTACAAAGGGGTATGCACAGTATTCATATCGTACATGGAACATTGTATATTACAGAACAAAACAGAGATAAACATAGTTAAGACAATTAATCAAGTATTCAGTGGAACAGATATTCACAAACGTCAACAGTGCTTGGGCCATATAGACCAGCATATATCAAAAAGTTTGTTTGTCATGGAGTTATTTGCTATAAGCTTTTCAAAAGTGAAATTCCTGTGGACCTCTGTCAGTACATCTGAGACATTCACAGTGTTTTTTGATTTCCAATTCCGTAGAATGGACGTGCGCGTTTTCCAACAAAACATGTGTAACTACTGATCCCATGTGGAAAGGGAATCTATCAATGTGTATATTAAGAAGAGCTAATGCCGGGTCTGGTTGAGTCAATATCCCTGTCATGGAAGAAATGCGTTTAAAAACCTGGTTCCACAAGCTTCTCACGTGTGGACAATACCAGAATACATGCATGAGATTGCCCACTCGACCACATTCTCTCCAACAGTTGGCCGGGGTGCCAGGATAGAACGTGGCCAATCTCAGTGGAGTGTAGTACCATCTATTGGTCAATTTAATGGTCAATTCCCAGTGTTTCATACAATGAGATGCTTTATGAATCGTCTGAAAGGCGCACGACCAATCCTCTTTCGTGAATCTAGTACGTAGGTCTACCTCCCATTGTTTCATTGCTGTCGTCTTAAACATTTTCATCTTATCTTGAACTATATTGTAGAAAACTGATATGCCCTTTGAGACAGGTTGTGCTACAGAATAAAATTTCCACATTCTCTTTGGAAGGGATATGGTTGGGGGAGGCAATGAGTGGAGGAAACGTACAATTCTGTCACAAGTGTGAAAAGATTTGTCAGGTAAATGGTATTGAGATACGACTAAGGTAGGATGTAGAGGCATACCGTTCGTAAAAAAATCCGATATATTAGACATCCCGTGTGAATTTAGCTCAGAGACCGTCAACCTGAGTATTTTGGCTTCAAGTATTCGTAATGGTAGTTGGAAGTCAATATCTTGAAATTCTTGATGGTCTTGATTCAGTATATGTCTCCATGCTTTTAATGAAGTCTGTATGGTAGGGGGTAAAGAGGTCAGCTTCCATGGAGCCCACTTGTCGCTGAGTAACATAAGTTTTACGTTTGCCATCGGTGACAGTATGTTTTCTATGTTTACCCAAGCTGGAACGTCCAGGTCATGGAACCAGTGTTTAAGTTGGTCAAGTCGAGCTGCCCACATATAGTCATGTATGTCGGGTAGGCCTGCTCCTCCTACTTTCTTGTGAGACACCAGATTGTTACGTGAACACCGAGCTTTTTTACCTTGCCAAATATATTTCCAGCCCAACTTTGTGAGGTGATTAAGGTAATGGCATGGTATACACATTGGAATTGCGCGAAAAAAGTATAGGATTTGTGGCATAATTAACATTTTGAAAGCCGATATTCTACCCATCCAGGATACTTCTTTTTCGGACATCCCTTTGAGTTGGGTTTCAATTTTGTCAATCAGTGAGGGGAAGTTAGCTTTGATAAGCGTAGAAACATTACTTGTAAGGGTGATACCAAGATATTTGAGATAACCCGAACTCCAGGTGTAAGGTAATTGGGATTGTAGGTTACTCTTAATATGAGGTGGCACCCCCAAGTCAAGGATAAGAGACTTGGTAAAATTAACCTTGTAATAGGAAATCAGTCCAAATGACATTAAAACTTTGTGAACTTCATGCAATGATTTAACAGGGTTGGTCAACAGTAGTATCACATCATCAGCAAAAAGATTGATAGTGTGATTTTCATGGCCAAATTGAAAACCCGAAATCCCCAGATTAGACCTGATGGCTTTGGCTAGGGGTTCTATTATTAGATTGAAGATTGACGCGGATAGAGGACAGCCCTGCCGTGTACCATTCGTTATTAGTGTTGCTCACGAATATTGCATATTCGAGTATTCGTGAATAACTCGAATATCGCGGACGAATATTCGCTATTTCGAATATTCGTATTTTTCAAAATTCGCAATAAATTTCGCAAAAAAATTGGCATTCACTTCGCATATGCGAAATTTCGCTATTTTTTTTTTATAAAATATAGCGAATATTCGTAAATATCGAATATTCGTGATATTTTATAAAAAAAAAAAAAAATCGCGAAAATTCGCAATTTTTTTTTTTTTTTTATAAAATATCACAAATATTCGATATTAACGAATATTCGCGAATATTCTTCGAAATATTCGCGAAATATCGCGAAATCGAATATGGCGTATTCCGCTCATCACTATTCGTTATAGGGAAAGATTCTGAAAGAAACCCAGAAGAGTACACTCGAGCAGAGGGACAAGAGTATAAAGCCAATATCGCAGATAGGATAGAGCCCTGAAATCCAAATTTCTGTAGAACCATTTCCATGTATGTCCAGTGTACTCGATCGAACGCCTTCTCTGCGTCAATAGATAACAACAGAGAAGGCGTTCGAGTTTTCCCAGCATGGTGAATAATATTAATGATACGCCTGGTGGCGTCAGAGGCCTGTCTCCCCCTCACAAAGCCCATCTGGTCGCTCCGGACAAGTGTAGGGATGATGTGTTTTAATCTTGCGGCTAAGAGTTTTGCGTAAATCTTGGTATCAGTGTTAAGGAGGGAAATAGGTCTAAAGTTCGCTGGTGTGTCTGGGGTCTTACCAGGTTTTGGAATTGTTATTATGTGTGCCCTCAACATTTCTTGAGGAAGGGAAGCGGTGGTTATAAAATTGTTGAAGACTGTCGACATATATGGTGCCAAAATTGTTTGAAATGCTTTGAAATATTCATTGGAAAAACATCGGGACCTGGTGATTTCCCCAAAGGAAGGGAGTGTATGATTTTCATTACTTCTTGCGATGTGATTGGTAAGTTAAGATATTCTAGTTGTTGGGATGTTAGAGAGGGGAGTTTCAGTTTATGAAGAAAGGATTGAATGTCGTTTACACTAGGTTGGGGAGTATTGGCGTCTTCTTTAAGGTTATACAGAGAGCCATAGTATTTCGCAAATAGATCAGCAATTTTTTGGGGGTTCGTGACTTTGTGTAGGCAGAATGGGTCATTGAGGAAAGCTATTCTAGATTTATTGCGCATAGCCTTTAATCTATTTGCTAAGTATTTACCTGCCTTATTTGCGTTGTTATAATGGTTGAGTTTAAGCCTCCTCAAGTGTTTATCATATTGTTGCGATAAAAGCTCCCTGAGTTTTTCTCTGAGGTCTTTCAATGTGGCGGTCAAGGAAGGGGATGGTGACTGTTTATTACGGGTCTCAGTATCCTGTAGGTTATTGAGGACTTCTTGGATTTGTTTAGATCTATTCCTTTTTTCTATTGCCCCGATTTGTATGAGAATACCTCTCATAACTGCCTTGTGAGCATTCCACAAGACATTGGGATCATTCACAGAATCCGAATTGAGACGGAAATAATTAGTAAGGTGTTCGGTAATGGATTTTTGGTGGTGTGGATTTAGTATAGTCCTATTGTTACAGCGCCAGATGGGTGAGGAGGAAGAGACCCCTCTTTCTATTATAGATAAGGAGATAGCAGCATGGTCAGACCACGTAATGTCATGTATTGATGTTTTATCTACGTCTTGTAGCAACCATTTGTCTGTCAAGAACATGTCTATTCTCGAATAGGAACCATGTGTCCCTGAAAAAAAGGTGTAGTCGCGTTGATTCGAATGAAGACACCTCCATGTATCAAATAGTTCCTCCGAATGAAGAAGTGGTAGGAGTGTTGGTGCACTTCTCGTCCTTCCAGACATGAAATGACGTTAAAATCACCGCACACCAATAGTCTGCCATGTCGTAAAGAATTAGCTCTCTTAAGCACTCTACGTATGAATCGCAGCTGGTGGGAGTTTGGAGCGTAAAGTGAGACTATGGTGTATGGTTTAGCGTTAATGTCACCAGAAATTATCACGTATCTGCCTTTGATATCAATGATAACATCTTTAGGTTTGAAAGCAAGAGAATTTTTGAACGCTATTAGAACACCTCCTCTTTTGGCCGTCGGGTTGGAAGCAGTATAGATGTTAGGAAAGTCTCTATGAGTAAATTGCGGAGTTTTATTCGTCTGGAAATGTGTTTCTTGTACACATAGGATATCTGCTTTAGATTTGTGAACCTCTTTCCATAACGAAAATCTTTTCGCCGGGATGTTCAGTCCCCTAGCATTTATAGACAGTATTGTGATCACCATAGTGTTGTTGGTACAGCAGTGTGTTTAACAACCGTGGTTTGGTACTCACATATTAGGTAAAGATCACTTCCATTTGCGACTAGCAAGATAGTCGTGGTAAGATGTGGGCCAGTTCCGGATTTGGCTGAGGAGAAGTTGTCCTGAAGAAACCTGTGCATATCACGAAAACAAACAAATAAGGTAGAAACAAAAAAAAACATAAACAGTCAACCAGATACATTTAAGAAGTGGATCCATCAACTGATCCTTTTGCAGACGTAGCTGCTATTAAGTTAAAGGGGGAAAAAGAGCTACCGTTTAGCATCTCTATACCGGAGACATTTTAGGTAGGGCTTGAGTCAAACTTGAGCTTTGCTGCCATTTGTAGATTTCTTGGTTTTCTTGCGGGAAACTACCTGTCAGTCGTGCTGAATCACTTGGGGGTTATTAATGGTGCGTGGATCCGTGGTTTGGTCCGGGACTATCCCCCAGCGACGTAGTAGTACCAATCCTTCCTCCAGGTTGGATATCAAAATATCAGAACCATCATGAGTAATCACCAATGTAGCCGGATATTTCCATTTGTGTGGTACGGCGTGATTTCTCAATGCTTTGGTGACTGACAGCAGATTCCGACGGCGCTGCAAAGTGTGCCTGGAAAGGTCTGGCAGGACCCTGAGATTTCCGTATTGTTGGGGAAGGCTTCCTGGTCTACGTGATGTTTGTAAAATTATGTCTTTCACATGAAAAAAATGGATTCGGAGTAAAACATCCCTAGGGATTTCATCAGGGAGAAACGACAGTTTAGGAATCCTGTGTATGCGGTCAATCAGGAGATCCTGGGCCGTTGCCTCTGGTAACATTGAGGAAAATAGAGTTTGCGCGTATTGGAGGAGTTGGTTAGGAGGCACTGACTCAGGCACACCTCTTAACTTGAGGTTATTCCTTCTAGATCTGTCCTCGAGGTCTGCCATTTTGTCTTTAATCCATGTAATTTAATCTCTCTGACTTGAGTGTGCATCCACCATAACATTGTGTGATGAGGCAAAATTCTCCATTCTGTGTTCGATTGTATCCACCCTGGTACCCAGAGTATGTACCTCTCTCTGACATTCAGTCAAACCTCTGTACAGATCTGCTTGCAGGGAAGATCTAAGGGAGAGCAGCATTTCTTTAAGCATTGTGTCAGAAATGGGTTTATCAGCCGTAGGAAAATTCTCAATGGGATCCCCTTCTCTTTCTCTAGGGTTAAGAGAGGTCTGAGAATGGGAAGCCATCTCCATGACGCATTCTGGCCTAGGTGGGGATTCCCTCCTCGGTTTAGATTTAACCGGGCTTCTGGTAGTGGGACTCAGGGTTCCCGAGGGAGTTCCGCTTAGTGTGCCACTCGGAAACAAATTGTCATGTTGCGTACCTTCATTGGAGCAGTGCGGTATAGCCTGCAGAATTCCCCTCATAGAAGCCGCGCCATTTTGAGGAGTCCCGCTCGCCGTGAGGGGAATGAAACTATCCAGTTTCTGAGGCTGCAGCGTTTTTTTTCCGGTTTCTTCCCATCACCGCGTCGTTCAGTGAGGACTCACAGACAAGCGGGATGTCTTGGACAATCGAAATGCCCCCGGTGTGCGCTGTTGTAGGCTGAAAATCTCCAGTTTGTTACAAAGCGCCCGGGTCAAGCGGCCATCTTAGAGGCCGGTAGCCACGCCCCCCCTATAGCTGCTTTCTTTAGCTGTATATATTCTTTAGAATGTGCACATCATGTTAGAGATTTTGGGTTTGATTCACGTACATCAGCGCATATATATGCCGCCGTAGCGTATCTTCTTTACACTACGCCGGCGCAATGCAGGGAGGCAAGTATGGAATTCACAAAGCAAATGCTCCCAACGTTGCACCGGCGCATCGTATATTCGTCGGCGTAAGCCGACGTAAGTAAAAGTAGGTGGAAGTGGGCTGGAAGTGGGCGTGATACATTTAAATGAAGCGTGACCCCATGCAAATGATGGGCTGAGCTTCAAACAAGTACTTAAAATAAACTGCTCATGCGTCGTACCTTGGACGCATCCCAGTGCGCATGATCACAATCACGTCAAAATAACTGCTTAAGATATGTTGAAACACTGCTTATGACGTGAACGTAACCTACGCCCAGCCCTATTCACGTACTACGTAAACGACGTAAAATTCGACGACGTTCGTTCCCTGGTCACGTCTCCTATATGGGGAATAACTTTACGGCGTATGTCTTACGTAAACCGCGTTTATTATGCGCAGGGCGCAAGTACGTTCGTGAATCGGCGTATCTTGCTCATTTGCATATTTGCATTGAAAATGAATGGGAACGACAAATGCATCCAGCGTAAATATGCGCCCACTATACGCTGGCGTAGGGAAGTTACGTCAGGCGGCTGAAGCCTATTTTTCGACGTATCTCAGTTTGTGGGTCGGCACATAGATACGACGGCGCACATTTGTACTTACGATGGCGTATCTCGAGATACGTCGGCGTAAGTGCTTTGTGAATCTGGGCCATAATCTTCCTGTTCAGCAGTGGGAGGGGATTTTTGGCATACAGCCAAGACAGCTGATTGGAGGAAAGGCACACAACCCCACTCCACATAGGCAGAGACTTGCAGAGCTGTGACAAGTCAAGCTTTCTGCTAATCTGTTATCAGCAACCACCCCTGACACAAATATCAGGCTGGTTTTATCTTGGTTGACAGAGAACTTGTCAGGAGTTATCATGCTGATAACAGAGCAAGTAAACAGCAGAAACCTATGGGACTCAGGGCTTTGGAGAGAGATAAGAAAACACTACAGATATATGTACCGTATTTATCGGTGTATACCGCACACCTTTTTCCCCTTAAAATCAGGGGAAAATCGTGGGTGCGCGATATATGCCGATCCCCGCGCTGTGTTTGAAGCCGCCGCCGACATATATCGAGCGCAGTACACTCGGGTACACTCGGCCAGGCTCGGCTCCCCTTGCGGTCACGCCATGTGCCGCCTCCTAGCCTTTATGCTAGAGGAGCCGAGCATGGCCGAGCGTTCCCGAGTGTACTGTGCTCGGTATATGTCGGCGGCGGCGTTCAAACACAGCGCGGGAAGCGGGGTTTTGCAGCGCGGGAGAAGCGGGGAGGACACCACGAAGGCCGCAGACGGACACCGGACCGGACAAGGCAGCCGATGGACGCCGGGCAACTGTAAGTAACTAACTGTAAAACTGCCAGTATTTCTTTTTTTTCCCCTTAGGATTCCCTTCTAGGTCAGATTTAATGAATCAGGTTTACATCCACTTTAATTGAAATTTAGTAAATTTGGTAAATTATGGATTTGCACAAATTCAACTTTATGTGATGATGATTCAAGTACTGTGAGAGAAAAAAAACTATTTGATCCCCTGCTGATTTAATTTTTTGTTGTTATTCCATCTCTCCCAGTTAAAATAAATCTACTATTAGAATTAAAGCATGATCATTTCTTTGTCAGTGAGCAAACGTATAAAATCAGCAGGGGATCAAATGCTTTTTTCCCTCACTGTACCTTCATCTCACTCAATGGAGCTGTGGGAGATTCTCCTCAGGGGCATGGTTTATCTCCATGATGACCAAAATCATAACTTCCCCATAAGACCCACATTCTATACAGTATTCTTTTATAACTCATTTATATTTCACTTGTTGAATGTCCTGTTAACCGCTTACTTTTTTTACAGGTACAGTTGATCATTTTTCTGCATCTCTCCATTCTGATATATGTTACTTGCTCCAGCATTAATGGAAGCAGTAGAAATTCACACACTGAAAGTACTGCCAAATTTGAACTTGGACCTTTTATCATCTACTCCTCAATTCATCAGCTGTTCAAAGCAAAGCTGACAAAATATCTGCATATAAAGGGAAATATTGGTACTTGTGGTACTCAATAGAGAAAAAGGCCCATGAACTTTTCCCCACTGAGCATGTTCAAGGTTGTTGGTGTTAAGATTAGTGTTGAGCGGAATACGCCATATTCGATTTCGCGATATTGCGCGAATATATAGAAGAATATTCGCGAATATTCGCTAATATCGAATATTCGTGATATTTTATCCAAAAAAATGTTTGCAAAATTTCGCTAATGCGAAATTTTGCTAATGCGAAAATGATTGCGAAATTGTCATGTTGCGTACCTTCATTGGAGCAGTGCGGTATAGCCTGCAGAATTCCCCTCATAGAAGCCGCGCCATTTTGAGGAGTCCCGCTCGCCGTGAGGGGAATGAAACTATCCAGTTTCTGAGGCTGCAGCGTTTTTTTTCCGGTTTCTTCCCATCACCGCGTCGTTCAGTGAGGACTCACAGACAAGCGGGATGTCTTGGACAATCGAAATGCCCCCGGTGTGCGCTGTTGTAGGCTGAAAATCTCCAGTTTGTTACAAAGCTCCCGGGTCAAGCGGCCATCTTAGAGGCCGGTAGCCACGCCCCCCCTATAGCTGCTTTCTTTAGCTGTATATATTCTGTAGAATGTGCACATCATGTTAGAGATTTTGGGTTTGATTCACGTACATCAGCGCATATATATGCCGCCGTAGCGTATCTTCTTTACACTACGCCGGCGCAATGCAGGGAGGCAAGTATGGAATTCACAAAGCAAATGCTCCCAACGTTGCACCGGCGCAGCGTATATTCGTCGGCGTAAGCCGACGTAAGTAAAAGTAGGTGGAAGTGGGCTGGAAGTGGGCGTGATACATTTAAATGAAGCGTGACCCCATGCAAATGATGGGCTGAGCTTCAAACAAGTACTTAAAATAAACTGCTCATGCGTCGTACCTTGGACGCATCCCAGTGCGCATGATCACAATCACGTCAAAATAACTGCTTAAGATATGTTGAAACACTGCTTATGACGTGAACGTAACCTACGCCCAGCCCTATTCACGTACTACGTAAACGACGTAAAATTCGACGACGTTCGTTCCCTGGTCACGTCTCCTATATGGGGAATAACTTTACGGCGTATGTCTTACGTAAACCGCGTTTATTATGCGCAGGGCGCAAGTACGTTCGTGAATCGGCGTATCTTGCTCATTTGCATATTTGCATTGAAAATGAATGGGAACGACAAATGCATCCAGCGTAAATATGCGCCCACTATACGCTGGCGTAGGGAAGTTACGTCAGGCGGCTGAAGCCTATTTTTCGACGTATCTCAGTTTGTGGGTCGGCACATAGATACGACGGCGCACATTTGTACTTACGATGGCGTATCTCGAGATACGTCGGCGTAAGTGCTTTGTGAATCTGGGCCATAATCTTCCTGTTCAGCAGTGGGAGGGGATTTTTGGCATACAGCCAAGACAGCTGATTGGAGGAAAGGCACACAACCCCACTCCACATAGGCAGAGACTTGCAGAGCTGTGACAAGTCAAGCTTTCTGCTAATCTGTTATCAGCAACCACCCCTGACACAAATATCAGGCTGGTTTTATCTTGGTTGACAGAGAACTTGTCAGGAGTTATCATGCTGATAACAGAGCAAGTAAACAGCAGAAACCTATGGGACTCAGGGCTTTGGAGAGAGATAAGAAAACACTACAGATATATGTACCGTATTTATCGGCGTATACCGCACACCTTTTTCCCCTTAAAATCAGGGGAAAATCGTGGGTGCGCGATATATGCCGATCCCCGCGCTGTGTTTGAAGCCGCCGCCGACATATATCGAGCGCAGTACACTCGGGTACACTCGGCCAGGCTCGGCTCCCCTTGCGGTCACGCCATGTGCCGCCTCCTAGCCTTTATGCTAGAGGAGCCGAGCATGGCCGAGCGTTCCCGAGTGTACTGTGCTCGGTATATGTCGGCGGCGGCGTTCAAACACAGCGCGGGAAGCGGGGTTTTGCAGCGCGGGAGAAGCGGGGAGGACACCACGAAGGCCGCAGACGGACACCGGACCGGACAAGGCAGCCGATGGACGCCGGGCAACTGTAAGTAACTAACTGTAAAACTGCCAGTATTTCTTTTTTTTCCCCTTAGGATTCCCTTCTAGGTCAGATTTAATGAATCAGGTTTACATCCACTTTAATTGAAATTTAGTAAATTTGGTAAATTATGGATTTGCACAAATTCAACTTTATGTGATGATGATTCAAGTACTGTGAGAGAAAAAAAACTATTTGATCCCCTGCTGATTTAATTTTTTGTTGTTATTCCATCTCTCCCAGTTAAAATAAATCTACTATTAGAATTAAAGCATGATCATTTCTTTGTCAGTGAGCAAACGTATAAAATCAGCAGGGGATCAAATGCTTTTTTCCCTCACTGTACCTTCATCTCACTCAATGGAGCTGTGGGAGATTCTCCTCAGGGGCATGGTTTATCTCCATGATGACCAAAATCATAACTTCCCCATAAGACCCACATTCTATACAGTATTCTTTTATAACTCATTTATATTTCACTTGTTGAATGTCCTGTTAACCGCTTACTTTTTTTACAGGTACAGTTGATCATTTTTCTGCATCTCTCCATTCTGATATATGTTACTTGCTCCAGCATTAATGGAAGCAGTAGAAATTCACACACTGAAAGTACTGCCAAATTTGAACTTGGACCTTTTATCATCTACTCCTCAATTTATCAGCTGTTCAAAGCAAAGCTGACAAAATATCTGCATATAAAGGGAAATATTGGTACTTGTGGTACTCAATAGAGAAAAAGGCCCATGAACTTTTCCCCACTGAGCATGTTCAAGGTTGTTGGTGTTAAGATTAGTGTTGAGCGGAATACGCCATATTCGATTTCGCGATATTGCGCGAATATATAGAAGAATATTCGCGAATATTCGCTAATATCGAATATTCGTGATATTTTATCCAAAAAAATGTTTGCAAAATTTCGCTAATGCGAAATTTCGCTAATGCGAAAATGATTGCGAAATTCTCATAAACGGAGATCATTTCCTGTATTACTAAACTAATATGCACTAAACACTAACTCTACACTAACTCTACTTAAAAGAAAGGAGAATAAGGGGGCAAAAGAAGGGCGGAGAAGATAATCGCGCAATATTCCTATTGCGCGATTATCTTCTCCGCCCTTCTTTTGCATCAGAGCCAATCAGAATAACTCGAATATTCGGCAAAAGCAATATCGTGCAATATTCCTTTTGCCGAATATTCGAGTTATTCTGATTGGCTCTGATGCAAAAGAAGGGCGGAGAAGAAAATAGCGCAATATTCCTTTTGCCGAATATTCGAGTTATTCTGATTGGCTCTGATGCAGCCATCAGCCCCCTTGCATCATCAGCAGAGTCCCCCTTACACCAGCAGAGTCCCCATTACATCAGCAGAGTCCCCATTACCAGCAGCCCCCTTACATCAGCAGAGTCCCCCTTACCAGCAGCCCCCTTACACCAGCAGAGTCCCCATTACATCAGCAGAGTCCCCATTACCAGCAGCCCCCCCCCCCCTTACATCAGCGTCCCCCTTACATCAGCGTCCCCCTTACCAGCAGCCCCCTTAGATCAGCGTCCCCCTTACATCAGCGTCCCCCTTACATCAGCGCCCCCCTTACATCAGCGTCCCCCTTACATCAGCGTCCCCCTTACCACCAGAGTCCCCATTACCAGCAGCCCCCTTACATCAGCAGAGTCCCCCTTACATCAGCAGA
Source organism: Rana kukunoris (assembly GCA_029574335.1). Taxonomy (NCBI): domain Eukaryota; kingdom Metazoa; phylum Chordata; class Amphibia; order Anura; family Ranidae; genus Rana; species Rana kukunoris. The sequence continues at coordinate 437,679,372 of CM056051.1, forward strand.
GTCCCCCCTTACCAGCAGCCCCCTTACATCAGCAGAGTCCCCATTACCAGCAGCCCCCTAACATTAGCAGAGTCCCCAATACCAGCAGAGTCCCCCTTATATCAGCAGAGTCCCCATTACCAGCAGCCCCCTTACATCATCAGCAGAGTCCCCATTACCAACAGCCTCCTTACATCAGCAGAGTCCCCATAACCAGCAGCCCCCTTACACCAGCAGAGTCCCCATTACATCAGCAGAGTCCCCATTACCAGCAGAGTCCCCATTACCAGCAGCCCCCTTACACCAGCAGAGTCCCCATTACCTCAGCAGAGTCCCCCATTGCCAGCAGTCCCCTTACATCAGCAGAGTCCCCCCTTACCAACAGCCCCCTTACATCAGCAGAGTCCCCCTTACATCAGCAGAATTCCCTTACCAGCAGAGTCACCATTACCAGCAGCCACCTTACATCATCAGCAGAGTCCCCATTACCAGCAACCCTCTTACATCAGCAGAGTCCCCATTACCAGCAGCCCCCTTAAATCATCAGTAGAGTCCTTATTACCAGCAGCCCCCTTACATCATCAGCAGAGTCCCCATTACCAGCAGAGACCCCATTACCAGCAGCCCCCTTACATCAGCAGAGTCCTCATTACCAGCAGCCCCCTTACATCAGCTTGTCCCCTTACATCAGAGTCCCAATTACATCAGCATGTCCCCCCCCCCACATGTACTTCATCAGCAGAGTCCCCCTTACATCAGCAGTGTCCCCATTACCAGCAGCCCCCTTGCATCAGCGTCCCCCTTACCAGCAGCCCCCTTACATCAGCAGAGTCCCCATTACCAGCAGCCCCCTAACATTAGCAGAGTCCCCAATACCAGCAGAGTCCCCCTTATATCAGCAGAGTCCCCATTACCAGCAGCCCCCTTACATCATCAGCAGAGTCCCCATTACCAACAGCCTCCTTACATCAGCAGAGTCCCCATAACCAGCAGCCCCCTTACACCAGCAGAGTCCCCATTACATCAGCAGAGTCCCCATTACCAGCAGAGTCCCCATTACCAGCAGCCCCCTTACACCAGCAGAGTCCCCATTACCTCAGCAGAGTCCCCCATTGCCAGCAGTCCCCTTACATCAGCAGAGTCCCCCCTTACCAACAGCCCCCTTACATCAGCAGAGTCCCCCTTACATCAGCAGAATTCCCTTACCAGCAGAGTCACCATTACCAGCAGCCACCTTACATCATCAGCAGAGTCCCCATTACCAGCAACCCTCTTACATCAGCAGAGTCCCCATTACCAGCAGCCCCCTTAAATCATCAGTAGAGTCCTTATTACCAGCAGCCCCCTTACATCATCAGCAGAGTCCCCATTACCAGCAGAGACCCCATTACCAGCAGCCCCCTTACATCAGCAGAGTCCTCATTACCAGCAGCCCCCTTACATCAGCTTGTCCCCTTACATCAGAGTCCCAATTACATCAGCATGTCCCCCCCCCCACATGTACTTCATCAGCAGAGTCCCCCTTACATCAGCAGTGTCCCCATTACCAGCAGCCCCCTTGCATCAGCGTCCCCCTTACCAGCAGCCCCCTTGCATCATCAGCAGAGTCTGTGCGGGGATGTGCAGCAGAATGGAGGTGGCGAGGGGTGGTCTTAGCGGCTCTTTCATGCCTAATGAACAGCACACTCTGCGCGCCTGGACGGGGATGTGTGGCAGGAGGTGGAGAGGGGCGGTCCTAGGTGGCTGACTGTATGAATAGAAATATCGGTGCTGCGAGCCTGTGCGTGGCGGAGGAGCACGTGGTATACATTCCTGTGATAGCACAGCCCTGTCATTACTCGCCCTCCTCATTAGTTTTCTCGCCAAATGCGAGTGGGCGAGTGTAAATTTTGAGGGTTGTGTGTATATGTATATATATATATATATATATATATATATATATATATGGCAGAGGTTGGTGTCAGAGCAGTGGACAGTGTCAGTATTTTGTTTTTATTATTTTTTTATTATTGCTTACAATTTATTATTTTTTATTATTTTTTACAATATTTTTTCTACAATAATTTTTTTAGGCGCTCCATTGGGGGGGCTTTGGCGAAACATCAGGGGTCTAAACAGCCCTGATGTCTCACTTTTGGGACAGAGAAAGGTACTGAGGACAGAGATTCCCCAGTCCCTTTCTTTACAGCCAAGCAGCAGGGGGAAACTGTGCAGCACAGGGTGATTAGTGCGCACGCCTATAGGCATATCTTTTCCGCAGGCGCAGAGCAGTTTACCTGCACTAAGCCATAGACTTCTGTTATTACCTGCGAGTTTGGTGAGCTTTCTGAAAGTGCACCAAACCTGCAGAATATAATAAAAAACTATTGCAAAGTGCAGGAAAGCCAAAGGTACACTGCGTTGCACCCGTGGTGTGGGTAAACTGCACTGCATCAGTGTGAAAGCAGCCTTGGGCCACTTTCACATGGTCAGCCCACCGGTCCTACCAATTGGACCGTCCATTCACCTAGTGGCAGACATAAACCGACTTGTGTTCTACCTCCAATACGATCCGCTTAAAAGTATTGTGGGCTGTGTTTGTGTCTGCTCTGCATATGCAGAGCAGACACTGACATGCCATCCACCCGCTCTGCTCATTGTGGCCCACGACCGGTTACTAGTTTGCTTAAGTGGCCCTCGCTCTTCAAAAGGTTGGGCACCCCTGTCCTAGGAGCTTTATACCTCTCAAATAGACAACAGGGGAACAAAGGGAGAACCACCATAGCTTTTAATAATAATAAAAAATGCGCTCACACTTACATAGGTATTGCAAAGAATCCCATGTAAACTGGAAGCACTGCTGCGTGCGCTCCATGGGCCAGAAGTGACGTCACTGGAAGTCCCCCCTAACGCGTTTCCCCCAGCCAATCAGGCGGTTGCCATTTTGCTAAAACCCAGAGCCCCAGCAGTAAATTATAAAGCGGAACTAAACCCATATATTAATGGTTTAAAAAAAACAGTTACATTCCTGGAATGCCGGTGTTGTGAAAAAATAAGTGCATGGGTCGAGACTTTTTTTTACAACACCGGGATTGCTAACTGTCACATTTGCTTGTGTCCTCAACTAAACTGTCATACCATGAAATGGCTGGAGTCATACCTGATCATGTGCAGCTCAATGGCAGTTGCAGATGAAACCTGGTTGTAGAGGGTAGGAGGGTTAAATTCCACTTTAAAGTGGAGCTTTAGTCAGAAAATTAGGTCCTGCTTTTGTAGGTATAGCTATGTAAAAAATGTAAAGAGCCTATACGGTTTCAAATTCAGTAATACACTGTTTAACCCAGCTCTGCACATGCTCAGTTGCTCTTAATTTTTAGGCATATACGCGGTATACAGAGGCAGAACGGGGGATCTGCCTATGTAAATAAAGCCAATCCCCGTTCTGACAGGAGACATCATGGAGATCTGCTGTTCCCAGTGATCGGAAACAGCAATCTCTGATTTGTCCCAGTAAACCCAGCCCCCACACAGTTAGAACCCACCCAGGGAACACATTTAACCCCTTGATCGCCCCCTAGTGTTAAACCCTTCTTTGCCAGTGTCATTTATACATTCAGTGCAATTTTTTTAGCACTGATCGATGTAATAATGTCACCAGTCCCCAAAAAGTGTCACTTATGCCGCGTACACACGATTGTCTGATGTGAGCTAATGTTTGGAAATTCTGACTCTGTGTATGCTCCATGACTTTTGCTGTCGTAATTTCTGCCAACAAAAGATTGAAAGCAGGTTCTCTATTTTTCAGACGGAAACAGTTCCTTTAGGAAAATCTGTTCGTCTGTATGCAGTTCCGACGCGTAAAAAAAAACATGCATGCTCAGAATCAAGCAGAAGAGCCAAACTGCCTATTGAACTTCATTGATCTCGGCTCGTCATACCTGTTGTACGTCACCGCGTTCTTGACAGTCAGAATTTCTGCCAAGATTTGTGTGACCGTGTGTATGCAACACAAGTTTGAGCCAACATTCTGTCAGAAAAAATCCATGGTTTCCTTGTGGGAATTTCCGATCGTGTATACGCGGCATAGGACTCCTTTCACACTGTGGCATTTTTCGGGGGGTTTTTAGGCGCTTTGGCGTTAAAAAAAGCCTGTAAAGCTCCTGAAAGAAGCCTCATCTGCAATCCCAATGTGAAAGCCTGAGTGCTTTTAGAGCCCTTTCACACTGCCAGCGCCTGAAAAACGCTGGTAAAGCTCCGCTAAGACCCCTTTCTCAATGTATAGACTTTTATTTTATTTTTTTGTTTTTTACCGGTAATGGCGGCAATCTGCAATTTTTAGCGGGATTGCAGCAGACAAATCTGACCCAAAGACCCCTTTCACACTGGGGCATTTTTCAGGCGCTTTTGCATTAAAAAAGCGCCTGAAAGAAGCTGCATCTGCAATCCCAATGTGAAAGCCTGAGTGCTTTCACACTGGAGGCGCTGCGCTGGCAGGGCATCAAAAAAAGTCTTGCAAGCAGCTTCTTTGCAGCGCTTTAGGAGCGTTGAATACACCGCTCCTAAAGTGCCCCTTCCCATTGAGAAAGGGGTCTTAGCGGAGCTTTACCAGCGTTTTTCAGGCGCTGGCAGTGTGAAAGGGCTCTAAAAGCACTCAGGCTTTCACATTGGGATTGCAGATGAGGCTTCTTTCCCATAGTTTGTAGACGCGATAACTTTTGTGCGAATCCATCAATGTACCCTTATTGTAATTTTTTAACCAAAAATATGTAGCAGAATACACATTGGCCTAAACTGATGAATACATTTTATTTTTTTTGGATATGTATTATAGCAGAAAGTAAAAAATATTATTAATTTGTTTTCAAAATTGTGGATCTTTTTTTGTTTATGGCACAAAAACAAAACCCGCAGACGTGATCAAATACCACCAAAAGAAAGCTCTATTTGTAGGGAAAAAAGGACATCAGTTTTGTTTGGGTGCAGCGTAGCACGACCACACAATTGTCAGTTAAAACGATGCAGTGCCGTATCGCAAAAAATGGCCTGGTCATTAAGGGGGTTAATCCTTCCGAGGCTGAATTGGTTAAAGTACATTCTCTAAAGTTCAATGGCTTGTCAAAAGCTGATGGAATTGTCTACAATAATTTTCTACAACAATACAATAAAAGCAATCACAATACATTGCAAGCTTGCCCAATGATGTATTCTCATCCAACTGTTCTCTCAATTTATTTTCTTTTTGGATAATCATGTTTATTGGATTTGTATGTCAATGTATTGTGATTGCTTTTATTAGTCATGTCCTGGATTCTGAATATTAAATATGCCAATGTGATTATTACTACATGTATTATGCCTTTGATAGCATGCTCTCTGTATTATATATTATGATACATATTACATTATGAATTTTATATTTCCTGCACTGATGGTCTGATGTGCTGATGGTCTGATGTGCGTACACACCATCAGTTCAAAACCCGATCGTGTCAGAACACGGTGACGTAAAACACAACGTCGTGCTGAAAAAACGAAGTTCAATGCTTCCAAGCATGCGTCAGGGACAACGTGTTTGCACACGAAACGCGTCAGGGAAGACTCTACTGTCGCCACGATTCTTTTGCAAGCGCTTTTACCTTCAATTTATGTAAGTGCAATACTTATTAAATTTTACTTATACCTACGTTATTACACTATATTGCTCCTTCTTTTCTCCAATGTTTCCACACCCATTCATGGAGTGTCAAGCTTTGAACAGTAGAGCCTCTACTTAACCACAGTGTCGGCGAACATCCTGTAATCTGATGAGGTCTTGACCGAGATTGGCTGGTTTAAAGCTCACACGACTCTAAAATTTATATATGTTTTGGAGTCCACAAGTTCTGGTAAGCCTCCATTTTTCAACTGGGAGACGGGCTTTCCTTTTCACTCTCACCAAGCAAGACATCTCTTGGTACAACGCTTGTTCATATAGAGCACTTGGTTTTCACCAAATATTGGACATAATTTATACTGTCAACTCCCACAGAACATTTTTCACTTGGTGTATATTGACTCTGTTGACGATTTTCTATCATTGATTCTAGTATAAGTTTTTTCATTACACTGATGCAATATATTCATTTTTATGTATATCATATGTTTATATTCAGCGCTACACATTTTTTTTCACCCACTTCCAAGCATGCGTCGACTTGATTCTGAGCATGCGTGGGTTTTTGAACCGATGCTTTTGCGTACTAACCATCGGTTTGGACCGATGGTCAGGCGTCCATCAGTCCGATTTTAAAGCAAGTTATCAAACTTTGGTCCGAAGGACGACGGACCGATGGGCCGTACACACGGTCAGATTGGACCGATGAAACTGGACTTCAGTCCATTTTCATCGGTTTGGACCGATTGTGTGTACGCGGCCCTATACAATTCCATACGCCCTTTCATGCCTCATTTAAAGTTCCATGGCCCATTCCTTTTAGTTTTTTATTTAACAGGGATGGAGGCACGGTCAAGGTAGATTTGGTTTCCAACAGGTCACTTGCTTTCTTTTTAAATTACCATAATGTAGAATCAGTGGAAGCCCTGAGCGTGTCACTTGCCCTGTCGCCTGCTTCCAGATAAGGAATGTCACTTGCCACATCACCTGCCACAAGATGTGGATTGTCACTTTCCACAACACCTGCCATGCTTACTGCCACAAGATGTGGATTGTCACTTGCCACTTTTTTCCTGTCACCAGGTGCGGAATGTCACTTGCCATATCATCTGCCACACTTACTGCCACAAGATGCAGAATGTCACTTGACACATAACCTGTCACAGTGCCAGCCACAAGATGTGGATTGCCACCTGCCACGTTGCCTGTCACCAGATGTGGAGTGAGTGGAGTGCCCCTTGTGGTATATCATGCAGACAGCTGAGGGGGTGAACTACAAGTCCCAGCACACCTCACCTGTACTCCCACACACAGCTCACCTTTCACTGTTAACATCACATCTCTGTGGGATCGCCCTTCTAGATGTAGCAGCAGTGCGGTTCCTGACCTCCCTGGGGCCCTAAGCAAAATTCTGCTAAGGGGCCCTCTATGGTGGTGAAAAATGGGCATGTGGAAATAGTGGGCGTGGATTACACGAGTGTGGCTTGGGGGTGTGGTTAGAGTCTGAGATGAATGAGGGATGGAGAGAGAGAGAAAGAAAGAAAGAAAGAGGGAGAGAAAGAAAGAGAAAGAAAGAGGGAGAGAAAGAAAGAATGAGAGAAAGAAAGAAAGAAAGAAAGAGAAAGAAAGAAAGAAAGAAAGAAAGAAAGAAAGAAAGAAAGAAAGAAAGAAAGAAAGAAAGAAAGAAAGAAAGAAAGAAAGAAAGAAAGAATGAGAGACAGGGAAAAAAAAGAAAGAGGGAGAGAGAGAGAGAAAGAGGGAGAGAGAGAGAGAAAGAGGGAGACAGAGAGAGAGAAAGAGAGAGAGAAAGAGGGAGAGAAAGAGAGAGAGAAAGAGGGAGAGAACGAGGGAGAGAGAGAAAGAGGGAGAGAGAGAAAGAGGGAGAGAGGGAGAGAAAGAGGGAGAGAGAGAGAAAGAGGGAAAGAGGGAGAGAGAGAGAGAGAGAGAGAGGGGGAGAGAGAAAGAGGGAGAGAGAGGGGGAGGGAGAGAGAGAGAGAAAGAGAGAAAGAGGGAGAGAGAGAGGGAGAGAGGGAGAGAGAGAGAAAGAGAGAAAGAGGGAGAGAGAGAGGGCGAGAGAAAGAGGGAGAGAGCGAGAAAGAGAGAAAGAGGGAGAGAGAGAAAGAGGGAGAGAGAGAGGGAGAGAGAAAGAGTTAGAGAGAGAGAAAGAGGGAGAGAGAAAGAGAGAGAGAAAGAGGGAGAGAGGGAGAGAAAGAGGGAGAGAGAGAAAAAGGGAGAGAAAGAGGGAGAGAGGGAGAGAAGAGGGAGAGAGAGAAAGAGGGAGAGAGAGAGAGAAAGAGGGAGAGAGGGAAAAAGAGAAAGAGAGAGAGAGAGGGAGAGGGAGAGGGAGAGGGAGAGGGAGAGAGAGAGGGAGAGAGAGAGAGGGAGGGAGAGGGAGAGGGAGAGAGAGAGAGAGAGAGAGAGAGAGAGAGAGAGAACAAAGGAGAGAAAGAAAGAGGGAGAGAAAGAAAGAGGGAGAGATAGAAAAAAGCAGGAGAGATAGAAAAAAGCGGGATAGATAGAAAAAAGCGGGAGAGATAGAAAGAGGGAGAGAAAGAAGGAGGGGGAGAAAGAAAAAAGAGGGAGAGAAAGAAAGAAGGAGAGAGAGAAAGAGAAAAAGAAAGAGGGATGGAGGGACAGCAGGGCCAGATCCTACTCCACAATAGAAATCTGTGTATTTCAGAAAGTTTAACAAATCAGCAGATAAAGATCTTCCAAACACCTGGTGTTAGTGTTTCAATCATCCCGGCACCATGGTTGTAATGCTGTCAGGATGATTGAAGCGCATCATTTCTATTATTACATTGTAATATAGAATGAAATTATTCAACTCACCATAATGCAGAATCAGTGGAAGGGAAGCCCCGAGTCCCTTCTTACATCAGGCATTCCCAGCGGAGTCCCTCCTTACATCAGGTGTCCCCAGCGGAGCCCCCCCCTTACACCAGGCATTCCTAGCAGAGCCCCCCTTACACCAGGCATTCCCAGCGGAGCCCCCCTTACACCAGGCATTCCCAGCGGAGCCCCCCCTTACACCAGGCATTCCCAGCGGAGCCCCCCCTTACACCAGACATACCCAGCGGAGCCCCCCTTACACCAGACATACCCAGCGGAGCCCCCCTTACACCTCACAGGGACTCATTAATGACAGGAATAATACCACTGGATTGGCGTAGAGCCAATGTGGTGCCTATATTTAAAAAGGGAACAAAGTCTTTACCAAGTAACTATAGACCTGTTAGTTTAACTTCTATAGTTGGGAAGATACTGGAACGTTTAATAAAAGACCATATGGATGAGTTCTTGCTGGAAACAAACTATTTAAGCAACAGACAGCATGGATTCATGAAAGACAGAAGTTGCCAGACAAACCTGATTTCCTTTTATGAAGAGGTAAGTAAAACCCTGGACAGAGGCGTGGCAGTGGACGTGGTATACTTGGATTTTGCTAAAGCGTTCGATACAGTTCCCCACACACAGCTCATGTGTAAGGTAAGGTCTACAGGATTGGATATATCAGTTTGTAAATGGATAGAAAACTGGCTGAAAGACAGAATTCAGAGAGTTGTGGTTAATGATTCTTACTCTGAATGGTCCAAGGTTATCAGCGGTGTATCCCAAGGTTCGGTGTTGGGTCCCTTAATTTTTAATATATTTATAAATGATATCGGGTCTGAGATCAAAAGTAAAATTTCTGTCTTTGCAGATGACACCAAGCTATGCAGTGGAATAACGTCCTTACAGGATGTCTCCAATTTACAAGCCGACCTCAATGCTCTGTCTAAGTGGGCGACTAAGTGGCAGATAAGGTTTAATGTTGATAAATGTAAAGTTATGCACTTAGGGGCTAAGAATATGCATGCATCATACATACTAGGGGGAGTACAACTGGGGGGATCCGTAGTGGAGAAGGATCTGGGGGTTTTAGTTGATCATAAGCTCAATAATGGCATGCAATGCCAAGCTGCGGTTTCCAAAGCGAGCAAAGTCTTGTATTAAGAGAGGTATGGACTCCAGAGAGAGAGATATCATTTTGCCCCTGTACAAATCATTAGTAAGACCTCATCTGGAATATGCAGTCCAGTTTTGGGCTCCAGTTCTCAAAAAGGATATCGGAAAACTGGAGAAAGTGCAGAGAAGGGCAACCAAACTGATAAGAGGCATGGAGGAGCTCAGCTATGAGGAAAGATTAGAAGAACTAAATGTATTCACTCTTGAGTAGAGGAGAATAAGGGGGGGGGGGGGATATGATCAACATGTACAAATATATAAGAGGTCCATATAGTGAACTTGGTGTTGAGTTATTCACTTTACGGTCAACACTGAGGACAAGGGGGCACTCTTTACGTCTAGAGGAAAAGAGATTTCACCTCCAAATACGGAAAGGTTTCTTCACAGTAAGAGCTGTGAAAATGTGGAACAGACTCCCTCCAGACGTGGTTCTGGCCAGCTCAGTAGATTGCTTTAAGAAAGGCCTGGATTCTTTCCTAAATGTACATAATATAACTGAGTACTAAGATGTGTAGGTAAGTTGATCCAGGGTAAATCCGATTGCCTCTCCGGGGATCAGGAAGGAAGTTTTTCCCCCTGCTGTAGCAAATTGGATCATGCTCTGCTGGGGTTTTTTGCCTTCCTCTGGATCAACTGTGGGTATGGAGTTGGTTATATGTGATGTACTGTGTTTTTTTATTTTGTTTGTTTATTTTTTTATGGTTGAACTGAATGTCTTTTTTCAACCTGACTAACTATGTAACTATGTAACTATGTAACTCTCAGTCTCAGGTCTCAGTGCCTGTTCAGCACCCCTCTTAGTATCTCTCTCAGTACATATATCATTGCCCTTCTCAGTAGTGATCCCAGTACCCCTCTTAGTACCTGTCTCAGTACCCCTCATAGTTTCTCTCCAAGTACCCCTCTCATTATTCCTCCCATCACCCCTCCCAGTACCGCTCTCACTACTCCTCCCTGTATCTGTCTCAGTGCTTGTACAGCACCCATTTTAGTACCCCTCTCAGTACATGTATCAATTCCTTTTTCTTAGTAGTGATCCCAGTACCCCTCTCAGTACCTGTCTCAGTACCCCTCATAGTTTCTCTCCAAGTACCCCTCTCAATATTCCTCCCATAACCCCTTTCCAGTACCTTCTCATTACTCCTACCTGTACCTGTCTCAGTGCCTGTCCCAGTACCCCTCCCAGTACCCCCTCTTAGTACATGTATCAATGCCTACTTCAGTAGTGATCCCAGCTCAATTTCTATTATTTGGTCTACAACAAAATGGCGGCTGGCGGAGCGGACCTCTAGCCACGGTGACGGCGACTGCGGGGCAAAAGAAATCGCTGCTCGGGGCCCTATGCAGCTTGCGTAGTTAGCGTATAGGGCGGATCGGCCCTGTCTATTGATATATTGGTCTGAGGGCTGGTGGTGCAACAAGTGGTGAGAAAGAAAAAGTGCACCTGGGCCAGGACTGAATCACTGTGACCTGTGGACTGGTATCAGCCTGTAATGAGAGTACCTGTCCTTCTCTGATCCTACAGCTCTTTAAAGAACGTACTCTGTCATTGAAGTTTGCTATCATTGCAACTAACAGTTTAATTATATTGAAGTGCTTCCTACCTCAGAGGGAAAGTCCCCTTATAAGTGAAGCACTGTTTAAGAGAGTGGTTGAAATTGATTTACATTAAAAGGCACCTTAGGGCCATTGGCACTGTGTAGACATCAAACCAAGAATGAGTTTTCATCTCAGTCACGTTCATCATTTCTTTTGTAGGCCACACTGCATGTCACAAACCCAAGGTGGGTATCCCAGTTGGTGCTCTTTGTGAGTGAAGCAGGGGAGATTCTTTGGTTTAGGAGCTTTGACTTTGCTCAGTCTTCTATTTGCCTACATCAGGGGTGCCCAACCTTTTGAAGAGCGAGGGCCACTAAAGCAACTTGGTAACCAGTCGTGGGCCACAATAAGTAGAGCGGAGGGATGACAGGTCACGGCTACTCTATAGGCCCTCAGATCTGCTCAGATGGAAGGGGACAAATTCCTTTCTGTTTTTCGGATTCGAGGTAGGCGGGCGTAAATGGACATCTGTAGAGGTGAATTGAGGGTCCTATTTGGTCGGGCTGATCGTGTGAAAAGGGCCTAAGACTGTAAGGCTGATGTGCTGCGGTTTACCCACACCATGGGTGCAGTGTAGGGCACCTGTGTCTATCCTGCGGGTTAGCTGAACTTTACCATAGACATCACCTGTAGCAAAAGCCAGCACTGTAGAGGAAGCATCGGCTTATGGGGCTCTGCTCCACAGCCGCTTTCTTCCTCTACCACCAGCTTCATTCACAACACTGATGCTGTGGTATGGCGGGTCAGCAACCTGCAATCTAGGCTTGCCAACCCACCATTCCAGAGCAGGAGGTCGCGGGCCACATTAGAGGGCTCCGCGGGCCACATGTGGCCCCCGTCCACTGGTTGGCCACCCCTGATTTACACTTTCAAAATTACAGAAAACAAAAAAAAATGGTGTCTGCAAAAGTTTGGGCACCCTGCAGAATTTATAGCATGCACTGCCCCCTTTGCAAAGCTGAGACCTGCCAGTGTCATGGATTGTTCTCAATCATCGTCTGGGAAGACCAGGTGATGTCACTCTCAAAGGTTTTAAATGCCCAGACTCATAAGACCTTGCCCCAACAATCAGCACCATGGGTTCTTCTAAGCAGTTGTCTAGAAAACTGAAACTGAAAATAGTTGACGCTCACAAAGCTGGAGAAGAAGATAGCAAAGCGTTTTCAGATGTCAATATCTTCTGTTCGGAATGTAATTAAGAAATGGCAATCATCAGGAACAGTGGAAGTTAAAGCAAGATCTGGAAGACCAGGAAAAATATCAGACAGAACAGCTCGCTGAATTTGTGGTACACTATTCCACTATAAAGAGATACTTTTACAAATATGGTCTTCATTGAAGAGTCATCAGAAGAAAACCTCTTCTACGTCCTCACCACAAAAATCAGCGTTTGAACTTTGCAAATGAACATATAGACAAGCCTGATGCATTTTGGAAACAAGTTCTGTGGACCGATGAGGTTAAAATAGAACTTTTTGGCGGGAATGAGCAAAGCTACGTTTGGAGAAGAAAGGGCACAGAATTTATTGAAAAGAACCTCTGTCCAACTGTTAAGCAAGGGGGTGGATCAATCATGCTTTGGGGTTGTATTGCAGCCAGTGGCACAGAGAACATTTCACGAGTAGAAGGAAAAATGGATTTAATAACATTTCAGCAAATTTTGGATGGTAAATTGATGTCATCTGTGCCATCTGTGAAGATGCTGAAGTTAAAGAGAGGATGGCTTCTACAAATGGATAATGGTCCTAAACACAAAAATCCACGGGTGATTACATCAAGAGGCGTAAACTGAAGGTTTTGCCATGGCCTTCACAATCTCCTGACCTCAACATAATTAAAAATCTAAAATGTATAGAGAAAAACCGGGAAGGCCGCACTCCAAAAAAATGGTTCCTTTTAATAAAACTGGTCACAACATGAACATATCACAGCAAAAAAATCAGGAGAAAAGCTGACGCCTTTCACACTATCATACAGTTCTTATTCATAGCTATATAATTAAAAATCTATGGATAGACCCTAAAAGAGCAGTGCGTGACAGACAGCCCAGAAATCTCAAAGAACGGGAAGACTTTTGTAAGGAAGAATGGGCAAAGATACCTCAAACAAGAATTGAAAGACTCTTGGCTGGCTACAAAAAATGTTTACATGCTGTGATACTTTCCAAAGGGGGCAGTACAAGATATTAACTCTGCAGGGTGCCAAAACTTTTGCAGACGTGTAAATGATGGAAATAAAATCTAACTTTTTTTGACAAATTATAAGAATGTCTAATCTGTAATTTGATGCCTTTTGAAGATTTTTTCATCTTTCCTTGGCTTCGTTATGCACATTAATACAGATTTTTACCTGGGGTGCCCAAACTTTTGATCCCCACTGTAAAAGCAGGTCTTCACTGGTCAGTAAACCCTTCTGCAATCCCTTATATTGATGTGCCCCAGAAATGCACCTAGGAAACAGGTGAGTACAATAAATAAGTGAAAATGTCCAAATTGGGCCTAAAGTGTCAATATTTTGTGTGGCCACCATTATTTTCCAGCACTACTGTAACCCTCTTGGGCATGGAGTTCACCAGAGCTTCACAGGTTGCCACTGGAGTCCTCTTCCACTCCTCCATGATGATATTACGGAGCTGGTGGATGATAGAGACCTTGTGCGCCTCCATCTTCCATTTGAGGATGCCCCACAGATGCTCAGTAGGGTTTAGGTCTATAAATCAGGTGTTCCCATCAGAGTCCCCCTTTACATTAGATGTCCCCATCAGAGTCCTCCTTTATATCAGATGTCCCCATCAGATTCCTCCTTTACATCAGATGTCCTCATCAGAGACCCCCTTTATATCAGATGCCCCCATCAGAATCCCCCCTCACATCAGATGTCCCCATAAGAGTCCCCCTTTACATCAGGTGTCCCCATCAGAGTCCCCCTTTACATCAGGTGTCCCCATCAGAGTCCCCCTTTAAAGCAGATGTCAACATCAGAGTCCCCATTCACATTAGGTGTCACCATCAGAGTCCCTCTTTACAGCAGATGTCCCCATCAGAGTCCTCCTTTACATCAGGTGTCCCCATCAGAGTCCCCCTTTACATCAGGTGTCACCATCAGACAGTACTAGGCGGCACTTTTAGGGGGGTGGCCCGCCAGCCAGCCCGTTCCGGGCGGGCAGATTACACAAAGCGGCGGGGGGGGGGGTGGAGCAGTCAGCAAGTGAGCTGGGCCAGGCGCCGCTGCCTGTGAGGAGCCTGGCGGCGGTGCCGCTGCTGCTGTTAGTGGTGACACAGGAGCGAGCGGGCAGATCACACAAAGCGGCGGGGGGGGGGGGGGTGGAGCAGTCATCAAGTGAGCTGGGCAGGCGCCGCTGCCTGTGAGGAGCCTGGTGCCGGCGTGGCTGCTGCTGCTAGTGGTGACACAGGAGTGGGCGGGCAGATCACACAAAGCAGGAGGGGAGATGGAGCAGTCATCAAGTGAGCTGGGCAGGCGCCGCTGCCTGTGAGGAGCCCGGAGGCGGCGCAACTGCTGCTGCTAGTGGTGACACAGTAGCGGGCGGGCAGATCGCACAAAGCAGGGGGGGTGGAGCAGTCATCAAGTGAGCTGTGCAGGCGCCGCTGCCTGTGAGGAGCCTGGCGGCGGTGCCGCTGCTGCTGTTAGTGTTGACACAGGAGCGAGCGGGCAGATCACACAAAGCGGCGGGGGGGGGGGGTGGAGCAGTCATCAAGTGAGCTGGGCAGGCGCCGCTGCCTGTGAAGAGCCCTATGTATCAGTAAATGCTGCTGTTAGTGATGACACATGAGTGGGCGGGCAGAACACTCAAGGGGGAGGAGCAGCAATCAACGAGTGAGCGGCAGGGGAGAAGAGAGATGATGTTATCTCTCACCGCCCGCCCTACATCACCGTGGCAAATGACGCAAGTGACCATCCGCAACGTGTGGCAATCCGCAGCGTGTGGCATGTGATGTGGCAAATGACAACCCTCAACGTGTGGCAGGTGACGTAAGTGACAATCTGCAACGTGTGGCAAGTGACAATCCGCAACGTGTGGCAAGTGACAATCCGCAAAGTGTGGCAAGTGACAATCCGCAAAGTGTGGCAAGTGACCATCCGCAACGTGTGACAGGTGACCATGCGCAAAGTGTGGCAGGTGACGTTGTGGCAAGTGGCAATCCGCAGCGTGTGGCAGGTGACGCGGCAACTGATAAACCGCTACGTGTGGCATGTGATGTGGCAAATGACAACCCTCAACGTGTGGCAGGTGACGTAAGTGACCATCGGCAACGTGGCAAGTGACAATCCGCAACCTATGGCAGGTGGCAACCCGCATCTGGTGGTGGAGTCTGAAGCAAAACTGTAAGTACAAACACACATAACAAGTTGTATGAGACATGAGAACCTGAGAGGGACTTGCCTTGCCCAGCCCTGATTAATCACTTGAGGACCGGGAGGATTTTCCCACTTAATGACTGGGCCATTTTTTGCGATATGGCACTGTCGCTTAAATGGACTATTACGTGGTCGTGTAACACTGTACCCAAATAAAATTGACGTCCTTTTTTCCTACAAATAGAGCTTTCTTTTTGTGATATTTAATCACCTCTGCGGTTTTTATTTTTTGTGCTATAAACAAAAAAAAACAATAATTTAAAATATATATATATATTTTTTGCTTTTTGCTATAATAAATATCCCCAAATAAAAAAATTAATAAAAATTTCTTCATCAGTTTAGGCCAATATGTACTCTTCTACATATTTTTGGTACCAAAAAAAACACAATTAGCGTACATTGATTAGGTCCTCTACATACATGTATAGTGCCATGACAGGTCCTCTTTATACTCCTATATACATGTAGACTGCCATGATCGGTTCTCTTTTTATATACATGTATAGAGCCATGACGCGTCCTTTTACACTCCTTTATACATGTATAGAGCCATGACAGGTCCTCTTTATACAACTTTATACATGTATAGAGCCATGACAGGTCCTCTTTATACAACTTTATACATGTATAGAGCCATGACAGGTCCTCTTTATACAACTTTATACATGTATAGAGCCATGACAGGTCCTCTTTATACAACTTTATACATGTATAGAGCCATGACAGGTCCTCTTTATACAACTTTATACATGTATAGAGCCATGACGTGTCCCCTTTAGTTATCATGATCTAAAATAATGAATGTGGGGGCCTTTTGGTGGGCGTGATTTTTATCAAAAATTTCATTTTTGGTCCCAGGCAGCACAATGTCTTGGGCCGGCACTGCCATCAGAGTCCTCCTTCACATGAGGTGTCATCTTCAGAATCCCCCTTTACAGCAGATGTCAACATCAGAGTCCCCATTCACATTAGATGTCACCAACAGAGTCCCCCTTCACATCAGATGTCCTCATCAGAGTTCCCCTTTACAGCAGATGTCACCATCAGAGTCCCCCTTCACATCAGATGTCCTCATCAGAGTTCCCCTTTACAGCAGATGTCACCATCAGAGTCCCCCTTCACATCAGATGTCCTCATCAGAGTTCCCCTTTACAGCAGATGTCCCCATCAGAGTCCCCCTTTACAGCAGATGTCCTCATCAGAGTCCCCCTTTACAGCAGATGTCCCCATCAGAGTCCCCCTTTACAGCAGATGTCCTCATCAGAGTCCCCCTTTACAGCAGATGTCCCCATCAGAGTCCCCCTTCACATCCTACTTCCTTATACAACCCACTTCCTATTTCTTGTTTAGAAAACAACCTAGGCTTATGACATCACATACAGCTCTTTCTCTCTCACTCTTGTTAGAGTTTACCAGGAAGGGAGGGGGGTGAGTCATAAGAGGGTCAATGAGAGCTGCAGAGCTGGAGGTATGCTTCTGTGTGTGTGTGTGTGTGTGTGTGTGTGTGTGTGTGTGTGTGTGTGTATGTGTGTGTAAATCCAGGAAGTGAAGAGGCAGCAGCTTCAGCTGCCCACAGTTAAAATGGTTGCAGCCAGACTCAGTGGAGGGAAATTTCTGCAGCATATTTGACAAGTACAGAATCGCAGTATATATAAAATAATATGCAAAGTGGTTGGAGTGAAGCTTCAGAATGGCAAAGATGTTTTTTTTACAAATAATGTGAGCAGACTGCAGTGCCTCTTTATGGGGGGCAAATCCTTCTGGTCCTTAAGTGATTAGACTCACCTCTAAAATCAGCAGTGTCAGCAAGACTCTTATTGTATGTTCTTGTTTTACTGTGTAACATATTATTTTCAAACTAGATCTCCATCACAGACAACCAGCCTGTTAACACACAGCTACTTAGCTGTAGATTGCAAGCCCCAAAACAAGCAAGTGTCTATGTATATTAATTGATAGGTGTGTGGAGAGCTCCCCCTTGTGTGAGAGAACTCAAATTACCTCAATGACTAATGAGCCACATTTTTTGTTACTAATGAGCTTACTCAGTAAGCGGTGGTTCACACAGGGGCGACCTGTCAGGTGACTTAGCATCCTGTCATGTGGCGCTCTATGCATTGCAATGGAACCGTTCTAAAAGGAGTGACTCAAGTCGCTCCGTCTGAAGCCCTGTACACACGGCCGAGGTTCTCGGCAGAAACCAGCGAGAACCTCGCTGGGAGCCGCATTCTGCCGAGAACCTCGGCCGTGTGTACGCTCTCGGCGAGCCCCGCCCGTCGGGAAACCCGTAGAGCAAATAGAGAACAGGTTCTCTATTTGCTCGACGGCCCGTTGGGGTGAATAGCTGGTTGCCTTTCCCGACGGGCGGGTCGCCGATTCTGACGGCCGGCAGAGAACCTCGACGGGCGGAACGATGTGTTCCGCCCGTCGAGGTTCTCTGCCGTGTGTACGGGGCCTTAGAAAAAGGTTCCTGTACTACTTTGGGGGGACTTCGGAGCAGCTTGCATTGACTTCTATACAAAAGTCATTTTGCAAGCCGCGGTGTACGGGGCAGCTTCAGAGTCGGACGACTTTAAAGCCGCCCCTGTGTGAACCGACACTAAGACAAAGACTGCAGTTTTAAGACCATACTTTGAAAATAGTAGTAAATGCAATGCCATTGAGAAGGAAGAATGATATTGAGCACACCCTGCATAGTCCTTCTGCAGCTTTCACAGTCCTGGGCCTAGGTGACGTGGCTGTGCAGGTGGAGCCCCGCTAAACTCAAAAGTTTCTTATGAAAGAAGTACCCTGCAAGGGTTGCAGTTTGGGGATATTAAAGGAGACCATGCTTCGTATTACATCCTTAACCACTTAACGACCGCCGCATGTACATATACGTCGGCAGAATGGCACGGACAGGCACATCAACGTACCTGTACGTGGCCACCTTGACGTGAATCGGGGTCCGATCGGGACCCCCCTCGGTACATGCGGCGGTCCGTTCGTCCGTGGGAGCGATCCTGGATGAGGGGGCGGCTATTCGTTTCTAGCCACCCCCTCGCGATCGCTCCCAGCTAATCATCTGCTTCCTCTGCCTGTGTAACTGTAAACACGGGCAGAGGAAGTGATGTCATCTCTCCTCGTGGCGGTCTTTTCGTCCGGCACAGAGGAGAGAAGACATCAGAACAGTGAGTTGCACCAAGCACCACACTGATACAGGTACACATAGGCACACAACCCCCCCAGTCACCCCCAGATCACCCCCCAGCCCCCTGTCACAGTGTCACTGATTGCAGTGATCATTTATTTTCTGATGACTGCATTTAGTGACATTTGTGACAGAAACAAGTGTTAGGGACATTAGCTTTAGGTCCCTTTAGGTCCAGGGTAGCCCCTGGTAGCCCCTTACCCCCCCTAATAATGGTTTAACCCCTTGATCACCCCCCTAGTTAACCCTTTCACCCCCTATTGCCAGCGTCACTAAGCGATCGTTTTTCTGTAGCTAGTTATTTTTTGAGGTTCGCCACCAGGTTTTAATAGCGTTAGATACCCCCATACATTTTCTAAATAAAGGTTTTAACCCCTGATTGCCCCTAGAGTTAACCCTTTCATCAGTGATCACCGTATAAGTGTCAATGGTGACGCTGGTTAGCCAGTTAGTTATTTAGGTTCGCCGCCAGGTTTTTATAAAGCGTCAGGTACCCCCATATATTACCTAACAAAGTTTTTAACCCCCTGATTGCCCCTTAGTATAAGTGTTACGGTTGACGCTGGTTAGTTAGTTTGTTGTTTATAGCATCAGGGCACCCGCCGTATATAACCCAATAAAGGTGTAACCCCCTGATCGCCCCGGCGGGTGATATCAATTACATTTTAGCGTCAGTCTGGGTCTGCGTCGCCCCAGGCAGCGTTAGGTTATTGCCAGTAGTGCTTACACCCACGTGCAAAGCATACACCCCCCTTAGTGGTATAGTATCTGAACGGATCGATACCTGATCTGATCAGATCTATACTAGCGTACCCAACAGTTTAGGGTTCCCAAAAATGCATTGTTAGCGGGATCAGCCCAGTTACCTGCTAGCACCTGCGTTTTGCCCCTCCACCCAGCCCAGCCCAACTCACCCGAATGCAGTATCGATCGATCACTCTCACTTCAAAAACACAACACACATACACACATAACTGCAGCGTTCGCAGAGACAGGCCTGATCCCTGCAGGTTTTTTTAAGCGTTTTCTACGTTTGCTGACAGTCAGGTGCTTATTTTACCTGTGAATCGCACTACTGTACCACTAAATTTAGAGCCCAAAATGGCAAAGCAAATGTACACTGGTGAAAAGGCCTACACGTTTCTGAGCATGACAGATAGTGAAGAGAAGGTCACGCATCTGTCAGATTCTGACTCAGAATAGGATCCTGTAGAAGACAGCGGCTCCATGCCAGATAGCTCTGACGACGAAGTTGTGGTCCCTGCTAAGGCCAGGCGTACCCGATCCCGTTCTGATGTTGTTGAGCAACAAGAACCGCAGGACCCTTGTATGGAGCAGAGAAGTACTAGCGCCGCTAATCCTTCTGGTGGACTGGCAAGCACCAGCGGCCTAGTACACCCTGGTCGTTCATCCAGCACTGCAGTATCACGTGGTGACGTGGCGAGTCCCATAAGTGCAGTTCAAGCTGGCGAGGTGGCAAGCACAAGTAGTGTCCCGCTGCCACCAAGAAGAAGAAGACAAAGACAGGCCCGTCGTGCCCATAGTGCCCTTCCTGCAGAATTCGCCTATTCTGATTAGGTCCCCACCACTTCTGCAAAACCCGTACTTCCCCCATTCACTGGCCAACCCTGTATTCAGGTGGATACAGTTGATTTTATGTCACTTGATTTTTATTCCCTGTATTTCATGGAAGATCTCTATAGATCTATTGTGGACCAGAGTAATTTATATGCTGGTACCAACATCGCCGCTAATCCCCAGTCTGTCCTTGCCAGAGAATGGAAACCACTTACGGTTTCTGAATTTAAAACCTTTCTGGGCCTTACCCTCAACATGGGCATACACCAATTTCCGAAGTTGCGGATGTATTGGCCACTAGTCCACACCACCATATGCCCATATTCTCTGCTTGCATGGCCAGTAAACGATATGAGGCGATCCTGCGGTTTTTGCATTTCAGTGACAATGCACTTTGTCGTCCGCATGGAGACCCTGAATTTGACCAGCTCTACAAAATTCGGCCCCTCATAAACCATTTCAATGAACGTTATGCAGCCTTGTTTAATCCCCAGCAAGTTGTCTGTGTTAAAGAGTCCCTAATTAAATTTTTTGGCCACTTGTCTTTCAAGCAGTTCCTTCCCAGCAAGCGTGCCAGATACAGGGTCAAGCTCTATAATCTTTGTGACAGGGCAGCAGGCTACACATGGAGCTTTAGGGTTTATGAGGGAAAAGATAGTTAGGTAGAGCCAGAGGGATGCCCAGATTACATGGGGAGCACTGGCAAGATCGTGTGGGACTTGGAGTCACCCTTATTCAGAAAGGGGTACCACTTACACGTGGACAATTATTACACCAGCGTGCCACTTTTTAGTCACTTGTTTGATTGTCAAATTGGAGCATGTGGCACCGTGCGACCTAATCGCCGGGGCTTTCCCCAGCGGCTTGTAGATTCCCACCCTTCACGCAGACACAACAGTACAAATTCGTACGGCGACTGGTCTTGTGGAGAAACCCCTCTGTGTCCACGAATATAACCAAAATATGGGAGGGGTGGACCTCAATGGCCAGTTGATGGCGCCGTATCATATTGCCTGTAAGGCGAGACGCTGGTACAAAAAAGTGTCTCTATATTTATTTCAATTGACTTTACTGAATGCTTATGTCTTATACAAAGCTTCAGGATGGAATGGAGCCTTGCTTACATTCCAGGATGAGATCATCTTAGAACTCCTGTATCCAGGCGGTTCTGCACCTCACCATCCCCTACCAAATGCATTTTTCTAATGTCCTCGAGAGTACCCCTACCCAACGAGCCCCCTAAAGAAGATGTCGTGTCTGTAGCAAGCACGAATATAGGCGTGACACCCGTTATTTTTGTCCCCGCTGTCCTGCCACTCCTGGTCTTTGTATTGGTGAATGTTTTGAACGCTTCCACACACGAGTGAAGTATTAGCGTAGGGTAAAACATTTCACAGGCTAGGACACACTTACACAGGGTCTCCCAATGTGCCATCGCATTTTGAGAGACCCAAACCTGGAACCGAAAATTTGAACAGTTAGGCCGTGTACACACGGCAGAGAACCTCGACAGGCAGAACACATCGTTCCGCCCGTCGAGGTTCCCTGCCGGCCGTCGAAATCGGCGACCCGCCCGTCGGGAATGGCAACCAGCCATTCTTCCAGGCGGGCCGTCGAGCAAATAGAGAGCGTGCTCTCTATTTCTGCTCGACGGGCTTCCCGACGGGAAGCTCGCCGAGAGTGTACACACGGCCGAGGTCCTCACTGGAATGCAGCTTCCAGCGAGGTTCTCGCTGGTTTCCAGCGAGAACCTCGGTCGTGTGTACACGGCCTAACATTTACAAAAATAAGTGTTAAAAAAAAAGTAAAAAATAAAAACACAAAAAATATATAAAAAAATAAAAATAAATAGTTGTCATTTTATTGTTCTCTCTCTCTCTCTCTATTGTTCTGCTCTTTTTTACTGTATTCTATTTTGCAAAGTTTTTTTGTTTTTTCATGCTTGCTTTTCAGGTATGTAATTTACTTTACTGTTTTCAGGTACGCCATTCAGCTGTTGCGCTGTATTTATCTTGACAGCAACAGCGTTTGCTCCCACGATATATAAAGCCGTGACTCCAGTGCTGTAGGAGTTGATTTCACCACCACAGTTAAAAAAAGAGCATATATGCCGAAGCATGGGGGCATTAGGGGCGGAGGAGCGATTTTGCTCCAAATGCCGCGTACATACGGTCGGCATTCCTACGGAGGCTTGCCCGTGGAAAAGTCCGACCATGTGTACGCGGCATAACTTTTTTGTGGGAGGATGCCCCCATGCTTCGGCATATATATATATTTAGGCACAGGTTGCGTTTAAAAAATGTTTTTATTTTTTACTGTTTTTTTTCTTGGTATTTGCTTTGCAGAACACATCGTTCCGCCCGTCGAGGTTCTCTGCCGGCCGTTGAAATCGGCGACCCGCCCGTCGGGAATGGCAACCAGCCATTCATCCAGGCGGGCCGTCCAGCAAAAAGAGAGCGTGCTCTCTTTTTGCTCGACGGGATTCCCGACGGGCGGGCGCTCCGTGTACACACGGCCGAGGTCCTCGCTGGAATGCAGCTTCCAGCGAGGTTCTCGCTGGTTTCCAGCGAGAACCTCGGTCGTGTGTACGCCGCCTAACGCTGTAGGAGGTGATTTCACCACCACAGTTAAAAAAAAGAGTATATATGCCAAAGCATGGGGACATTAGGGGCGGAGGAGCGATTTTGCTCCTAATGCCACGTTCATACGGTTGACATTCCTACGGAGGCTTTCCCTGGAAAAGTCTGACCGTGTGTACACGGCATAACTTTTTTGCGTGAGGATGCCCCCATGCTTCGGCATATATAAATGGTGCATGTATGCCCATCATTAGAAGTTGGTGGATGAAGGGAGGTATTCTGATGGTGGGCATACCCACCGATCAATCTCTTTTTTTCGTTCAGCCAACAGGCTGCATGAAAAAAAAGATTACAATACATGTCCAACAAGAACCATCAACATACTGGTATGTTGCTGGACTTTGAATGGTTATACCAGAATGATGCCTGCAGGTTTAGGTACCATCTTGGTATCATTCTTTTCAGCCAGCGGTCGGCTTTCATGTAAAAGCAGTCCTAGCGGCTAATTAGCCTCTAGACTGCTTTTACATTCAGTGGGAGGAATGTCCCCCCCTGGATATAAACAGCGCCATTGGGAAATTGGGAAAGCATTTTATCACACCGATCTTGGTGTGGTCAGATGCTTTGAGGGCAGAGGAGAGATCTAGAGTCTGATAGACCCCATTTTTTTCAAAAAAGAGTATCTGTCACTAACTATTGCTATCATAAGGGATATTTACATTCCCTGAGATAATTTTTTTTTTAAATAAATAAAATGGAAGGAACAGTTTACAAATAAAATAAAAAAAAGCTAAATAAAAAAAAAAAGCATCCCTGTCCCCCCCCCCCCCCTGCTCTTGCGCAAAGGCGAACGCAAGCGTCGGTCTGGAGTCATATGTAAACAGCAATTGTATCATGCATGTGAGGTATCACCGCGAAGGGCAGATCGAGGGCAGTAATTTTAGCAGTAGACCTCCTCTGTAAATTGAATGTGGTAACCTGTAAAGGCTTTTAAAGGCTTTTAAAAATGTATGTAGTTTGTCGCCACTGCGTGTTTGTGCGCAATTTTAAAGTATGTCGTGTTTGGTATCCATGTACTCGGCCTAAGATTATCTTTTTTATTTCATCCAAAATTTGGGCAATATAGTGTGTTTCAGGGCTTTAAAATAAAAATTGTGTATTTTTTCCCCAAAAAATGCGTTTGAAAAATCGCTGCGCAAATACTGTGTGGAAAAAAAATGCCCAGATGGCACAATACCCCCCAAATGACCCCATTTTGGAAAGTAGACACCCCAAGCTATTTGCTGAGAGGTATGGTGAGTATTTTGCAGATCTCGCTTTTTGTCACAAAGTTTTGAAAATTTTAAAAAGAAATTGTATTTTTTATTTTTTTATTTCTTAATTTTCAAAGACAAATGAGAGCTGTAAAATACTCACTATGCCTCTCAGCAAATAGCTTGGGGTGTCTACTTTCCAAAATGGGGTAATTTGGGGGGGTTTATGCTATTTTGGCATTTTATGGCCTTCGGAACTGTGATAGGTAGTGAGGAGTGAAATCAAAAATTTGCGCCCTTAGAAATGCTGAAGGCGGTGCTTGGTTTTTGGGGCCCCATACGCGGCTAGGCTCCCAAAAAGTCCCAAACATGTGATTAGGGCCGCTGTTAGAAATCATGGGGCCCCGTACAGCATACCAGACAGGGCCCCTTTGTCCCGCCCACAACCCCGCCCCTGGCCCTCATGCTGTCACGAAATCTGTGGGAATGGTGGCAGGAGCTGAAACATGTAAAATGTTCCAAAAGATGAACCTTTAATTACCATTATTATTCTAAACTTTTTATACTATCATAAAGCAGCAGAGATGTCTTATTTTAAAACTTTTTTTGACAACAACTAATTAGCTGGGATGAGCTCAGGCGTGTTCGGACTGTAGTCTGAACCCACCTTATCTATACCACCAGGAAGCTTTATAGCACCCCACCAATCATAACTGGATCTGAATGGGAGAGATGTCAGTGTTTTGACATCTATGCCTGTTCAGTTTGTGTCCTCATACACCACAGACTTGTGTCCATTTACATCAGGCTACCTCTGATCTGTCACATTTAGGTTTGGAAAAATAGAAAAGGATGTTCTTTTCATTTATTTATTTTTTGACCTGAATGCCCACAAGTCAATTCATATGTGGACTCCTGTAGACCTACATGGAGCTTTAGTTTCAATCGGGTCCACATAAGTGGTGGCTGGTGCTCACATTTTTTTTGTGGGGGGGTTGCAAACAAACTGAAAAATTCTGAAAAAAAAAACATCAAAAATGCATCAAATTGTGCCATCAAACACAGCTACTGTGTCCATCAATTGCAGCCACTGTGCCATCAAACACAGCTACTGTGCCCATCAATTGCAGCCATTGTGCCATCAAACACAGCTACTGTGCCCATCAATTGCAGCCACTGTGCCATCATACGCAGCTACTGTATCCACTGGTCCACGGTATAAACTGAAAGGCGGGCGGACTTGATTGCCAAGGATGAGCTCCGGCGTTTTCGCACACCACGCGTGCAGAGCCCGCCAGGAAGTTGACACGGTGCTGCGATAACCACAGGCAGGGAGACATTTCCCCATCTCGGCAGCCTGCGCATCTGGACAATGTCTCACTGCCTGTGATTAGAGCAGCGCCGTGTCAACTTCCTGGCGGGCTCTGCACGCGTGGTGTGAGAACACGCCGGAGCTGATTGCAAAGCCTAGAGGGGGCCGGGAAGCCGGCCTCCGCGTCCTTAACAACCAATGAGTCATCAGCTGTCAGCGAGCTACCGCTCGGGGGCATGTTGGGTCCTTGACGTCACAATGGGGCATGGCCTTCGGATGACGTAATCCAATTGCCACGTCCCCATTGTTATTTAAGGAATGCTTGACATTGGCGCGGGCAGATCAGCAAGACGCAGTGGCGGAGGAGGGTCGTCGTGGGAGTGGTGGCAGAGGAAGAAGAATTGGATAAAGACAAAAAAAGAAGAGCAGACACTCCATAGTATACATACATACTTGTACAAATATTCTCATTATGGGTACAGTGGGTGAACATATATTAATGTACTTATAAGGCAATCCTGCGCAGAAAAAAAGAACTACACCTCGATCCGGGCGCCACTTCGGGAGCCTGCTGCGCCCGAGATCCAAGGAAGTGCAAATTAAATAGCTCAAAAAGCAAGAAAAACTAAGCAGGGGTGCCGATAACATCCGAACAGCAAAAGAACAGTACCACTACCTAAAAATGTGTTTGACTCATTAAACTAATAGAGTGCCTGCGAGTAACTAGTCGGCCGTCTAGAGCGGCCCAAAAGGAGGACAAAAAGACTAGGAGAGAAAGGGAAGGGGGGATGGTAAGAATAGGGATGGAAGGGGAGGGGGGGTGGATATTGGGGGGGGGGGGGATGGGGAGACGGTGTGCTTAATCCCCGCCTAGGGTGTACAGCCTCCAAATTACAAAAACAAAAAAGAGACTAAATCCAAATTTAAATTTAAATCCAAGCCTAAGTTTATGGGGGTCAAAGCAAATCAAGCATCTGTGGGTTAAAGCTGAGGAGGAGAGGTCGGAGGAGGGATTTTTAAAGGGGGCTTCCAGATTCCGATAAGCCCCCCGCCCACAGGTTCAGGAGGGGGGGGCACTTGCTCATCCACTTCCTTTCCTGACCTGCCGGGCTGCATGCTCGGATAAGGGTTTGGTATGGATTTTGGTGGCCCCCACGCCATGTTTTTTTTTTACATTTTGGCATTGGGTTGTACCCTCCAAATCCATACTAGACACAAGGGCCTGGTATGGATCTGGAGGGGGGACCCCATGCTGTTTTTTTTCTCTAGCACTCTGATGAGCGTTAAGAGGCACTTTGATGGGCATATTTTATGTTAAGGGGCATGTTGATGGGCACATTTTATGTTAAGGGACACTCTGATGGGCACAACAATATGTGTCCAGTAGCATGCCCCTTAACGTAAATGTACCCATCAGAGTGCCCCTTAACATAAAATAATGCTGATGGGCACATTTTATGTTAAGTGGCACACTGATGGGCACATGTTATGTTAAAGGGGCACGCTGATAGACACATATTACACATGTTACCTTATGTATAGGGGCCCTCTGATGGGAAAACCTGATGCAAGGTGGCACAGTGATGGGGATGCATTATATTAAGGGGCACTCTGATGAATGAATAATTGAATGAAAACTTATATAGCGCGGCACATGCAAACTAAATCACCTCTGGGTGCTTGTTGTTCCTGTCTCCTTTGATATCAAAAGAGATGAGTCTTTATCTTTCTCCTGAACGCTAAATGATTCTCCTCCAACCGAATGCTGGTTGGTAAAGCGTTCCATAGTCTGGGACCTTGGAACGCAAATCTTCTTTCTCCTTTGGACTTGCAATTGGCTTTCGGAATCTGGAGCAGGTTTTGATTGGTGGATCGCAGAACGCGATTGGGATTGTGGGCTTTTATTTTTTCGCATAAATAATGGGGAGCATTCCCATGGACACATCTATGCGTAAGACAGAGTGCTTTAAAAGCAATTCTGTCTTTAACTGGCAGCCAGTGAAGGGATCTCAGTGAAGGTGAGATTGATTCCCAGGGTTTTTTCCCAGTCACAAGTCTGGGGGCCGTGTTCTGAACAACTTGCAGACGAGCGATTTGGTACTTTGGGAGTCCGAGGTAAAGGGCATTTGCATAGTTGAGTCTGGAGTTAACAATTGCTCCCACCACGACCGCTAAATCTTCTTTGGGGATGAAAGGAGTAAGTCTGCGTAGTAGGCGCAGCAGATGGTGAGATCCGCTGACTACTGACCCTATTTGTGCGTCTATTGTCATATAGGAGTCAAAAATGACCCCTAGACTTTTGACTTTGGCGCTAGGGGTAATGATTTTGCCCAGAATGGGCGGGGGGGTCCAAGTTGTTGCAGGTTGATTCCTATGCTTGGCGTGAAACAGGAGAAGTTCTGTTTTCGCTCCGTTGAGTTTAAGATAACTCTTTGTTATCTAGTCCTCTATCAAAGAGAGGCATGTCATCATGGTGATCCTTTTTGTTGCCAATGCGGAAATACAGTTGCGTGTCATCTACATATGAATGGTAAAGCAGTATTTGGCTGCTAATAATCTCAAAAAGAGGGCGAAGATAGATCCTTGAGGGACTCCGCATGATACTGTGCGTTTCTCAGAAGTGAAAGGTCCTAGCTTCTTTCAAAAAAGAGGAGAACCAAGATGGGGACACTTGATGTAAAGGGGCACCCTGATCAGGATGCCTGATGTAAAGGGGTACTCTGATGGAAACATATGATGTAAGGGGGCATCTGGTGTAAAGAGGCACTCTGATGGAAACATATGATGTAAGGGGGCATCTGGTGTAAAGAGGCACTCTGATGGGGGCACCTGATGTAAAAGAGCACTCTGATGTGACAAAGACACCTGATGTAAAGGGGCACTCTGATGTTGGCACATAATTTAAGGGGGCACTCTGATGGGGGCAAATGATGTAAGGGTGCCCTCTAATGAAGAAACCTGATGTAAGGGAGCACTCTGATTTGGACACCTGATATAACAGAGTACTCTGACAGTGTCAACTGATTTATGGGGGTAATCTGATGGGGCACCCAATGTAATGAATTACTGTGGTTATTCTGACTCTGAGGCCGCGTACACACGAGGGGATATGTCCGCTGAAAACGGTCCGATGGACCGTTTCAGCAGACATCTCCGCTCGTGTGTATGGGCTAGCGGACAGATTTCTCCACCCGACAGATTTCAAAGCAAGCTTTGAAATCTATCCGGTGGGAATCTGTCCGCCCGACATGTCTGCTGGTTAGTACACTTACCAGCAGACATGTCGGCCCCCACCGCCGCCGCGCCGCTGCCGAATGGATTCGGCGCATGCGCGGAAGTGTTTTACTTCCTGGTGCGGTGACGTGGCGGTGACGCGGCGGCGTCAATGTCACCGCCGCGTCACCGCCACGTCACCGCGCCGTCCGGCGGCGGGGAATTTGATCCGATGGTGTGTACACGCCATCGGATCAAACTCCCGATCGGACATATCCGATGGAAATGGTCCGCGGACCGTTTTCATCGGATATGTCCGATCGTGTGTATATGGCCTGATTGTTGTGAAGTGATTTATCCCTTGTGAGACCTCTATGCCTGGCCTGTATAAGAAAATATAATCACTGAGCACAATCCTCAACAGATAGCTTGAACTCATCAGGTACCGATTCTATTCGCAGAGGTGCTTTAATACGTAAACAGGTTACAGCAGATGACAGGATACAAACAGATGAATAGGTTATGGTACTTATGTGGTCAAAAGATGATACTGTCTGTAGCTTACTTTTGCAGAATACATGTGCCCGTTCTGTAAGAGGCTGCTATCCCTTTCCATGATTCCCATGATTGGCAGTGGGAAATAGCTAGATGAGGATTATCAAAAAGTGAGCAAGCTGTGCCTGGGCACACCCTAATCACCCCATGCGATCCAGATTCCCCCTGCTGACACCAGCCTGCTCTACTGACACCATCTATGTTTTAGGATCGATTCACACCTATGCATGTTGCTTTTCAGCGTTTATGCAGTGCTTTTTGCGGTGCTTGATGTGTTTTTTGACAAGCGTTTTCACCACGATTTTACAGTGATTTGCGTTTTTTTTTTTGTTTTTTTATCCATTTTTTTTTTTACCGGCAATTTTTTACATTTTCTTTAACAACCAGCTATAAACAGGTTTAAAAAAATGCAAACCTCAAATCGCGGCAAAATCGCAGCAATTGAATTCTATTACATGTTTCCAAACGCTGCTTTTTGCAGGGAAAAAAGTCCCCGACCCTTTCCAAAAACGCAGGCATGAAGGAGCTGGCTCTATAGTGAATTCCATATGGCTACAAGAATGGCCTATAAAGTGGAGAATAGGAGGGACTGGCTGATGATTTCCACACCAGGTTCAGGGGCAGCAATACTTAAAAACTGTAAAAATATGTTTCAATCTGCCATAAAGTCAAGAAAAATGTTTCGGTGGAGTTATACTTTAATCCCATTATCTGCCAAGCAGTACAGCAAAGACCTTAGTAGCAGAGTATCATGCTAACCATCAAGAGAAACATAAAAATGCAAAGTTAATACAATTAGTCAGCAAACAGAATACATAATCTTTTGATAGGAGCCCAACCAGTCTTTCTTTATATTAGGATAGACTTTAGGAAAGTTTGAGATTTCTATTGGATTATTATTCCTGTCTGTGTCCCCGCTGGAGAGGTAATTTCCTGTCCCAATGACCCAACAGGAAGTGATAAAATCTTGCTAATGGAGACCCAGTTAGCAGCAAAAAACAGCAGTACTATGACTGTCTATATACCCAGTGGAAAGATTATTCTAACTTCCTGTTCCAGTGACATGACAGGAAGTCAGGGCAAAACTTACTAAAGAAACAAACCGCAAAAGGGTCTTTGTAGACAGGCTTTTGTTCACTTCAAATGGGTTTTGCATTCCTACACAAGTCTATGGAAATTCAAAACCCACTTGGAGCAGATCACTGCAGGTCCAAAGGAATTCAATTGCAGGTCAATGAATTCTGAATAATCTCAGAAGCATCTTAAATAAAACTGACACAGGTTCTTGACCTTCTTTGCTCTATTTAGGGCTAAAAATAACTCTTGAACATATTTTTTAAATTAATAATTTTGCATTGGTTACACCTATACAAGTCATGTAACACACAATCAACTGTCATTTTATTTTCTATTTTGGCTTTTTTTGCTTTTATTAGTCAGTATTAAATAATAATTTTATTAGATGACGCAATGGTTAAATCCTTGTAGAATGTCCCAAGAGAGGCAACTTGTGGCTGTCTAGCTTCTGAGAATATACAAATCCCAATATGGTCTATAGGTATGCTGGGATGTGTAGTTTCACAGCCACTAGAAGGTCACTGCTTGCTTGTCTGGGATGTAGTATTAATAGAAATAATATGGTATAATATATACCCCAAGCCCACCTACAAAACAAGAAAAAAAACTCTAAGCCCCTTTCCTCTATATACACACATCTAATAACATCCCCTAACAATGTGTTATGGTTTAAAAAAAAATTCTCCCACCACCGAGTAATAGACTAAATTGTACAGAGTATGTTCCCCTCTTCCCTTCCTCTAGTACAGGTAGACAGTTTGTTAAGCCACTTTGCAGTGGGCTCAGGTGCGCCCCTCAGAGGTTGTGTGTCCTTTTCTGGGCTTCTTGTTGTTGTTCAGTCTACCATCTTGTCTTGCTTCTTCCCCTCCTTTTTCTTCTTTTTCGATTCTATGAACAGGAAATAAGTAAATTGAAATAATTTAAGAAACTTTAAGTTTAAATGCCTTAATGCCATATATGTCACCAATCTATTTGCATCTAAATGTTGTATGTGCTTTTTAAATTCAACATTTTGACCTGTAATTCAACCCAGTGGAATGGGCAGCACAGTTTTTTCGGAATGTAAAAAAAGACGTTTTTAAGGGTCTAGAAAAAACAATGGGCCAGATTCACAGAGCCATTACGCCTGTCTAACTGGTGTTAGACTGGAGTAATTTCAAATTACGCCCGTTTTCTAGCTAGTCGGAAACCTCAAACCATGAATAGACGGCTGCGGGCTTCAATTCGACTGGATTACGGGTTAGTACGCCTTCGGATCTACGCTGCAATAAAATTGCGGCCACTGGGTGGACTTCCCGTCGGGGTATGCTAATGAGCTTTTACCGGCGATCCCCGAAATTACGATCTTCATTCGCAATCTCTTACGGCACCTTTAGTTATCTTTTTTTTGCGTAAAACTATACCAGCTTTTTGCTGGTCTAATATTAGACAGCCCATGTTAAGTATGGCCGTCGTTCCCGCGTCGAATTTCTAAGTTTTCCAACGTCTTTTATTATTTTTTACGTAAGTCGTCCGGGAATAGGAATGTTCGTAAACGACGCTACTCAAACAACGAATGACGTAACAACGTGATTTCGCGCAATGCACGGCGGGAAATTTCTGAACGGAGCATGCGCAGTTCGATCGCCGCGGGGACGCGCTTAATTTAAATGCTTCACGCCCCCCAATCGCGTATTTCGATTACGTCGCGAGAAATAGACTACGCCGCCGTAGCGTATGGGCAAAAATCTACCAGGATTTGGTGTAGAGCCTGGTGAAATACGGCAGCGTAGAGTATTTCGATTACGCAGCGCAATATTTAGTGTATCTGAATCTGGCCCAATGTTTTTTTCAACCCGATCATTAAAACGGCCTTTCACGATTGTGAAAAAAATGCTCTACCAAAGCGTGGTGACGTACAACACATACAACGGCACTATAAAGTGGAAGTTCCATTCGGATGACGCCACCCTTTCGGCTGCTTAAGCTGATTTTGTGTTAGTAAAAGACGATTTGCGATTTTCTGTCTGTTACAGCGGGATGAACGTGTTTACTCCATTATGAATGGTAGTTTTACCAGAACGAGCGCTCCCGTCTCAAAACTTGCTTCTGAGCATGCGCAGATTTTTCACGTCGTTAAAGCCCACACACAATGATTTGTTACAACCTTAAAAACGACAACGCTAAAAACGTTGTTAAAAGATAGAGCATGTTAGAAAAAAAATGTGGCTGTTTTTCAGAACCCGAAAAATGCTCACAAACATTTAAATTTTTCCTTCCCAGATTCCTTCATCCTCCTCACCTGTAAATACTCTCCACACTTCTCTCCTATACATACTGCTCACTGTCATACCCTGCACACTCCTCTCCTGTACATACTGCCCACTTTCATACCCTCCACACTCCTCTCCGGTACATACCACCCTCTGTCATACCCTCCACACTCCTCTCCTGTACATACTGCCCACTTTCATACCCTCCACACTCCTCTCCGGTACATACCACCCTCTGTCATACCCTCCACACTCCTCTCCTGTACATACTGCCCACTTTCATACCCTCCACACTCCTCTCCGGTACATACCACCCTCTGTCATACCCTCCACACTCCTCTCATGTACATAGTGCCCACTGTTAGACCCTCCACATTCCTCTCCATCATCTGCACATACTTCCTAGTTTTATACCTTCCATACTCCTCTCCTATGCCTCTTACCCACAAAAACTGTTCTTTAAAATTATACTGAATATCCTTAATATTACTAGCTTTAGAATTGGCACACTTTTGTTAGTTCAACTAAAGGAAATCTTCTCAGTCCTCATATTTGTTCTGCCCATTATTAGTACTTATTTCATTTTGTGATTTCTACTCTGATGTACAGAGGAACATAGGGGATCTCAGCTACTCTAAATATAGAGTGTCCCTTAAAAATAGTTTTGAAATGTTGGCAACTATGCACTTAGGCACTGCCCAAGGGCCACTGGGTCAGTAGGGGGCCCCATGAGAGGCTCCTGGGATCCTGTGATAATAAAGTGGTAGTAAACTTTGCTAACATTACTACTTTTTAGAGGCCCTGAGGTAGGTTATGCCATAGTGTACAAATATGCACAGCATATTAGCACATTAGGGTACACTTAAATTGTCAGACTGAGCCCTCCAGTGCTTCGATCTGTGATCTGTCCGGTGGGTCCTGGGCACTTCCATCTTCACCCGGTCTTCCTTCTGGGCTCTGTGCCTTCGGTCACTTGCATTGATGTCATTCCCATACATGCTCATGCGCATCCTCTCTCTCTCATCCCCCCTTTCTCTCTCATCCTCCCTCCCTCCCTTACCCCTCACCCCTCTCTCATCCTCTCTCTTTCTCATCCTCCCTCTCTCTCTTTAATTTAATTTGTTATAACAAAAAATTGTTTGTATATTTATTATTTATAAAAGGCCCACCAAAATCCTCAGCATCAGGCCCATGATGCTCTTAATCTGGCCCTGGGTGTAGCACTACCCCCATAGAAGCTGCTGGTTTAGATTTTAGGTTTTGCACGTTACCTCTAAGTTCGTTGTCCGGGGAAGAAGTCTGTAGAAATTGCAATGTCCACACAAGATGTAAAACCTCCAACTGTAGGCTTTATTTTCGCTGCATAAACTTGTGAAGGAAGTAGAGAGTATAGAGAGAAGGGGAAGGTTCAGGTACGCGGTACAGAATGCACAAAAGTATTCAAGGTTCCAATATTTGCCACTTACTCCTGAGTGGGTATTGCTCACCCAGGTAGACCCCTCTCACATGGCCTAGCAGCTGGAATAATGCATGGACAGTATAGAAACAGTCTCTGCCACAGACCAAATGAGAACACAGAATGGATAGTTAGGAATCCTCTGCAACAGGATTTTAAAGTCCTGAACTTCCTGCCTTAAAGCCAAAGAGCCTTTAAGCCAATCCGGCAGATTGTAAGACAGTTTGCGTAGTGGATCCCTTTTCCTTAACAAGGTCACCAGGCCTATCCCAAGACATTAGCTTGCCTTGCTTTTTTCCTCCAGGGCAGGTCCACCCCTGGTTTCCTTTGCTAAGAAGCTTCCTCCCCTTGGATGGACAGCTTGGGTTCCCTTGTGGAGCCATAGGCCACAGCCAGCATAGCTGGGCCTACTTGACAGGAACACAGCCTTAGACCACCGTGGTCCCGAGACTGGAATCACGCACACCCACCTCGCGCCAGGAGGGCCACGAGGCAAAGGAACCCGAAAAACGGCATCTGCCCCTTGCGTATCCCCTCCCAGCATGCACAGCGGGGCACCACTCCCACTGTGATGCTGCCGAGAAGGGTCACTCAACACACTATGGTTTGCCCGAGTTCCAACATCGGCCTGAAGTGGTAACGCCACCCACAGGCAACAAAGGAAAACTTCTACCGAGCACAACCATAGCCAGAACAGAGGCTAATTTAAATAGAATTAACAGAGTCTGAGCCCAACTATGGGCTCAGACACCACTAAATTTACAATAGTGCCCGACTCCTTGGGAGACCAGCGCTACATAGGCAACTGCATATTGCTCCCCATTCCTAACAAACCTCATGCATGGTGCATTACAGAACAGCATATCTGAAATCATGGGAAAATGGGAGGGTGAGCAAACTTAGCTAAACTCATGCAGGAACTGCCTGTTTCTAGCAATTTGCATTCTCCTCTGATTACATGAGTGCAGTGCGGCCTCAAAGCATCCTTTTCTGGCTCTAAGCAGAGAAGACACTAAATTAAAGCAGCAGATTTCCTGTGTTCAGTCATTGTCTGCAGTCGGGCAAGGACTTAGAAATTCAGAATATAAACTGGCCCAGGGTTGACAGCTCTCAAAGCACAGGGAAAGAAAATTTAGGGATATAGCGATTTTATATGCAAAGCTATGTGATTTCCCAGGGTAACAAGTGTCTAAGACAAGCTTTATTTCTTAAATTTAAACCAATGTTATTTTTTTTTTCTTCCGAACACTGCATGCGAACACGAAAGCAATCCTGGGTAAACAGCATCTCGATTTATACATTTATGAATGATTTTGCTCCCTGCCTGGGGTTCTGCATTAAAGGCCAGCTCTGCTCTCTACAAAATTCAGCATTTTACAGCCGAACAGAATCCCTTATACAGCCACATCGCTCATATAAAGCTCTCAAGGGCGCAGGCAGCGGCCTAAACCGAGAAGAAAGAAAGCCAATAAAATAAATATGTATTATCTCGCCTTGCTATATTGCCCACATAGCATTAGATGACAGGTAGGCACTGGAGGGGACTCCATTAATTCTGTCTGGTTTCAGCGATTCACAGACTGTGACGGAGAGAAGTGTACGAGGGCCCAGGGAAAGTGGGGGAGTTACGCCACAAAGAACAATCGGCGGACTTCAATAACACGGAGCCACTTTGAATTCAGGACGTTGTGTCAGTCATCATTGCCATGCTATGCAAGGAAGGGGAACAGCAGGCGGCCAATGGAGAAAACAGGTCACGGCTCAGAAAAGAGCCACGGTTTTGTTCAGACTTTGGTTTTGTGTTTCGGCGTTCCCTTCTGTTTGCTGATGTTCTGTTTTTTGGCTGCTTAATGTTTTTCTCTCTCTCAGATCCGAATCATTTTTTGATGTAGGTAGGAGGAATAAAGAATTGGTCTTCCCAAAACTAATATCGTCCAGCAAGTCAGGGATGCCAGCTTTGAGATGCCTCATAGAGATATCTCCATTGTACAGCAGACCAATTTACACCCAATGACAGGGCGTCGGGGGAACTGGTGGATGGCGCCACAGCAATCACAAAAATATATATTCTGCCAGCACACCTTAATCTTCTGTGAAAGGAACCGTGTTTATTGGCAACTTAGATGCCAAAACTGGAATGGATTTGTTCTCTTAAAGTGACAATAAACCATATGCTTATTCTCCAAAAATAACCCATACACATTCACTACTTAATGACCCTGTTATCTATCTTTCATTAAAGTGTTTGCTACCCCAACAATTCATGTTCCTGATATGTGCCTACTGTACCATGTACTTGAGAAAGTATCCTGTTCTCTTTGTATTGCTTCCTTTATGTCAAATCACTGGTGTTCCTGTCAGTTCCCCTTGCTTTTCTATTAAAACTGACCACACTAAGCAGGATAGCACAACGTGGTCAGTTTTCTAGCTGTGCTGGGAACTTAGTGTGCTCTCCTCCAATGATTAGACTTGTCCGCTGCACAGCTATTTATTGGAAAGCTCAGTGTGCTGCTGCTTCTCCTCCCCCAAGCTCCTATGCAAATTAGAACAGAGGGAGGCCGCGTACACACGTACGAGAACCTCGTCGGGCTAAACTCATCGTTCCGCCCGACGAGGTTCTCGGCCGGCCGTCGAGTTCGTCGACCAGGCTGTCGAAAAAGGCGTCGAGCCATTAGTCCCGATGGCCCATCGAGGAAATAGAG
Organism: Rana kukunoris; assembly: GCA_029574335.1. Taxonomy (NCBI): domain Eukaryota; kingdom Metazoa; phylum Chordata; class Amphibia; order Anura; family Ranidae; genus Rana; species Rana kukunoris. The sequence goes on from CM056051.1 coordinate 437,716,137, forward strand.
AACCTGCTCTCTATTTTGGCTCGACGCCTTGCTCAACAATTTTCTCACCGAAAACGTACACACGATCAAGCTTCTCGGCAGAATATGGATCCCAGCGAGCTTCTCGCTGGATTCTGCCGAGAAGCTCGGACGTGTGTATGGGGCCGGAAAGTGATCACTTATAAAAAAGGGGAAAAAATATTTATGATGTTTTTTTTTTCCATTTTTATATCCATACAAAATGTTTTGCCTTCCATTTCTGTTTTAAACGGAATGGGTTGTTTTACAAGGTGATTGTTTTTGATCACTTTAATCATATCTTACTGTGTTTTTTTGCCTTCCTGTAATGTCCTCCATGGGTTCCCAAATCTCTTTTTTTTCCCCTCACTTCCATTTGTTTGGAAAAAGTAACGCACATTAGTTATGTTTATATTCACTGCTCTATGCAGACCACAAATCCCATAGTTCCTAGTCCATAATGGGGGGGGGGGGGAGAGGGTGGCCACATCTATACATACAGTGGCGCCATGGAGAATGAACATCACCACCCTCTTACAGGAAGTCAGATCAACAGCTAAAAAATTTAAATTTTAATTAATTTAATTGAAGATTTGGAGGAGAATGAGAAATATAGAAGGTACTTTTTTGGGTTAAAGTGTTACTAAACACAGGACCCTGCATTCACTATATCTGGTGTCCCACAGTACACAGAACATGGAAATGAAATTTTTTTTGTAAATATAAACCGATAAATACTATATATATATATATATATATATATATATATATATATATATATATATATATATATATATATATATACACACACACAGTATCTGACAAAAGTGAGTACACCCCTCAAATTTTTGTAAATCATTTATAATATCTTTTCATGTGACAACACTGAAGAAATTACACTTTGCTACAATGTAAAGTAGTGAGTGTACAGCTTGTATAACAGTGTAAATTTGCTGTCCCCTCAAAATAACTCAACACACAGCCATTAATTTCAGAACCAGAGGTACAAGTCATTACACCTCTAAGTGAAAATGTAAAAATTAGGCCCAATTAGCCATGTTTTCCTCCCCGGAGTAATGTGACTCATTAGTGTTACAAGGTCTCAGGTGTGAATGGGGAGCAGGTGTGTTAAATTTGAGGTTATCGCTCTCAGTCTCTCATACTGGTCACTGGAAGTTCAAAATGACACCTCAAAGCAAAGAAAACTCTGAGGATCTGAAAAAAAGAATTGTTGCTCTACATTAAGATGGCCTAGGCTATAAGAAGATTGACAAGACACTGAAACTGAGCTGCAGCACGGTGGCCATACATCGGTTTAACAGGACAAGTTCCATTCAGAACAGGCCTCGCTATGGTTGACCAAAGGAGTTGAGTGCACGTGCTCAGAATCATATCCAGAGGTTGTCTTTGGGAAATACAGTGCTGTGAAAAAGTATGTGGCCCCTTCCTGATTATTATTTTTTTTGCATATTGCTCACACTGAAGTAATTCAGATCTTCAAAAAAATTGTAATATTACACAAAGATAACCAGACTAAATCCAAGATGCCATTTTTTTATTATTTTATTTATTAAGGGAAAAAGCTGTTCAAACCTGCCCTGCCCTATGTGAAAAAGTAATTGCCCCCTCCCATGCTGAACTGTGATTAACCACAATTTTTTGAAAACCTGAGTTAAATTTCACTTTCCACACCCTGGTCTGATTACTTACAGACCTGTTGAATCAAGAAATCACATAAACAGAATCTGTCTAACAAAGTGAAGCATGCTAACAGATCACAAAAAGCCACACATCATGCCACAATCTAAAAAAAAAGCAAGAACAGATTAGAAACAAACATGTATCGGTCTAGGAAGGGTTTCAAAGCCATTTCTAAGGCTTTGAAACTCCAGTGAACCACAGGCAAAGCCATTATCCATAAATGGAGATAACTTGGAACAGTAGTGAACCTTCCCAGGAGTGGCCAACCTACAAAAATGACTCCAAGAGTATGATGACGACTCACCCTGGAGGTCATAAAAGAACCCAGAACAACATCTAAAGAACTGCAGGGCTCACGCGCCTCACTCAGATAAGATCAGTGTTCATGATTCAACAATAAGAGCCTGGGCAAAAATGGCATCCATGGGAGAGTTCCAAGGCGAAAGCCACTGCTGACCAAAAAGAACACAAAGGCTCATCTCACATTTACCAAAAAAAACATCTTGATTATCCCCAAGACCTTTAGGCAAATATTATGTGGACTGATGAGACAAAAATGTAACTTTTTGGAAGGTGTGGGTCCCGTTACATCTGGCATAAAACTAATACAGCATTTCATAACAAGAACATCATATCAACATTCAGACATG